>CM035845.1:87118130-87718130 GCA_020510985.1 Pholidichthys leucotaenia
GTACCTATTTCTCAGTTGTACTTGTTTATAATTTATTTTACTCCTTATTATTTGAGGTTGACAGCTGTCAAGGCATTTGCTGATCAGTACCCCATGTGGGCGTAGCCCTGTCAGCTGTCAGCAGCATGCTCTCATGTTATTACTTCCAGCTGATCCCACTTACTATTCATTGTACCTTTTTGCCCTCTCATGTGAACCAACACCTGTCACTATTTAGGTAATGTTTTTTTGACTCTGTTTAAGGGGAGTCATTTTCATTTTCAAATTACCACTGTCTTGACTCCACAAGCTCCTTGTCTCCGCCAGAGCCCTGCCTCGCTCTGGTGCGTGATTTCTGTAAGTTTCTCCCTCGTTTGGATTTTGTGTTTAGAGCACCTAGTTGAACTTTATGGTTGTTGTTGCTTTTTTGAATAAATTACCCAAACTCACAGTTCAGTGTGTGGGTTTCACCTTCCTGCCCCGTGGGGCAATTCAGGACAGTTTTCTTTTATTGTATTCTTGTATTTTTAAATAGAATATTGTCAACGATGGCCCTCACGAGCCATCAATGAGAAGCTGAATGCCAGCCGATGAGTTTGCATAATTTATTGACAAAAGACAAATGACAAAATAATGAGCCATGAGGGGCAAAAACACAACTAAGGCTATGACTTAGATACAGGATACAGAGTCTCAGGGAAAACACTTACTGTGAGGGAGACAAATGATTGAACAATGATAGACAAATGATCGACAAGGTCGCAGCCCTGAATAACCACAGCTGCTCCCTTAAATAGGGCACCACCAATAATGAGGCAGTAATCAACAGAATGTAGATCAGCTGTCACAGCACACTCAGCTCTGACAGCCGGAAGTCCCGCCGTGACGCTGTCATAACAAAGGCCCTGGAAGGCCATAAGGAAAACACGGATTAACGGGGAAAATACAGGATGATCCGAGCGCAGACAATATCAGCGCTCAGACCATAACAGTACTCCCCCCTCAAAACGCGAATTCCAGGCGCGATAGAACATCGAAGCCCCCCCCCCCCCACCCACCCAGAAGGTCAATAGGACCGCCCCAGGGAAGGAGGAGGGGGAAAGGCCAGGAGGGCAAGAACCAAACCTCATCATCAAGAGAGAGAGAGAAAAAAAAAACAGGCTACAACAATTAGAACACTGTAGGGGATACAGGGGCCAAAATACAGACACACCCTGCGCCGAAGAAGGAAAACTCAGAGCATAGGATGCTACAACGCAGTGATACAATACACATTAACTGTGAACTACAGGGAAGACAACAAAAGAGATTCTCTCAAACAGTAGGAAAAAAAACCCCTCTCAATCAGAAATACAGGCACCATACACTGTACCCTAAAAATACCAGGGAGAAAAACCCATGCTACAGAGCAGCGATACCTACAGTTCAATATAGTCCAAAAAACAGGCATAGGCAACAAAGAAACAACCCTCAGACTACAGAGGAGAGAGAAAAAAAACGTGCTAAAGAGCAGCGAAATACACAGTTCAAATACAAAACACCACCACATCCCTAATATTTCAGAAGAGCAGTCAGAGAAAAAAAAAAACACAGGGATGACAGCAGGCAGAGCATAATAGCACAAAAACAAATAGTTCGGGGGGGGAAGGTCTTCCTGCGTCCAGCATCCAGAGCGCTGGCAGGGAAAAAAGGATCAGGTCGGTCGGCCTACCCCAGTCCCTGGCCCGGAGAAACTACCTCTGGCGGGAGGACCAGGTCGCTGAACAGAGAATCCAGTTTGTCAGGTGGCTGACCCAGAACGCCAAACGGGCGAAGCAGTCTCCCAGGAGGCCGACCCGCATCGTCAAGCAACCAGGCCAGCAGGGAAGAACTCAGAGGCAGCCTCCCTATGGAGAGGGATAGCAAGGGAGAGCTGAGCCGATTACGGGGAATCCCAGCGGCCCCCGATGGAAGGAAAAAGGGAACGGGGAAAAGATGAGGGGCCAGTCTGGCGTCGATCGGCGGAGGATCTGCAGCTCCTTCTCTGAACTCCACACGGACTGGCGCTGCACTTCTGTTGGATCCCAAGCGGGACTGTGATGCACCCACGACGGACCCCGACTGGGCCGGAACCACACCCACGATGGACCCCGATTGGGTCAATGTAGCACCCACGACAGACCCCGACTGGGCCAGAACCACACCCTCGACAGAGCCCGATTGGGTCAGAGCTGCACCCACGACGGACCCTGACTGGGCCGGCGCAGCACCAGGGACGGCCTCCAAACCTGAACCCGGAACCTCCAGAACAGCGACCGGAATCGACTCAACACCGGTGACCCTGGGAGAAGGCTCAGGAGAAGAAAGGAACCAGGATCAGGATCACTGGCAGCGACAGAGCCCAGCGAGACATGCTCGGATGCAGTGGACGGCTGCCCCCGGCTCGTCTCCCCAAGAGACAGGCAAAAATGCTCCAGAATAGACAGGAGAAAGACAAAATATAGCACTTGCCTGATCACGAGTTCTGCCGCCGTCCAGGACTTCGGCAATCCGGGTTCAGCAGGTAGAAGGTCCTCCTCTGGTTCCCACTCTGCTACGGCAGGCTCCGCAGTCGGCATGATGGTGTCCATTGTCCGGGGATTCCCTGACGCTGACGTCCACGCCGAGGGCCCGCACAGCGTGGTGGCAGGGGATCCGTGACCTGCTGGGTCGGACTGTCCCTCCGTGGAGACCCGGGGACGCTTGCTTGTTGGCGCAGGCTCCAATTTGCAGTTTGCCCTCCTCCTCTGCCCGTGTCGTGGCTGCGAGACTGGAACCAGGTTCTCCAGGCCCGCAGGCTCCCTCCTCGTCCGACAGCGTAGACCTGGCACCGAGGAACGCTCAGGGGAAGGAGACACAAAGGAAGCAGGTTCATAATTAACCACTGCAGCAGGTGGAGGGACCTCAGGGGACTGTGAGCCCCGAATTCCACCCCCAGGGGTCAGACAAGGCAATTCACCCAGTGAAGGAAAAGCATGAAAAGGCACTTGCCTGCTCCGCTGAGGTCCGGTGGAAGCTGCTGCAGTGGGCTTGGTTCTTCCCTTCCCCCGCTGGATGGTGACGGAGGGCCCCCCAGGAAGACGAGGAGGAGCCGTTCGCACAGGATCGATGACCGGCACCACCGGAGCAGGACTCGTGGAGCTCACAGCAGCTGAGGGGAGCATCGAAGAGGAGGGACAAACAGCCGAGATGATCCGGGAAAGAGGAGCTGATGGAACAGCAAGGATAGATGACCTGGAGGCGGAGGCTACTGTATTTTTCTCCTGTCGTGATGCAGGAGCAACAGCTAGCTGGGAGGGAGGGTTCCTTCAGCGACCCGGAACTGGATCCGGACGGGGTTCTTGCTGAGGCTTACCATGGGCTTTTGTGACGACATTTACTGGCAGAGGGCGAGGCGAAGGTGAGGACAGGGAACTGCCACTGCTGCGCAGAAACAGAAGCCAGCAATTTGGCATATTCGGGAAAATTATGGAGCTCCGGGGTGAGCTCCACCTGCCTAACTGCCGGCGTCATGTGCTTTATGATTTCCGATGGATGGGAAGCAGAGCGAGCCGCAGCCACACGGTCCTGGAGGATCACAGCAGACCACTGCGTCTCCTCTGAGGGAATCCCAGCTGACGTCATCCTCCGCTGGGAATGACCCTTGGGTGACGTGGACTCCTGGGCTGGATGGGCGACAGGAACTGGATCCCGAGGTGAGGAATGGGTATGCCTCACCCTCAGCTTCCTGCCGGAGTTCCCCTCCAGTCCACGGGTCCTCTCCCGGAGAGCCGAAATCTCCGCCATCCTCTTCCTTAACTCGGCGTGGTTGGCGTGGTGAGGATTGCGGGAAATAGCCGCCTCTGTGAGGTCCAAGTACCAGCGTGTGTCGTCGGGAGTGATGCCACTGCGAGCGTTGGAGAGCAGGCCATCTAGATCTATCAGGAAAACGATCAGTCTGTAACCCAAGTCTAAAGAGTAGCCCTCTCCCGGTGACGCTATCTCCAACACGTTGGTATATGGAAAACAGGGAAAAACAAGCCCAGCAACAAACTCAGGGCGACCGGCGTCTCCTTCTGGCTGCGACCTACTGTCAACATGGCCCTCACGAGCCATCAATGAGACGCCGAATGCCAGCCGATGAGTTTGCATAATTTATTGACAAAAGACAAATGACAAAATAATGAGCCACGAGGGGCAAAAACTCAACTAAGGCTATGACTTAGATACAGGATACAGAGTCTCAGGGAAAACACTTACTGTGAGGGAGACAAATGATTGACGAATGATAGACGAATGATCGACAAGGTCGCAGCCCTGAATAACCACAGCTGCTCCCTTAAATAGGGCACTGTGGGGTCACCCCCACAGCCTACAGACAAGCAGAACGCTCAGCTGGAGCAATTAGCAGAACAATGAGATGTGTATTGATATCAATAGGCAGCCTCTCTTTGTCTAGCTCCTTTCCACCAGTATCCTGCTCTGTACTGTGATGCAAATGTGCCTTTCATGTATTGTCTGTAACTGGGTATATAAGCTGACTGAAATTCACATGTTCTCTCTCTCTGGCCACTGCTTCTGACTACACGCATTGCTGTTTGCTGAGAGCTCGCTCCAGTGCGCATCTCACAGCACTGGAGCGGCTCTCGTGATGGCGGTTAATAAACACCCTTTTTAACTCTCAGTTCGCCGCTTATTATTACATACCGCCACAGCACCACCAATATCGAGGCAGTAATCAACAGAATGTAGATCAGCTGTCACAGCGCACTCAGCTCTGACAGCCGGAAGTCCCGCCGTGACGCTGTCATAATAAAGGCCCTGGAAGGCCATAAGGAAAACACGGGTTAACGGGGAAATACTGGATGATCCGAGCGCGGACAACATGAGCGCTCAGACCATGACAAATATCACTGCAGTAAACTGGAAGAAAAAAGCATCTGCTTTAGAATTTGTAATTCTTCCCACAACTTTTAATGCCCCCCCCCCAAAAAAAAGCAACTTAAAACATCGCAACTTTTATTGCAACTTTTTGAAAAAGCTCCCGCGAATTTAGGCTTTTTGGGCCACAATAATCATAAAAACATCCCGCAAAATCCTGGAGGGACTGATATTTAAAGCTTAGGTAAACCCTAGTGCAACTTCAGCAAATCAGAAACATCATATTCTAAAAAGTTAACATTATAATGATATTATCGTGAATGTTTATGGTGTTAATGACTAGCAGTAATATAAAGAGATCCTGTTCAATTCAAGAATGGCTCCTATAATCTGCAGGCCCACATGCAACATGTGAAATAGCATATATGTGCATGTGCTACTCATGCACACAAGCGCACAGAAATATGCAAGCATATTCACTCACACTTGAACCAGTATACAGTGGGGGAAATAAGTATTGAACACAACAACATTTTTCTCATTAAACATGTTTCTGATGGAGCCACTGACCTGAGATTTTCACCAGATATTAGTAACAACCCAAGTAATCCATACATATAAAGAAATCAAGGCAACTGTGTTCACAAAACAAGTTATTCCCTGTGTCATTCCACTTTATTAAATATAAGCATTGAACACATGAAGAAAAAGAGGCACAAAAGGCATAGAAAGCCAAGAAAACAGCTGAAATCCATCAGAATTTAAGAAGTCATTCCATCCCTCATCGGTGCAAATTAATTTCAGCTGGTTAAGTCCTTACTGAGCCTTTGAAAAGGCCTGTGAATGTCAGATTGTCACACCACAAAGAACTCATGATGCATAGAAGCAAAAAACTCTTTCTAGACCTTCGTAACCTTATTGTTGCAAAACAAATGATGACATTGGTTACAAGTGCATTTCTAAACTGCTGAATGTTCCGGTGAACATTGTTGGAGCCATCATTCGGAAGTGGCAAGAACATTATTTTACCATAAACTGGCCACAACCAGGAGCTCCTCGCAAAATTTCTGACGGAGGAGTCAAAAGAATTATCAGAACAGTTATCCAAGAGCAAAAGACCACTCATGGAGAGCTCCAGAAAGACCTGGAATTAGCAAATACTGCTGTTTCAAAGAAAACAACAAGTAATGCACTCAACCGACATGGGCTCTATGCCCGATCACCTCGCAAAACTCCATTGCTGAAGAAAAAATATGTTGGAGCTTGTTTAAAGTTTTCTGCACAACATTTGGGCAAGCCAGTAAAATGCTGGGAGAATATAGTCTGGTCAGATGAGACCAAAATTGAACTTCTTGGATGCCACAACACAAAGCATGTTTGGATGAGAAATGACATTGCACATCAGCCCCAAAATATCATACCAACAGTGAAATTTGGAGATGGAAGTATCATGGTGTGGGGTGTTTTTCAGCACATGGTACAGGCAGACTTCATATAACTGAAGGAAAGATGAATGGACAAATGCACAGAGACATCCTTGATAAGAACTTGTTGCCATCTGCCGAGATGCTGAAGATGAAATGAGGGTGGATATTTCAGCAAGACAGTGATCCCAAACATGCAGCCAAGGAAACTCTCAACTGGCTCCAGAGAAGGAAAATAAAGGTAGCTAGAATGGCCCAGTCAGTCACCTGACTTTAATCCAATTGAAAATCTATTGAACGATCTGAAGGTCAGAATTCATAGAAGACACCCACGGAACCTTCAAGATTTGAAGACAGTTTGTGTCATGTATCTGAGCTCAGGTTTTCTCTGAGCTCAGACCTTCACTTTATTCCTAAGTATTGTTTGTCTGATGAGTTTGATTTGTTGTTTCTGTATACATTGTGGGTTTGTGAAAACTTGTGCCTCCCCTTTCCCAGATGCTCCCTTCTACTGTCAGCCTGCCCTCTTGGCTCAGCTGTGGGCAGTTGGTTTAATTAGGCTCCTGCTCACTCATTGATTCACACCTGCAGCATATTTACTTGTGTATACTTAAGCACTGTCTTTCCCCTGTATTGTTGCGGTTACAGTGAATGTTCAGTCTGATTTCTTCTCTGGACTTTATCCTGTCATCCTTGTCTCCTCCTGAGCAAGGCTGCTCAGGAAAGTATTTCCCTGTAAGTTGTTCTTGTTTTTCCATTTTGTGTGTTGTGCACTACTTCTGGACTTAAGTTACTTTTTGTTAATAAAAAACCTGTCATGTTCCGAGCGCCGATCTCGTCCGCGCTTGGGCCATACATCTTGTCCACCAGGTTTGACAGCAGTGTTACCTTCTGGCTCCCCAAGATCTTATTGTGACAGCGCTCAGAGGAGCTTCCTGCTGTCAAAACCTAACAGCTGTGCTGCATTTACGGCTCATCAGCAGCCCGGCATTTAAGCAGGTGCTGAAGAGCAGTACAATGCAGCAGTCTCGTCGATTATCCCTCATCAGACATCGAGCGAGCGTTCCTCGTCTCAGACTTCAATATTCCTTATTGATTCCATGTCTATGATCATCCTTCGTCCTAATCCTGAATCGTAAGTGAGCTTGTTCAGCCTTGCTGTTTCCGTATCTAGTGTTGTGTGTTTTAGCCCACCGAGGCTCATTACTGTCTGTTACTTTGTGTATTATCTTGTGTTCTTCTTCATTAATAAACATCATGCAAACTTCACTGGCGACTGTTGACGTTTTATGGTGGCTCGCGAGGGCCACCGCGTGACAGTAGACTGCTGCCAGGGTGACTAAACGGAGGCGCCAAACCGAGACGCCGTTCCCGGTGAGTTTGCATTTGGACTTTGTTCCTTTCTGTCTGGGTAACGGCATGCTGAGAGAATGCCGTCGCGGAGGGGCCGCGCTCGGAGTCTGAGCTGCGAGCTAGCGGACGCCCTGGAGTACTTAGATGAAACGCTCATCTCTGCCTCCCTCCTCGACTATCACAGCGACGTACGCTGGTGCCTGGACTGCGCTGAGGATGTCTTAAATCATCTTCCCCGCTACGTCAAACACCCTGAAGTCAGCGCGAGGAGGGATGACATCGCCGCACAGCGCGAGATACTCCGTATGATGGAGGAGGACTACGGCAGGAAGCGGAGGAGGAGGCATCCCCGCTCCCCGCTTTGGGATCCCGTTCCTGTCCTCAATCCAGTCCAGGAGTTCGCACCATCTGGGGGCCGTCAAAGACGTCGGCGCCACAGCCAAGGTCAACCTCAGCAAGAACCCCGTCCGGATCCTGTTCCGGGCCGCCAGAATGACTCAACCTCACAGTCAACTGCCTCTTCGGCGTCTCGCCAGGAGGGAATCCCCGCAGCCTCTCCCCCCGGGTCATCTTCTCCTGCTGTTCTGTCAGCGCTCCGTGCCCGGTTCGTCTCAGCTGTTGCCCCCTCCTCCTCAACGCCTTCCCCAGCTGCTGTGTGTGCCAGGAGTCCTGCTTCAGCGAGCCCCGTCCCTGATCCATCGCGAGGGGCTCCCCCTCGTCCTTCCAGGGGGCCCTCTGTCACCATCCGGCGGGGAAAGGGAGGAGCAACGTTCCCTACAGCAGGCACCATCCTTCCTCCGGGAGACAGGCAAGAACAAGTTCACTCTTCTCCTCATAATAGTGATTTGCCTTGTCTGACTCCTGGGGTTGGAGTTCGGGGTTTGCAGTCCCACGAGCCCCCACTGTATTGATATGTTAATTTCCTATAGAGTCACCACTAGAGGGCAGTATGACCCTGGCCATGACCTGACTATAAAAGGAGTTGTACATGAGCCACTGGGTGGTTAGTTGTTGGTTGAAGTTGCAGTGACAAGTAAAAGTCCTAACTGACACCCGGTGTGTGTGCGCCTCGTCATTACATGTTCCAGGAGAACATTACATGGTACCAGGATAAAACTACGAACCGACGGCGAAGATGAACGCTCTTCGACAGCCGGACGAGTTAAAGTTGACCGGTAACGTCAACGAGAACTGGAAAGCATTCAAACAAAGTTTTGAACTTTATTCGCTAGCTATCGGTCTCCGTGACGAGGAGAGGAAGATAGCATTACTGCTAACAGTAGCAGGGCGAGCGGCGCTAGATGTGTTCAACACATTCGTCTTCACGGAAGAAGAAAAAGGCAAATTCGACGTCGTAATGAAGAAGTTCGACGATTATTGCACACCGAGAAAGAATGAAACGTACGAGAGGTATGTGTTCAGAAAAAGACTTCAGAAAGAGTCAGAGTCCATCGAGCTGTATGTCACAGACCTACGGTTGAAATGTCAGTCATGCAACTTTGGAACATTGAGTGAGTCAATGATACGGGACCAAATTGTAATTGGGGTCCAGGACAACAAATTGCGGATGCAATTACTGAAAGAGACTAACTTAACGCTGGAGAAAGCGATACAGATTTGCCAAGCGTCTGAGAGTACAAAGGCACAATTAAAGACTTTTAGCAGCAAGGAAAAAGAGACTGCTGAGGTCGATGCAGTGCAGCGCGCGAAGCCGAAAGGAACGTTGCATGCAAGAAAAAGGGAGGCAAACCCAGAGCGCGCGCGCGGGAACTGTGAGCGGTGTGGAAGGCAACATGCGCCGAAGCAGTGTCCAGCATTCGGGAAGGAATGTCGCAAGTGTGGCGGAAAAAATCACTTCGCAAAGACCTGCTTCTCGAAGAAGAGGGTGCAACTCGTGGAGAAAAAGAGCGACAGCGAAGAGGATCAGTTTTACGTGGACGCCATCGAGGGAGAGACAAGCGCTGACGAATGGATAGTGTGCTTGGAGATGAATGGCACGGACATGTCACTGAAGCTCGACACAGGTGCGCAGGTAAACATCCTGCCAATGAAAGATTTTAAAAGACTGAAAAACAAACCAAAAATAAGAGATAAAAAGATTAATCTGAGAACATATGACGATAAGCCAATACCCACTAAAGGAATGTGCAGGGTTACACTGTCAAACAAAGATAAGACAGTGAATGCATTGTTTGTACTTGTTGATGGAAATAGACAAGCAATTTTGGGTTTAAAAACATGCGATCAGCTAGGTCTGATCAAAAGGGTGAATGTCATTGATACAGACAAAGTGACAGCACGAGAAAATACAGAGGCTACAACAAGTAAGCACAAACACACTGACTGGGTGAAAGAATACAAAGAGGTGTTCAAAGGAATAGGCCGCCTACCAGGCAAACAAAAAATTAGGCTGAAAGAGAATGCAGAGCCAGTCATACATCCAGCAAGAAAAGTGCCAATAGCTCTTAAAAAGAGGCTGAGGGAAACACTAGACTCACTGATAGCAGACGGAGTGGTCAGAAAAATAGAAGAACCAACTGAATGGGTTAACTCCCTAGTTATAGTGGAGAAGCCAAATGGAGATTTGAGATTGTGCATAGATCCGAAAGATCTAAATAAAGTAATACAGCGGGAGCATTACAGGCTACCAACAAAATCTGACATAACCAGCACAATGAGTGGAGCAAGTTACTTCACAAAATTAGATGCCAAATCTGGGTTTTACCAAATAGTGCTCGATGAGGAAAGCGCTAAATTGTGCACATTTAATACGCCATTCGGAAGGCATTGCTTTCTACGAATGCCGTTCGGGATTAGCTCAGCCCCTGAAATTTTCCATAGAACTGTGCAGCAATTGTTTGACGGAATAGAAGGGGTGGGAGTTTTTCTTGATGATGTGGTAGTCTGGGGAAAAACAAAAGAGGAGCACGACGAAAGGTTGGCAAGAGTTCTCACACAGGCGCAAAAGTCAGGTATGAAACTGAATAAGAGTAAGTGCCAATTCGGGGTACGGGAGATTACATACCTGGGAGAGAAATTATCTGGGGCAGGCATGCAACCAGATCCGGAAAAAGTGCGGGCCATAGCAGAGCTGCCAGTACCGCAGGACAAAAATGACTTGCAAAGAGCCTTAGGGCTAGTCAATTACATGGGGAAATTTATCCCAAATTTATCAGCTAACACAATAGCTCTTAGAAGCTTGTTAGAGACCAATACAATGTGGAAGTGGATGGCAGAGCATGCCAGAGAATGGGAGTGGCTCAAAAGCAGTCTAATAAAGGAGCCAGTGTTAAAATTCTATGATCAGGACAAACTGCTAAAAGTGTCCACAGATGCGTCCAAAGCCGGCCTAGGAGCTGTGCTATGGCAAAAACATGACACAGAGTGGTATCCAGTTGCATACACGTCGCGCACCATGACAAGCGCAGAAAGAAATTACGCGCAAATAGAGAAGGAGACTCTAGGCACAGTGTTTGGATGTGAGAAGTTTCACGAATATGTGTATGGACGGTCAGTAATACTAGAAACAGACCACAAACCACTGATTGCGATCTCACAGAAGCCACTAGGTGACGCACCACCGCGCATCCAGCGTCTAATGTTAAGATTACAGAAATATGACTTGAAATTTGAGTTTACACCAGGCAAGCAACTAATTGTAGCCGATGCGCTGAGTAGGGCTAGCTTGAGCAACACCAGCAGCACAACAGAGGAAGCTGTGCAAATACATGTAGACTCTATTAAGGCACACATGCCAGTGTCAGATGCAAAATGGACGAAGATAGTGAAAGAAACACAAAAAGATGAGAAACTAAAAAGAGTAATGGAACAGATACATCAGCCAGGACAGGTTATGATTGACAAGCCTTACCAACACTTTAAAGGTGAACTGTCTGTGTTAGAAGGGGTTCTGTTAAAGGGTACAAGGATAGTCATACCTACCTCCATGAGATCAGAAATGGTTAAATTAGTGCATGAGGGGCATTTGGGTATTGAAAAGTGCAAAAGACGTGCACGTGATGTTTTGTATTGGCCCAGCATGCACAAGGACATTGAGGCATATGTGCAGCGCTGTGAGATTTGCCAGCGCCACAGGTATCAACAGCCAAAGGAGCCTATGAGGCCCCACGAGAAGCCTCAAGGGCCATGGAGAAAAGTGGGCATGGATCTATTTCAGCTTAAGGGCAAGGACTATCTGTTAGTCATGGACTATCATTCCACCTACCCAGAGTTTGCAGGGTTGAGTGACACAACAGCAGAAAAGGTGATTGCACATACAAAGACAATGTTCGCACGCCATGGAATTCCAATGACTGTTGTAAGCGATAATGGACCACAATTCACGAGTCAGTGCTTCAAAGACTTTGCAGACACATATGGGTTCAAGCACGTGACCTCAAGCCCTCTGTACCCACAGTCGAATGGGTTAGCAGAGAAAGGGGTGCAAATAGTGAAGCGCATACTGAAAAAGGCTGCAGACAATGCAGAAGACCCACATCTGGCGATCCTGAATTACCGAGCATCACCACTAGAGAATGGACTTTCCCCAGCAGAAATGCTCATGAACAGAAAACTCAGAATGCGACTTCCATCAGCATCTCAAGTGATGGAAAAGAGAGATGTGAGGCATGATGAGAGGCAAACTGAACTGTACAACAGAACAGCACGACCTCTGAGACCACTTGCACATGAGGACATAGTGCGAGTGAGATGTGATGGAGAATGGGGACCGCTGGCAAAAGTGGTCAAAGAAACAACTCCAAGATCATATGAAGTCATCACAGAGCATGGGAAAACAATGAGGCGAAACAGACGTCACTTACTGAAAGTGCCTCAGACAAAAATGAGAGTCACAGACAGTGAAACAAGCGACATGCCAAATCCCAGCCAAACCGAACAACCAGAAATGGCTGAGAACCAGAACATAGAGACAGACACTAACGAACAGACTGAGGTGACACAAAGGAGATGCTCACAAAGGCAAATTGTGAAACCGAAAAGATTGATTGAGGAAATGTAAGGAGTACTGAGATGAATGAAAAAAAAAAAAAAGTGTTGATGTTGAATTGTAAACAGAAAAAAAAAATTGAACTTGTGATTCAGTGTACAAGGTTGAAAGAAATGTAAATAGAAATGGAGTTTATTTTGTTTATTGAAATTTGAGAAAAAGTTTATAGTTGGACATGACCTTACTTGAAAAAAAGGGAGATGTATTGATATGTGAAGTTCCTATAGAGTCACCACTAGAGGGCAGTATGACCCTGGCCATGACCTGACTATAAAAGGAGTTGTACATGAGCCACTGGGTGGTTAGTTGTTGGTTGAAGTTGCAGTGACAAGTAAAAGTCCTAACTGACACCCGGTGTGTGTGCGCCTCGTCATTACATGTTCCAGGAGAACATTACACCCACCACCTGCTGTAGCTTCTGTTATTAAACCAACTGCCTCTGTGTCTCCCTCCGCTGAGCGGTACTCGACGCCAGGCCAACGTTGCCGGATGAGGAGGGGGCCTGCGGCTCTGGAGAGCTTGGTTCCAGCCCCGCAGCCACGTCATGGGCGGAGGAGGAGAGCGGACTGCAGCGTGGAGCCTGCGCCGACGACGAAGCATCCCCGGGTCTCCACAGATGAGCGGTCCGATCCAGCAGGTCAGGGGTCCCCTGCCACCACGCTGTGTGGGTTGTCGGCGTGGACGTCAGTGCCAGAGGGTCCTCAGGCTACGGAAACCATCATGCCAGCTGCGGAGCCCGACGTAGCTGAGTGGGAGCCGGAAGACAATCTTCTTCTGTCTGAGCCCGGATCGTCGGAGTCCTGGACAGCGACAGAACCCGAGTACAGGAAAGTGCTCTACTTTGTTTTTCTCCTCTCTATTCTGGAGCATTTTTGCCTGTCTTTCAGAGAGACGAGCCAGGGGCAGCCTTCCGCTGCACCCAAGCTCGTCTCGCTGGGCTCTGTCGCTACCGGTGATCCTGATCCTGGTTCTTTTCTTTCTCCTGAGCCTTCTCCCAGGGTCACTGGCGACTGTTGCCATCTTATGGTGGCTCGCGAGGGCCACCGTGTGACAAAACCACAAATATCATTCAGCGCCTGGAGTTGTGCTTCTGCCCCGAAGGGCCAAATATGACAGTTTGTGTGGAAGGATGGATTAAAATCACTCCTGAACCATTCCTGCACCTAGTTTCACCATACAGGAGGCATCTGGAAGCTGTTATTACCAATAAAGGCTTTTCTACTAAATTTTAAATTAATTTCACCAAGCCTGTTCAATATTTATTACCTGTGTCATTCCACTTTATTAAATATACTGTATGTGTGTGTATGAGAGCACGTGCAAAGTGAGTGTGTTGACATATACTCACTCTGAATCACTCACACCCTCATGCTCTCACTCGCACTGACGCACACTCACACGCACTCACTCACACACACTCACATTCTCCTTCACACAATCTTACACTTGCACTCCCAGACTCAGACTCATTCCCTCTCACCCCCTCCCATATTTGTTCAAACTCTCTCCCATTCCCACTCACCCTCACAGTTGCTCACACTCACATATGCTTCTGTCCACTCATGCTCACTCATATATATACTCATTCACGCTCTGACTCACTCTCATTTACTTGTGCTCTCTCTTGCACACTCACACTTATTTACTCTTAACACTTGAGGCAGCCGCGGCGCAGATGCATTGGGCACGAATTTGCCGGGCAATCCACACGTCAAGCACCAACCATCCACCCCAGACAGACATCACCAACGGTATGCTACCCCTGCAGCCACAGCCGCCCTGGGGCAAACCGACAGAGACGTGGCTGCCAACCTGCACCAATGCCCCCCCCCAACCACCACCCTACACTCACACATACCCATGCCCGGCGCCATGGACACCAGAGGCAATGCAGGCAAAGCGCCCCGCCCTGGGACAAAACGACAGGATGGCCAGGGAACTGCTACCCCCCTGGCCACCAGATGCCCCCCACCCCCCGCCGCCCAATGAGGTCTTTCCCTCACATATACACCCTCCACACCTCAGCATCCACCCGCAGGTACTTGCACCCACACACACACACACACACGCCCACCCTCACATGTACGCACACATACAGACCATCACATATTTCCACCTACTCCCACACACACCCTTGCATATTTACACACAACACACATACCCACACATTCACACACACACACATGCACCCATATCAAACACCCACACATATACACGCAAACCCCCACACACACATACTCGCGCACACCTGCACATACACTTGTGTATATACACTCACACACACCCACATGCACACACATACACACACACACACACACACACACATAGGTGCCGGAGGATGGGGGGGCACCCCCCCGCAACTCCCCACCAGGCCCCCCACCCCCGCCCCAGGACGCAGGGACCAGCCCTCGGAGCACTGCCAGGGCTCCCGGGAGGGCACGACCCTGCCATGCACACCAGAACCTGGCCCAGAGTGGGCGACGGCTCCCCAGCACCAGGGGCTCAAGGCAAGACCCAGCCCTACCCAGAAGGCAAGGTTAGCCAGCCTGGGGCCATGGCCCACCCCCCAGATCACCCCACAGCTGTCCTCCCAGGCCAGATGCATAGCCACTCCAAGACAGCTGCCCAAGACACTGGCTCCAGTGGGTCACAGAAAACTCCCCACAGTCAGGGGGCAGCCAGCCAACAGAGGTGCCAAGGAGAGTGAGCCACCACCCCTCAAATTATAGAATCAATAAGCGGGGACCAGAGAGAGTTGAATTAAGCCAATTGTTTTATAGAGGAGGCAGACTTGTCTCCAGACTAAGATAATCTAATAGGAGGTTCTTATACTGTAGTGAGTTGTACATAAATTATTTCTTGATTTCTAGTTCATGAGGATAGCTTTCTTGGTATGCATAAAGCAGTGAGAACCATGTGTGACAACTTTATCTCTATAGTTATTTCACTTAAATCACTCAATATGCAAAGTGTGGGAGAGGATGAGATACAATACCAAAGCCATGCCGATAAGGCTCCACATACATATCTTCTGCCAGAACTTTTGGACTGGTGCCCAGGACCACATAGCATGCATATAACTACACGGGACATTGCTAGTGCAATGGGAACAGATATTTGTGTGACTCAGGCCCATCTGGACATCCTTTGTCCCGACTGAAATTGAAGCTTGCTTTTATTGTGGATTTAAGCTGTTGGTATTCAAGACATTTTTTATCACTTTTGTTATACTTGTGGTGTAAGATAACTACAAGTTTGGTTGGCATCAGCGTGGTGGCACGGCCACTTGGTGACGTCATCACACCAAGCTCATAAAAGTAAGGAACGGCCATCTTACGGCCTCCTTTCGTCTTGCTACTACAGCGTCAGCCTTCTGACAACCATCTGTATCTTATAACAGTGTTTTATGTAATAAAGTTTGTGTTCTCGGCAAACGCCACTCTCTGTCGGTCCTTCCAGTTTTTCAAAACATAACATTTGGCGAAGAGAGTAAACCGTGGAAGCATGTTTGAGGCCACTACAACTGTTTCTGGAAAACCCTAGTGAGCTGCCCATACCATGGCCACTTTGGCTCGATGCTTTTGAAACCTACGTATCAGCGTTGGACCTAGGCAAGCTGGAGAACGTACAGAAGCAAGCTCTACTGGTTCAAAATCTGGACATAGAAGGCCAACGTATTTTCCACATGCTAAGATCAACAGAATCATTTGCTGAGCTGCTAGCTAGCTATTTCACCACACCCGACAACGTGTTTGAGTGGCGCATTAAGTTTCGCCAACGGCGACAGAAGGCTGGAGAGATGACACAACAATTTATGGCGGACCTTCGCCACCTAGCTAGCCTGTGCAGATTTGGTTTGTTGGAGGACGAAATGGTGCGGGACCAGTTGACCAAGCATACTAGCAACCCGCAGCTCGGGACGAAGATGCTAACGCCACCAAACGACATGACACTAGCTAGTACCATCGAGCTAGCATTCCAGTTGGAGTCTGCCTACAGGTTAGCATCAGAGCTAGATGTGCAGCAACAACAATGACAGCCAAGCCACACACCGCTAGCATACGCGATAGCCTCAGAAGGACCCGGTGACGAGGCAGGAGAGGCCGAAGCAAACACCGTGGGTCAGAAGAATACTACGAAGTGTTTCTCATGGGGAAACTGTGGCTCCCCAACGCACCAAGAGAGAGTGTGTTCCTGCCTGGCAAGGGGGCACTGATGTAAGCGATGTGGCAAATTCAACCATTTCACCAAGGTTTGCCGGCCAGTGCCACCATTGAGCCCACTGTTCAGTTCAAGTCACTCACCTGCGACTACCATTCACACGGTGAGTTCCAGAGGTGCGGTGTATGCATTCTGCATGGTAGGACTGAAACATGTCAGCTTACCGCTCCTACTCAAAACTGCCACAGTGAGATCGATGTTGAAATGGGTCACCTTGAAGAAGTTCTTTCCCAACCACCCGATTGGGAAAAACTCGGCGGAGCTGTACGGGTATGTTGGCTACCAGGTCAGCACTGTAGGGACCATCACACTAACGGTCCGCTACGCATCAAGAGTCGTTGCTGATTTCGTTTTCCAAGTGGTCCTGCATGGAGACAACATACTAGGATGTGACCTGTTTTACCAGCTGGGCTTCTCCATCTGCAACAGTAACGGACTCCATTTGACCGATAACGATGATGAGTGGGACGCAACACACTAGGACGATGATGATGAGGGTATAGCCATCCTGTGCTCACAGGAGGAGCACCACCCGGAGAAGGGGCAGTGAGCGGACTCGCCTCAGATCCTCGCCCAGCATGATCCTCGGGGAGTCATTGCAGAGTTGCAGGAGAGGGAGCCCACGTCTATCGGGAACCCTGGGATGCAAGGCGACAACAACACATCGCCACGATGAGACTTCTCAGGAGAGGGGGAGAAGAAACCGGACTGCTTCCAAATCCATGCCCAGCACTAGCCTCCAGGAACCGCCACTGATCCGCAGGGTGAAGGGTCCACAACCAAACAAAGCACAACAGAATCACTGATGCCTTCTTAATCCACAACAAGCATCTGCCTCCTGCAGCTGCCGCTGGGCTGCAGGATGAAAAGTCCATGACCCAACAGGACGCAGCAGAACCACCACAACCTGGTGGATGCCCAACAGCAGATGTGAGAGTCACACCATCACAACCACAATGCTGAATGCAGCCGAACAGAGCACCACTCGCAGTGATGGAGTGGGTTTGGGTCCGCAGAACCGAACGACCAGACTCACAGTCAGGATCAACACTGTCTCCACCACCATCAGCACCCATCAAGATCGCCACGCAGCTGGGGCCAGCAATTTTCCATCTGGCAGATGGTTCGGTGTGGCATGCCAACCGCCTTCGCCAAGTTCAAGCAGCTGCCCCGGATGACACGGCCATGCGGGAGCTGACTCGAACAGTGTGGGACTCAGACTGGGGTTTTGAAGAAGATGATCCCGGTCCGCAGGCCTCTGTACCTCCAGGGGCGCATCCACCATGGGCTCACCTCAGGGCCACTCCAGTTGAACTGTCTTCCTCAATTAAAGGACTGTTTAACTAGGAACGCGGCTGCCAAAGAATAGTAGCATAATAAACCACTCAGCCACGCTGGGTCATGAGATAGTCTACCCACTGCCCCTAGCTAGTTTGAGGTTCTCTGTGTACCAAATTGGGAAGGGTTAATTCGTTCATATGCATGTTCTTCTGTTTTTCCGGGGGTGGGTGGGGGGTGAATGTGGTGTAAGATGACTACAAGTTTGGTTGGCACCGGAGTGGTGACACGGCCACTTGGTGACGTCATCACATCGAGCTCTTAAAAGTAAGGGACGGCCATCTTACGGCCCTCTTTTCGGCTTGCTACGACAGCGTTCAGTCTCCCGACAACTATCTGTATCTTATAACAGTGTTTTATGTGATAAAATTTGTGTTCTCATCAAACGCCACTCTCTGTCAGTCCTTCCAGTTTTTCCAGACATAACAATACTGTGACACCAGTGTTATGTCCACAAACCTGGTAATGAAGACGGACAAGGATGCTGTACAGGAACTCGAACTTTATTACAATAAATGCTTATTAATACAAAGCATGTGAACGAGCGTTGAGCTCCTAACTGTCCCTACAGAGGGTGAGTCATCAAAAAGCCCATAACATGGCTGACTCCTCCCTTATGTATGTCGGTGTGATGACGCCACCAGCCGGCTACGTCATCATGCCGCTCTCTGTTATAAAATCCCTTTATAACATTCACCCTCCCCTTGGAAAAAAAACCACATAACACTTTAAGAATTACAGCCCTCCCCAATTTGGCATAAACAACAATAATATTCTGAACTAGGGTCAGCAGGTGGACCACCGCTGGACCCGGCACTGCTAAGTGGATTAGTCTGCCCCTTTTCTTTAGCCATGCTCCTAACTAAACAGTCACTTCTTTTTAACAGTCTTCCATGGGTAAGGCAACTCTGCTGGAGGGGCCTTGTATCAGGCCCACAGTGGACGTGCCCCTGGAGATGCTGAGCCCCCAGGACCAGGACCGATCTTCATAATATTGAAACCCGGGTCCCATGCGGCATCAGCTGACTCCCGCGAAGTCTTGCCGTCTGGAGCTATCACTCGGACTGTGTTTTGTTTGCGTACTTTGGTTACTTTGGTTTGCGTGCCGAACCGAACATCCGTCAGCCTGATGCACGCTGGTCCCAGCTGCACCTTGATCCTCAGTGTCCATGATCTCGTCAACTGTGCCTTGGCCTGCTGTTGTCCTGGTCTCTCATCGGTGCAGACTTGAACCCAGTCCATGACTTTGAGAGGCGCCTTGCTCGGCCTCCTATGCCATTGTGATTACGGTGGCACTGTGTGTCCATCCGTCGCTATTGTGTTGGTCACGGACTCTTCACCCATCATCCCCACAGCAGTCTCTGGGGACCAAAGCTAGTCATGGGTACTGAAGATATCCGGCGTCTCTCTTGTGTCGCTTACCATCATGGACCCATCGGCTCAGCTGTGGCTCCCGTAGACTGGTGCTGAGCGAGGGTACTGAAGCGGTCCTGCTCCTCTTTTCCTTTGCTTAGTCTGCTTTGCTGTTGTTGTTCCATGTCGTGGATAACCTTCATGTCCGGTTGTTGTGCCCCGAGGTTCTCTACATGCACGGGCTCCCTCTCCTGCAACTCCACAGCGGCCTCCGTAGTCTCCGGCTGGGTGAGGATCTGAGGCGAGGCCGCCTGCTGCCCCCCCTCCTGGCAGCTCTCCTCCTGTGCGCTAGGGACAGATTATTCAGTGCCGGTGTCACCCTTTGTAAACACGTCCCAATTACCGTTACTTGACAAGTTGAACCCATCGCCGTTGTGGGTGGTGAAAACCAGTCTGTAGAAGAGGTCATCTATCATAATGTTTTCGCCATGTGTAGTCACTTGAAATTCAAAATCATAAGCAATCTTTGACTTGTAGTAGACCGTTAGTTCGATTGTCCCAGCATTGTCCCAGCGTTGCTAACTGTGTGACCGCTATATCCATAAAGCGCTGCTGGGGTTTTTCTAATCAGGTGGTCAGAGAAAAATTTCTTCACTGTGGCCCATTTCAGCATCAACTTAAGAACCGCAGTGTCGAGTAGCAGTGGCACAGTCATGTCATCCAATTCAACCATCCCATTTGTGCATGAATTAATTTCAGGGCTTGCCGCATAGATGGTGGTCATTGGCGGATAGCTTTGCTTTTTTGGCGGGTCCCACAGTGTCAGTGACTGGCACATTTTGGCGAAATGGTTGAACCTCCCACATTTGTTATATTGTTGTCCTCTTGCCAGGTAAAAGTGTGGTATCTCAAGGTGCGTCAGAGAACCACAGTTACCACATGCGGACCCTCTCTGAGTGGTCCTCCAGTTAACAGCGTTTGCCTCATACTCATCTGCCTCGTCTTCATATTCCCCCATGCCCACTGCATTGGCTAACGTATCCTGTCCTGGTTGTCTCTGTTGTTGCCGCACACCTAGCTCTGATGCTAACCTGTCCCCTGGTTCCAATTGGAACACTAGCTTGATGGTGTTAGCTAGCATCATGTTGTTTGGTGCCGTTAGCATCTTAGCCTTTAGCCTTGGGTTGTTTGTGTGCTTGGCCAACTGGTCCCGTACCATCTCGTCTTGTAACAGTCTTGGGTGGACTCACCATTTCCCTGTCACTTATGACGGAATCTTATATAGCACACTAGCATGTTGTCTGGCATGGCAAAGTAGCTTGCTAATAGCTCCACAACATCTACATACAAGTCCGTCGGACCAAGCGTGTGAAAAATCCTTTGACTTTCTATGCCCAGGTTGTGGACAAGCAGTGCCTGCTTCGTTCCTTTAGCCAACTTTTTCAGGTCCAGTGTTGCAACATAAGTCTCGAACGCATCCAACCAACGTGGCCACGGAAAGACTGATTCACCTGGGGACTTTAGGAAAGGCCTCAACAGTCTTAGGCACGCTTCCATGGTTAGTAAATTCTCGTCACCAAATGTTATGTCCACAAATCTGGTAATGAAGACGGACGAGGATGCTGTGCAGGAACTCAAACTTTATTACAATAAATGCTTATTAATATAGAGCACGTGAACGAGCGTTGAGCTCCTAACTGTTCCTACCGAGGGCGAGTCACCAAAAAGCCCATGGCCGACTACTCCCTTATGTATGTCAGCGTGATGATGGCACCAACTGGCTACGTCATCACGTCGCTCTCTGTTATAAAAATCCCTTTATAACAACCAGTTCCTGGAATTGGATAAAGTTTCCACCCCAAGTAAGATGTTCTAAGTTTTTTTATTCCTTTCTCACACCATTGTGGAAAGTTTAACATCCTCTTTTGTTGTAGGATATCAGGATTATTCCAAATGGGCGTGAGTTTACAAGGGACAAGTGAAGACCCCGTTATTTTTAAAAATGTCCACCAGGCTGTCAGAAAAGAGCTAATGGTAATGCTTTTAAAACAGTCATGGTGCTTAATACAGGTGCTCATGAAGGGCAAGTCAGAGATATTTAGGGACCCACAGAGAGCCTGTTCAGCATCTAAGCATGGGTTTCCTAGTGGAGTTGAGTTTGTTCATTAAGAAACAAACTGCAGTCTATTGGCTAAAAAGTAATTTAAAAAAATTGGTAAATCTAAACCTCAGCACTTTTTTGCTTTTTGAAGAGCTTTTAAACTGGTCCATGATGGTTTATCCTTCCATAAAAATTTACTTATATTTGAGTCTAGGGACTTATACCAAGCTGTAGATGGTTGGGTAGGAATCATTGAAAATAGATAATTGATTTTAGGAAGGACCATCTTTTTAACCCATTAGTGATTTTGTCAAGATGTCCCTGTGTGCTTTTATGCAGCGCACGGAGGAAAGAATTAAACCCACTCTCAGGAGTATGTTATGCGTTTCATCAACAGTAGGTGAACAACTAGTTCAAAATAACAGATGGAAGTCAGGATGAGATTCAACATTACAGGTAATGGATAATGACGGGATGTGATTAAGCAGTACAAAATAACAGATGTGCAGTTCGGGAAACACAGGGAAGTCCTCCAGGATGCTCTACAGAACAAGTGAGTGAACTGGAAAAATGTTCCAGCACAAGCAGGTGGAGCTGCGGCAGGGGAACGGAGAAAAGTGCCCTGGAAGGAACCACCAGACGGGACTGGGCGGCAGGGGCGAAACAGTTCATACTCACACAGCTGGAGCAGTCCAAGGAGTCCGAGTGATTATCCCGATGAACAAAACCAACCAGTTACAGATGATCACGCCACCCAGTGTGATGCGGTACTGTGGAGAGCAGGCAGGGTATCTAGACATGAGTGATGGCGTACATACATTGAGTAGAACAGCCACAGTGTAGGACAGCAGGTGTTGGACAATGATCTGGCAATCTCTTCCAGTCAAGCCAGGGTTTAAGTAATGCAAACTTTAATCAGGAAAGAGACTGCCAGTGTGAGAAGTGAGAGTGAGAGTGGGCAGGATTGAGTGGAAGCAGCTGTGTGCAATAACATCTAAAAGCCTAAGAGTAAGGATGAATAGGTGTGTGTGTGTATGCATGCAGGAGCATGCATGAGTGTGAGAATGAGAGGAAGCATGTGTGTGTGTGTGTGTGTGTGTGTGTGTGTGTGTGTGTGTGTGTGTGTGTGTGTGTGTGTGTGTGTGTGCGTGGGTGAACAGAGTACTAACAGCGATAATGACACACAGCTGATCAGACTGGCAGGACAGGGAGGCATTGCTGAACTGTCAGGGAGTCGAACGGACCCCAGAGGCTCCCTGAGCGTGCCTGATGGAAAATATACAGCAAAAACAGACAAAGAGACAAAATCGCCATGGCATCACAGAACTGGGCCTAAACATCAGCCCAGTTATTGACAGAGCCTCCCCCTCAAGGGGTTGAATACCAGACACCCCTTGTAACATCAGAAAGAAAAAAAAGAACCCCCCCCTTCCCCCAGGAGGAACAAACAACAAAACCAGGGCGGGCAGTGGGGGAAACAGGTTTGGAGGGAACCAACAAGCAAAAAATAATAAAAGAACAAAATACATGAAAAAGTGAAATAAACCTGCTCCCTCCCCCAAACCTAGAACCATCCTCCCCCCAAACCCAGGAGTCCAAGAGTTCAGGGGGCCGACCAAGGTCCAAGGCGGGTTGTTGGTCCAGGTCCAAGACCAGCCGGACTGCCCGGGAGAGCGGGTCAGGTGGCCGGCCAGGAAAACCGGACCACCAACCCCCACAACACAGTTCGTCAGGTGGACGACCTAAGCCCTTGAGCCACCAGATCAGGAGCGGCAGCCCGGAAGGCGGTCTTCCCACAGGAAGAACCAACTCCAAAAGGGGGAACCCGGAAGGGAGAGCCCCTCCACCCCCAGTGGCCATGAGCTGGGGGACAGAAGCACCCGTGATGGACCCTGACTGGGCCATAGTTTCACCCACGGCGGCTCCAGGCTGGAGCTCTGCTGCACCCGTGGTGGACTCCGGCTGGAGCTGTGCTGCACCTGCGGTGGACTCCGGCTCAAGCTCTGCTGCATCCGCAGTGGACTCCGGCTGGAGCTCTGCTGTACCTGCGGTGGAACCCGACTGGGCACCTGCAACCTCCATGATGGCCTCCGCAGTGAGCTCAGATGGCGAACCTAGATCCTTAGCAGCCTCAGGTGGTGTTGGCTGCTCTCTGGCGACCCTGGCAGGGAACTCCAAGATTGGAGGGAGAGAGAGAGAGACCGAGTCAGGGTAGCCGGCAGTGGCAGAGCCCAGTGAGGTGAGCCGGGGAGCAGCGGCGAGCTGCACCTGGCCCCCCTCACTAAGAATCAGGCAGTGTGACTTCAAAATGGGCAAAAGAGACATTAAGGAGCACAACTGCCTGAACTCAGGCTTCACCACCATCCAGGACTCCAGCAATCCAGGATTTGACGGCTCTGTAGGCCTGGGAGGTGCTGCACCCACAACAGCCCCCACCGGGGAGGCTGGACCCACAGTGATCTCCAGCAGCAACCCTGGTTTCTCGGACACATCCGGCAGAATTGGATCCTCTCCAGTGACCCTGGAGGAAGACTCAGACAGAGAGCAAAAACAGGAGAGGTCAGGGTCACCGGCAGCGGCAGAGCCCGGTGAGGCGAGCTCGGCTGCACCTGGCTGTCCTCAGCAAGAGCCAGGCAAGCATGCTCTAGAACAAAGAAGAGAAAAACAAAAGAGAGCACTCGCCTGAGCTCGAGCTGCACTGCCATCCAGGACTCCAATGATCCGGGCGATGTATTCTCGGGCTCGACCCACTGGAGGTCCTGCTCAGGTGCAGACACTACTGCGGCAGCCTCCGCAGCAGGTGTGATGGTGGTTGCAGTCTCTAAGTCCACAGACGCCATCTCCCATGCTGGTGGCTCTTCTGACATGACGGCTGGGGACTGCCTCACCGTTGACCCCAGAGTAGGATCTACCAGGGCCTCTGATTCCTCCCCCCTCTGGAGGCTAGGTTCAGGAGTCAGCGAACCCTCGAGAGTACCCAGAGAAAATATGGGGAGAATAGGTGAGGAACTGTGACATGCCGTTGGATCAGAGAACTCAGGGGACTGCAAACCCCGAGTTTCTTGGCCAGGGAACAGGCAAAATTGTTCATTAATAGCAAAACCCAAATGAGAAAGAACTTGCCTGTTCTCCTGGTTCTTGACATCTCCTGCGGTGTCTGGTGCAGTCTCCTCCTGGTCTGCGTCCGACTCGTGCCTGGGCTCTTCGGTAGGTGATGGAGAAGCCCCCCCAAACGGGCGCAGAAGGAGAAGAGTCTGCAAGAAAAAGTACCTCCTCACCCTTGGCAGATGTAAAAGCTGAGGGTGAGGTGGCTGCAGGAGGAAAAAGAGGCTTAGCTGAGTTCCTCTCCTTCTCCATGAGGCGGTCTACCTCAGCCAGTAAAGCCCATCTCCATTCCTCATTCACACGACACTCCTCCTCCATCAGGCGGTCGATCTCCGCTATTAGCACCAGTCTGCTCTCCTCCTCCATCACACGCGTAGGTTGAGCGCCTCCTGGCTCGGAAGATGAAACAGGAGTGGAAGAGCTGTGGGAGGAGGGTGGCTTCCTCCGCCTCGAGGGCTTCTTCCATGGTTGTGATGGCTCAGGAGCCGGGGAGTTCCTCTCCGGCTCTGCGCATGACTGGGAGAAGATGGTGGAAAGTATGTCGTCCACCTTCAGGATTAACCTGAGGCCGGGATGTTTCCACATTACCTCCTCAGCAATGATCCGAGCCAGCCAAAGATAAGATAAGATAAGACAAGATAAGCCTTTATTAGTCCCACAATGAGGAAATTCCAGGATTGCAACAGCACAGGGATAGCAACACTCAGAGCAATAATTAAGAAAATAATTAAAATAAAAATAATAAAAATAATAAAAATAAATAGATTTTTATTATACGATAAATAGATCGTCTGGAGACTGCAAGCACTGAGCCCATATGAGGGCGTCTTCCAGGAGTTCCTGAGCTCCCAGCTTTTCGTCTGTCCAGGCCTCCGTGGCATAACACAGATGGAAGGAGAGAACACAAACAAAGGATGAAAAAAGAAAAAATTGCACACAACTACTCCGCTGGGTTTTGGGCTGGCTGGATCATTTCTGTCACAATTTCCCCGTGCACTTTTATGCAGCGCACGGAGGAAAGAATTAAACCCACTCGCAGGAGTATGTTGTGCATTTTATTAACAGTAGGTGGACAACCAGTTCAAAATAACAGATGGAAGTCAGGATGAGATTCAACAGTTCAACATTACAGGTAATGGATAATGATGGAATGTGATTAAGCAGTACAAAATAACAGATGAGCAGTTCGGGAAACACAGGGAAGTCCTCCAGGATGCTCTACAGAACAGGTGAGTGAACAGGAAAAATGTTCCAGCACAAGCAGGCGGAGTTGCGGCAGGGGAACAGAGAAAAGTGCCCGGGAAGGAACAGCCAGACGGGACTGGGCGGCAGGGGTGAAACAGTTCGTACTCACACAGCTGTAGCAGTCCAAGGAGTCCGAATGATTATCCCGATGAACAAAACCAACCAGTTACAGATGATCACGCCACCCAGTGTGTTGCGGTACCGTGGAAAGCAGGTAGGGCATCTAGACATGAGTGATAGCATACATACACTGAGTAGAACAGCCACAGTGTAGGACAGCAGGTGTTGGACAATGATCCGGCAATCTATTCCAGTCAAGCCAGGGTTTAAGTCAGGGGTTCTCAAAGTTTTGATGGGTGAGGGCCAATTTGGGAATCCAAAGTTGAACCGAGGGCCACCAAAGGGACGGAGGCAAAAAAAAAAAAAAAGACTGAAAATTCAATTCCATTTGTAATCCTTTTAATTATCAGATTTAATTAGTTTGGGTAAAGTCATATTAACAGTAAGAAATTGGGACTGATGAAAATACAATTTTAGTGTCAACATACCTTTTAACTGCAGTGTGATTTGTGGTGCTGTTTTCGGTTGGCCACGAGTCCTCTGAAGTCTGGCTCCATCTCCGTCGTCGCGATGCGAAGGACTGCATGTAGGTGGGCATCTGTCATCCTGGATCTCAGCTTAGATTTGTTGATGGCCATGGTGGAGAAGGTCTTTTCACAGATGTAGGTGCTTCCGAATAAAGACGCCATTCTGACAGCATGTTGACGAAGAGCAGGGAATGTGGATGGGGAAAGTCCTTTGTAGAACTCGATCAGACTCTTGTCACGATATGCAGCTCTGGCCTCGGAGCTTTCCTGTAGGTCGATGAGCTCAAACTGCATGTCTGCAGGCACTGCCTCGGGCACACATGAGAAGGGATTTTGGAAAAGGTTGAAATCACCCTCGTGGTCCCTGAAGTCAGAGAATCGGTGGTCGAACTCGTCTCGAAGCTTTTCGATGAGGCCATGGTTCTTCTCTGAACGCAGGTGACGCAAAACTTCACTCCCGTCCGTGTCTGGGTCATCTACCAGCGCCCTGCAGGCAGGGAAATGAGCGAGATCTCCTTCTCTGAGCTGTCCCTGGAGCAGTTGGAGTTTTCGCTGGAAAGCTTTCACGTTGTCAAAAAGTGTGGAAATGAGTTTTCCATGGCCTTGCAGCTTCAGATTGAGATCGCTCAGACAATTATTCAGGTCGGCGAGGAAGGCTAGGTCACAGAGCCATTTGTTGTCCGTTAACTCAGTCACGTCTTGTCCTTTTGCCTGCATGAACTCGCAAATTTCTTTTCTCAGGTTAAAAAAACGTTTCAGTGTGGCACCTCTGCTCAGCCACCGGACGGCAGTGAAGTAAATGACGTCTCCAAAATCTGCCTCTGACTGCGCCAAAAAGGTTTTAAATTGGCGATGGTTCAGACCTCTGGACTTCAGGTAATTAACTGTCTTCACAACTACGGCCATGACGTGTTTCATTTCTAGCGTCTGAGCAGCGAGGGCTTCTTGGTGAATTATGCAGTGGTAGCTGACTGGTTTCTTATCATCGCTGTTCACCACTTTCTCAGCCAGCAGCGACACTGCACCTGTCCTACTCCCAATCATTGCTGGTGCTCCGTCTGTCGTGACACCGACCAAGGATGCCAGGTTAACATTGTGTGTGTCCAGACTGCGATACACTGCTTCGCAAATATCCACTCCCTTCGTTGTGTCTTTCATACTCTCCATACTCAGTAGCTCCTCGCCGACGTCAAAATTCTCAGTGACAGTTCGGATGAAAATCAACAGTTGGGCAGTGTCGGAAATATCCGTGCTTTCATCCAGTGCGATGGAAAACGCTCCCTTTTCTAGCCCCTCCACACATATCGCCAGTTGGTCCTTCAAATCATTTGCCAGATCTTCGATTCGTCTTGTGACTGTGTCATTCGACAAACTTACGTCACGGAACTTTGTTTTTTGGTCTGGGCATACACGCTCTGCCACTTTTAGCATACAGTCTCGAACAAATTCTCCGTCACTAAACGGCTTGCCCCGTTTAGCTATTTCATGAGCTACCACATAGCTAGCCTCTGTTACTGCTTCGCTGGTTTTTGAAAATTGCGTGAAGACTGACTGTTGTGCTGTGTAGCCCCTTTTAAGTTGTTCCATCTTTGTGTTGCGATCCTTGCCACTGAATTTTTCATAATTTTTGTGTTTTGTTTCGTAATGGCGCCTGATGTTAAAGTCTTTTCGCACTGCGATTACCTGTCTGCAGATGAGGCATACAACTTTATCTGACCCGTGAGGTTCAACGAAGTAGTCCAAAGTCCATTTTCCCTGAAACTGCCTTTTTTCCTCGCTGACAGTTCTCCGTTTCCTCGAGTGAGCGGTCTCCATCTCTGCCTCTTTCTCTCGCTGATCCATCTTTATTTCCACACTTCGACTTCCACAAGCACTAATATTTATTTCTTATTCTTCTTCTGACTCAAAATGGTGCTCCGAAACCGTTGCCAACCAACACTTCTGCACTGTGCGCTGAACGTTCCATCTCCCATAATACAATTGGACTAGCTGCTGCAATGAAGTGATCGCAAGGTTGACAACACATGTAATTACGGCTTGTGCCTACAGATGGCGCCAAAGACCACTAAACGTAGATGTGTATCGGAATTTTTCCAAAGCAATTAGTCCAGATCATATATTGGTTAAGACGTTAACAGATTGGCCGCGGGCCGCCAGAAATGTTTTCGCGGGCCGCCATTGGCACGGGGGCCGCACTTTGAGAAACATTGATTTAAGTAATGCAAACCTTAATCAGGAAAGAGACTGCCGGTGTGAGAAGTGAGAGTGAGAGTGGGCAGGATTGAGTGGAAACAGCTGTGTGCAATAATATCTAAAAGCCTAAGGGTAAGGATGAATAGGTGTGTGTGTGTGTGCATGCAGGAGCGTGCATGAGTGTGAGAATGAGAGGAAACGTGTGTGTGTGTGTGTGTGTGTGTGTGTGTGCGTGCGTGAACAGAGTACTAACAGCAATAATGATGCACAGCTGATCAGACTGGCAGGAGAGGGAGGCATTGCTGAGCTGTCAGGGAGCTGAACGGACCCCAGAGGCTCCCTGAACGTGCCTGATGGAAAATAAACAGCACAATCACACACACAAAATCGCCATGGCGTCACAGAACTGGGCCAAAAATATCAGCCCAGTTCATGACTGATACAGATAATGTCCTCCAACGCGTAAGGCCGTCTTGTATTGTTTTTAGAAGGGGAGTTTAATTTAGTCACAGTAACTCTGAGAGCCTAGGGGAAATATTTATTCCTAAATATTTAATATTACCCGATTGAGCGTGTATAGCTCAGTGATTAAGTGCCACATTTCAAAGCAGAAGGTTCCGGGTACAAAACCAGCTGTGACCTCTTCACCGGAGTGGTGGCCTAGTTGATAGAGCATTCGCTCCACAACCGGGAGGTTGGGGGTTCAAGTCTTGGCCGGGTCATACCAAAGACCATATAAAAATGGTGTACTTCTAGCTTGGTGCCCAGCATCATAGAATGGGGGAAGGAGAAGTTGTTTGTGGCGGTGCCTTGCATTGCAGTGACCCCTCTGATTCTACATATGATTAACATTGTAGATACGAGAAATGTAATTTTGTTCTACTGTACATGATTGGCTGTATGGACTGAATGACAACAGAGATGGCTTCTTCTTCTTGTGTTGGAATAGTGGCTATATTGGAAAAATTACAGTATACAGGCAAGACTGTTGATTTATCCCAGTTAATAGAATAATCTGATAGTGATGAAAGCTGTTATTACCAACAAAGGCTTTTCTACTAAATATTAAATGAAGTTGTTTGTGGCGACGCCTTGCATAGCAGCAACCCCTCTGATTTTGCATGTGATTAACATTGTAGATAGGAGAAACATAATTTTGTTCTACTGTACATGATTAGCTGTATGGACTGAATGACAATAGAGATGGCTTCTGGCTTCTTTCACCGTGTTCAATACTTATTCCCTGCGTCATTCCACTTGATTAAATAAAACTTGTTTTGTGAACACAGTAACTTTGATTTCTTTGTACACAGTGCTGTGAAAAAATATTTGCCCCCTTCCTGATTTTTTATATTTTTGCTTATCAAATGATGATTTCATTTGTTAAAAGAAAAAAAAAAATATTCAAACCTACCTGGCCCTAAGTGAAAAAGTAATTGTCCCTCTTGTTAGATCATGAATTAACTGTCATTAACCCTGTTTTTTGGAACGCTGAGTTCAGTTTCAGTAGCTACACCTGAGTCTGATTACTACTAGACTTGTTGAATCAAGAAATCACTTAAATAGAACCTGTCTGACAACCTGAAGTAGGCTAAAAAATCTTAAAAAAAAAAAACAGCACATCCCACTGTGATCTAAAGAAATTCAAAATCAGATGAGAAACAAAAACCCAGAATAACATCTAAAGAACTGCAGGCCTCACTTGCTTCAGTTTGGACACTGGTCCATGATGGAACAAAAAGAAAGAGACTGGGCAAAAATGTCATCCATAGGAGAGTTTCAAGACAAAAACTGCTGCTGGACAAAAAGAACACAAAGACTCATGTCACATTTGCCAAAAAACATCTAGATGATCCTCAAGCTGTCATATGAATGAGGATTTAAGCACATGGTACACCAAACACACATTCATTGATATCAAACAGTTCAAAAACAAAGACATACAGAAATGTAGCAGTTGTGCACAGAACAGCTCACATGAATGCGTGCAGCAGGCAGACCACTGAGCACTGTGGCCACAGAAACAGACAGGACGAAATGACAAACTGCTTGGGTAAACTTAGAGTTCTCCAGGACGCTCAACTGGCACGGGAGAAGAGCTGGGCAACAGTGCCAAAGCGTAGCAGTTGTGCCGCAAGGGGAAACACTACAGGCAAGCGTAGCAGCACAAGTGCAAATAGAAACGCAGACAGCTCTTTCTCACCGTGCAGGAACAGTCCGAGTCGTCCAAGTCCGCCAGCAAACACAAACACAAATGATCCTTCACCTGACATGATGGTCACATGGCGAAGAACAACCATGTGAGCACGTACAATGGTCCAGCAGTGTTTGACTAGCAAAGAGCTGCTTAAGTACAAACACTGCTGCCATAACAAATTGGGAACACCTGGGTGAGGTGTGGGAAAGATGATAAACGGAGCTCGGAACAGCTGATGGAAATGAGAGAGAGAGGGGGCGTGGCCGGACCGGCAGACTGTCAGCAGAGTACACAGAAAGTAGGTCACACTGGCTGTCTAACAGCTGCCGGTCAGGCAGTGGCTATGAATATGGAAACAGCACAGAATACATAATATGCGCATGCACCGTGGAACCAAAACCCACAGGGAGATCAGGGCCGAGCCGGGGGGAAGCCAAGCCGGCTCGGCTCCTGACAGAGCCCCCCCCCTTTAAGGGGTGGATACCCAGACACCCAAGGTAACATCATGAACAGGAGCAACAGCAACAAACAACACAAACCCGGGTGGGAGGTAGGGGGAACAGGAAAGGAAGGAACACAATACCACGCCCAGGGCCCACAATTAACCCCCCAAAGTCCACTGGCGTTGGGGCTCAGGAGGCCGCCCAGAGTCGAAGGCCCAGCAGAAGGTCCTGTGGACGGAGTCCGGTGGCCTGCCAGAAAACATGGGCCTCCAGACCCGGGGAGTCAATTCTTCCGACGGCCAGCCAGTGTTGTTTAGTCACCGGGACCGAAGGGGTGAAGCAGTAGGTGGTCTGCCCACCGAAAGGCTCTCTGGTGGGTAACCAGACTGGGGTGGGGGAACCTCCACGGCGTCGGACAGGGAGAAGGGGACCATGGCATCCTCAGGGTGGTCCGCAGCACCCTCGGAGGTTCCAGCTTGGGAGACAACTGCACCTCTGGCAAGCCCCGACTGGGCTGGCTCCACTGTACCCGCGGTGGACCCTGACTGGGCTGGCTCTGCTGCACCCGCGGTGACCTCCAGCAGACGCTCTGCAGCACCCGCGGAGTACCCCGATTGGGCCAACGCTGCACCCACGGTGACCTCTGGCTGAGGCTCTGCAGCACCCGCGTTGACCTCCAGCTGTGGCTCTGCATCACCCGCGGTGAACCCCAATTGGGCCAGACCTGCACTCACAGTGAGCGGGCCAACCCGCAGGGGCACCAGGCTGAGGAGGCAATCGATGGGGGGAGCCCTGACGTGCCCTCACCGTGCAGGAACAGTCCAAGTCGTCCAAGTCCGCCAGCGAGCACAAACACAAATGATCTTTCACCTGGCGTGACGGTCACATGGCGAATAGCAACCATGTGAGTATGTACAATGGTCCAGAGGTGTTTGACTAGCAAAGAGTTGCTTAAGTACAAACACCTCTGGCATAACAAATTGGGAACACCTGGGCGAGGCGTGGGAAAGATGATAAACGGGGCTGGGAACAGCTATTGGAAATGAGAGGGGAGGGGCATGGCCGGACCAGCAGACTGTCAGCAGAGTACACAGAAAGTAGGTCACAGCGGCTGTCTAACAGCTGCCAGTCAGGCAGTGGCTATGAATATGGAAACAGCGCAGAATACATAATATTCATATGCACTGAGGAACCAAAACCCACAGAGAGATCAGGGCCGAGCCGGGGGAAAGCCAGGCCGGCTCGGCTCCTGACACAAGACTTTGGGGAAAATATTCTGGGGACTGATGAGAAAAAAGTTGAACTTTTTGGAAGACATGTCCTGTTTTATATGGCATAAAACTAACACAGAATTTCATAAAAAGAACATCGTATCAACAGTTAAACAAGGTGGTGGTAGTGTTATAGTCTGGGGCTGCTTTGCTGCTTCAGGACCTGGACAACTTGCCCTAGTTGAAAGAACGATGAATTCTGCTCTCTACCAAAAAATCCAGAAGGAGAATGTTCGGCCAGTCAGTTCATGAAGCCCTCCAATATGACTGAATTTAAACAATTCTGCACAGAAGAGTGGGTCAAAATTCCTCAACAGCGATGTAAAAGACTCATTGTCAGTTGTTGGCACCAGTGGTGCACAACCAGTTACTTGATTTAGGGGCAGTTAGGGGGCATTTACTTTTTCACATAGGGCCAGGTAGGTTTGGATAGCTTTTTTCCCTTAATAAATGAAATCATCATCTAAAATCTGCATTTTGTATTTATTCAGTTTATCTTTGTCTAATATTAAAATTTGTTTAATGATCTGAAACATTTAGGTGTAACAAATATGCAAAAATATAAGAAATCAGGAAGGGGGCAAATACTTTTTCACAGCACTGTATATGGATTACTTTGGTTGTTACTCATATCTGGTGAAATTCTCAGGTCAACGTCGCCATCAGAAATATGTTTAATGAGAAAAATGTTGATGTGTTCAACACTTGTTTTCCCCACTGTACTGTATGTGAAACTGTTTACTATTAGCTTCTCATTCTGTTCTGAGAGACTTTCATTCATCATGACTATCTACTAACTATAGAGTACAACTATACAGTAAACTTTGCAAATGCAGTACAAGATAAGATAAGATAAACAACTGTTATAAATTAGAGTTTATATCAGGCTACTATATTCTTTAGGTCCACACATGGCTATAATGATTCATGCATGAACTGAAAACAGAAGCATTTGGCTGTCTCAGTCAGAATTATCCCATCTTTTTAAAGGATATCCTCCATAGTTTAACATGTATAATTTATCAGCAGGATGGATGCTGATTGTAGCTGCAGGATCAATCACTAGCCTTTGAGCTGTATTGAGGTTGCATGACGAAGCACATACAGGCAGCACAGGGCTAGCAATTAGTCAAATACAAGGCTGTAAAATTATTTGTATCTCTGTCTTGGGATGTCCATGAAGGAACATTCGGAACTTTCATGCCTATACAAGTATGAACAAACACAAGTCCAGTGCATCCTGCAGGCCAGCTGCTGTGTGGACAGCAAACATGCTTTCACATACAGTAGGATACACCCACATGCTCCCACCACCCTGCAACAGTCTTCCCCACATTACCCCAGGGATGTGACTCAGGCCACTTGTACAGTAAAAGCACTCTCTCATGTGGCAAGAAACACACACACACGTACACGCACAAAACATTTTGCCATCTGGGACTCATTTCCCCCCATCTAGAACAGCTGTGGCCGATGCTTTCATGTGTGGTGGTGAGCAGGCAGAGGAATGCTGGGCGAACGGCCCTACGTTCTCCGACAGAGGGTAAATTACAGGCAGCCACATCACGCTGTAACTCAGGAGAAAAAGCAGTGGCTACTTTCGAGTTTGTGGCCAGATCCTGCATTGAGTCCTTGATACTTGACAATTTGGTTCCCAGTTTTTCATACAAGATCATAAATCCCCAATTCACATATACAAACACACACCAGGCATACAGCTTGACAGGAGGGTGCTTGGAAGGCTTGGAGTCTATTTGTGTGGTATCTACTGATTATTTATGATCTTTTAACTACTGGTGATTTGAGTGATTTATCTTTGCAGTACATTGTATGTACATTTGTTTAATAATCTTCCATTCATCCATAATATTCCAAATAAAATTTTACTTAGACTCAAACAAAGTTGTCTTTTTTTGTCACTGTGCATTGGAATGAAGGAAGCAGGAGCTTCACTATCGATCGTATCTGAATGGATCACATTTTTATGTGCACCTTAATTTCAATGTAATGCTTCTTGGAGATTCATGTCTGGTAGGTATTACATGATGTTGCTAGGCAACAATGATATTAACATACTGTTTTAAACACTAAGGGCACAGGACTGGGAAATGATACCTTGGTCATCATTAAATGGAATGAGGGATGAGGAAATGAGGGCTTATGCTTTGGTCATTACTCTTTCTGATTACTGTTACAACAAATTTGTCTGAAAAACTTCAATTAGAATTCACTGGAATATATTATCTCTCATTAAAAGGTCTGCCATGACGTTTTACACAGACATTCCACAAAGAATGAATCCTGCTTGTTTTGGGGACCTTTTAACTTTAACAGTTTAACAGTTTATTCACAAACACACATCACACATTATCAACAACATGAATGAATTACAATATGAATTATCAACAGCATGAATAGCAGTATACAATAGGCTTTTTCACACTGATTTGGAGTGTGAACGGGTCATCTCAAGTAAGCTATTTAAAGCTTTTAGTAGGGAGCCCATTTCTACAATAAAATGATGACAGAAATCAGTCGGATATCTTTGTGTACAGGAACAAACAAACATATGACAGACATATAGCACATAATTCCAGCATTTGTTTACATTGAATTAGTAGGTGAGTTCTACTAATAACATGGTCAAGTTATTAAATACTAGTGTAGTGATATCAACATATAAAACAAAATTACAATGGGGTGACTGACATGATTGTTGTTAGCAATCAGCTCACGTGCACGATGCAGCAACAAGAAAGGACAATCAAACAATGACACACATTTGAGAATTTTATTAAATGTCAAAAACACCACACAGCTACAGAAATAGTCACTCGCCAGAGGAAACAGCCTGTGGAGAGAAGACGAGAGCCGTGAGTGGAGGAATGGAGTAAGGGAAAATGGGCTGGACAAATTACCACTTACGTGAGTCTCCAAGGGAGAACCGGCAGGGCCCCAGAGGAGAACACACGAACCAGCAGGGTGAGGGAAATGAACTGGTGGTGCCTGACCAGGTGGAGGTTGAATGCCGTTGGTGGATGATGGTGTGGCAGGAGAGCACGAGCAGCCCCAGAGACACACCCGCACGATGGCAGCATCCTGAGGAGAAAAAGCACACAGGTTAATAATTCCTTCACCTATGTGAATCGAATACTTGCTTGTCTTGTGAGGCAGTATACCAAGACAAGCCAGCGTTGAATCACTGAAGGATGCCTCCTTATGAATGCTGGCTGACAAAAGGGCGCAGGTGTGTCGTCTCAGGTGCGCTGATGACCTGAGGAGAGATGAACGGGAAGGATGGGGTGTGCTCTCGCCGCCCATGACAGTGACAACTCAACAGTAAGCAAGTTGTGTGTAACAAATAGCAGATTAATTATATAATGATAGGAGTTGCATTTTTAGTTTTTTCTTGAGGATGGAGATTGAAAGCAACATTTTTAGATTCTCATCAAGCTCATTCCAAATCTGCGGTCCTCTGCACACAATACTAAACCTGGTGGATTTTAGTCTTCGTTTTTTTCCCAGTAATTTGGTTTTTATTTCTAGTGGTATAGGTGTGTATGGGAAGGAAGGTTGAAATGAGTTCATATAATTTATAGTTGAGTTTGTGGACATTCTGATACATTATAAATGCTTTCTGTGTCGTGTTTGCCCCTTTCAGGGCATTAATGAGGTGCCGGATGCCAACAGAGAGTTTGCTAGTTTATTTACAGAGAGAACAAAATAAAGAGCCATGTGGGGCAAAACACATACACTAAACTGGAACACTGTGGAGGTAATAGATCAGGCAAGATGCAACCAGCTGGAAGGGTACAAGGTTTTATTTCCTCCAACATATTGAAACACCCTTTGTAGCTCGGTGAGCTACTGCGTTGCCCAGGCATGGGTCACAAGCTCTTTCATACACGTTATACAGACAGAGAGAATGCATGGCACATTAGCATAGTGATTGTCATCTAATACACAACAGTCAATACACATCATTAGCATGACATCAGCTAGCGCCAATCCCGGACGTCCTCTCCGAGGACGCATACATAACAGTCCCATCTGATTGCCCCCTGGGGCTCTCTGTCCGTATGTAAATTGTCCTCCGTTTCCTCCAGCCCTGATGAGTGTGAGATAGTGTCTGTCCGCAGTGTGCTGGGTTACCACAACACAAAATAAAGAACACTAACATCAATACAAGAGCATAGCGGGGGCGGAACCTGACACTATAGAATAAACACTTACGAATGATGAAGTGAGGACAAAACAAACATGGAAGGAAGACTGGAGCCAGGGATAGGGACTCCAGTCCTGGTAGACATAGGTTGCGGCGAGGAGTGAGCCTCAGCTGCTCCCTTAAATACTGATAACAAAAAGCAATGAACCAAACAGGAGAGGAGGAAACGTAATGACAAAAATCATGATCAGCTGTGACAGTGCCGACTAGACTTTGACAGCCGGAAGTTCAGCCGCGGCGCTGCTACAGTAAAAGCCCTGAGAAACCCAATAATAACTGAGCAGAAATGATGGAGAAGAAGGGAGAATACTGAGTGGCCCGGGTGCGGATAAACTCAGCGCTCAGATCACCACATTCTGGAAGTAATTATGCTCAGCAAGTCTTTGAAGATTATAACGATGGAAAAGATGACTAGTAGGAGAATTATATTCAGACCATAATAAGGTACGTATGACTTTCTTTTGGAGAATTTCTAACTTTTTTAGGTGAGTGGGAAATGTGTTACACCATGTTGCAGTAATGTAAGCGAGGCTCAACTAAAGTTTTATATAGAATGAGAAGTGCTGAAAGTGGTAGAAAATGTTTCACTAAAAAACAAAGCAGCGTATCTGGCCAGTTTCTTGGTTAGATCGTCAATGTGACATTTGAAATTGAGAAATTCATTGATGAGGACCCCCAAGAATTTTATAGAGCTAACTCTTGTAATATTCTGTCTATTAATTTTGGGGCAAAAGTTCCTTTGTGCCTGGCTTTTTATTGGAATGGAATACAATATAATTAGTTTTACTGATATTAAGAGAAAGTTTGTTACACTGAAACCAGCTGTCTATTTTCAGTAGTTCACTATTTTTTATCTGTTCAAGTTCATTTGGATTCTGGTGAGCAAAAAATAAATTAGTGTCATCAGCAAACAGTACTTTATGTAGTAGAGACGAGGAGCTAGCAATGTCATTTATATACAAAATGAATAGAACTGGTCCTAAAATAGAACCCTGGGGAACCCCATGATCGATGGATTTATATGATGATTTGTGGTTATTTGCATAAACATACTGAAGTCTTCCAAACAGATAACTAATAAACCAATCTAAGCTAGGCCTCTGATACTGCAATGTTGTAATTTATTAATTGGAATGTCATGGTTAATGGTATCAAATGCTTTAGACAGGTCTAAAAAAAAATGCCAATACCATAGTTGCCTCTTTCAATTGCATTATTGATTTTTCTATTAGGTCAAGTATTGCCATATAGGAAGTGTGTTTCTTTCTGTAGCCATACTGAGATGGGATAATAATGTTGAGCTTATCAAGGCAACTGGTAAATCTGTTATAAACTACTCTTTCCAAAACCTTTGAGAGAGTAGGCAGAATGAATATTGGATGATAACACTGGTCAACACCAAATTTATTGTCTAAGTTTTTTTAGCTGATTTAGGACAATTTTGATGTGCTGAATCCAAAAATCACATTGGTTTTGTTCAGTCAGGTTAGCTTTTTGAATTATGGCCACATGTTGTTTTATACGTTTTTATTTACATGTACGGGTATTTTCGCTTTATTTGATGCAAAATTCTTTTTTATGTCTTGAAATTCTCTGAATTTTCAACAATGATGACATAACATTCAATTTACCTGTACTTACCTTTATATAAAGGTAAGTACATGCACAGTACTAAGTACTAAGTAAGTACAGGTTTTTACTTAGCACCAGATCGAGAGAAACGGATGTCATTTTTGGATTCAGTGGTGCAAAATTGCCTTAAATCAGTTGAAAAAACACAGACAACTTACAAAAAAATTATTTTTGTAACCCTTTGTAATTAGTCAAATCATTCTTATAGCCTGATTTGTAAATTGGTATAATTTGTGCAATTTTTGCTATTTGTGGCACTACTTCGGAGATTAGAGACAGATTAATGGAGTATGTAAGAGGTTCCAGTATTACATCAATGATACTTTTCAAAATTTTGCTGGAAATTTCATCAGCTCCAGCAGAGTTTGAGTTCTTCATGTCCCTGATGATTTTCTAGACTTCCTCGCAAGCAGTTGGCTTCAGGAAGAAAGAATTTGGGTAGTTTCCTAATGGACAGTGTTTGAAAGAGGCAGCCTGGGGTTAGTTAATTTTATTAGATAAATTTTCTCCAGTAGAAACAAAATAAATATTAAATTTGTCAGGGTTTTTTTGGTCCCTATTTAGAACCTTATTTAGTACTCTCCAGGATTTCTTGGAATCACCCTGTGATGCATTTATAAGTTCTGCATAGTAATTACTCTTATTCTTTCTAACAATATGTGTTAATTTATTTCTATAATTAGTATATACATTTTTATTGTTAATATTTGGATTTTTTATGTAGCATTTATATAATTTATTTTTGTACTCAATAGATTTTAGTACGCCCTTAGAAAGCCATGGATGTTGAAGAGTACCACTTCATGTGACAGTCCTGACAGGAATTGTCCTCTGGATGGATTCTGTTATTTCCTTGGTCAAGGCATCAAACGCAGCATCAGCATCAGTACAACTGTAGATTCTATCCCATGCCTTGACATGCAAGTCCTCACTCAGTCATTGTACGGTTTCTTCATTAAGTATTTTTATTTTTAGTTTATGAAGCGAGACTGAGGGCCTAGCAACAAGGTCAAGAAACAGAACAATAGGGAAATGATCAGAAATCTCGAGAGTACGACTCCAGATACCAGTGTGGAATTGCAAATGTTAGTAATGATTTTATATAATAATGAACTTGGTGGAATGAATGATTCTAGTATAGGTATTAATGGTAGGGAAGAAGAAAGAGGAGTGTAGTGTATTCATAAAGTCAATTTTAGCTGCATTATCCCTGGAGAGGTCAATATTGAAGTCTCCAAGGAGGACACAACTTTTATTTTTGTTGGTGATGGAGAATAAAATTTCTTCCAGTTTGGTTGGGTAAAATATTAAAGTCGTGTCCGGGGAGTGATAAATCACACCTACAATTAGATTTTTCCCATTTTTGACATGTATCTCAACAAAAAGAGAGTCAATACTAGAAAAGCACTCATAGAGTGCATACCTCAGCTAAGGCTCCTTCCGTTTCTCATGGAGCACTTCCAAAATGTAATGGGTTTGTGTGTAGGCCTATAGCCGCTTGTGGAGAAAATTGCATCAAAGTCTGTCCATCAGTTTTGGAGTATTGTTGCTAACACACTGTGAGAAGATAAGAGCCTTGGCTGAGGTATGCATTCTCAGATCATCACCCAAATATAATGGGTTCCTGTCTAGCCCAAGAACCACCTCTGGTGAAAATTTCATCCAAATCCATCCAGTAGATTTTGTGTAATCCTGCTGCACAAATACAAACAAAGCCCTTGGTGGAGGTATGCACTCTCAGATCATCACCAAAATCTAATCATCTGTTCCCCGTGCCATTACACACCTGTCCTGAAAATTTCTTCAAAATCCATTCTTAACTTTTTGAGTTATGTTGGTAACAGACAGACAGACAAACCCCGGTAAAAACATTACCTCCTTGGCGGAGATAATAACAGTATGCCATGAGAATATCATCATAAACACTGACATCAAGTTTACAAGAGATATACAGACAGACACTACCGCCACATTTGCCACATCTCTTCTTGGTGAATAATTTATAACCATCAAGGTTTAAGATATCTATGTATGACTTATCATTCAGCCAAGTTTCACTACAACCAATTACATCAGAGCTGCAGCCTGTAGTGGTAAGTAAAGTAACTAGATCATGATGATGTTTATTCAAGCTCCTGATGTTTAAATGCATGAAAGAATAATTGTGTTGGTTTTTAAAGGATGTTAATTGCTCAGAAATATACCGATCACAGCTTATATTCCTATTATAGTCCATAAATTGTGTTGCATCCACTCCTTTATTAGATTCATTTAAGCTCATTATGCACTATAGCTGATAAAATTTACTGGGATCACACAGCAACAATACACACTTAGAGACATAGACATAGACAAACCCTCCTCCATACGGAAGATGGTAGGACAGACACACACACAAATACACACACATTCAAATACACAGAGACACATTGTTAACACAACAGTCCATTAGTCCAAGAGCACAGAGATACTGGCCTCGTCGCACCAGGCAGCAGGCCTACCCAGTCAAATGAGCAGAATTTAGGCCATTTCCCAAACCAAAATGAAAGTATGGATAAGAGGGAGAGATCAAAGGAAGAGGGAAAGTGAGTAAAAAAAGAAAGTAAATCATTCACCGTCTTTCAGGTTCAACAGTTGTCATGGTAGCGGGTGTGTGCAGTGTGTGCCTCTCTAGCAGTGTGTTTACACTGCTAGAGAGGCAGCGTGTTAAAGTCACGGTGGCTCCTCCTGAGATTCAGTAGTGATGTTTTGGTCACCTCCAGTTAGCCAATATGTGGATGCCGGTTTGTTGCCAGGCATGACGTTGTTGAAGTAATGTCCGTCAATATAGGATTGCAAATCCTCTATCGGCTCGTCAACAGGCGAATCCAGTTTGTTATAGGTTAGTTGGTCACTGCTCCGACTAAGTTTTATGGCATAATTTTGGAGATTTTGGCAAAGAGGTCAGCTCAGCTCTGCTCAGTACTTCCTACAGTCGGCCATCTTTTCTTCACCTCTACAGTACCACCAATGACCTTCTTCATCCTCGCATTAATCCCACATATCTGCAGGGTTTGTGTGTTTGTACACCCATCTCCACTTGACTCATTCAAGGGCATCCTCAGGAGTGATGTTCATAATATTCATGTCATCCTTGATCCGGCCAAACCACTGGTTCTTTGGCTGCACTCATGGCCTCTTCCCCCTTGGGCTGAGGCACAGTTGCCTTCCTTGGCAATGAGTCCTTTTCACTGTGGACATGTCCATACCATCGCAGCCGTGCCTGTCACATCTTCCAAGTGGTTGTTGCCACTCTCATGCACTATTGCACAACCTTGATCATCACGTGATCATGCATCTCCATTCTGTGGATTGTTTGCACATATTTCATTGTAGCGGGGCAGCACTTGCATCCCTATAGGGCGACACGGCTTATCACAGTCTTGTAGAGCTTTCCCTTGAGGTGCACTGGCCTGCTCCAGTTGGAGAGGACACCAGTCACCTGCCATCACTTGGCCCAACCACCCCTGACTGGGTGCAAGCATTGGGCGGTGTGTTGCCGTCACTGCTGGGTATCGGGTTTAAGTATCTGAAGTGTGTACTCAAACACTATGAATGACTACCCAGTCATTTTTCTACTTCCGGCGCCACACGAGTAGGCTGCCTTTTGCAATAGCAGATCAATTTCTACCTATTTCTGTTACTATCTGGCTCTCTTGCCAATCTTTATGATCCAGCATTACCTTTATTCCATCCGAACATGTAGATCGCCCAAATGTCTCCTGAGTCAGCGGACTGAGCCACTGTTTCTGGCAGGAGGCAGTATAACAGGGACCAGCCGTTAGCACTCAACCGGCCCATGATGCTAACGCAAAAACTCGACATATCGGGAGAATTAAGACGAAAACGACGTGGGTGTCATGCTGGTGTAAGACGGCAGGCAAGGAATATAAGGTACAGACCCGCCCTCCCATCTGTCATTATGGGGAATGTACGATCTATACTCGGAAAGACAGCTGAACTAGCGGCTATCTCCCGCTACGATAGCATATACCGGGAGTGTAGTCTGATGCTATTCTCAGAGACGCGGCTATCAGGACTAGCAGCAGATTCTAACATTGAACTGGAGGGTTTCCACGCAATACGGGCAGACCGAACACCAGACAGTGGGAAGGCACAGGGCGGTGGGGTGATGATGTACGTCAATAACAACTGGTGCAGACCGGGACATATCATGGTTAAGGAACAGCACTGTAGCAAAGACATCGAGTTACTAGCTGTTAGCATGCGGCCTACCTATCTCCCGAGGGAATACTCACACGTGATCTGCATTGTTATTTATGAAAATCCGAAGGCGAACGCTGGGACAGTGCGTGACGTCATCCACTCAGTAACTGGCAGGCTGCAGACAGAACACCCAGATGCTCTTCTCCTCATCTCAGACGATTTCAACCATATTTCACTGTCTCCCATTCTACCCACGTTCACCCAGTATGTCACATGCCACACAAAAGACAATAAAACACTGGACTTATTCTACGCAAACACTAAGGAGGCGTACACCTCATCATAACTCCCCCCACTCGGGAGATCGGATCACAACTTGGTTCATCTCCTGCCGGTGTACAAACCCCTAGTGTACAGACAACCTCCGGTCATGCGCACAGTGAAGTTATGGTCTGAGGAGGCAATGGCAACGGCTAAAGGATTGCTTTGAAACCACCGCCTGGGAGCAGCTCTGCGATCCACATGGTGAGGACATCGATGGCCTTACTCACACCATCACGGACTACATCAGCTTCTGTGTGGACAACACCATACCCACCAAGACCATACGGTGTTGCTCGAACAACAAACCCTGGATCAACCCTGAGATAAAAACACTTCTGAGAGAGAAGAAGAGGATCTTCCCCATATGACTGGCACCTAGCGGCTGCCCCGGCCTTGGATGCGCTCTGCAGAGCGTGCCCAAATGCCATACAGAGGGAGCTGAGGAGGAAGATCAGAGAAGGCAAGGACAGCTTCAGGAAGAAGATGGAGGACAAGCTGCAACAGAGCGACATCGGTGGGGTCTGGAGAAACCTTAAAACCATCTCTGGGCTCCAGAATACTTCCTCCCAGGCCATGAGGGACAGGGAGTGGGCGAACAATCTGAACCTGTTTTTTAATAGGTTTGACCAACCGCCCCCCCCCCGCCGACTGCACAACAACCACTGCTGCCTCTAAAGACATCGAGTCCTGCTGCCCACACCCCACTCCACCAACACCCCCCCACTCCCAACACACAGCCCCCCAACATGACCCTCACTAAGGCCCAGGTGAGGACGGAGCTGAGGAAGATCAAGGCGAGGAAGGCTTCGGGACTGGACGGCATCAGCGCAAAGCTCCTCAAGTCCTGTGCAGATCAGCTGTGTGGGATTGTGGAGCTCATCTTCAACCTGAGCCTGAAGCTGGGGAGGGTACCACAGTTGTGGAAAACATCTTGTGTGGTACCTGTACCAAAGACCTCCCGCCCCAAAGACCTGAACAGCTACAGACCAGTGGCCCTGATGTCCCACATGATGAAGACCCTGGAGAGACTGCTCCTTGCTCACCTCCACCCCTGGTGGGACCAGCGATGGATCCACTCCAGTTCGCCTACCAGCATGGCACTGGGGTGGAGGATGCAGTGATCTTCCTCCTTCACCGTTCTCTGTCCCACCTAGAGAAGCCCGGGAATGCGGTGAGAATCATGTTCTTTGACTTCTCCAGTGCTTTCAACACCATCCAACCGATGATCCTGAAGGACAAGCTGCTGTGCGCAGGGGTGGACCAGCACCTGTCATCATGGATCCTGGACTACCTCACTAACCGGTCACAGTTTGTGAGAACCCGGGACTGTGTGTACGACATGATCATCGGTAGCACGGGGGCCCCCCAGGGAACGGTTTTGGCTCCCTTCCTGTTCACCCTTTATACTGTGGACTTCTCACACAACACAACACACTGCCATCTACAGAAGTTCTCTGACGACTCTGCGATCGTCGGCCTCATCTCCAACGGAGATGAAGCTGAGTACAGAGGACTTATCCAGGACTTCGTGGACTGGTGCCATAGGAACTGCCTCCAGATCAACGCGAGGAAAACTAAGGAGCTGGTGGTGGACTGCCGCAGGCAAGGTAACCCCTCACAGCACCAGTAAACATACAGGGAACAGACATCGAGATGGTGACATCCTACAAGTACCCGGGTGTTCATCTGAACAATAAACTAGACTGGTCACACAATTACCGACGCACTCTACAAGAAGGGCCAGCGCAGGCTGTTCCTACTGAGGAGACTCAGGTCTTTTGGTGTACAAGGGGCACTGCTGAAGACATTCTAAGACACAGTGGTGGCATCAGCCATCGCTTTTGGAGTGGTCTGCTGTGGCAGTGGCATTACAGCAGCCGATAGGAAGAGACTGAACAAACTGATCAAGAAAGCTAGCTCTGTCCTGGGGCAGCGCCCTGACCCAGTGGAGGAGATAGGAGAGAGAAGGATGGTGGCTAAACTGTCATCTCTGCTGGAGTCCGAGTCCCACCCTATGCAGGACATACTGAATGCACTGAGGAGCTCATTTAGCAGCAGACTACATCAACCTAGGTGCGCAACCGAGAGGTTTCGCAGGTCCTTCCTATCTACAGCTGTCAGACTGTATAACCTAAGCAGGGCTGCTCGCAGAGATAGCAAAAAAAAAAAACAAAAACGTGACGACCTAATAGTATTGAATGCAAAAGACGCAATAGACTTAGACAATGGTCCCCTCCAGTATATACAACTAGGACATTATCGGTCGCTACGAAGGATGACAATATGTATGGGTTCATATTCATACTATGTAGGATCACTAAGTAGACGGTTATGCTGTTATGCTGTTTATTCCATCTTGCTACAATGCTCCGCACTTTGTATATATATTTATGTGTTTGTATGTATATCCACTGCTCTTATTTATATCTTCCGTATCTTCTTAATTATTGCTTTGAGTGTTGCTATCCCTGTGCTGTTGCAATCCTGGAATTTCCCCATTGTGGGACTAATAAAGGCTTATCTTATCTTATCTTATCTTATAATCAGCTGCATTTTGTTTTTTTATCTCCAAATGCTCACTGTATGGCGCACATTTAGGGCGCATATATGGCATGCTTGTATGGTACGCATTTTCTCTCACATGTATTTAGTAGGCATGACGGTGCATACTCTAGAGACTTCAAACGTCCAAAAGGACCTGACCCGGCAGAGACCTCGGGAGGTGCGAAGTGGTTTCTGGAGAGACGGGAAGTCAGAGAGAATGTCCCAGCAGGAGCCCCCGAGGCGGAAGAGACAATAGAGAAGCCAACGAGCCTCGCAGGCTATATGTTTACTGAAGGACTGTGGGTTGAAGGTGTGATATTTGATGTTGGGGGTTTTGTGTCTCTGGGGGTATAAGAACTGTGAGGAAAGATTGTTCTGCCTCTTTTTGTTGAGATACACTTCTTGTTAGAGGATGTAAACTCTGAATAAACCTCGCCTGAGAAATAAACTCAGTCTCGTCTGTGAAGGCATCCTCTACACTGGTGACCTACGACAAACCATGGCCGGTGACGGCGAGCTTTCCGCACCGGACTCTTCAGGAGCCAACCAGGTTAACGCAGCTACCACCCTGCAGCTGCCCGATTTCTGGCAACATAACCCGCACTCCTGGTTTACCACTGTGGAGGCGCAGTTCCACCTTCGGGGAATCTCAGCGGACGCAACGAGGTTCTTCCATGTCATCGCGAAGCTGGACAGCCTCACAGTGCAGCGGGTGGAGAGCCTGACCAACCACCCACCCCAAGACGACAAGTATGGCGCACTGAAAGCCGCCCTCATTCGAGCCTTCACCCCCTCGCTGGGAGAGCGAGCAGAGAAGCTCCTGGCGCTGACAGAAGGGGAAGCAGACAGGCCGGCAGATCTGATGGCAAAGATGATGAGCCTGAGAGGCGAGGATGACGACAGCTTTTCCTTCGCCCACCTCTTCCTCAGAACGCTCCCGCCAGCAGTGAGAGTCACCCTGGCCAGCTCACTGCCACTCAACAACCGGGACTACCACGAGCTGGGCTAGGAGGCACAGCGGCTCGTCGACGCCCATAGACGGCACGCAGCCACGACGGCAGCGGCAGAGCTGAATGCACCCCCGCGAGATGAGGGGAGACCAGAGGCTGCAGCACCGGATCCACTGACGTCAGCAGCGGCAGAGGCCAGGAGAAGCGAAGCTCACAACACCCTCTGTTCCTACCATCGACGCTTTGCCAAGAGAGCGCGCAGATGCGTCCCACCGTACCGATACCAGTGCCAGGGGAAACGCCAAGACCGAGAGCCGGTAGCAGCTGCGACTCTCGGCACGAAGAACAAGCTGCTTTTCGTGACAGACGCGAATTCAGGGAAAGAATTCCTGGTGGACACAGGTTCCCAGCTAAGTTTTGTCAAGCCTGCCTACGCGGACACGCTGACGCCTGCCAGCGGACCCCTGGTGTTAGCGGCGAACGGCTCCACGATCAAAACCTATGGGGAGAAGACGCTCCTCCTGTCCCTCCACGGGCGCACCTTCGAGTGGACCTTCGTCATAGCCGCAGTTAACAACAACATGCTAGGTGCTGACTTTTTATGGTCAAACAGTTTGTTAGTTGATCTTGCTAATAGACGTATTGTAAATGTCTTTCTACTCTATCTCCTGCACAGCTCGGGTGGCCCTGCCTTCTGCACATCCCAATGTCACAGCTGCGGGTGGTAAGTTTCATGCATTACTCAACCAGTTCCCAACACTCACGGTCCCAACATTTTCAGCGTCAGTTGCCAAACACGGGGTCGAGCATTTCATAACTACCTCTGGCCCCCCTGTTTTTGCAAAAGCTCGGTGCTTGGACCCAGCTAAACTGGCCATCGCGCGCGAGGAATTCGCCAACTTGGAAAAACTGGGCATTGTTAGACGCTCGAACAGCTCTTGGTCGTCACCCCTGCACATGGTGCCCAAGGCTGACGGCTCGTGGTGCCCTTGCGGTGATTTCCGCAGATTAAATAATGCTTCAGCACACGACCGCTACCCGATTCCGCACATCCAGGATTTTTCGGCACATTTGGCGGGGGCGCGCATCTTTTCCAAAATAGATTTGGTGCGCGGTTATCACCAAGTTCCAGTCCGCGCGCAAGACATACCCAAAACGGCATTATAACCCCTTTTGGGCTTTTCGAGTTTTTGCGCATGCCTTTCGGCCTCAAAGGCGCCACGCAGACGTTCCAACGCATGATGGATGCAGTGCTGCGCAGCCTCCCTTTCGTGTTCGCTTATGTGGATGATATTTTGGTAGCCAGTGCATCCGAAGCCGAGCACGAATGCCACCTCACAGCCGTTTTTCAGAGGCTGACAGAGCACGGGCTGATCATTAACCCAGCGAAATGCCAATTCGGGGTAGCGCAAATCGATTTTTTGGGACACCGCGTGTCTCCAGAGGGCGCGGTCCCGCTGCCGGATAAAGTGCACGCGATAACGGATTTCCCCCAACCGCAGACAGTTAAGGCACTGCAAGAATTTTTGGGGATGGTCAATTTTTATAACCGTTTCCTCCCCAACGGGGCACGGCTCATGCACCCATTGTACGCGGCATTAAAGAAACAAAAACCTACAGCTAAGGTCGAGTGGTCCCCGGACCGGGAGTGCGCTTTCTCACAGGTCAAATCGGCCCTCGCGAACGCTGCGTTATTGGCACACCCGGTGCCAGCAGCTCGCATGGCGCTAACCACGGACGCTTCCGACGTGGCAGTGGGAGCGGTTGTCGAGCAACTGGTAGCAGGGAGCTGGCAACCACTTGCGTTTTTCAGCAAAACATTGTGCGATAACGAGCGTAAATACAGCGCATTTGATAGGGAGCTTTTAGCCCTGCATTTGGCCATCCGCCACTTCCAGTTCTGGTTGGAAGGGCGCCATTTCACCGCATTTGTAGACCATAAACCATTAACTTTTGCAATGGCTAAAATTTCAGAGCCTTGGTCGGGCCGACAACAGAGACAGCTGGCCGCAATTTGGGAGTTTACCACCGACATTCAACACGTGGTGGGTAAACACAATGTAGTAGCAGATTGTCTCTCGCGCGCAGTTGCACTGCCAGGCCCCCAGGGGGCAGACTCGGCGGCTGTAGACTCGGGCCAGGCTTGCGGCGCGGAAGCGCTCACAGCCCCGGTCTGCGTTGGGTTAGATTATGTAGCCATGGCCGCCGAGCAGGTTAACGATGCGGACGTGCGCGCGCTCCAGTCTGGGCCAACAGGGCTAAGGCTGGAGCACAGGGTGCATCAAAGAGGTATGCCCCCCCTAATGTGCGATATCTCCACGGGGCGCCCCCGCCCCGTGGTCCCAGCTGCGTGGCGTCACCGTGTTTTTGACTTAATACATTCGCTGGCACACCCGGGCGTTCGTGCGTCGATCAAAATGGTGGGAGAGAAGTTTGTTTGGCCGGGGCTGCGTAAACAGGTCAAAGAATGGGCTGCAGCCTGCGCAGCGTGTCAAAGAGCAAAGGTACACAAGCACATGCGGGCCCCTCTAGAACCTTTTCACATCCCAGCCAAACGCTTCGACCACGTGCATGTCGACTTGGTGGGACCCCTCCCGCTGTCACAGGGGTTCACACACCTTCTAACTATGGTGGACCGCACTACGCGCTGGCCAGAGGCGATTCCCCTGGCGTCAACCACAGCAGCAGACGTTGCGCGCGCTTTTTTAACGGCTTGGGTCGCGCGCTTTGGAGTCCCGTCAGACATAGCGTCTGACAGAGGACCCCAATTTGTTTCCAAGCTCTGGTCGTCCATGGCACTCAGCCTGGGAGTGAAAATTCATCGCACAACTGCGTATAACCCCCAGGCCAACGGTTTGTGCGAACGCTTTCACCGGTCATTGAAAGCAGCCCTCAGAGCGGCTCTCACGGACACAAATTGGGTTGATAAGCTTCCATGGGTTTTATTAGGGTTGTGTTCAGCACCTAAAGAAGATTTGCAGGCCTGCCCGGCCAAACTTGTCTTCACCCAACCTCTCCAGTTACCGGGAGAATTCCTTCCTGAGAACCCCGCACCAGATCGCCCCCCCCCCGCTCAGCTGCTGCAGAGCGACGCGGGATCAAACACCCTCCCCGGTCCAGTTCATCACAGTTTCCCACGCGTTTTTGTGCCTAAAGCCTTAAAGAATGCAGAATTCATCTTTGTTAGACACGACGCACAGAGGTTAGGTTTAAGACCACCTTACGATGGACCGTTCAGAGTGTTAGAAACTGGGGAAAAGCATTTTTTGCTCGATTTGGGAGACAGGAGGGAATTAATCTGCATTAACAGACTCAAACCTGCTTTTGTGTTAGCTGATGAACAGGTACAGTTGGCCAGGGCCCCCCGCCGCGGCAGGCCGCCGGGGAGACATTCTGCTAAGCTTTCACAACGATGTGCTAATGACTCTGATCCACAGATGCAAGAGACAGCCACAGGCAGAGCGAGACCTGCTCACAGCAGATATGGCAGGAAGTTGAAGCCCAAGCAGTTGGATGCATGATCTGTTGTGCCAATTTTTTTCTCGTTCTGTGTGATATGTCATGATTCTATGCATTTGAGGTGTAACTTGTCCTTATTTAGATGTTTGGGGGGGGTTATATGGCGCACATTTAGGGCGCATATATGGCATGCTTGTATGGTACGCATTTTCTCTCACATGTATTTAGTAGGCATGACGGTGCATACTCTAGAGACTTCAAACGTCCAAAAGGACCTGACCCGGCAGAGACCTCGGGAGGTGCGAAGTGGTTTCTGGAGAGACGGGAAGTCAGAGAGAATGTCCCAGCAGGAGCCCCCGAGGCGGAAGAGACAATAGAGAAGCCAACGAGCCTCGCAGGCTATATGTTTACTGAAGGACTGTGGGTTGAAGGTGTGATATTTGATGTTGGGGGTTTTGTGTCTCTGGGGGTATAAGAGCTGTGAGGAAAGATTGTTCTGCCTCTTTTTGTTGAGATACACTTCTTGTTAGAGGATGTAAACTCTGAATAAACCTCGCCTGAGAAATAAACTCAGTCTCGTCTGTGAAGGCATCCTCTACAACTGGAAACAATATTTTGAGATAGTAAAACGAATATTTGTTAGGGTTGCCTCTCCGGGGAAAGGAAGAGGGAAACCCAGACGCAAGGTGAATCTCATATACCATTTTATTGTGGCAAAAATAAACAGGCACAAAAAATAAAGCAGCGCGTGGACTGAAAACACAAAACTAGGTTAGGCACGGCAACGGTACGTACAACAGGACTAAGGATAACTCAGGCTAGGAAATGAGTCAGACAGGGAATATCAACAGGCTTGGCAGGAGTGTGTGTGAAACATCAACTGAGACAAGGACCCCGCCCTAGACAAAGACTCACACTTGCATAAATAGACAACAGGTAATCAATGAACACATAACAGGTGGGAACAATCAAGGGCAACTGGAGACAACAGGGAAGTAGCTAAAGGTACAGGAGACATGAGGGGCTGAGACAAAAGGGTAAACAAAAGCAGAGTATACACATAAAACATGAACAAAGGACCAGGGGAGACATGAACATGACAAGAACTAAGACTGAGGCCAGGACAAGAATACAACAAAAATCCAGGATGACAATGACAATGAACATAAAGACCAAACAACACAGAAACTAAGGCAGGGGAAATATTATGTAAATAAACTATCTATCCATCTATCCATCCTTCGAGTCACTACAGCAGACATTGATGTATCTGCCATAGTCTTATAGTTTTTGAAGCAGAGCTTTTATGTCGAATGACTTTCCTGGTGCAACACTGCCCATTTTTATCTAGGCTTGGGAGCGGCACAGGAAGTACACTGGCTTGTGCACCCACTGTGGCTAGTTAACCAACATTTCCCTCCTCCGTTCCAATATTGCTGAACACCAAGCTGGGTGGCAGGACGTTCCACTGCTTCGAAACGAAGGACTGGGGTGTACTCTGTGAACCCCATGGGGTGGACATAGACAATTTGACCGACTGCATCACAGAATACATCAGATTCTGTGAAAACACAGCCATGCCAGCTCAGACCGTACACTTTCCCCAAAAACAAACGATGGATCACCTGTGACCTGAAAGCACTTCTGAACAAGAAGAAGAGAGCTTTTAGGTCTGGAGACAGGGAGGAAGTGAGGAGAGTGCAGTGCGAACAGAGAGTGATACTGAGGAGATGTAAAGATAATTACAGGAGGAAGCTGGAGGATAAACTCAGGCAAAATAATACTAAGGATGTGTGGATGGGAATGAAACAAATCACTGGGTGTAAGGGGAGAGACAGACAGTCATCGGGGAGCACTGAGATAGCTGATGAGCTGAATCTGTTTCTGGTCATGTATTATTTAAGCTCTGTCTCCCCACTGCTTGTTGCCGGATTATTGTTTCATCTGTTGCACTGTCATCTGTATAGTCATCTGCTTTGTCTTTCCGGGATTATCACCACAGACTGCCCTGTCCCTGGCTCGGTGAGTACAGTTTTGTTTCCCCTTGTTTCCAGTTATGTCTGGAGCGCATTGGGCCTTCTTTGTGCTTCCCCCTGCTATCTGTCATGTCAGTAGTGCCTTGGGTCCTCTTCCCCATTTGTGTACTCACCTGGAGCTGAGGGGCGTCCGGTGCATTATCCCAGTAATTCTCCATTGCACTTCTTGAGGAAACTCAAACAGGTCTCTCTCCCCATCTGCATCCTCAGGACCTTCTACAGAGGTGTGGTGGAGAGTGTTCTGATGTACTGCATTGCAAAAAGTACTCCAGATGCAGTATGTCAGACAAAAAGCCCTGCAGAGGATAATTAAGGGAGCTGAGAGGGTAACTGGAGTTTCCCTCCCCTCTGTCCAAGAACTTTTTCAGAACCATTGGGGGGGGGGGGGAGACTTATTTTGTACCCGTAGGTAGATTTGTTCTGCAGTCCGGTGACAAGCCACCAGCTGCCGGTCACTGCGTGCGCAAGCGCCCCTTAACTCCCTAACCTGCATGTTTTTGGCATGTGGGAGGAAACCGGAGAAATCCCAGAGTAAACCCACGCAAACACAGGGAGAACATGCAAACTCCACACAGATCACTGTTGGCCGGGGGCAAGGATCGAACCCATGTTCTCACGGTCCCCGCAATCCCCCGGCCGAGGGTAAAACTGTGCTGCCGCGGTGCTAACCACTGTGCCACCGTGCAGCATTGTCGGTGCAGGGCACTGAACATTGTCAAGGATCACTCTCACCCTCTGCATAAACACTTTGAACTGCTGCCATCTAGCAAACGATTCCAGAGCATCAGAGGCAGAACCACCAGACTGATTAACAGCTTCCTTCCACAAGCTGTTAGGATGCTGAACAGTTGATCCGGAATCTTTCATACATACTACTGCACCTTATGGACATTATGTATATTATATGTACAGTATATAGTTCTAGTTAGTTTCAAGTATGTCTCAGGGATATGTGAATGGCTGTGTTGGAGTGGGGGGTGAGGGGGTATGTGAGTGTGTCTTAAATTATGTTCTTTTTACTTATATGGATGCCTGGAGAAAGGTAATTTCATCTTGCCTGCACTACAGCTGTATGTACAGCAACATGACAATAAAGGTTGATTTGATTTGATTTGATTGTACATTATTGCTTGTTTGTTTGTTTGGACTGTCTAGTTTCTCGTTTTGTTCAATAAATACACACAACATCCACCTGTGTTTGGGTTTCAGTCTCTCCTGCTTCAAAAAGGCAAGAAGTCATGACACAAACCTGGCATGAAATGAGGCAGACGAGGATGTGCACTGGAACTGGAACTTTATTACAAAACTGGTCCTTCCAACAGCTTCCTTCCACAAGCTGTCAGGATGCTGAACAGTTGACCCAGAATCTCTCATACACACTACTACACCTACGGACATTTTGTATATTATAGTTAGTTATTCTTTTTTTTCCCCAAGTATGTCTCAGGGATGTGTGAATGGATGGGGGGGTGGGGGTGGGGGGGAGCTATGTGGGAATGTGTCTTAAATCATGCTGCTTCTTATATGGATGCCGAGAGAAACACAATTTCATCTTGCCTGCACTACAGTTGTATGTACAGCAATATGACAATAAAGTTTGATTTGATTTGATTTGATTTTGATTTGATTTGGTCACACTACATGTCATGCGGTTCTACGTGGGTCGTCCAGGCAAGAGAGCCCCAAAAGGCGGACACCTCTTATTATAGGGCAGTGTAATGATGCAAGCGGAAGGCGACGTCATCAAGCAGCACTACACAATAAATCCTCCCATCACAGGTTTGCTCTGTAATTGGTCTCAGGCCGGAGACTTTTGAGACTGTGGTGGAGAGGAGGACACTAAATAAACTGCGATCCATCATGGACAATCCTGATCACCCTCTCCACAACACACTGGATAGACAGCGGAGCACTTTCTCAAGCAGACTGCTACAGCTTCACTGCCAAACAGTTAGGTACAGGAAATCTTTCCTGCCACATGCCATTTCACTGTACAATAACTCACTCTGATGTTGTACTCTGGTCATAAAACTATGCTACCAATACTGCACCTTACAGTCTAATTGGCACCTCACATTTCACTCTGCAACTGAGAGTCCTGCATTGTACAGCGGGTATGATTTATGTATCTGTACAGGTCACCATCTAGTCATCTATGATGTATATAGGTTTTTAGCAGTTTTATTTCCCATGGGTAATCCCTTTGTCTATTATACTGTGTGTGTATCTGTCGTTTGATTGTCTACTGTCATGCTGCTGTTAAACTGTAATTTCCCAGTTTGGGATCAATAAAGTACATCTATCTATCTATTTTATATGGTCTTCGGAATGACCCGGCCGGGACTTGAATCCCGGCCTTCCGGTTGTGGGGCGGATGCTCTACCTCTAGGCCACCACTCCGGTATGGAGTTTTATTGTGGCAATAATAAACAGACACAGAAAATAAAGCAGCTCGTGGGCTAAAAACACAAAACTAGGTTAGGCATGGCAAGGCTACATACAACAGGACTAAGGATAACTTAGGCTAGGAAATAACTCGGACAGGAAATAGCAACAGGCTTGGCAGGAGCATGTGTGAAGCGCCAACTGAGACAAGGACACCACCCAAGACAAAGACTCACACTTGCATAAATAGACAACAGGTAATCAACAAACACAGAATAGATGGGAACAATCAAGGGCAACTGGGGACAACAAGGAAGTGGCTACAGGTAAAGAAGACACGAGAAGCTGAGTCGAACACTTGGGCTGAGCCCATGTCCCAGTGACAACAAAATATAAACTACAAAACAAGGTGAGGACATGGGCCCAACCCACAATCTGACAATATTAGTGTTGAGCATAAGTACACATTCATACACCAATGTCCATGACACTGGTGTATGAATGTGAATGTTTGGTGGTGGTCAGAGAGGCCGTTGGTGGGGATTGGCAGCCACGTTTCCATCAGTCTGCCCCAGGACAGCTGTGGCTACAGAGGTAGCTTGCCACTACCTTGAGCAAGACACTGAACCCCCAGTTGTTCCTGGTGGGTCAGGCTAGCGCCGGTGCATGGCAGCTCTGTCACCATCAGTGTGTGAATGTATGTGTGAATGGGTGGATAGCAGGATCTGTCAAGTGTTTTGGTCATCTAGAGATGAGAATAAGAGCTATATAAGTGAACGCCATTTACCATATGCAATAATGGTGATGAATATGTGCGACAAGAACCTGGCAACCATGTAAGGGAGAGCAGAGACAGGGATGAGAAACAATGAATAGAAAATGAGGAGAATGTAATCCTGAGTATGTTTACAAGATCATCCGGGGAAAACTGCCAGAACGGGGTGAGGAGTCTCCAGGCTGAGGAGCTGGTTGTCAGCGGTGAGAATGCAGAGGTGCTGCAGGGAAGTGCCGATGACAGGCCGGCCAGGTCTGAGTGCAGAGGAGATGGTGCAGGGAGTTGTGATATATAAACGTTGATAAGTCAGTTGACTTTTGGGAAGTGACGATGTTCCCAAATCCATATCCGTGATCCAAGGTCCAAAGTCCAAGAGCAGGCAGGGGTGAAAATGCAGCTGCAGGGTAACAGGCAAGCAGGGGCACAAAGGCAGAAGGCAGGTGGCAGGGTCTAGGGCAAACAGAGGTCAAACACGACAGACAAGACAGGGGACAGCAAATTTGCATTGTTAAGCAAGCTGTACACTGATTACTTTACATTGTATCAAAGTGTCATATCTTCAGTGTTGTCCCATGAAAAGCTATAATAAAATATTTACAAAAATGTGAGGGGTGTACTCACTTTTGTGAGATAGTGTAACTGCAATCCATTATTATTAAGAATAAATACAGTATGTTGCTTCCTATAACAACAACTCTTTCTAGAACTGCTAATTCACCTAAAATTATTTGGTTCCAGTCCGATTTAGTCCTTCTTATGAGGCTTTAAATGTTGTTTTAGAGGCACCATTGCTTCATACTGCCACAAACAAAATATCTGCGGGAAACGTTAAATCCATGCAATCTATGACTTTCAAAGTGTAAGTGGAATTTTGACTTCAATCAGATTTTCTAAACACACGTCCCACATGTATAAAAGTTAAAACCCTGCTACTATATTAGGGTGTAGGTTGCAAGTACACCACTCAATACACACAGGCAACATTTGTCCTCTTGCTTTTTCTTCTTTTCAGCATACTAAACCGAGAAGAGGTAAAAAAAAAAAAAAACGTCAGCAGTGGAAAGGTTGTCAGGGGACAACAGGCAAGCTTCTGCATGTCTCTTCCTCTTTGCCATGCTGTATTTTTGCATCCATGATCAAAGGTGGTTAAGTAAGCATGGTGTCCTTACTGTGAAGTCAACACTCAAACAGCAACCGGTGTGCATCATATTCAGATGTTGTAAGCTGGGCATGACTTTGTAGAGCTAAGAACTTGATAGGTGTTCTGAAAGTTTCTCGCAGCTTATTTTAGCAAATGCATCACAATGTGTTGACTGAGCCATCAAGCAGTAACCTTATCACTGTGTTCTCAGAATCTTTTTTTTTACTTTATTTGCCCCTCGTGTCAAACTAGTATTCAGTTCTACAATTTATTTAAAGTAAACCCTTCACCTTTACAATAGAAATCTAGTGCTGAAATCTGTCTTGACTGCATCATCTGTTGACAAAAGGATTGGGTTAGAGTACTTATAATCAACTAACACACAATTGTAATAAGCTAAAAAGATTTATAGCCCACTTTACATATACCTATAAATGTGTTGAATTTACCTTGCTGTATGAAGACTTGATCTTAGTAGTATCCTATCTGCCACATAACCAGTAATAAGCTTTAGTTGCTGACTACAGGGCAGCTGTGACACAGGTGTAGTGTGGCCGACTACTGATCGGAGGGTCAGGGGTTCGATTCCCGCTCTGTCTATAGTCTACATGTTGAAGTGTCCTTGAGCAAGACACTGAACCCCCAGCTGCTCCTGGTGGGTCAGGCCAACACCGGTGTATGGCAGCTGCACCTCCATCAGTGTGTGAATGGGTGGATAGCAGGATCTGTAAAGTGCTTTGGTCATCTAGAGATGAGAATAAAAAGCACTATATAAGTGAATGCCATTTACAGTGAGACCTAGCATTTTTTTCCACATTGCAATCCCCCCAGATTTAAGGAAATATTAAATTCAATTCAATTCAACTTTATTTATATAGTGCCATTTCACAACAACAGTCATCTCATAGCACTTTCAACTGTAGGGGGAACACCCACAATTGCAGAAAGACCAGAGCAATCAGGCAATCCCCTGTGAGCAAGCGCTTGGCGACAGTGGAGAGGAAAAACTCCCTTTTAACAGGAAGAAACCTCCAGCAGAACCAGGCTCAGAGAGGGGCAGTCATCTGCTGCGACTGGCTGGGGGGTGAGGGGATACAGAAGATGAAAAGAACAGACATGTAGAGAGCACACAGCACGATGGGGACTCAATCTATGGGAGAGAACAAACAGACGTTAATGACCAGCAAAAAATATATATACTTCACTGACAGTAAAGAAAGTAGTGAAGCCAGTGCATTATTGGAGGTCCCCTGGCTGTCTAAACCTATTAGCAGCATAACTAAGGGAGGGTTCAGAGACACATGATCCCTCCCTAATTGTAGGCTATATCAAAAAGGAAGGTTTTTACCCTATTCTCAAAAACAGAGATCAAATCTGACTCCTGAATCCAGATTGGCAGCTGGTTCCAAAGGAGAGGAGCTTGATAACTGATGGCTCTGCATCCCATTGTACTTTTGGAGATTCTAGGTATTACAAGTAATCCTGCATTTTGGGAGCATAGTGCTCTGTTAGGATAATACGGTAGTATCAGATCTTTTAAATAAAAAGGGGCCTGATTGTTTAGAGCTTTGTAAGTGAGAAGAAAGATTTTAAACTTAATTCTAAACTCTAGGGGAAGCCAATGAAGGGAGGCCAGAGGTGGGGAGATATGATCTCTCTTTCTAGTACCTGTTAAAGCTCTTGCTGCAGCATTTTGGATCAACTGAAGACTTTTTAAAGATGTTTTGGGACAACCTGATAATAAAGAGTTACAATAATCTAATCTAGAGCTAACAAAAGCGTGGATCAGTTTCTCAAGCATCACTCTGAGACAAGATGCTCCTAATCTTGGCAATATTACGCAAATGATAAAATGCAGTCTTAGAAACAAATTTAATATGTGATTTGAAAAACAGATCTTGATCAACAATAACTCCAAGGTTCCTCACAGAACTATTAAGCGAAAAAGTAACCCCATCCAAACTATGAGTTTGATTTGGAAAGGTATTTCTTAGGTTTTTTTGACCAACAAGAATGACTTCAGTCTTATCTGAATTTAATACCAGGAAATTACAAGTCATCCATGCTTTGATTTCCTTAAGACAGGCTTCTAACTTGGCTAACTGATTACTATCATCTGGCTTCATTGACAGGTATAATTGTGTGTCATCTGCATAACAATGAAAATGTATACAGTGCTTTCTAATAATGTTGCCTAACGGAAGCATATATAAACTAAAAGAGTAGGGCCTAGCACAGATCCCTGTGGAACTCCATGACTGAGCTTTGAGTTGAAAGAAAACTCATTATTGACATGAACAAACTGGAACCTATCAGATAAATAAGATCTAAACCACTGCAGCAAAGTTCCATTAAGTCCAACATAGTGTTCTATTCTATCAAGTAAATTATTATGATCGCTAGTATCAAAGGCTGCACTAAGGTCTAAAAGGACAAGTACAGAAACAAGTCCATTATCAGATGTGATAAGGAGGTCATTAGTGATCTTCACTAAGGCTGTTTCAGTACTATGATGGATTCTAAACCCAGACTGAAACTCTTCAAATAAACCATTTCCCTGCAAGTGGTCAAATAATTGCATAGCAAACAACTCTTTCTAAGATTTTTGAAATGAAAGGCATATTAGAGATTGGTCTATAGTTAGCTAAAACTCCTGGATCCAGCGTTGGCTTTTTGAGTAAGGGTTTAATTACAGCAGTTTTAAAAGCCTGCGGTACATGGCCTAATGTTAATGAAGAATTGATTATTTGAAGAATAGAGCTACCAATAAATGGGAAGACTTCTTTAAATAACCTGGTAGGAATAGGGTCTAAAAGACAAGTTGAAGGCTTGGATGAGGAAATTATTTTATCTAACTCTAAAAGGTCAATTGGAGTAAACTCATCCAAACAGATATCAGTTGAAGGAGTTGTCATAGTTACTGTATTTAAGTTAACGGTGGGAAGAATCTGACTAATTTTATCTCTGATAGATTAAATTTTATTTTTGAAAAAGTTCATAAAGTCCTGACTAGTAAGCTCTAAGGGAATGCTAGGATTGACAGAGTCCTGACTCTTTGTCAACCTGGCTACAGTGCTGAAAAGAAACCTGAGATTATTCTTATTCTCTTCTATTAATGCAGAATAATAACTTGTTCTAGCTTTTCTCAGAGATTTTTTATAAATTAAAAGATGATTTCTCCAAGCTAAATAGATTTCATCTAAATTACTGGAGTGCCATTTTCTTTCTAATTGTACGAGTCTTCTGTTTTAAGCTACGAGTCTCTGTGTTGAACCGAGGTAGAAATCTCTGATTAGACTTTCTTTTTTAAAGGGGCCACCATGTCTAGAGTCTGATGCAGAGAAGCTGTAACACTATCTACCATGCAATCAGTTACAGAAGGAGCAAGCTCTTCATAGCTTTTTTCCGTTGTATTGACACATGGCATAGAGGAAACAATCTGCATAAATTTGGTAACAACATCATCTGAGAGGCATCTACTGTAGTAATATTATTCTTTAGATTAGATTAGATTAGATTCAACTTTATTGCCATTACACATGTATGAATACAAGGTAACGAAACACAGTTTAGCATCCAATCAGAAGTGCAAAGGACAGCAGTGCAGTATATACAGTAATTAACAGTATGTGCAATTTAAGCAAATATATGCAAATATATGCAGCAGTGCAGAAAGTTAAGAGTACTGTTATGTGCAAATAATGTACAATAAGTTAGATGGGCAGTTATGTACAGGTGAGGATGGTAAGAGATGATGGTAAGAGAGTCAGCGGGGAACTAAGTTCAATAACATGACAGCTGTTGGAAAGAAACTGTTCCTAAACCTGCTGGTTCTAGTCCGAAGGCTTCTGAAATGCCTTCTGGAGGGGAGAAGCTGGAACAGTCCATGAGCAGGATGGTTGGAGTCCCTAAGAATGCTGCGTGCCCGGCGCAGACATCTTTTCCTGTAGACGTCCTCTATAACTGGAAGTGGAGTCCCTGTGATGCGTTGGGCGGTTTTCACCACCCGCTGCAGCGCCTTACGATCAGCAACAGAGCAGCTCCTATACCAGACTGTGACACAGTTGGTCAGGGTACTCTCTATCACGCAGCGGTAGAAGTTGCCCAGGATGTCAGTTGACAGATGGTTCTTCCTCAGTGTCCTCAAGAAGAAGAGGCACTGGTGGGCCTTCTTGATCAGGCTGGTGGTGTTAACTGACCAGGACAGGTCCTCCGAGATGTGGGTCCCCAGGAATTTGAAGCTGGGGACACGTTCAACAGCTATGCCATTGATATGGATGGGGTCATGTGTCTCTCCCCTCTCCTTCCTGTAGTCCACTATGAGCTCCTTGGTTTTGCTGGTGTTAAGGAGCAGGTTATTGTCAGCGCACCAAGTAGCCAAGTGCTCAACCTCTGCCCTGTAATCTGACTCATCGTTGTCCCTGATGAGTCCAATCACCGTGGTGTCATCTGCTAACTTTACGATGGAATTGGATCCATACATAGGCCTGCAGTCATGGGTGAAGAGGGAGTAGAGGAATGGGCTGAGCACACAGCCCTGTGGTACACCAGTGTTGAGTGTGATGACGGAAGAACAGTTGGGGCCTGACCCTAACATGCTGGGGTCTGTTGGTCAGAAAATCCATGATCCAGTTGCAGGTGGAGGTACTGATTCCCAGGTCCCCAAGTTTAGTGATCAACTTGGAGAGGATAACTGTGTTGAATGCTGAGCTGAAGTCAACAAACAGCATTCTTGCATAGGTGTTCTTGTCATCCAGGTGTGAGAGTACATAGTGCAGCGCTGTAGAAACCGCATCCTCTGTACTCCTGTTGCTCCGGTAGGCAAACTGGTGAGGGTCCAGTGTAGGGGGCAGGCATTTTTTGAGCTGTGCCAAGACCAGTCGCTCAAAGCACTTCATGACTATGGGCGTCAGTGCCACAGGGCGATAGTCATTTAGGCACGATGGTGTTGAATGTTTCGGCACTGGTACTATTGAAGTGGTCTTGAAGCACGCTGGTACCACGGCCTGGGCCAGGGACAGGTTGAAGATGTCTGTGAAGACCCCTGCCAGCTGCTCAGCGCATGCCCTCAGCACACGCCCAGGAATGCCGTCAGGGCCAGCAGCCTTACGTACGTTGACATGACTCAGTGCGTTACGGACGTCGGTGTGGGTGAGTGTGAGGTGGTGGAGGTCGTCAGAGGGTGGGAAATTGATGTTCTTTTCGTTATTGTCCTTGTCAAAACGAGCATAGAAGTCATTTAGCTCATTGAGAAAGGGCACAGTCATGGCTATAGGTATGGAGTTGCTGGGCTTATAATCAGAGATAGCTTGAATGCCCTGCCACATGCGTCGGGGGTCAGAGTCCCCAAAATGTTCCTCCACCTTCAGCTTGTAGCTGTGCTTGGCCTTCTTGATGCCCCTCTTCAGATCTGCCCTGGATGAACTGTAGGCCTGTGCATCACCAGATCTAAAGTCATTGTTACGTGCCTTTAGCAGAAGCCGCACTTCTCTGTTCATCCACGGCTTCTGATTTGGGTACGTGGTGATCTGTCTTTCCGTGGTGACACTGTCAATAGTGGTGTTGATATGGTCCAGGACTGAGTGGGTGTAAGAGTCGATGTTTATGTGGGAGCTACAGGTAGCCTGAGAGGTGAACATACTCCAGTGTGTGTTCCTAAACTTCTCCTGGAGTACAGAGTCAACCCCCTCTGGCCAAACTTTGATGGTCCTCACTGATGGCTTCACCCGGTTGATGAGCGGTACATACTTGGGGGTAAGGAACAAGGATAAGTGATCAGACTGACCTAGGTGGGGGAGGGGAGTTGCTGTGTAGGCTCCCACAATATTGGTGTAAACATGGTCCAATGTTTTGTCCCCTCTTGTGTGACAGGAGACATGCTGGTAGAATTTAGGAAGCACTGTCTTGAGGTTAGAGTGGTTAAAATCACCCGCCACAATAAATGCTGCCTCTGGGTGTGCAGTTTGTTATTTGCTAATAGCTGCATGCAGTTCTTTCATAGCAAGCTTAGCATTAGCATCCGGAGAAATGTAAGCAGCTGTTATGATGGTACAAGTGAACTCGCGTGGCAGATAGAAAGGTCTACATTTAACCATGAGAAACTCCAGGTTAGCTGAGCGGTGTCTCTCAACAGTGACAGTTTGTGCACCAAGCCTTGTTAATATAAATGCACACACCCCCACCTCTGGTCTTACCGGAGTCATCTGCTGCTCTGTCTGCCCGGAGCGTGTGTAGGCTGGCTAGCTCAATAGCATTGTCGGGTATTCCACTGTGTAGCCATGTTTCCGTGAAAATCATGATATTGCAGTTCATAAGTCTCTTATTGTTGGTGATCCGAAGCTGTAGTTCATTCATTTTGTTCGCCAGTGACCGTACATTAGCGAGGAAAATACTGGGTAGAGAAAGCCAGTACGGTGTTAGCTTTAGCTTAGCTCTTAGCCCACCACGCTTCCCCCGCCTTTGTTTACGGTCTCTACGCCACCTGCGAGCACTTCCGGTCGGCCGGGAAGCCTGCTGAGCGTCGGGTGTTCTCCGGAGCTCAGGGATGAGACGTAGGTTGTTGATAAAAAGATCATTATCGTTATTTAGTAATCCAATGTCCAAAAGTTCATTTCGGGTGTAAGATGTGAAAGCGAAGCTGTTCTGAACGAACATACCCGAAATGAGCAGAAATAACACTGGTAATCCACAAAATCTGAGAAGACGCTGAGCCTCGCGTTGTGCACGCGCCACCATCTTGGTCTTAATTGTCTCCTATTAATGGTCTCCTAAAGACATCTTGGTCTTTAGGAGCCAAATAGTCAGATATAGTAAAATCAAAGGTTCACAGACAATGGTCTGACAGTACAGGGTTATGAGGAGCCACTACTAGATTTTCTATTCCTATGCCCTATGTCAGAACAAGGTCCAATGTGTGGTGGAGATAATGGGTAGAATTCCCCATTTTCTACGAAAACCCCATCCAGTCTAATATTGAATTAAATGTCATATTAAGACAATTACTATCTACATCTATATGTATATTAAAGTTCCCTACTATAATTTTTCTATCTGATTTCTGCACTAAATCAGCTAAGAATTCGGCAAATTCAGATAAAAACTCTGAGTAGGCTGAGGGAGGACGGAAAACTATGGCAAATAAAATTGGGTTTAACCTAAAATTGCTAACATGCCCAATACAGAGGACCAGGCCCTCAATGGAATTATAATGTGTTTTTTTTTTTAAATTTTACATTAACTAATAATTTGGAATGGTAAATTGTTGCTACTACTCCTCCATGACCAGAACTTCTGGGATTTTGACAGTTTAAATAACCAGAGGGAGTTGATTCATTTAAACCAACATAATCCTCTTGCCCTAACCAAGTCTCTGTTGGGGATATTAAATCAATCTGATGATCAATTAACAGATCATGGGCTAGCAGAGACTTGGGAATTAGAGACCTAATATTTAACAAACCACATTTAATTTTTAAATTATGAGGAAGAACAGAGGCCAAGTCATTAAATTTAGAGACTTCATGTTTAATTTGAGTTTTCCCAACTTTTTGTTTAATCACCTTGGGATGCTTACATATATATATATATATATATATATATATATATATATATATATATATATATATATATATATATATATATATATACGTATATATATATAAGAAACATGAAGTCTCTAAATTTAATGACTTGCCTCTTTCAGTGGAGGTGTTTATGCCCCACAAACTAATAAAAATGAAAAGCTCCGCTGTCTGTATTAGCTCCCGTGCTGCCATCATGTCGCTAAAAGTTTTAAAAACATCAGTATTCTTGTGTGTAGCCACAAACAGCTGAGAAATCTGGTTCTTAGACCAAATATTTATCAGAGCCTGCATCTCACTCCTCACTCTTTACTACTCCAAGGTTAAGCAGCATTTTTTTTTTACTTTTCTCCTCGTTTTCTCCGGTAAAAGTATTTCTTGGATCCGCGCGGTTGACTTTATTGTTATTTTCTACCCAAAATGGAGGCTGAAGAATCAGGAGCTCTTCAGCTGAATCGGGACGTTGGATTTATTTTACCCACGGATTCCTATCACGGACGTGCTGCCAGGAAACGCACATCAAGTTTTCAACAGGGACGTTTTCAGGGGAGTGGGAACTTCGCCTCTCTGCATCTCACCCAGACGGTGAATTAATGTCTTTTCATGTATTTACATTGAATTATAATGTAATCGTGCTGTGCGAAAAATTTGCCCGTTCGCGTTTGATGTGAAAGCACCTTTACAGTAAACGTCACTTTCTCTTCTCACTGTGTGTTGCTGTGGTTACACAAACGCAGAGGGGCAAATCCACCCTTTGGTCCGCTGGATACTCCGTTTGCATTCACACGGCAAGTGAAGTGCACCAGACTGCATTTGCAAGCGAACTGAGACCAGAGTTTGCTTTTTTGGTGCTGCACCAGAGCTCCAGGCACATTCAGACAAACGAACCGAACTATCCACGGAATACACACTATGGTCCTTTAGTCCGGACCAAACAGTGGCCTTGTGAATGCGCCCTAACTGACAGTGAAGAAACATTTGCATCCTACTCTGTAAAACAGGGCAGGTTTGACTTGGGGTTTGCGCATGCGCAATTTATTTGCAATCAGGACTCGAGTGGCGTGGATCTTCTCTCTGATTGCTGCACAGTGTTGTGTTGCTAGATATACAATAGTTTTAGGGGCTATACAATATATGATCAAACTTTTTAAAAAGGCCAAATATACAATAGTTTTGGCATTTCCATGCGCACCCCCCCCCAAAAAAAATGTTTTGATTTACATGAACACCTACACATCACCAGAAACCGAAGCTTGCTCTTAACCAATCCGATCAGCTCATACCTTGGCTAGCTGGCTGGCTCCTCCTCTCTGTCTGCCAGTAGGTTATACTGTTCCGCGTACACTTTGCCGCTGCTGCAGCATTCAATTGGTATCAGACATTGCAGTTCTGAAAAAACTATTAATTTATTGTAACTGCAACACTGTTGCTGCACGAGGCTACTGCGAGACTGATCGAGACTGCCTGTGATTGCTTTGGGATGGGAAGGGGACAGGAGAGCCTCACGATACCACCCACTGCTTGTTGAGGATGATTACTGCAGAGCAATTGCGCACTTTCACGTCAGTGTCCAAAACACCAGAAAAGTCTTTAATAACACCAGGAACTTGTCCAGGGGGGCTGAAAAATCACCAGATTTAATGACAAAAGCACCAAGTTGGCAACGCTGTGAACAGTGAGCATGTATCACAAGTCTTGTCACACATTCAGCAACTCAGGTTCTCTGTGAACTTCTAGAAGAGCTTTCTGATTGCCAGCCAGTACTTTTCTTTGCTTGGCCCGAACATATGTACTATCTCTGGCTGTGCACATTTAATTCACAAGAGAGTGGCTGTGTTTTATTGCTGCTTCACTAATTTTTTTCAGTCAGGACACAGACTGCATTTTCTTGCTGTGCTTCAGCTGCTGGGTATCATGGCCTCTATGATAGCTGTGTTCTGTTAACCTCCAAAATCAACACCTTTGCAACTCCACTAAGCAGGGGCGGACACCAAGCAAGTGACACCATGAAGATCAAGGAGCTTTCCAAACAGGTTAGAGATAAAGTTGTGGAGAAGTACAGATCAGGGCTGGGTTATGAAAAAATATCCCAAACTTTGAATATCCCACAAAGTACCATTAAATCCCTTATTAGAAATGGAAAAGTATGGCACTACAACACACCTTCCAAGCAACAGACACCCATCAAAACTCATGGACTATGCAGGAAGGGCATTAATCATAGCAGGAGCCAAGAAAACAAAGATTACCCTGAAGGAGCTGGACAGCTCTACTGTGGAGACTGGAGTATCTGTCCATGGTGCCACTATAAACTGTACACACCACAGAGGTTGGTTTTATGGAAAAGTAACACAAAAAAGCCATTGTTTAAAGACAAAAATAGGACAGAAATTTTGGAATTACTGGTCAGATATTCTGGTATTCTGTATTCTGGTCAGATAAGGCTAAAACTGAAGTTTTGTTTTTGTTTTTTTTTCATCAAGGACAATGCTATGTTTGGTGCAAACCCAACACCTCTCATCACACTAAAAACATCATCACCTCAGTGAAGCATGGTGGTGGCAGCATCATGGTGTGGGGATGTTTTTCACTGGCAGTGGATGGGAAACTGGTCAGAACTGAAGGAAAGGTGGTGCTAAATGCAGAGAAATACTTGAGGGAAACTTGAGGGAAGCATTTAAATGTCTTGGGATGGCCCAGACCTCAATCCAGTTTAGAACCTGATTTACTGCTGTACACAAAGAAATACTTGAAAAGCACAACAATCAAAATCTTAGCAATCTTTGGCTTCTTTCACTTAATGTCTTTATTGCTTCATCCTACCTTAATGTTGGAAAAAAGTAAAGTCAAGTCTGTTTTGGTGTATTAATAAATATAAAATACTTTAAAGTCATTAATGTTGGCTCGGTGGTAGGGGTGGGTTCAAAAGATCAATTCTCTGATTTGAATCGATTCACGTTTGACTGAGCCGATATCGATTAACAAAATCCACTGATCAATCTCTTAATATATTGCTTTTACATCTATGAAACAAAACTCTAGTTGTCCTTGAGCCAGCAGAATGTGAGAGTTAAGCTATGGGTCAAAGTGGATCAGCATGGTGGCATGCAGCTGACAAATTGAATTCAAGAACTGTGAAGGTAGTGAAGAGCTTGACAAAACCAAAGCTGTCATGTTTAAGTTTACAACGTTATCAGGTGGGGCTCTCACCTGGAAATTTGTCACAGCCTCCTCCAAAACTACACCTGGATGACGGTTGTTTATGTTGCTAGCCTCCTAGCCATCATTAGCATGTACATGGCAGGTGTACACGGAAAGAATGGTGGAATGCAGGTGAGCAGCAGTCTCATTTTAAAACTAGTTTACTCTCCAGTGTTGATAATTTTACTCTGGTGATGGCAGAAACTCAAGGTTGATTACTTGCTAGCCCTCATCAGCATGATCCCTCGGACACAAATGTGTGTGTTTTCTGCATGTTTACATATATTCTTTGCTTCAATGCTGCAAATATGGTACGTGCTGTGGAAATAATGGGCCAGTTGCACATTGGATGTTTTGCACACATACTCAATTTAACCTCACAAGTGTAGCATTGTGGGTGGCGCGGTGGCGCAGTGGTTAGCATTGCGGCAGCACAGCAACTTACCCTTGGCCGGGGGATCCTGGGTTAGATCCCATCCCCCGACTAACAGTGATCTGTATGGAGTTTGCATGTTCTCCCCGTGTCTGCGTGAGTTTACTCCAGGATTTCTCCGGTTTCCTCCCACATGCCAAAAACATGCAAGTTAGGTTAATTGGCATCAAACCAGGGATTATAAATTGTCCTTAGGTATGACTGTGAGAGTGAATGGTTGTCTGTCTCTCTGTGTTGGCCCTGTGATGGAGTGGTGATCTGTCCAGGGTGTACCCTGCCTCTCACCCAAAAAAGATGCTGGGATAGGCTCCAGCCCCCCGGTGACCCGAAAAGGATTAAGCGGAAGAAGATGAATGAATGAATGAATGAAAAGTGTAGCATTGTCTCAGGTATTACTGTTTACAAAAAGTATGTTCTAGTTGCGCTGAATGCCTGATACATTTGAAATGTAAAGTTGCTGGCAAACACAGTAAGATTATGTCTACATGCTTCATGCATTGAATCTGTTTACTTACTCTGGGTTGTTACTGTAACTTGACACTTCACACCCTTTGAACTAAAGAAAGCACTTGTTAGCACTTTGTGAAATCATAAGTTAATAATAAAAAGTGCATTATTGTAAGTGATTTTGGATCAGTTCTTTTTGTGATACTTTATGTATCAACAAAGTCAGAATATTCCTATTACAATTTGTAGCATTAGGTCTCTAAGAATTTTTTTTCCCTGGCAAGTAAAATAGCTATTGAAATGGTAATTTTACTGAGTGAATCGGGACTGGATTGAATTGAATCAGTTCAGAACCTCAAGAATCGCAATCGAATTGATTTTGGAAATGATTGATGATTCCCAGCCCTATTCGGTGACCTTCCTTTCTTTCATTTTGTGGGGATTGTTTGATATAATAAATTGCGTAATGTAACAACCATCGGTTATAAACAATTTTTTCAAAATGTATTGTTACATTTGATACTTTCTCTGTGTAGGGATTTTTTTTAATGTTCACTACATTATCAGCAACTATGAGAAATGGCACATCCACTATATAGTGATTGGGAAGTGATTCTGGACACAGCCTTAGTTCTAAACCAACCTCCACTTGCTCACGAAGCATTGAAAAGCACCTTTGAGGGTCACACACATTGACACTGCTGATTGGTCTTCTGTCCAGGAGCCTCATGTATAAAAGATGCATAGGCACAAAAACAAGCTGTACGCTGGTTTTCACGCTTACAGTGGGATGTATAAAAACAAATCTGACATGAGAATGTAAGTTTCTACCTGCCATGAGACGTTACCAGCTGTCTGCAAAATTCAGGTGGTTCTACCAAACTACAAAGCAACTGAAACTCACAAAATGTGTTAAAAGAGCATTTCCACTTCAGTTAAAATGTTGTGACTCTGAAATATTCTGTGAAAAAAACACGATTATGTCAATGATATATCTCCATAACTCGGCTTATTGAGCACAATGAAAACCTGATAAATAATAACATTTCCCTCAGATGACCTGCCTCACTCATGGATGAAAACCAGCATGCTGTAAAGATATTCACATTTGCCAGAGACTGTAGACCTACAGTTTTTGAGGCGCACAAGCCTACATGTACAGTGGTGTGAGAAAGTATTTGCTCCTTCCTGATTTCTCATTTCTTTGTATGTTTGTCACACATAAATGTTTCAGATCATCAAACAAATTTAAATATTAGACAAAGATAACACAAGTAAACACAAAATACAATTTTTAAATGAAGGTGTTAATTATTAATGTTATGACCCGAGCGCCGGTTCTGATCGCGCTCGGGGTAAAGTTATGTCTCGCTGCCGGCCCTGACAGCTGCGGGCGGTATTCTGGCCTCTCCGGGCTCTTATTGTGAAAGTGCTCGGAGGGGTTTCCGCCTGTCAACGGTCGGTCAGCTGTGTGTCATCTGTTCATTAGTACCTTGTTATTTAAGCTGAGTGCTGGCGTCATTAAGACGCAGCAGTGTCTGATCGCTAATGGTCACGTATCTGATCGTTATTCTGTTCACTCATCGTCACGGATGCCTGGACTATATTCACATCTCGGCTGCTTAAGGGCTTGACCGTCTGTCACCGGCACTAGTAAGTGAGCTGTATTAGCCTTATTCCCTCCGGTGTAATTTGTGCTGTAAGTCCCTGCTTTAGCAGCCCGAGTGCTATTATTACCTAGCCTGTCTGTGTGTGACTGTCTCCTGCCCTGGACCTGTAGTGTGCTTTATTGCCCTATGCTTCCTGTTCTGCAAGGACTCTGTCATTAGCTCAGCAGCTTGTGTAAACACCTTATCACCGTAATAAAACTCACTGGAAAACTCACTGGTGACTTGTGTGCGTCTTATAGGTGGCTCGCGAGGGCCACCGCATGACAGTACACTGCTGCCCAAACAGCGTTTTACGGTGACGCCATTTTGAGACGCTTTTCACCGGTGAGTTTGAGTTTTGGACGTTGTTTTTTCCCTGTCTGGGTCCTGTGTATGTGAGGAATGCCGTCACCGGAGAGTCACGTGCTGACGTGTGTTTTGGAAGCCGTGGATGAGTTACTCATCTCCGCTTCCATGTTGGACTACGACCACGGCATACATTGGTACCTGGACGCCGCCGAAGATGTACTCTGTAATCTCTCTCCCCGCTACCCCAACCACCCGGAAGTCAACGCGAGGAGGGAGGACATCGCCCCACAACGGGAATTATTCTTGATTATGGAGGAGGAACGCGGCATGAAGCAGGTGAAGAGGCACTCCTGCTTTTCGCCTATGGATCCTGATCTAGCCTCCGATCCATTTCGGGAGTTCGCACCATCTGGGGGCCAGCGAAGGCATCGGCGTCACGGCCGGGCGCATCTTCGGCAAGCTCCTGCTCCAGATCCAGTTCTGGGCCGCCGGGATGACCCCCTCAACCAGCCAGCTGCTGTGAGTGAGCTGAGTCCTGTGCCGGTGGGCTCCGTTCTTGGATCCTGTTCCATCCAGCGAGCGAGGGAAGGAGCAACGCCCGCTACAGCTGATAACATCCTCCCCCCGGGAGACAGGCAAGTCCAAGTTCACTTTTCTAGTAATAATAGTGATCTGTCTTGTCTGACTCCTGGGGGTGAAGCTCAGGGTTCGCAGCTCCCTGAGTTTCTTTCCCCAGCTGTAGCCAGTTATATTAAACCTGCTGCCTCTGTGTCTCCTCCTGCGGAGCGGTCCTCGGCGTCAGTCCCACGCCGGCGAATGAGGGGGAGGCCTGCAGCTCTGGGAGACATCCCGGTCTTGCAGCCTTGTTTTGGACAGAAGAGAAGAACGGACTGCAGTGAGGAGCCAGAGCCGACGAGAGAGCGTCCCCAGGGTTCCTCAGGGATGCAGCCCGAGTCAGCAGGTCCAGGGTCCTCTGCCCCCACGCCATACGGGTTATTGGCGTGGACGCCAGCGCATGAGGATCCAGCTGCAGAGACCATCAGGCCGGCTGTGGAACCCGACGCAGCCGAGTGGGAGCCCGACGACGAGCGTCTTCCTGAACCTGGATCGGCGAAGTCCTGGACGGCTCCAGAGCCCGAGTGCAGGCAAGTGCTCTTTCTTGTTTTCCTGTATGGTGTGTTAGAGCATTTTTGCCTGCCTCATGGGGATGCGAGTGAGGGGCAGCCGGCCGCTGCACCCGAGCTCGTCTCGCTGGGCTCTGGCGCTGCTGGTGGAACTGATCCCGGTTCTTCCTTGTGTTCTGAGCACCTCCACAGCGTTACCGGTCCGGAGCCAGTCAAGGTCACGGGACCGGGGGTTCCAGGTTCGGAGATGGAGGTCGTCGCCGGAGCAGTCCTGACTCAGTCGGGGTCCGACGTGTGGGCCGAGGTGACCCGGTCGGGGTCCGTCGTTTGGGCCGAGGTGACTCGGTCGGGGTCCGACGCGTGGTCCGAGGAGACCCAGTCGGGGTCCAACGTGGGTGCAGCAGTGACCCAATCTGGGCCCGTCCTGACCCAGTCGGGGTCCGACGCATGGGCCGAGGTTACCCAGTCGGGGTCCAACGTGGGTGCAGCGGTGACCCAATCGGGGCCCGTCCTGACCCGGTCGGGGTCCATCGTTTGGGCCGAGGTCACCCGGTCGGGGTCCGACGCGTGGTCCGAGGAGACCCAGTCAGGGTCCAATGTGGGTGCAACAGTGACCCAATCGGGACCCGTCCTGACCCAGTCGGGGTCCGACGCATGGGCCGAGGTGACCCAGTCGGGGTCCAACGTGGGTGCAGCGGTGACCCAATCGGGGCCCGTCCTGACCCAGTCGGGGTCCGACGCATGGGCCGAGGTGACCCAGTTGGGGTCCAACGTGGGTGCAGCGGTGACCCAATCTGGGCCTGTCCTGACCCAATCGAGGTCCGACGAGATCCAGTGGGGGTCCAGTGCAGGTGCGGCTGCGACCCAGTCAGGATTCGAGGGGGTCCAGGTTTTTGGTTGTCCCCCTCTCAGGAGCCACCAGCTGGGGGCCATTAGTGGGTTTTGTTTGACAGATCGGCGCTCTCCTGTTTTGTTGTTTTCAGGTGAGCGGCTGCATGCAATCCCTCCACGGTCCTGCTGGTTGTGGTATGCGGGTCGGCCACCCGGGGAACTGCTTGGAGCATTCGGCGTCTTGGGTTGGCCACCCAATAAACTGTGTGTGTTACGGGGTGACCTGGTTCGGCCACCAGAGGACGTATTCCTGGGGGCATGGGACTGGGGCAGGCCACCTGACTGATCACGTACTGTGGGATTTTCTGTGGGCCCATATGGTGCCAAATCATGTCGTGTACGTCTAGCAATTTTTGTTGTGTATTCAAGCCTTAGTCTTAGTCAGGTCTGAGCAATTTTAGATTGCCTCTTGTTTTTTTTTCTTGTTTCCAAAGTCATAGGCTTAGTCAGGTCTGAGCAATTTTAGATTGCCTCTTGTTTTTTTTTTTCTTGTTTCCAAAGTCATAGTCTTAGTCAGGTCTGAGCAATTTTAGATTGCCTCTTGTTTTTTCTTGTTTCCAAAGTCATAGTCTTTGTCAAGTCTGAGCAATTTGTGATTGCCTCTTGTTACCTTGTGAATCTTTGTCATAGTCAAGTTAGAGCATTTTTGTTGATTGTCTCTTGTTTTGTTTTTTTCCCTGGTGAGTCTCAGTCTTGTCATAGCCTTGTTCAGTCATGTATTTTTTCTTTTCTTTGTTTTTTTTCCCCAGAGTCATGTATTTCTTGTCTGGTCTTTGTCTTGTTCTTGGGTTGTTTTCTTTTTTCTTTTTTTTTCCCCTGAGTCATGTGTTTGTATGTATTTCTTGTTTTGGTCTTTGTCTTGTTTTTTGGTTGGTTTCTCTCCCTCCATACCTGTCCCCCTACCTCCCACCCTGGGGGGGGGGGGGGGGCAGGGTGGTTCCTTGGGGCGTCCGGAGTCCGCTCGTGGAGGGAGGGTACTGTTATGACCCGAGCGCCAGTTCTGATCGCGCTCGGGTTAAAGTTATGTCTCGCTGCCAGCCCTGACAGCTGCGGGCGGTATTCTGGCCTCTCCGGGCTCTTATTGTGAAAGTGCTCGGAGGGGTTTCCGCCTGTCAACGGTCGGTCAGCTGTGAGTCATCTGTTCATTAGTACCTTGTTATTTAAAGGCCAAATGTCACGTAATTTTTTTTTCTAAATGACAACGAATTTAGATAAAATAGACATAGCTTAAACCAAATATTCATACCGGAGACCATATCACCCACCTGTATTTACATAATTGCGCAAAATACACCAGGTGAAGGCCCCACCTTGCTTGCTGGCTTGTGACAGCCAGTCCAGACCACGCCCATGTTTTTGACATCACCAGTTGTACCCTGGCTGCCCTGCCTATCCACATTCACACTTATCAACATTGGACAATCATGATGGAAAGTGACAGCGATTGTGAACAAATTAGTTTAGTTTTGTCTTTTTTTTTTGTCAGTGGTTCAGACAGTGACAGAGGCATAGAACCTTACCGGTTCGAGCCGTCCGAGACGGAATCAGATGCTTTGTCTGATGACAACAGTTCCAACGATGACCAGAGAGCAGAACCAGTGGAAAATGTCATTGAACTGGACATTAATCGCCTCCAGAATTGCGAAGCCGAAGGGGGTCTGTCCAGGGCGCCCCATAAATATTGATTTTTCGGAAGCCATTATTATTACAGTGGAGGAGAGCCGCTGCTGTCAAGAAATTGACCAGATCAATATGAAAATGGAGGCGCATACCTGTCAAGTGAGACGTTTTCGCCATATTTTAAAACCGTAAAACGCGGCTATAAGGGACAGCGGAGTAATAATTGGCATTTCTCTGGGAAATGTTTTTATACCTGTCAAGTGAGACGTTTTCGCCGTATTTTGGTGCCAAGCGCGGCTGTGGGGGACGGCGCAGTGGTGGACACTTTTCTGGGAAATGTTTTAAATGTAGTTCGTGTTGTTATTGTCAAATATTTTAAGGAAAATACAGGGAAAATGCAATTTTAGCAAAAACGGGCGTATTGCCATTTCTGTACGCCCAAAACAAAAACATACGGGAAAAAAAATTGAGTGTCTTGAGGAGCACTCCTATGTGTGATCCCCCACAGCTGGTGCTGGCTCAGCCTGAGCTACTATCACTACAACGAGAAGTGTGGAGTCAGTCATTAGTTTGATTGTCTGGGCGGGCTGATCGCTCAGCTTGAGCTATTATCACTACTGTTCGAAGTGTGGAGTCAATCATTAGTTTAATTGTCTGGGCGGGCTGATCGCTCAGCTTGAGCTATTCTCACTACAATGAGAAGTCATTAGGACAATGGTTTAACACGTTCAGCTGTGCAGTGGTTGCGGAACAGACAGAGATCGCCTGACAAATACAGAATTCTGCTTTTTTTTTTTTATTTTGCGCTGGACGCTGAGTTGTGTTGTTATTGTCAAATATCCATGAATCCTTAAAATATTTGACAATAACAACACGAGTTGCATTTGGGGCATTTCCCAGAGAGGTGTGCCTTGTTGCTCCGCCGTTCCTTATAGCCGCTTTTTACGGTGTTGAAGTACGGCGAAAACGTCTCACTTGACAGGTATGAAAACATTTCCCAGAGAAGTGTTCCTTATTACCCAGCTGTCCCTGATAGTCCCGTTTTAAGGTATGGGTGAAATATCCAATTTTTTCTTTCTTGTTGCTCACTTCAACCTTCCAGTCTCCATATAAACAATCAATTGAAATACCCCAAGCATCAAACTAGGGTACAATCGATTTCGTCACTTCCGCCTTCTTCCCCAGGCAATTCCAGGGGCCGTGTCAGGCCAAGCGCGGCAGTTTTAAATTAACGAATATTCCGTTGTTACTGAAGCATATGCACCAAGACCCGAACGGATCGGTTCCCTTTTATATCTAGTTTCAAGATATTTAAAGTACCCTGTTACGTGACATTTGGCCTTTAAGCTGAGTGCTGGCGTCATTAAGACGCAGCAGTGTCTGATCGCTAATGGTCACGTATCTGATCGTTATTCTGTTCACTCATCGTCACGGATGCCTGGACTATATTCACATCTCGGCTGCTTAAGGGCTTGACCGTCTGTCACCGGCACTAGTAAGTGAGCTGTATTAGCCTTATTCCCTCCGGTGTAATTTGTGCTGTAAGTCCCTGCTTTAGCAGCCCGAGTGCTATTATTACCTAGCCTGTCTGTGTGTGACTGTCTCCTGTCCTGGACCTGTAGTGTGCTTTATTGCCCTATGCTTCCTGTTCTGCAAGGACTCTGTCATTAGCTCAGCAGCTTGTGTAAACACCTTATCACCGTAATAAAACTCACTGGAAAACTCACTGGTGACTTGTGTGTGTCTTATAGGTGGCTCGCGAGGGCCACCGCATGACAATTAAGGGAAAATAAAATCCAAACCTACATGGCCCTGTAGGAAAAAGTGATTGCCCCCTAAACCTAACAACTGGTTGGGCCACCCTTAGCAGCAACAGCTGCAATCAAGTGTTCACATTAACTGACAATAAGTATTTTACAGTGCTGTGGAGGAATTTTGGTCCACTCATCTTTGCAGAATTGTTGTAATTCAGCCATATTGGAGGGTTTTCAAGCATAAACCACCTTTTTAAGGTCATACCACAGCATCTCAATCAGATTCAGTTCAGGACTTTGACTAGGCCAATCAAAAGTCTTCATTTTGTTTTTCTTAAGCCATTTAAAGGTGAATTTGCTGGTGTGTTTTGGGTCATTGTCCTGCTGCAGAACCCAAGTGCACTTCAGCTTGAGGTAACAAACAGATGACCGGACATTCTCCTTCAGGATTTTTTGATAGACAGCAGAATTCATGGTTCCATTTACCACAGCAAGTCTTCCAGGTCCTGAAGGATCAAAACAGCCCCGGACCATCACACTACCACCACCATATTTTACTGTTGGTATGATGTTCCTTTTCTGAAATCCTGTGTTACTTTTACGCCGGATGTAATGGGCGTTACAGTGGCAATTATCCTATCCCACAGCCTGATCTATGAGACCATCCAGGGTGTCGGGAACAGCATAAACCGCTAGGTCGTCACGGAGATGTGCATTTAAGCCGAAGAGGAATGCGCTGCGTAAGGCAACATCAATCCACCCCTACTCTGCCGCTTTAACCCAAAACTCCACCGAGTACTCGGCCGCCGAACGAGTGCCCTGGCGGAGTTACAAAAGGTAGCTTATAATGTTCCCTTGACTCTTGGTATGGTCAAAAGCGCGAGTGAAAGCAACCACAAATTGCTCAAACGTGTATGCAATCCCTTCTGGACTGTCAAGCACAGACCGAGCCAAACTAAGGGCCCGATCCCGCAGTAATAGGACCATAAACTGGATTTTAGCTGTGTCCAACGGGTACTCCCCCCCGACCTGCTCAAAATACATCCGTACATGGAGAAGAAACTCGTTACACTTCCCCACCTCCCCCATGTACGGGGCAGGTGTGGGAACAGAGGTGGTACGGCGTATAGGAAGTTGGACAACAGGAGCAGTTGGAGGAGGAGGAGCCGGAGGAGCCAGATTGGCCAAATGTTAGGCAACCGTGCCCAATTGCTGCGAGATAGTCTGCAGCTGCTGGGTTAACACGACCACCTGTTGCTCGGTCGCCTCTAAGAGATCCAGAGCTGATTATCCCGATACTGTTGCACCTGCTGAGCTGTAATCATGGCTGGCTCATTCTGTCATGATTACAAATTAAGGACAGCTCACATGCACGATGCAACAACAGATGGACAATCAAACACACAAGCACACGTTTGAGAAGTTTATTACATATCAAAACACAGCACAGCTTAAGGAAAATGTCACTTGCCAGAGGAATCAGCCTGGGAAGAGAAAATGAGAACTGTGAGTGGAGGAATGAAGACAGGGAAAATGGGCGAGCCAAATTGCCACTTACGTGAGATAATATGGAGAACTGGCAGGACCCCGAACCGAGGTAGAGACGAACCACTAGTGTGAAAGTGGTGGAGTTGGTGGTGCCTGACCAGGTGGAATATGGTTGCAGCTGAGTGGAGATGATGGGACAGTGAGCACACACAGTCCCCAGAGATGCACCCGCACGATGGCAGCAACCTGGAGAAGAGAGGAGAAGCAGGTGAGTGCAAAAACTACACCTTAGGAAATAACACTAGCAATATAAGTCTTCTGCTATGGCAGTATATCCAGACGAGCTAGCGTCAGCACACTTAAGAGATGCTCCTTATAAACGCTGGCTGATGAAAGGCAGCAGATGCGTCTCCTCACCCAGGTGTGTTGATGACCTGAGGAGGAAAACAACAGGAAGGAGGGGGCAAGCACTCACAGCCATGACACAGATAATGAAAACCCAAAATTCAGTGTCTCAGAAAATTAGAATACTGTGAAAAAGTTCAGTATTAGAAAGTCATGATGTCACACCCTAATCAGCTAATTAACTCAAAACACCTGCAAATGTTTCCTGAGCCTTTAAATGGTCTCTCAGTCTGGGACAGTCATGGGGAAGACTGCTGATTTGACAGATGTCCAGAAGACAGTCACTGACAACCTCAACAAGGAGGGTAAGCCACAAAAGGTCATTGCTAAAGAAGCTGGTTGTTCACAGAGTGCTGTATCCAAGCATATTCATGGAAAGTTGAGTGGAAGGAAAAACTGTGGTAGGAAAATGTGCACCAGCAAAAGGGATAACCGCAGCCTTAAGAGGATTGTCAAGCAAAATCCATTCAAGAATTTGGGGGAGCTTCACAAGGAGTGGACTGAGGCTGAAGTCAGTGCATCAAGAGCCACTACACACAGACGAATCCTAGACATGTGCTACAAAGGTCGCATTCCTCGTGACAAGCCACTCCTGAACCAAAGACAATGTCAGAAGCATCATACCTGGGCTGTGGCGAAAAAGAACTGGACTGTTGCTCAGTGGTCCAAAGTCCTCTTTTCAGATGAAAGAAAATGTTGCATGTCATTTGGAAATCAAAGTCCCAGAGTCTGGAGGAAGAGTGGAGAGGCACAGAATCCACGTTGCTTGAAGTCCAGTGTGAAGTTTCCACAGTCAGTGATGATTTGGGCTGCCATGTCATCTGCTGGTGTTGGTCCACTGTGTTTTTTGAAGTCCACAGTCAACGCAGCTATCTACCAGGAAATTTTAGAGCACTTCATGCTTCCTTCTGCTGACAAGATTTATGGAGATGCTGCTTTCATTTTCCAGCAGAACTTGGCACCTGCCCACACTGCCAAAGGTACCAAAAGCTAGTTCAATGACCATGGTGCTACTGTGCTTGATTGGCCAGCAAACTTGCCTGACCTGAACCCCACAGAGAATCTATGGGGTATTGTCAAGAGGAAGATTAGAGACACCAGACCCAACAATGCAGATGACCTGAAGGCTGCTATCAAAGCAACCTGGGCTTCCATTACACCTGAGCAGTGCTACAAGCTGATCGCCTCCATGCCACGCTGCATCGATGCAGTAATTCATGCAAAAGGAGGCCCAAACAAGTACTGAGTGCATAGAAATGAACTTACTTTTCAGAAGCCTGACATTTCTGTTTAAAATATCCTTTTTTTTAATTGATCCTATGCATCCTATGGGCTGCACGGTGGCGCAGTGGTTTAGCACTGTGGCAGCACAGTTTTACCCTCGGCCGGGGGACCGCGGGGATCATGAGATCGTGGGTTCGATCCCAGCCCCCGACCAACAGTGAGCTGTGTGGAGTTTGTATGTTCTCCCCGTGTTGCGCGGGTTTACTCCGGGATTTCTCCGGTTTCCTCCCGCACACCAAAAACATGTAGGTTTAGGGCACTCGCGCACGCAGCGACCAGCAGCCGGTGGCTTGTCACCAGACTGCAAACCAAGTCTACCTACGGGTACAAATAAGTAACAAAAAAAAAAAAAATTCTAATTTTCTCATTATCTGTAAGCCATTATTATCAAAGTTTTAAGAAATAAAGGCTTGAAATATTTCACTCTATGTCATGAATCTATATAATATATGGGTTTTACTTTCTGAAATGAGTGACAAAAAATATTGAACTTTTTCATGATATTCTAATTTTTTGAGATGCATCTGTAATATGTTTTAGCTAGTCCACACACAAAGGAGCATGTATTTCTCACAGAAATACAAGCTTTGTGGTTAAACTTTAACCCCTTGACGTCTGTTGTCGCGAATTCGCATCAAACCGCTTCCACTCAAAATGCAACCAAAATACAGTCTTTATTCCTCCACTTCCGGTTGGAGCACTTCCAACACATACCTAGGAACCTTTTGCAAGCATTAGTTTCTTGTAGGAACGGTCAGAGACGGAGCATCATCCATTTCCTGATTGCTAGGGTTAGGGTTAGGGTTATGGTTAGGGTTAGGGTTAGGGTTAGGGTTATAGTTTGGCAGTCATGAGAGTTGAAAATACTGAAAATAACTTTGTTGCATAAATAAAAGACTCTTCATACTTGAGATGGGAACAGATGCTTTTCTACCATTTTTTTTTTACCATAGATGCCTGTTGTCGTTAATTTGCATCATACCTAAAATTATATCTATTTTATGTGCTATAGTCAAATTAACTTTCTCAACTTAATTTAGCATCTACTTGAAAGCAAAAACACAAGTGATTTTTTTTTTTTCATAATTGGAAATTCAGGCGTTAAGGGGTTAAGCTTCATGTGGTTATAGTTAGCACTAGGTCAAAAAAAAAAAAGCTCTTCAGGGTATCTGTAAAATGCTTTTTTAACACAATACATCCAGCCTTAGTTAAAAATAATAACCAAATGTATAGCCAAGGACGATTTGCAGATTGAAATACATCCCTAAAATGTTGCTTACCTTTGCTGAATAATGAAAAAAATCACTGGAGCACCCAATGCAATTTTAAGTTAAGCTTTGCACAGCTCCTCAGTCATCTGACATCACATCATATCACTTTTTTTTCTTACTTGTAACGCTTTTCTAAAAGTTATAACTGAAGACTTCTTATCAAAATATTCAAACCAGCTGTCAGTTTTTTTATTGCCCACAGTTGCACAGGTTATATTTATTTATTTATACTTCCCTCATTCCTTCAACTTAAAAAAGTGTATATTTCTTGCAGGGAGAATCTGGCGGTTATAGTTGTGGTCTTATAATCCAAAGTCCCTCTGAATATAACTTCTGTTTGTCATCTGTTAGTTACAATAGCAGTTTTCACACCTACGCGTTGTGAGATGCTTTTCTGTGTTTCTAAAAGGAAACATTATGTGCACCAGGCCTAAGTGTCACACTCTTTGAAGCTATTTGTTTTTTAATGTTGTCCTTTCCCTCAGGATTGGGGATCATTAGCCATGGTTACATGGGCAAAATTTCTTTAATCTGATTACAATTCCGATTAGAATTTTACTGTTTACATGGATCCTGAAAAAGCTGATCCAATTACGACGTGCGTTTCTATGTGTCACACGTTTGAACGGACTAAATCATTTTGACATGCGCATGTCGACATTTCGAAAATAGTAGAAAAAGAAGCAACTTCCGGTGTAAACAAACCCCGCTTTGTGTCTTTCTCTTTTTGAAATGGACCTGTATTGTGTTATTCAGATTGTACTTTTGCTTCTGCTGGTCTCCGGAATGAAGGTACAAGTACATACTTCTGCATATGACGAACAGAGGGAGACAGCCGGACGATATAGACCAGTTTTGTTTTACTCCAGCTATTTCTTCCGCTAGCTGCTATAAAGGCGGAAATAGGTTGCATTGACGTGTGGCTGACATACAGACATGCGTATTAAACATATTTTTGACCAAAGCGTTGGAATAAGTATTTATATGCACACCATTCGGATTAACAATCGGCATAACCCACCCCTGTCAATCGGAATGAAATTTTGATCTGAATGAGCGTGATCGGGTCAGAATATTCAGATTGGCGTGTTTACATGAAGCATTTTTATTCCGATCAAGCTTTTAATCCGGTTACTTATGTCCATGTAAACATGGCTAGTGTTTGACAGACCAATGACAGAAGGGTCAATATAGAGTCATTTACATATATAGTCATTAGTGGGAAGATCCGGGCCAGGGTAAAAAGTTTGTGCACATGTGCTGGTTTTCACTGTGAACTGGGATGCATAAAGAGAATCCGGGGCACAAACAGTTTTATACTGTACATTTAAAAATTTCTGTGCACACATACACACATCAGATTTTGTGACTATGCCATCTTTCAGTATGAAAGCTGTGCAATCCATTATACATGAGGCCCCAGATCTGGCTCCCACACTAAAGTTCAGGTGGAATGACTGCACAGGAGAAGATCCACAGGGCCCAGAGAGATACAAAAGTGTAAGTGCTAAGAACGGGATTCCAAATTAGCTCACAGCAGTTGATAAGCAGCTTAACGTTGAGAGCGAAGGTGTGTTCTATAGCAGTCTGTTAAGCTCACTTCTATTTAATAGACAGTTTCACATTGTAATCATCTTCAGACCAGCACAGACCAAAAGTGACACCACTCCACCAAATGCTCCTTAGTGCTTAATATTGGAGGCAGTGCTCCAAGAGATTTAGTATAAGGTTTCTGACAAATTAAATCTTTAGAGTTTTCAAGCAGCTTGCTGGTCCCTTCTTTGTCACCTGTCTCTCTCAACCTTTGTTGCCTTCCCACTGAATGACCTCCTCTCTCTCAATCCCGCTGGACTCCCACTTCATGTTTGAGCTAACGCTGCTACCGTAATCCTTGCAACGACTGGTGGTCTAATCTCTCGGTTTGCTGTACCGCGTGACGTATGCCACTTTAACAGTCAGCAGCAATGAGTCGCCTAATCCCTGTTTATTAGGCGAGTTAGCCTAAATATAGCCAGTCGAACTCACGCACGCGTCACTGCAAACACCGTAAACAGACAGGAGCCAGTTCTGTATTAATATTAAGCAGCTTAGCTTGTGTAACAATGTCTTTTTTAAAATACCACAGAGGACTCAGAATGGATTATATCAGCCAAACTGTAATTCTCTGTTTTCTCCCAAGGGAAAGAGAGAGATTATGTTCAAAGGTAATGGGAGGAGTGACATTCCAGCTGTGAACCACATACAGTATACAGTATGCATAAAAGTCACTTACAACTATTCATTGTAGCCTCTGTGTACACTGGAGCAAACAATGAGATTTTTTTTTCTCTCATAGCAAAAGCCACATTGTTTTGTTTTTGTTGCGCTCGAGCTGCCATGATAGACGCGTCACCATGAAAAATGAAAGCCACGTCAGAACCAATAATTGAGGCGCTTGTGGGGGGGGGGATCAGACACTTCTGAGCTAGCATGAAAAACTAAATCCCCTTAGAGCATATTCTGCTATTGGATGCTACAGTTTACATCGTGTTTACAAACTGGCTGCAAATTAATATGTGACGTACTAGGAAATATATAGAATATTTGTAATATAAGTCAGTGTATGATTCCAGGATGAAAAAAAGTCAATGTGCTGGAAAAAAAAAAAACAGCTTCTGAAATTCCAAGGACACTTCATGAGGGGAATCCATTCAGCAAGATCCTTTATCCTTTTTGATATATATATATATTTATTTTTATTTTTTTTAGAGCGCAAGGGATGTGTGAGTGTGCACCTCACGCTGCCAGCTTGATAAAATGGTGCAGTAGAGCAGGGCCGCTGGGTTTATGCATGCACGGCGTGGTAGCCTACACAGCATTTGGCGAGAGCGAGCGGGAGAGAGAGAGAATTTTGACAGACTGCCAAACCGACCTCGTTTCCCTCAGTCCTCGTACTGTATGTGTGTTGCAGTCACAGCAGAACCGTAGCAGCTTGGCTCACGTCTTAGCTCCTAGATCTCCACCCTGCACTTTATGCATGTAACTGAATCCCCCACTGCCGCACAGCGCTACATCGAAACTAACTGCACCCCCCCCCCCACACACACACACACACATACACGGATACGTGCAGGCACATGCACACACATACACACACTACTCAAACGATGGGGTCTCTTGAGGTAAAGGTGCTTCGGTTGCATTTGGCATTTTCAGCTCTTTCTAACTGTGCTCGTTAATGTTATGGGTCACAGCAGACGTCCTCGTGTCAGCAGCATATGCATGTGTCTGTGTCTCATCCAGTTCCACTCCTGATCTATCCTACACTGTTATCGCGGACTGGCAGAGTGTTTCTGCAAATACTACAGTGGGGAACAATACGATTATTGCAGGGCATTGTTGTGACACTGCTGTTTTCTGATGGCCTGTTAGTGTGTGTGTGTGTGTGTGTGTGTGCGCACGCGTGAGCCCGCCGGCTGTGTGCATCTCTGGCATCGAGCCTGACTGTTCGCCTCACCACAAGGAACTCATTGACCTGAATCGGTGCAGAGCCGCGCCCCTCCTTAGGGCCGGTGCAGAAACTCTGGAGAGCCTCTGGTGGACAAACGAGGAAGTGCTGCCCGGAGCCTCAGAGGGACAATATCAGAGGAGCGGCTCCTACTGCCGGTGCCATGACGCTTACCTTTCAGAAGCGTAGGAGCGCTGGGAGGGAAGCACAGGTGTTACCAGTCACAGCTGTTGTGTTTCACTGCTGTCATTGTCAGAATATCTGCTAAGAAATTACTTATAAGACAAGAAGAACCCTGGCATGCAGTAGTTTAATTTTTGACAGCATTTGTTTTATGAGTGTTTATTGTTTTAAATGTCCCATTCACCCAAACATGGTGCGTTTGTGGGTTTTAACCTCTTAAAATGCTTTCTTGGGGCATATGACTACGGCAAAAATATAAAAATCTCTCTTCACTTAGAAATAGTTGTACTTTAACATATCAGCAGAATGGTCAGAAGTTGGTGTGGTGTTTCTGGTTTCCTTTTCCCTGTGTCACTGGCCACGGTTACATGGGCAAAATTTCTTCAATTTGATTACAATTCAGATCAGAATTTTACTGTTTACATGGATCCTGAAAAAGATGATCTGATTAGGACGTGCGTTTCCATGTGTCACACGTTTGAACGGAATAAATCATTTTGACATGCGCACGTCGACATTTCGACATTCCGAAAATAGTAGAAGAAGAAGCAACTTCCAGTGTTAGCGAGCCCCGCTTCGTGTCAAATTTGACCTGTATTGTGTTATTCAGACTGTACTTTTGCTTCTGCTGGTCTCCGTAATGAAGCTACAAGTACATACTTCTGCATATGACGAACAGAGGGAGACAGCAGGACGATATAGACCAGTTTTGTTTTATTCCTGCTATGTTTTCCGCTAGCTGCTGCTAAGGCGGAAATACATCACAACGACGTGCAGCTGGTGTACAGACATGCGCAGTAAACATATTTTCTTCCCTACGTTCGGAATAAGTGTTTTCATGCGCACCATTCCGATTAACAATCGGCATAACCCACCCCTCTCAATCGGAATGAAATTTTGACCCGAATGAGCATGATCGGGTTAGAATATTTAGATTTCCATGTTTACATGAAGCATTTTTATTCTGATCAGGCTTTTAGTCCGGTTTCTTGTGTCCATGTAAACATACTGACAGATGAGCTAGTCTTCAGTTACAACCCATCACCATGCTACTGCTGGCGATATTCCAGTCCCCGCCCAGAGTTTCTGAGCCAAGGCGTTAACTTCAGAGTTAACAATGCTACTATGGTGTTAGCTTGCCAAGCACAGTTTGTATTGTAATTTTCTGTAAATTTTACTCACCCTAATAGACATACCTGTTTCCACTAATCCACAATCAATAATATATCTTGCATCATACTGGCTTATTTTGTTATATTTTGGGCTTGATGGTGCATGAAACCATTAGCATTAGCATGGCAGTCAGAGTCCATCTGTTTAACCACATTAGAGCTTGGCTTAGCAGGAAAAGGCTAACAGACAGGCTTCCTGTCCTTAGTTTGTCAATCCAGCCATGTTTTAATCACTGTTTTCTATATACAGTTAGGTCCATATATATTTTGACACTTGCAGGAGTTTTTACCGCTGCCAAGGGAGGAGGTAATGTTTTTGCCAGCATCGGTTTGTTGGTTGGTTTATCTGTTAGCAACATTACTCAAAAAGTTTTGAACGGATTTTGATGAAGTTTTTAGAAAAGGTGTGTAATGGCAAGGGGACGAGATGATTAGATTTTGGTGGTGATTTGTATCACGATCTGGATCCAGGAATTTCTCAAAATTATTTTATATACAGTATTAATATGGCACTTTTCATGTACTGCCCCTTTAAGATGTGCCCACAGAGTTACGGGCATGGCCATGCTATAGGGCCACGCACTTCTGCAACCCGGATGCAGTGCAGTCTTACCACCAAACACTGCCGAAAAAGTAAAACAGCTTGGAACGAAAAAGAATGTGGTCTCCATGACATGACTAAATACCAGGGAGGCTTAAGAGCAGGGCAAACCACTTCAAATGAACACTCAGACAAAGGAAGAAGGTTTAACACCACTTTAATGAAACCCAAAATACACCAACACGCCAACTACAAATTAAAGGAACACTTTTTAATCTGAGTAAGCTGAACTAACCTGCCACAATTTCGATATCCATCTTATTTTTTCCCATTAAAATCTGATGTGTTTTCAAAGTGTTCCCTTTATTTTTTTCAGCAGTATATAATGAAGACAGGTGCACACTGGAGCCTCATGTAGCCTGAAAGAGAGGAGAGGAGAAAGGTGTTTAATGACTGAGATACCAAACAGGGAATGATAACTGAGGAGGCGGGTCTTACTACACAAGCTGAGGGCCCGACAATGAACTCCAGCGTGGAACAAAAAAGGGGAGAGACTGGAGACTGCAGGGTGAAGATGGGAATGAGGAAATAACTGGCTGACCTGGGTGAAGATGCTGTTGTCTTAGAGAGGATTGGTACAGGCAAATGCCCACAGCGGAGATACACCACTGGATTGGCAGCAAACCTAAGGAGAAGAAGATACAGGAGGTAAGACAAAGGGGTAAATAAATTTGCCTAACAACATGAACTGGAGTTGCTCTGGCAGCAATACCCAACGATCCAGCGGCAAGCTCTTCACATACTGGCTCTTAACCTGTTGAACTCCGGGATTCCGCGGGCGGTCACGTCTCTGCGTCATAATGCGTCTCAGTGGGCACTGAAAAAAAGCTGCATTTCCGTTCTTCCAGTAAAGACACAGCTGCGAACAGAAAGCCAAAGGAGTGTTTGATTGGTTTAGATTTGATTGACCTCTCATTTGACTAATAAGAACCTTGAATTGGGTTTCTGAAACCTTGAAGAACCAATGACTGAAAACCTAGCAAGAAGGACTTGCCTACCAGCGACCGCGAATACAACGAGCCAATTGAAGCAGAAAAGTTCAACGATTGAAACGCATGCGTCCCCGTGCGTAAAATCTTTTTTGTCTAAGCCGCTGGGTGACTCACATTGAGACCTGTGTGTAACGGTAGCGTTAGCCACTCTCAGCCATTAGCCAGTCTTTTTTTATTACTACTGTTCTTATTTGTTTTGAAAAATGGTTTGCAAAAACAGCAATCATGGAAGCGGAGATGGTTTGACCAGGTCGGGTGACCAGAACCACGAGTCCGTAACAACCGGACCAGCTTCATGTTCGTCTGACAATGAGGAACAGATGTTCGCCAACAACACTGCTGTTGTGGACAGGTAAGTGTTATAAGCTAAATTATTCATAATCAATGAAAATAGTAATAAAAATGACTTTTGACCGATGGGTAATTACAACGGTCCGTCATGGCCACAAGTTTTTTTTGTGCGCCGAGCTCCTCTGTAGCGGGTGGGGGGGGGGTTGTTATCCTCTACATTGCAGATATTTTAGTATAATTTTTATTGCACTGTAGGTTATTTGTTTTTGTAAAAAAAGGCCACACATTTTTTACGTGGCATGTTTCTTTGTGTGTGGGGGGCTTGTTTGTTCATTCATTCATTCATGAATGAACAAACAACCCCCCCACACACACACACAGCCCTGAGTGTCACCTTTCATTAGAGCCCAAGATGAAGCTTCTATGTTGAAGCATTCAAAAGTTATAGACGTTTTTCCAAACTGTGCCATTTGGCACAGTTTGGCACAGTTCAAAAACACCTGGGAACAACCTGAGAAAAAAGCTGTGTAATATATTCATTTTTTGTGGTATTGTTACAAAATTTTGACCTCAGCTTGATAACACTTGGTTCTACATGTCTGTTGCATTTTCCAGCCAGTATCTGACAGCTGTGTGTTATTTGCAAGCATTTGTATCTAAAAAAAACACCCAGGCGAACTTTATTTTCTTCAAATTCAGTATGTTTAGATGACTGTTACTCAGTGGCAGGAGCACTTAGAGAGATTATGACTGTTTTGCCAAAAAATTCAGAGTGTTTTCTTTTAAATGAGACCAACCCCATGAAGATGCTGCAAAGGGTTGAAGAACAGCTTTTGATTTACTTTGGGTATGTTATTTTTAGGCGTTTTTAGGGAAATTGACCAGAGTTCAACAAGTTAAATATGCTGGTAGATCAGGAAGCAGCAGGTGTGTCAATCAGGCAGGTGTGCCAACAAGCTCCGGAGCCGGGAAACACAGAAACAAGAAGGGAGAGGGGAAGCACACTCGCCTGATCATCACACTCCATCCACATAGTATGTGATGATTAACATTATTTCATCTGAAGACGCCAAGAGAAAGCAAGCAAAGTGTGCTGTTTAAGACAGCGTTTGGAGTGTGTGCGGGCGTAACTCCGGCCGGCAGACAAAGATGCGGACTACATGACCCACACGGTACGTAAACAGTAAACTTCAGCACTAGACAATGTTTAATTTTTTTGTTTGTGAAATCACAATAGGCCATTTCTACTATGCTTGTTTACTATGCACCACAGTGATATGATAATATCACTGTTGTGTTATATTGCTTATTAATTATTAACCTTGTGAGTAAACTGTAAGGGAGAAGAGAAGTGGGAAAAAAAATGAAAACTGACCTGAAAGATTCAATAAATCATGATGCTGATTTAAGGTTGAACTGCTACCAGCCCCAATGTATAGTCAATACAATTATGATAGTCTTGTTATTATAATGTAGTCATATAATGTAGTCATATTGTTTTTGCTACCGTTTCTCTGTCTGTTTGCAGGATCACACAAAAACTCACAGATGGATTTGGATGACATTTTCACCAGAGGTGGCCGTTGGCCCAAAGATGAACACTCATTAGATGTTAGAAGTGATCCGTGAGTGCATACCTCTGCCAAGGCCCTATCTTGCAATGTACAGATGGATGGCGATATGGACGGATAAAGAGACAGATGGAAGGACAAAGGGAGGGAGGGACGGAGCCTTGGCGGAGGTATGCACTCTCTGAGTGCCCTCTAGTTTTTTTTCTGTTTACCAAAACATATTCAAGACACAGTTATGTAATCAATATGGGTGTTCTGCCCTCAATAGTGTGTGTTTTGTAGAAGTTGAAAAATAGTTCATAAATTCATAATAAATGTCATAATCTATTTGTAATAATTCATGGTAGAAATAGTTATTGTATTAAAAAATAATTTCTGTATAGTTAGTGGCAATTCGCCTGTATTTTATGTTGAAAGCGCAGCCAGTTGCCGCTATGATTTATGGGTAGAAGAAACGGACTTCGGTAGAGAGAAAAAAAAGGCCGAGAATATAACCTGCCCGCGAATGTCTGAAACGTTCCTCCTGTGTGTTAAACGCCATTCTACACCATCGAAAGCAATGGCTTTTCACTCGGGCTTTTCATTGAGCTTCGAGCCACAGTTATAAACAACTGTAAGCTGTCTGGAAGACCTGAATAAAGGAGCAGGACGCTCGGTTTCCTGGCTCGTGAAAAACGAGTTTGGCTTGCTGTTGATCTGCGTTGACATACACCGTGTATATAACACGTAGGGATAACAGTACAGTGAAAAGCCAGGTCAGCAGTTGGTGAAAATAAGGTCCACGACACAGCAAGGGACGACACTCAAGAGTAAAAACAAAACAAAAAAAAAAACAAAAACACATCAGCAGTTGGTGAAGTTAAGATTCACGACACAGCAATGGACGACACTCAAGAGAAGAGGGCGGAAGAAAAGGCGAACTCCGAGGCCAAATCATCACACAACGCTAGCTCCAGCTCCAGACGTTCTAGCTCCAGGTTGTCCTCGAGGTCCAACGTAATGGAAGCAGCCATTATGGCACGAGCCTCTGCTGAAGCTACGAACACTAAAGCCTTGTACAGTAAGAAACAATTAGAAATTAAACAACAAGCAAAGCTAGAACAAGCGGAGCAACAAGCGAAGCTAGAACAAGAACAAGCGGAGCGACAAGCGAAGCTAGAACAAGAACAAGCCAAGCAACAAGCAAAGCTAGAACAAGCAAAGCTAGAACAAGAACAAGCCAAGCAACAAGCAGAGCAACAAGCAAAGCTAGAACAAGCAAAGCAACAAGCAAAGCTAGAACTGGATCTGGGGATGCTGGAGATAGAAAAGGAAGCAGCGGCCGCCACAGCAAAAGCAGAAGTTCTAGAAGCTGCTGCAGCTGCCGAGCTGGACGAAGGAGAGAGTGTAAGGAGCGCAATTCCATCACAAGTTGTCAGACAGAGAACTATGGAGTATGTACACCACCAAATCCAGCTAAAGTCACAGGCGCGACCAGCTGAAGAAGAAACACCTCAAGTTGAACCTGCACAAAGGGCGCAATCATTCACTCCGAGGAGACCCGAACAAACTCTCTCTCCACCAGCATTCAAGAAAATGTACGTGAAAAATGAATCCATCGACATACCGAGAGACTATGTCAGGCCAAACAGCTACCATGCTTCCCACAATGGTGACCCACCTATGGCAGACTTTGCTAGGTTCCTCGCGCGCGGAGAGCTAATCACAACCGGACTCTTTAAGTTTGACGACACCCCCGAAAACTTTAGAGCATGGCAGTCATCATTTATAAATGCAACTGAAGACGTTGGTCTCACATATAGCCAGGAGTTAGATCTCCTAGTCAAGTGGCTTGGTAAAGAGTCCTCAGAGCACGTTAAAAGAATCAGAGCTGTCTATGCCACTAACCCCAAAGCTGCTCTCCTACTGTCATGGGACAGGTTAGAAGAGTGTTATGCTACGCCAGAAGTAGTAGAAAACGCCTTGTTTAAAAAATTAGATAACTCCCCTCGCCTTACAAACAGAGACAATGTAAAACTCAGGGAACTTGGAGATTTACTCTTAGAGCTGCGGGTCGCTAGGGATGAAGCTTATCGCCCAGGCCTCGCCTACCTCAACACACCCCGTGGGGTTAAGCCCATAGCTGAAAAGTTGCCTCCAAGTTTACAAGATAAATGGCTGCACACGGGCTCAAAATACAAACAAAAATATGATGTAACCTTCCCTCCCTTCTCATATTTTGTAAAGTTTGTCCAGGACGAGGCTAAAGCAAGAAATGACCCAAGTTTTACAACATGCAGCAGCCAACCCTTCAGCAAAGGTGAGAGACCACCATTCAAACAAACTAGCTACAGAACGCTTCTAACTGTAAACAAAACAGAGGTCGACACAACTGCTCCCGCTAGTACTAAAGAGGATGATTTAACACGCTACTGTCCAGTCCACAAGAAAATGCATCCTCTAGCCAAATGTAGAGCTTTTCAGAATAAACCACTACAGGAAAGGCGAAGCATACTCAAAGAATACAAACGATGTTTTCGCTGCTGCTCTCCCTTACACACAATAAAGGACTGTGACATGAAACTCAAGTGCAAGGAGTGCCAAAGTGAAAGACATTGCTCTGCCATGCATCCTGATTCAAGTCAGCAACCCCAGCCGGGAAACACACCTGAACCAGAGCCTCAGCCCCGAGACAACACGCCACCTGAGGTAACGTCACAGTGCACTGAGATCTGCGGCGAAGGTAATCCTCCACGTTCTTGCTCAAAGGTATGTCTAGTTCGAGTTTTCCCTAAAGGCCAACCAGAACGCTCCGTTAAGATGTATGCAATCCTTGACGATCAGAGTAATAAATCGCTGGCCCGTCCTGAATTCTTCGAGCTGTTTGGGATCAAAGGTAGCCCTCTAACATACCTCATGAGAACATGTGCTGGTTTAACTGAAATGCTTGGCAGGGAAGCAGTGGGGTTCCAAATCGAACCAGTAGGCGGAGGCCCACGCTTAGACCTCCCTCCTCTCCTTGAATGCGACAAGATAATGTTCAGTAGGGATGAAATACCTACGCCCAAAGTCGCTCTTGCTCATGCCCACTTAAAACACCTCACTCCTCTCATCCCCAAGTATGACCCAGATGCTCAGATGGCAATTTTACTGGGCAGAGACATCCTACGAGTCCACAAAGCAAGGCAACAAGTCAACGGACCCCACAATGCTCCCTTTGCTCAACGCCTGGACCTAAGCTGGGTAATTGTGGGAGAGGTGTGCCTTAATGCTCATAAGCCAACCGTCAACGTTTATAAGACGCACATGCTCTCCAACGGACGCCCATCCTTCTTCACTCCTTGTCCTAACAGCATCTATATCAAAGAGAAACCATGCTACGGCGGGGAGCACAAGGACGGCCTCTCCAAACGCAGCTCAAAACCCAACGCAGCGGAAGAAAAGCTTGGGGACAAAGTTTTTGAGTGCACAGAGAACGATAACAAGTGTGCCGCGTCCTTCGAAGATGAGACCTTCATAAAGATAATGGAGAGGGAAGTCCACCAGGATGGAGACAACAACTGGATCGCTCCTCTGCCATTCAAGTGTCCCCGCTTGCCGCTCCCAAATAACAGGGACCAAGCATTGTCTAGACTCGGCTCACTAAGACGCAACTTAACAAAAAACCCTCAAATGAAAGAACAGTTCTCAGAGTTTATGGACAAGCTGCTCGAGAACAATCACACAGAGATTGCTCCACCCATCACCGATAACACTGAATGCTGGTACCTGCCTATTTTCGGGGTATATCATCCCCAGAAGCCCGGTCAGATACGGGCCGTCTTTGATTCAAGTGCCGAGCAATTTGGTGTGTCACTCAACTCAGTACTGTTAACAGGTCCAGATCTTAATAATACCCTCCTCGGCGTGCTGATTCGGTTTAGGAAGGAGCTCATCGCAGTCACTGCCGATATCCAGCAAATGTTTTATGGGTTCTTAGTCAGACCAGACCATAGAGACTATTTGAGGTTCTTGTGGCACGAAGGAAATGACTTGTCAAAAGAGGTGCAGGAGTATCGCATGCGGGTGCACGTTTTTGGAAACAGCCCGTCGCCAGCGGTAGCTATCTATTGCCTACACAGGGCTATCCAGAAAGGTGAGCCAAAGTTTGGAGCAGACACAAGACACTTTGTTGAGAGACACTTTTATGTAGATGATGGGTTGATTTCGCTCACCACTGAATCTGCAGCCATAGACTTGCTCAAGCGCATGTGCGCATCCTTGGCCGAGTCCAATCTCAAGCTCCACAAAATCGCCTCGAATAGTGTTTCAGTCATGCAAGCCTTCAAGCCAGAAGACCTGGCCACCGGTATCAAAGAATTGAGTCTCGGCGATGACACTCTACCAGCTCAGAGAAGTCTAGGCCTGTGCTGGGACATAAACACTGACTCTTTCACATTCAAGGTTGCCGTCGATGACAAACCCTACACCCGCCGCGGGGTTCTGTCAACAATTAACAGCATCTTCGACCCCTTGGGACTAGCGTCACCAGTGATAATCAAAGGCAGACTCTTGTTACGTGAACTGTCGAATGGTGTCCAAGGTTGGGATGCTCCTCTCCCTCAGGACAAAATGGACACATGGGAAACATGGAAAATGTCCCTCCAAGATCTTAGCAGTCTTAAAGTGCCACGCTGCTATGTACCAGCTTCCCTCTCTAAGTCCACTTACACAGAACTGTGTATCTTTTCCGACGCTTCAAGCTGGGCTATTGCGGCAGTAGCGTACTTGAAGACAGTCAATGCAGAAGGACAATGTGAAGTTGGATTTGTGCTTGGGAAAGCAAAACTTTCACCACAACCAGAGCCCACGATGCCTCACCTTGAACTTTGTGGAGCAGTTCTAGCGGTTGAGATGGAGGAGCTCATTCTGGACAAACTTGATCACAAACCAAACGCTGTCAAATTCTACTGTGATAGCAGGATGGTTCTTGGGTACATCTGCAATGATTCAAAGCACTTCTATGTTTATGTGCATAATCGTGTTCATCGTATACATCAGTCCACATCCCCTGAACAGTGGCACTACGTCACATCAGAGCAAAACCCAGCCGATCTAGCCACCAGGTCAATACCTGCATCACAGCTCATGGACACTATGTGGTTTAAGGGACCAGACTTCCTTTATAGACCACCTGAATCCGAGACACCTGAATCCTTTGAGTTAATCGAGCCTGAAGTAGACTCTGAAATCAGAAAAGTCACAACCTTTTCTACTCATGTTCAGAAGAACGGGCTCTCACCAGAATGCTTCCAGCGCTTTTCAAGTTGGAACTCATTAGTACGTGCCATTGCATTCCTAATTCACCAAGCTCGTTCTCACTCATCAAGCAACCTGTCAGATCATTCATGCAGGGGCTGGCATTGATGTAGCAAGCCACGCACTCCAGAGGAGCTGGATGCTGCCAGTAACCTCATTCTCCAGTCTGTTCAAAATGACGCCTTTCCCAACGAGTATGCTGCTCTCCATGCCAGCCAAACCGTCCGCAGTTCAAGTCCCATCGTGGCTCTTGATCCCTATATGAACGAAAGCCTCATCAAGGTTGGAGGTCGCCTCAAACATGCTTCATTGAACACAGCATCCAAGAATCCAACCATTCTCCCAAACAAGCATCACGTGACTTAACTGCTTGTCCGTCACTATCATGCCAAAGTTGTGCATCAAGGAAGGCAGTTCACGGAAAGCGCAATTAGGCAAGCCGGACTGTGGATTGTAGGTTGCCAGAGACTGGTCTCGTCCATTATCCACCATTGTGCAACGTGCAGGAGACTCAGGAGAAAACTAGAGACTCAGAAAATGGCAGATCTCCCACCTGAGAGACTCAAAACATGCCCTCCATTTTCATATGTCGGGTTGGTAGAAAATGAAGTTATAGACAAAAGGAAGTAGTGGCATTAGTAATGCCAGGCGGGGAGTGTTCTGCCCTCAGTAGTGTGTGTTTTGTAGAAGATGGAAAATAGTTCATAAATTCATAATAAATGTCATAATCTATTTGTAATAATTCATGGTAGAAATAGTTATTGTATTAAAAAATAATTTCTGTATAGTTAGTGGCAATTCGCCTGTATTTTATGTTGAAAGCGCAGCCAGTTGCCGCTATGATTTATGGGTAGAAGAAACGGACTTCAGTAGAGATAAAAAAAAGGCAGAGAATATAACCTGCCCGCAAATGTCTGAAACGTTCCTCCTGTGTGTTAAACGCCATTCTACACCATCGAAAGCAATGGCTTTTCACTCGGGCTTTTCATTGAGCTTCGAGCCACAGTTATAAACAACTGTAAGCTGTCTGGAAGACCTGAATAAAGGAGCAGGACGCTCGGTTTCCTGGCTCGTGAAAAACGAGTTTGGCTTGCTGTTGATCTGCGTTGACATACACCGTGTATATAACACGTAGGGATAACAGTACAATGGGTTTGAAATGCAGACTCTCACCTTTAATTTGAAGGTATTCACATCTAAATTGGAGTTATGGTTTAGGAATTGCAACCATTTTTATTCAAAATGTCAGGGCCTCAAAAGTAATTGGACAAATTAACATCACCATTGATAAAATGTTCATTTTTAATACTTTGTTAAGAATCCTTTGCAGACAATGACTGCCTGAAGTCTGGAAGCCATGAACATCACCAAATGCTGGGTTTCCTCTTTTGTGATGCTTTGGCAGGCCTTTACTGCAGCTGTCTTCAGTTGTTGCTTGTTTGTGGGTCTTTATGCCTTAAGTTTTGGCTTAAGCAATTCAAATTCATGTTTAATCAGGTTAAGATCTGGTGATTGACTCAGCCGTTACGGAATGCTCCTCTTCTTTGCATAAAAAAACTCCTGGGTTGTTTCGGAGTATGTTTTGGGTCATTGTCCATCTGTACTGTGATGAGCCGTCCAATCAACTTTGCTGCATTTGGCTGAATCTGAGCAGACGGTATATCTCTATACACTTCAGAATTCATCCAGCTGCTTCTGTCTTCTGTCACATCATTAATAAACACTAGCAACCAAGTGCCATTGGAAGCCATGCATGCCCATGCATCACACTGCCTCCACCATGTTTTACAGAAGATGTGATGTGTTTTGGATCATGAGCTGTTCAGTGCTGTTCCAGAACTGGGCTGCCTTCTTTAGATGTTTTTTTTTTTGGCAAAGTCTAATCTGGCCTTTCTATTTTTGAGGCTGTTTAGTGGTTTGCACCTTGTGTTGAACCCTTTGTATTTACTCTCATGAATTCTTCTATTTATGGTTGACTTAGATACTGATAAACCCACTTCCTGGAGAGCGTTCTTCAGTTAGGTGGATGTTATAATGGGGTTTTTCTTCACAATGGAAAAGATCCTGCCATCATCTGCCACTGTTATCTTCTGTGAATGTACAAGCCTTTTTGAATTCTTTAGCTCACTGGTGTGCTATTTTTTTCTCATAACCTACCAAACTGTTGATTTGGCCCAACCTAACATTTCTGCTATCTCTCTGATGGATTTCCTGTTTTATATGGACTGCTAAACTTCTATTGAGAGGTCCTTTGATTCCTTTGACCCCTTTGGGTTCACAGCAACAGCTTCCAAATGCAAATGCCACATCTGGAATCAACTTCAGACCTTTAATTTGCTTGATTGATAATGGATTAACAAGGGAATAGCCCATGCAGCCCATGAAATAGCTTTTGAGTCAATTGTCCAATTACTGTTGAGCCCCTAAAGTGGTTGCAATTCCTAAACCACACTGTAAAAAAAAAATTATTGAGAAAACTTAAAATTTCAAGGCAACCTTTTGCAGTAAAGTTTTTGAATTGTCTCAACGATCTGCTATTTTATTTTCCCAAGTCATATTTCATTGTTGTACCAGTTACATTTACGTTGTTCTGTGAATAGTATCACTACTATTAATTCTTCATGTGGCCAATATAGACTTGTTTATTAGCTGAATAGCTGAGTTCTGTGAATCAAGCTACGATCAAAGCCACACTCACTGTTTCTGGCTTTGTTGCGGAAGAGTAACGTGTTTACCACGGACGAGTAAATGTGTTCAGCAGATGCTCAGTGGGTCAAGATCCGAGTTGAAAATGGCACAAAATCTGCACGGATATATACTGCACAAACTGTCCTTGGAAATGGCCTTCATTGACGGCATGATCCATAGTTACTTCCGGGGACCAGCAGCTGAATGTCACAAACCTGCCCTTTAAGGGCTGACTGAGGATACCAAAAACTGGCTGTGAGGTTTAGCACATTTATTAACAGAACGACAAACAAAACCAAAAATATACAACACACACTTAAACTTATGACTGGGGAACTCCCAGAGCATCCCTAAGCGGACGGGGGCACCATCTGAAGTCGCGGATGTGAAAATGTCTTCTGGGAAGAAAGACCGCTACAAGGATTGAACTACCCCGGTCTGCTTAAATAGAGCAGTCCCAGATGATAATCAGGTGTGGATACATAAGTGAGAACAAAATCAAAACAACAAGCGACAGCCGTGCAGCCCGTGAACCAGTTTGACAGCCAGAAGCTGCACAGCACTGTCAAAATAAAAGTACAGACCGGAACACAATAATACAAAATAAGATAACAAACTCCCCAAAGGACAAACAATGTCTTAACTACCCAAGACTATAGAAACACAACTAAAAATGCAACAATTCAACAAAGAACAGCAACCAGATACAAAAGATCATAATAAACAGAAAGACAAAAGAACAGAAAAGAACTAAACTAAGACTGGAACTGAGCATGGCCCCCACCTGCGCTTGGAATCATGACAGAGCCCCCTTCCTCAGGGGGTAGAATCCAGACACCCCAGGGCAGCATCAAAAAGAGAAGAAACCCCCCACAAAGAAGACCCCTTCCCCAACAAGAATAACAACCCACCCTGGGGGGGAGGAGGGGGAACCCAGGCACGGAGGGACCAAACTAAAATGAACAACCAAAGGGGGAAAAAATGCTCATGACCCACAACACTGAACAAGGAGGGAAATGGGACTCTGGGACTTGCGGGCGCAACCATCAGGTAATTCTGGCAGCCAGACAAAGTCCCAGAATCGCCGAGTCACCCGGTGGAACAAATTGGGTGGTCTCCCAGAGTTCCAAACTCCCCCAAACAGAAGAAGCTCATCAGGTGGCCTTCCCACATCCCTGGGCCAATGGACCACAAGGCATGACTCGCCCCAGCCTGGGGGCGGCAGCAGGCATGGCCCGTCAGGTGGTCTCCCAAAATCCCAGAGCCAGCAGGCTGCGGGGCACAATGCGCCCCTACCTGGGGGTGGTAGCTGTTACCAATGCCCCCAACGGGCCACATGGCCTACAGTGTGGATGAGGCAGACCCAGGGCTAAGATGCAGCACCCACAGAGGCTCCAGACTGAGGCGCAGCACCCACGGAGCTTCCGGACTTACGTGCAGCACCCAGTGAGGACTGAGGGACAGCACCCACAGAGGCCCCAGACTGAGGCACATCATTCACGGAGACCCTGGACTGAGGTGCAGCACCCACGGAGGCCCCAGACTGGGGTGCAGCACCCATGGAGGCCCCGGACGGGAGCACAACACCCACGGACTCCCCAGACTAGGGCGCAGCACCCACAGAGGCCTGGGACTGAGGCACAGCACCCACGGAGGCCCCGGACTGAGGCACAGCACCCACAGAGGCCCGGGACTGGGACGTAGCACCCACGGAGGCCCCGGACTGAGGCGTAGCACCCACGGAGGCCCTGGACTGAGGCACAGCACCCATGGAGACTCCAAACTGAGGCACAGCACCCACGGAGTCCCCAAACTGGGGCGTAGCACCCACAGAGACCTCGGACTGGGGCGTAGCACTTGTGGTGGCCTTGGACGGAGGCGTCACACCCATGGTGATGTCAGACAGAGGAGCGACACCCATGGCGGCATCGGCCAGGGACGTAGCACCCACAGCAACCTTGGACAGAGGTGTCATGCCCACGGTGACCTCAGATGGAAGAGCAGCACCCACAGTGGCCTCGAACAGAGGCATAGCATCCGCGGCAGCTTCCGGCAAGGAGCAAAAACCCACAGTGACCTCTGGCAGAGGTTGAAGGACCACAGCGACCTCCAGCCGAGGTCAGCAATTCACGGTGACCTCAGGCACAGATGGAGAACCCGTGGTGACCTCAGGTGAAGATGGAGGACCTATGGTGACCTCAGGAGAAGGCTCAGAAAGGGGACAGACAAACACCGGGTCAGAGTCACCAGCAGCAGTGGAGTCTGGTGAGGGGAGCTCAAGTACAACTGACAGCTGCACTTGGTTCCCCCCACCATGAGCCAGACAAAATTTCTCTAGGACAAAAGAGGGAACTTGCCTGAACTCAAGCTCCACCACCATCCAGGACTCCGATGAGTCCAGCTGCGACTCCTCGGCCTCCACCATCTGGGTGACCTGTCCCAACCCAGCCCCCTCGGGAGAAGAAGAAAAGACAAACACCGGAGAAGAATCATCGGCTGCAGTGGAGGCCAGTGAGGAGAACTCATGAGCAGAAGACATCTGCAACTGATTCTCCCCACCCTCAGCCAGACAAGAATTCTCTGAATCTTTGAAGATGTTAAACCAGAACAGAGCACTTGCCTGAACTTGAGCTTCACCACCATCCAGGACTCCGACGACCCTGCTGCACCATCCCAGGCAGCAGGCGTGATGATCGAGGCAGCTGGCAATCCTCCAGGCATTTTGGCTGCCCCTGGCAGGACCCCGGATGAGGTGACGGGCGCTGGCGGACCCTCAGGCATGGTGACTGAAGCAGGGGGACTCCAGCGCAGCGTAATGGGGCCAGGACTCACCTCACTGTTGGTACCGGGTCCCGCAATGCCGAAACAAGAGAAGTCCAAGCCAGCTCAGGTTTCGGACCATGGGGGCACTCCTCTCCCATCCGGGGTGTGGCTGCATGGCGGGAACCGGATCCTCCAAAATTGCTGACCTCCTCTTCGTCTGGTGGCTCCCCCCCCAGGACCAGCGGCAAACAGGAAAAACAGGGGAGGACAAGGGAGAGGCAGGTGAACATGACAAGGGGATTGCTGCAGCAGGTGGGGAAGGCTCAGCCAAAGTGGGTAACTGCAGCTGAGCCCTCCTACCGGGAACAAGGTAAGACAATTCATTAACAGATGTAGTAGAATGAAAAGTTACTTGCCTTTGCTCCCAAGGTGCGGTGGTGGCTGCCATAGATGACCCCAAGGACTCCTCCCATATGGCTGTAGAGGGCGAGGGCACCGAAGCAGGTACTGGTTCATCTGGCTCTGTAGGCATGGTGACGAACAGAGCTGGACACCAACCCCCTACTTGGGACCAAGTTGAGGAAGTAGCCATGGCTTACAGTCCAAAAGTAGCTCCGTCTTCACCGCCAGAACTCGCTGGTGTTCCTCCAGCTCCTCCGCCAACGGTGCAGGCAACTCTCCAGGAGGAGAAGGCAGGGCTGCTGCCACTGGACTACAGAGAGAGGCTCGGGGCTTTCCGCACTTGGGGCTGCTTCCCCGTTGGTGCTGGCATGGAAGTGGAGGGGTTTTCCCCCAGCCCGTGGAGCATGGACGATGGTTCAGAGATGGAGAGGAGAAGGTCTGTTGAAACTTTGTTGAGTATTATGCTGCAGCCCACTCAATCGCACAAAGCAACAACTGTGCGTTACTGCCATTAATTAATATAAGGAGTTGAAAAGTATAACAGATTCCTTAGAACAGCCTTCAGTAGACTGTGGCTCTGAAACCACTTCCAGTTCCCATGTTGCTGGCCATGGCTTATTCTGGGGAGGGAAAATGAGACTTCAAGATTCAAGATTCAAAGGCTTTATTATCATGTGCACAGTTAAGAAATGCTACATTTTCTGAGCACTAAAATTCTTACTTTGCTCTCAGAACGAATGCCAAGGTAATAGGTACAGAAACAACAACTCTAAGGTCATGACACACTAACAACAATTCTATTTCATGACACAATAACTGACAGTAATCAATCCTAATAATAATGTATGCTAATAACACACACACCAACACACAGTTAGGCAGTTAGGACTCCTTAAGCACACCTTAATACTAAATACTAAAACTAATGCGCACTAATAACACTATGTACAGTGTGCAAATAAGTATTGTGCAACCTGATGTGAACCTGAGATGGCATAGACCTATGTACAGTGTGCAAATGAACATTGTGTAACGAGCAGTGTATAATTACAAATTAGCACCTGGTGCTAATTTCTGTAACGGTAGTACCAGTAGACTGTGCATGATAAGTAGCAGCAGAGATGATAATTAGCAGCAGAGATGATATGGACATCAGATGGGTGAGACTATATCTACTGTATAGGTGAGCAGTGTGCAAATTTATCAGCCAGTGTGTGAGTCCTATATGCAAAGCTGTATTACTGAGTTTTGGGAGTTGTTTTCTGTTCAGGAGTCTGATGGCAGTGGGAAAGAAGGGGTTCTTCAGTCTGGTTGTCCTGCATTTCACACTTCTGTAGCTCCAACCTGAGGGTAGAAGTGTGAACAGTCTGTGCTGGGGGTGGGTGAGGTCCCGGAGGATGCCGTCAGCTCTTCTTTGGACTCTGCAGTGGTAGATGCTCTGCAGAGAGGGGAGTGGAGTCCTAATGATCTTCTGCAGGCATTTGCGGTCCAGGCCAGTGGTGCTGCCGTACCACGCAGTGATGCAGTTGGTCAGGATGCTCTCAATGATGCAGCTGTAGAAATTGTTGAAGATCCTGGAGGACATGCCAAACTTCTTCAGCCTCCTCAGAAAGTACAGTCATTGTTGAGCTCTCTTAACAAGCTCTGTGGTATTGTGTGTCCACTTAAGGTTTTCGCTGATGTGGATGCCCAGGTATTTAAAGCTGCTCACCTTCTCCACCTCAAGCTTGCGGATGAACAGCGGCTGATGGGGTCTCCTCCTCCTTTTTCTCATGTCCACTATCATCTCCTTTGTCTTGTCCGTGTTGAGGGTGAGGTTGTTGTCCTCACACCATGACACCAGGTTGGCCACCTCCCTTCTGTAGGATGCTTCATCATTGGCAGTAATGTGTCCTATCACTGCTGTGTCATCCGCAAACTTTAGGATGATATTGTCCTTCTGGGAGGCAACACAGTCATGGGTGAAGAGGCTGTAGAAGATGGGGCTGAGAACACAGCCCTGTGGTACACCTGTGTTTGTGATGATGCTGGCTGAGGTCATGTCATGTCAGGTCATGTCAGGTCAGGCACTGTTTTGCTTGCTACCAGATAACCATGAAAACTGGTACTACCTGTTTCATGGGTCGGGCTGTCAGCAACTCAACCAGCAACCCCGCCCTTCCGAGGGCATGGAGGGTGAAACTGGGCATCCTGGCAGAACTAAAAACAATATCTGTCACAGGTCTGTAGCGGACCACTCCCAGTTACAAAGGGTGAGACTGGACATCCTGGCAGATAAGCACATCTGTCACAAGGTCTGTGGTGGACTTTTGCCAGTCAGTGCATCGTGACATGCACTACACAAAGAGCAGGGATAAACAAACCTATCATCTGGTCAGTCACTGCAACAGATACTGAAGTCAGTTTGTCTTGGCCTGTCCTTTCCACTGATAATACCTCTATCTGCCAAGAATGTGCCGCTAGTCCAGCAAAAGCTAGCGGAACTCAAATACTTTGCAAGCAGTTTCATGAAATGATCAGTTAGAAAGCAACTCATACCAGGTTGACAAGGTCGGGAGTTCCTGTCGGTGGAGGGCGAGGGTCAGAGCTGTTTGGAGGAATCTGATCGGACCTGGATGAAACAATCATTGTCGCCCCCGACAGACTGCTATGATGTGATATGGGCTGAGGTCCTGTTACCCTTCCTGACAGACTGGGGCCTGCCAGTTACAAAGTCCAGTAGCCAGTCGCAGAGGGTGGGGTGCAGGCCAAGTGAAGACAGTTTGTTGGTGAGTTTGTGGGGGAAGACCATTTTGAAGGCGGAGCTGTAGTTGACAAAGAGCATCCTAATGTAGGAGTCTTTATCTTCCAGGTGGGAGAGAGAATAATGGAGTGCTGCAGCGATGGCATCTAAGGTAGACCTGTTGGGCTGGTAAGCATACTGCAGGGGGTCCAGGGTGCCCGGTATGCTTTCCTGAATGAGGGGCAGCACCACTCTCTCAAAGCACTTCATGATGATTGGAGTGAGTGCTACCTGTCTGTAATCATTTAGACAGGTCGGCGGCTCCTTTTGGGGAGAGGGATCATGGTTGTCGTGTTGAAGCAGAAGGGGACTATGTTCTGGTTGAGGGAGAGATTGAAGATTGCCGTGAGAATGTTGGTCAGCTCGGCAACGCGTGCTCTGAGGGCCCGCCCAGGTATGTTGTCTGGTCCTGCTACCTTGCAGGGTTTGATATTCCACAGTGTGTGGTGACCCACCACAATCTACATGGACATTCAGTCTTCACACTCAGCTAGGCAGCAGGAAGCAGAACAATTTGCATACGGACAGAGAGCCCCTAGGAGACAATCAGAACAATGGCTATTGTTATACATCCCTGGGTTAAGGAGAGGAAGTCTGGGCGCCAGTTAATCATGTGATTGATATGTATTGACTGATATGTACTGTATATCAATATGCAAATGTGACATGCATCCTCTCTTGTCTGTATAAAAGAGCTTACTTTGCATGCCTCACACAGAACACACACAGGACTAACAGCCACAGTGCACAGCGCTACAGTGTGTCTCATGATGGAGGAAATAAACCTCTGAAACCTTACAGCTCGTCGCATCTCGCCTGAACTTATTTGTTCCTCCACACTGGTGACCCTTGACGAAGAATGGAACACGAGGCGATCACCCCGGAGATGACCCCGACTGGGAAAGCCTCAGCACGCGTCATGGTGCACTCCTCGCCTGATCTTTTACCTCCACACTAGTGACCTGACGAGGAAGAATGACCGTTTGCTCCCTCTCACAGCACTGTGGATCCCAGAGGACCAGAGAATGCCTGCAACCTCTTCTTCCTCACCGGAGCGCAGCGCTCGGACCAAAATGCACCATGAATGACACGAGCGAACAAAGGAAGGAGCCTGAGCGGGGACAATCATCAACGCCGACTGTGCTGACTTCCACCGAGCTCCCCGACTCTGACTAAACTCCAGACAGCGGACCTCCCGTGCACAGAAGCCCCGCACGCACACTGCAGGATTATGAGGACAGCGCAACTGCCAGTTATGTGGTCACTGCGCCAAGCGCGCGCCACGCACGGGACAAAACCGGCTCCACAGACTGATACATCGTCCTCCGCTGCTGCACATGCCCGAGAAAACGGACGATCGCCACCCTCGGAACCTTCAGGGCTGCTCGCACACCTGAAGCATATGTGCAGCCCGCACACAGGACTTTGTAGGGGTTTCTCAGCCACAGCGCACAAGGGGAATTTAGCCGATTGCTTTCCCCGATGACTTTAGGGCTGCTTCCCGCAGCAAAAGCCAAACCGCCTCACATCCTCACACAGCTGCAGTTGTTTCACAGCCCCTATGCATCCTCGGGCAATCTGGCCTCTCGCCTTCCCCACATCCTCGCTGGATTGAGCCGCGGGAGGAGTCAGATAAAATGTTTTTTTCACAGCCGCTGTGGATCTCTGCCACTTTTAACAGGAAAGTCCCTCACCATCGCGGATCCACACGCAATTTTTGCGCGGCCCAGACACCTTTGACGTCCCGGGCCAGCACTCGCTTACTCCCACCCCCTCCCCCTCCTCCTGCACAGAGCTTTTCCCCCACCTCACTCCCTAAGCCAGCCGATCTCCGTCTGGTTCCATTACGCACGACTGCACACTGGCCCGTGTGCCCACGATCCACGGCCGTTCAATGTGCTGGAACTCGGAGCGGAGCACACTGCCCTTTCCACCCCTCCCCCATCCCCCTCACGGACTGACATGCCCTCCGACAGTTCTACCGGAGCTGGAGCCAAACCGGTGGGGGGGGCGGTCACACCCCCTGCTGAGTGTTCTGGGGGGAGCCCTGTGGTGACCCATCACAATCTACATGGACATTCAGCCTTCACACTCAGCTAGGCGGCAGGAAGCAGAACAATTTGCATACGGACAGAGAGCCCCTAGGAGACAATCAGAACAATGGCTATTGTTATACGTCCCCGGATTAAGGAGAGGAAGTCTGGGCGCCAGTTAATCACGCGATTGATATGTATTGACTGATATGTATATCAATATGCAAATGTGCCATGCATTCTCTCTTGTCTGTATAAAAGAGTTTACTTTACATGCCTCACACAGAACACACACAGGACTCACAGCCACAGTGTACAGCGCTACAGTGTGTCTCATGATGGAGGAAATAAACCTCTGAAACCTTACAGCTCGTCGCATCTCGCCTGAACTTATTTGTTCCTCCACACTGGTGACCCTTGACGAAGAATGGAACACGAGGCGATCACCCCGGAGATGACTTAACATGCCTCACACAGAACACACACAGGACTCACAGCCACAGCGCACAGCGCTACAGTGTGTCTCATGATGGAGGAAATAAAACTCTGAAACCTTCCAGCTCGTTGTATCTCGCCTGGACTTATTTGTTCCTCCACAAGTGCTTTGTTTACCTGGCCTGGTGACACTCTTTGTGGGGGAAGGGGGGGGTGAGTGTGTGTCTCTTCTCTGTGCTGTAGCTGGTGGTCTCAAAGCGGGTGTAAAAGATGTTGAGATCATTCGGCAGGCTTTCTGTGGAGCTAGTGGTGCTGCTCTTGGTCCTCTTGTAGTCTGTGATGTGTTGCAGGCCTTGCCACATGCGCCCTGGGTCAGGAGTGGAGTAGAGGCTGTCCAGCTTTTCTCTGTACTGCCTCTTGGCTGTTGTTATAGCCTTTCTCAGTCCATACTTTGCTTTGTACTCAACCTCACAGCCTGATTTAAATGCATGAGAGCGAGCACGCAGCATCTGACATACCTGATTGTTGATCCAGGGCTTCTGATTGGGGAACTTCCTGACCTGTATGGTGGGTACGATGGTATCAACACATATTCCCAGTCACGTATTCAGCATAATCCTTTATGTTTACAGAAGAGTCCTCTCAGGTGGCTGCAGCTTAAACACATCCCATTCTGTGCAGGCAAAACAGTCTTGTAGGGTGCTCTCAGTCTCTGGAGTCCAGCACTTAATTTGCTTAATAACAGGGTTTGTTTGTTTCAGCTTTTGTCTGTAGGCTTGGTAAATAAATAGTGAGATGTGATCTGACTGTCTAAAGTGGGGGCGGGGTGCCGCTCTGTAGGCACCACGTATGTTGGAATACATATGATCCAATGTGGTTTTATCGTGGGTGAGAATGTCCACATACTGTTAATATTTGGGGAGTTTATGAGACAATAGTTGTAAACTGATGATCAAGTCACAAATTTATAGGAAATGTTGCAAACATGCGCATGCGCATGTTTGCAACATGCGTACGCAGCGACCGGCAGTGGATGAAAAAAGTTCAACGTCTTTGTCTCTGTTTTTATGCACTCTAATGTGTTTTAACGTAATTCTCTGTGCTATTTTTGTCCTTGAAAGTTTGTGGACAATATAATGAAGAGCTCTTTGGTTCCATCAGTATGGATTTCCTTCTTGTTTCTGCACTGTGGTTTCTTTCTTACCGGTTCTTTGTCTGGGACGTCAGTGCAGTCACGCCGGGAAGAATACAGTATTCCAGAAACATATTACTGCATTTAAACATGGATATGCAGCATCTGTGTTTGAGTCTGTGCCGCAACTGCCGGACTTTATTTTAAGAGATTTTCATGGACACAGCGATGAAAAGAGAGACAAGAGGAGGAAACGCGGAAAGCATGGAGGCGTAAGATTAAACCTGAGGAGGCATCAGCTTAACCGCATCCCTCTTCCTTCCATTATTATGGGGAACATACAGTCCCTGAGAAATGAAGTGGATGAAATTCAAGGAAATGTCCGATATCAGAAGGATTTCAAGAACTGCTGTGTCATAGCTTACACGGAGACGTGGCTTACGGCACATGACCGGGACCCAGACCTGTGTATTGACAGTTTTGGAGCCCCACTTCGCTTGGATCGGCAGAAAAAGGTAACGGGGAAAAGTCAGGGGGGCGCCGTATGTTTGTATATTAATAATAATAATGCATCAGATTTATATAGCGCTTTATCATAGACTCTCAATGACGCTTTACAAGTAGATAAGTATAATAAACAGTACTGTACATCTGTCACGGTCAGAGAGTGCATCTGTACACCAGATGTGGAGCTTCTGTCCGTGTCACTACGCCCTTTTTATCTGCCCCACGAGTTCCCCCAGCTTTTCATAACGACTGTGTACATTCACCCGAGGGCTGACGCTGCCTCGGCCTCCAGCACCGTCTTTGATGTGGTCCAGCGGTTGCAGTCGATTTCCCCAGAAGCTGCAAATTTTATCCTTGGGGATTTTAACCATGTGTCTCTAAAGAAGACACTTAAAAACTTTTGTCAGTATGTCTCCTGCCCAACCAGGCGAGAAAAGACATTGGACCTGTGCCACGGAACCATAGAGAGGGCCTATAAATCTCTTCCCCTTCCTCCTTTAGGATCCTCAGATCACAACTGTGTGCATTTGCTGCCACATATAAAACTGTTCTCAGAAGAGAGAAGGCGAGGACCAGAGACATAGACGTGTGGACAGAGGATTCAGTGCACTGCCTCCAGGAATGCTTTAACTGTACGGACTGGGAGGTGTTCACGCTGGCCTGCGGAGAAGATTTGAACTCTTTAGTGGACATGCTCATACATGGCTTTCTGCAGGGATATGATCGTTCCACGTAAATGTGTCAAAATATATCCCAACAGCAAGCCATGGGTCACTAAATCAGTTAAATCCTGCTTACAGAGGAAAGCACTTGCCTTTAAACAAGGGGTTGTTTCTGAGCTGCAGGTTGCCACAAAAGAGCTGAAGTCCGAAATTTTAAGAGCAAAACAGAATTATAAATCAGAGTTGGAAAGCAAGATGGCAGCAAAGAAGCTTGGTTCAGCCTGGGCTAGTATGAAAACTATTGCAGGCCTTCAGAGCACAGAGCGCAGTAATCATGTGTTTTTAGATGGTTTTAATTGAGACTCAGAGCTGGCTAATGCTCTTAATTGTTTTTATGGTTGTTTTGATTCCTTTGATTTTAGCACAGAAACCCAAGATTTGAAACAGAAACTCAAAGACAATCAGCACTTTAATATTGAGGTGCAAGATGTTAAAAGGGCATTCTGTGCTGTAAAAGTCAACAAAAGTCAGGGCCCTGATAATATACTATATATGGGCACTTGGTAAAGTCCTGTGCACATGAACTGAGTCCTGTGTTTCACTACATTTTTAATAAGTCCTTACAGACACAACATGTGCCTAAGATCTGGAAAGATGCTGTGGTTGTCCTCGTTCCAAAATCCAGCTGTCCAAAAACAGCAAATGATTTTAGACCAGTTGCTTTGACTTCAATTTTAATGAAAATTTTTGGCATGCATTGGATCCTTTGCAGTTTGCCTATAGAGTTTTTGCGTAGGCTCGTAAAATTCACGTGACTCGCGGGGGTAAACATAAACACGCCGTAGGTGCCGCCATCTTGGATGGCAAGAGCAGCAATTGCACTGTGACAACCCAGGCGTAACTTGTACTGTTTAGCGATCAGAATGAGTGAGGAGAACACACAGTCACAGTCTGACATAATAACATCCCTATCATCCTCTTCAACCACTGACACTGTGTCTGCGATGTCTCTGTGAGATTCAGTGGAGTCATTGTCAGCAGTCATAACAGCAGACAAGTGTTTTTAATCTTGCTCCCGTGCGCTCCTCTGGTGTGCTGAAATGCCTCAGTTGAACGGGGGGGGGGGGGGGGTAGAGTAAGCCCCATGGACAAGCAGAGCGCACAGCTGGAGCAATTAGCAGAACAATGACTGCCAGTAATCTGCTCAGCGGGGATGATTTGGGGGCAAACGATGAAATGATATCTTTCAAAGACGAAGGGGAGCAGGAGGAAAAAATATCGGAAAACGTGTCAGCGGAAAGGGATGTGGATGATGTGAAGTCTTCGCTGGTGAACGAGTCGGAAAACAACAGCAGCTCCTCGGACTCGGAGGTGAGTGAAGCGCTCTGCGTGTTTTTGTTTTTTTTTAAAGGCTCTCCACGGCGCGCCGCGTTAAAACGTACCTGATTTTATGCACATTTCCAATAGTTTTCTCCCCTTTCATGTGTGCATTGTCCTTTGTAGCAAGCAGAGAGGCGCCCCCAAACCAGAAAGTTTTTTTTTTTTTTGTTACTTATTTGTACCTGTAGGTAGATTTGGTTTGCAGTCTGGTGACAAGCCACCGGCCGCTGCGTGCGCGAGCGCCCTAAACCTACATGTTTTTGGTATGCGGGAGGAAACCGGAGAAATCCCGGAGTAAACCCACGCAACACGGGGAGAACATACAAACTCCACACAGCTCACTGTTGGTCGGGGGCTGGGATCGAGCCCACAGTCTCATGATCCCCGCGATCCCCCGGCCGAGGGTAAACTGTGCTGCCACAGTGCTAAGCCACTGCTCCACTGTGCAGCCCGTTATGAGAAAGCGAGAGATTACGTCAGTGAAGGTAATTATTCAAAAATCCAACTTTTTTTTTTTTTTTTTTTTGCATTTCACACCGGCCATTTAATTCCCCGCTTATCCCCTTATCAGGGGGAACAACAGGAGTACACCATTTTGCCTAGTTTGTAGGTACACGTGAGCTATGTGGTTTGTTTCACCCTGCTGCTGCTGTTTCTTGCCATCCAATATGGCGGCACACTCTAACGGGCCAGTGCGGCACGCCCCCTGACGTCATATGCAAAAACTCAATAGGCCTCACAGAGGCATGGAGGATGCCACTGTCACTCTGTTTAACATGCTTTTTAAACATCTGGATTTTAATGGGACACACGCCAGGCTTTTATTTGTTGACTTTTCTTCCGCTTTTAATACAGTCCAACCTCATATATTAGTTGAAAGGCTCCTGCAACAATTTGACTTGAGTAATAATCTGGTGGGTTGGATTCTGGATTTTTTAACCAACAGGACACAGAGAGTAAGGGTCAATGGTACATTGTCTGATCAGAAGTGTTCTTCTACTGGCTCTCCTCAGGGGTGTGTGTTGTCACCACTACTCTTCATCCTGTACACAAACGTGTCGGAGCAGACATGACAACAGATACATTATAAAGTATGCTGATGATTCAGTTGTCAGTCTCCTTCAGGATGGTGAGAGTGGCCACGGCCCAGTAGTTGATGATTTTGTTCACTGGTGTGAGGATTCCTACCTGAAGCTGAATATGACAAAAACTAAAGATATGATTATTGACTTTAGAAGGAAAACTCCCAGGCACAAAGTCGCTGCACTAAAAGGCCATACCATTGAATGTGTGCAATCTTACAGATATCTTGGGACGATTATTGATGGTAATTTAAGCTTTGAAGAGAACTGTGAAGGGGTGTGCAAAAAAGGTCAGCAACATTTGCATTGTTTCCTTAAACAATGCAAATTGTTTAAGGAAACAATGCAAATTGTTCCTTAAACAATGGACTTTTGGGCTTTTACTGAATCTGTTTTATCCTTTTCTTTAGTGTCATGGTTTGGTCAGATAAAACTGAAACAGAGGAAATCCTTAGACCAGGTAGTTAGATGGTCCAGTCGTTTGCTTGGTGAGTCACAGCTGAGCCTGGCATCCCTGTACACCAGACAGGTACAGAAGATTGCCACCTCCATTTTAAATGATGACTCCCACCCTTTGCACTGCCACTTTCAGCTTCTTCCCTCCAGGCGGAGGTTTGTTGTCCCAAAAAGTAAAACCCAGCGCTACAAAAACAGTTTTGTTCCTGCGCTGTCAAAGAGTTGAACAAGATGTAGCAATATATTGCACATGATTCAGTTATCTTTTATATTTACTTATTTTTGTAGGTTTTTTATTTGGGTTCTAAATCTTTTATTGGGTTTTAGACTTTTTTGAGTTTTTAATCTCTTTGACTAGTTTTTAACTTTTTAATATGACCCTTCTCTCTTATCTCCTTGTTTTTTCTGTTATCTTTTTGTCCTTTGTCCTGATTGGTGGAGCCTTTGAGTACTTTTATCGTGTTTATAGTCAGCTTCATGTGTGCCTGTGTTTGTGTTCATGTTGAATGTAATTGTGGCTTGTAAATATGGATGTCACCTGACTGCAAAACAAATCTACTTACGGGTACAAATAAAGTAACATGAACCTGAACCTGAAACTTACAAGAAAATGTTACAAGCTTAATGTGAAATTAAAGAAAAAAGGAGAAAAAAAGGAATATGCAAGAAAAAGTGTACTTTTAAGAGAAAATAAAAAGCAAATTCACAAACACAAATTTATAAAAGAAAAGTTGAATATTTAACCCTTTGAGCGTGAGAATTTGTGTGCCCCTAGTGGCAAAGCACGGCACTGCGCCTGCCTTCTCACTCTGACATGATCGCCTGCATTGGGAATTTGTACTGATTGTACTGATTTGCCATTTTCAAAAGGTGGCAGACATCCGTTGGAGATCTCAGTGGATGACACGTAATACACCAAAGAAGAAGAACTCCTCATTTCCTTTTCCTGTTTGTAGCAGTTAGCCCAGAAAGCTAATGTGGCCACAATCGTCACCGTCACTTTTTCCGCTTTGTACACAGAAAATAGCTGCGGGATACAAGTGAAATTTATGTGGGATAATCATAAGACTTTGTAGATGTGGTAGACATTTTAAATTACCGGCACAACGCAAAATATGGACCATGATGGGTAAAAATGCAGCAGCCTCACCACCCAGCCAGCCAGCCCCCTTTGTCAAAAGTAAGTAAGAAATTTCTGGGTTTTTTTTAAAATGTACTGATTTCTTGTTCATGTACTTTGAAGATAAGATGATGAGGTACCTCTGTATAAACTAATCTACTACTACTACTACAAAAAAAATGGTGTCAAAAGACTGGACAATTTTTTGTGTAAATACGTCCCAAGTCCAGTTTTGATTGAGTTATGGAATTTAAAGAGGTGCTGAGACATTTTGCAAATTAGATGTGTAAATTTATTCCTATCTGAAACTTTGGATCATATTTTACATCTTTCTAATTGACAGTAAGCCATTATCTCTTACCACTTTCAAGTTATAGCCTTGGAAATCTGAGCTATTGTATTAAGAAAAATATTTACCACTCTTGACCACTAGGGGTTATGTCGCAGTTCGGCAACATACACACTCATAGGGTTAAGAAGAATATAATATTAATCTATTTGTAGTGTTGACTGATAACATTTATTTAAATACTCATATATGATTTGCAGCCCCATGTAGATTTTTTTTTACAAAAATTACTCAGAACACCTCTTTCCATGCCAAACCCTGTATTTAGTATCTGTTATCCTTTTGTATTAATTTGTGACTGGATAGCGGATATTTGTCTGTGCCACATTAATCCAAGAGCTGGAACATTCTGGTTCTGGCTCATCATTAAACACGTTGCCATCTATGAAATGTCAGGAGTGCCTGTGACTGAGTGCATGTGTGTAACTATTACAGGATGCACTGGGGGAATCTGTCAACCATAGGATGAACTCCAGCCTAGATAGATAGACAGAGGAGGAGCCAAGGACATGACCATTCTGATGGGAGATTTCAATTCCAAGATAGGATCAGACAACACAGGCTATGAGGACATCATGGGGACACATGGACTCAGACAGATGAGTGAAAATGGTGAGTGCTTTGCAGACCCGTGTGCCCTGAACCAGCTGGTTATTAGTGGAAGCATCTTCCCACACAGACACATCCACAAGGCCACCTGGAGATCCCCGGACCACGTCACAGAAAACCTGATAGACTATATCTGCATCAGCTTAGAAGATTGTTGCATGATGTGCATGTGATGAGAGGTGCAGGCATATCCTCAGATCACCACCTTCTATTGACATCAGTGAGACTCTGGCTCAAGAGACTCAAAACTCTGGCAACACACGCACAAGGTACAACATCGGACTGCTGCGGAATAAAGACAAACAAGACAAACAAGCAGCCTTCCAGATTAGCCTTGCCAACATGTTTGAGCCATTAAAGAGCTGATAGAAGATAGTGAGACAGACATAGAGACACAGTGGCAGCACACTAGAAAAATCTGGCACCATACCTGCAAAGAAATTCTGGGCAGGAAGAAGACTCAACACAAAGAGTGGATCTCTGCAGACACCATCCAGAAAATGGAAGAAAGGAAAGAGAAGAACACCGTCTTGAACATGTGCCAGACAAGAGCAGTTAAAGCAAGAGCACAAGAGGAGTATACAGTAGTGGACAAGGAGGTGAAGAAAAGCATCAAGAAGGACAAGAGAGATTACATTGACAACCTGGCCATTCAAGCAGAAGAAGCAGCAGGACAGGGGAACCTGAAGGACCTGTACTTGGTGACCACGAAGCTGTCAGGCAAGTTCTAACAGTCAGACAAGCCAGTGAAAGACAAAAACGGAAACCCACTAACAACTGGGGAACAGCTGAAGCGATGGACAGAGCACTTCAGAGAGCTGCTGAACTGCTCAGCCCTCAAAACACCACTACAAATCCCACCAGCAGAGACAACACTACCAATCAACTGCAACAAGCCCTCAAAAGTGGAGCTCAAGAAAGCCATCATGGCCTTGAGGGACGGGAAAGCTGCAGGACCAGATGAGATACCGGCAGAAGCCATCAATACAGACATTGAAGCAGTCATCAACATGCTACACAACCTCTTCAGTGAGATTTGGGAGAAGGAAGAGGTACCAGCCCAATGGAAGGAAGGGATTGTCATCAAACTGACGAAGAAGGGGAACCTCAGACACTGCAGCAACTACCGAGGGATCATGCTCCTGTCAGTGCCAAGCAAGGTTTTTAATGAGTTCTATTGGAGAGGTTAAAGAAAGCAGTCAACCCCAAGCTCCGAGATCAGCAGGCAGGCTTCCACAAAAACAGATCCTGTGCCGACCAGATCACCAGCCTATGCATCATTGATTGTGGAGCAATCCTGGAGTGGAACTCACCCCTCTATATCAACTTCATAGACTATGAGAAGGCCTTTGACAGTGTGGAGGGTGAGATGCTGTGAAAGTTGTTGAGGCATTATGAAGGTCCTGAGATCATCTCCCTCATCCAATGCGTCTACCAGAGCATGAGCTGCAGGATTGCACATGCTGGCCAGCTGTCAGAGAGCTTGGAGGTGAAGACTGGAGTCCGCCAGGGTTGCTTGCTGTCACCATTCCTCTTCCTCTTGGTCATCGATTATACTGGTCAACACCAAATTTAAGTTTTTTAGCTGATTTAGGACAATTTTGATGTGCTGAATCCAAAAATTACATTGGTTTTGCTCAATCAGGTCAACTTTTTGAACTATGGCCACGTTTTTTACGTTTTTGTTTACATGTATGAGTATTTTCGCTTTATATGATGCAAAATTCTTTTTTATTTCTTGAAATTCTCTGAATTTTGAACAATGACAACATAACATTCAATTTACATGTACTTACCTTTATCAGTGTCTACTATTCAATTTACAGTACAGCTGTACAACTGCTTACAACTTAGCATAAAAACCTGACCTGATCGAGAGAAATGGATGTCATTTTCAGATTCAGCGGTGCAAAATTGTCTTAAATCAGTTGAAAAAACACAGACAACTTACAAAAAAAATCATTTTTGTTAAGTTGTGTTATATCATGAAGATCACAACAACAGGCAGGAAAAATGTGATACAGTGGACACTGGACGCAGCTGGATGAACGACCTGGCACTCCTGTCACATAACCACAGCTAGATGCAGAACAAGACTACTTGTCTGGAGACTACATCAGCTGGGACAGGACTCCAGGTCAATAAGAAGAAGACCAAGCTGCTGAAGATTAACACCACTGCCAACACATACACCAGTCACAGTTGGAGGATAGCCCATCAGAGAGGTGAAGTGTTTTGTCTACCTGGGAAGTGTGGTGGATCAACAGGGAGGCACAGACCGAGACGTTACAGCCAGGATCGACAAGCTTTTGTCATACTGAAGAATATCTGGGCATCAAAAGAGAGCTGCATGAGAACAAAATTTTTCATCTTCAACTCTATCTTCAAGTCTGTTCGACTTTACGGATGTGAGACCTGGAGGACGACAAAGATGATGCAGCAGAAGATCCAGACTTTCTTCAACACATTGCCTGAGGTGCATCTTTAACATTAGGTGGCCGGAGAAGTCCAGGAATGAAGACCTGTGGGAGAGAGCAGGACAGAAACCAGTGGCAGAACAGATTCTGCAGAGGAAGTGGGACTGAATTGGACACACCCTCAGGAAAGCAGTGTCCAGCATCACACGCCAAGTCCTGACCTGGAACCCGCAGGGGAAGAGAAAGCAAGACCGGCCTTAAAACAGCTGGAGACGAGACACTAAAGCAGAGCTGAAACAGCAGGGAACCAACTGGAGGGGAGTAGAGAGAGCAGCCCGGAACTGAGTGCGATGGTGAGGGGTTGTCGATGGCCTATGCTCCATGGCGAGCTATTGGCTTAAGTAAGTAAGTAGCTAGCATTAGCAATAGTGACGAAAGGGGGAGGGTGGGGTGAGCTGCGGCTCTTTGGCATTTAAACTAACTAACTAACTAACCTGCACTTATATAGCGCTTTTCTAGTCACAAAGACCACTCAAAGCGCTTTCATTAATACTAACCCTCTATTCTAAGGGCCTATAGGAAACAGATATCTAGGGACAATTTAGAACAGCCAATTAACCTAACATGCATGTTTTTGGCATGTGGGAGGAAACCGGAGAAATCCCGGAGTAAACCCACGCAACACGGGGAGAACATGCAAACTCCACACAGATCACTGTTGGTCGGGGGCTGGGATCGAACCCATGATCCCACGATCCCCACAATCCCCCGGCCAAGGGTAAACTGTGCTGCCGCAGTGCTAACCACTGCGCCACCGTGCAGCCCAAAAGAGGAGACATTTAAAGAGACATGCATTTAAAGTGACATTCTCAGGAAGGCTGCAAACGATAATTCACAGTGATGCTGCAATAATTAGAGGCAATTTGATCAAAATGTGTGGCAAACTTTTAACTGTCAACATGTGGAAAAGGTGCAGTGAATGGGACCTTAAAACCTTAATCTGAGAAGAGACCACTTTAGCTGTCAGATTAATATAAGGAGTTGAAAAGTATAATAGATTCCTCACAACAGTATTCAGTAGGCTGTGGCTCTGAAACCACTTTCAGTTGCCATCTTGTTGGTCATGGCTCATTCTGGCACTGAAAGTTTCAAAGTTAAAAGAAAAATGTCACTCATTTATGGGGAGGGAAAATGAGACATTATGAGACAATAGTTGTAAACTAATGATAAAGTCACAAATTTATAGGAAATGTTGCAAACTTACAAGAAAAGTGTTAAAAGTTTAATGTGAAATTAATAAAGAAATAAGGAGAAAAAAGGACTGTGCAAGAAAAAGTGTACTTTTAAGAGAAAATAAAACACAAATTCGCAAGAAAGAATCACTAATTTATGAAAGAAAAGTTTAATATTTAAGAAGAATATAAGATTAACCTATTTGTAGTGTGGACTGATAACATTTATTTCAAGATTCATAAATGATTTACAGCCCCATGTAGATTTTTTTTTTTTTTTTACAAAAATTACTCAAAACACCTCTTTCCGTGCCAAACCCTGTATTTAGAAAAATCTATCAGTATCTGTTATCCATTCATATTAATTTGTAACTGGTTAGCGGATATTTGTCTGTGCCACATCCGTCTGAGAGCTGGAGCATTCTGGTTCTGGCTCATCATTAAACACGTGGCTAACCATGAAATGTCAGGCGTGCTTGTGCCTGAGTGCATGTGTGTAACTATTACAGGATGTACTGGGAGAATCTGTCAACCACTGGACGAACTCCAGCCTGTGTTTCCTCGATTTCCCCCCAACAGTGCATGACTTTTCTTGTTATATTGCAGCATTGCCTAATCAGGATGGAGTACTGGACTGTATGTGTGTGCTTGCATTAGTGCACACTGGTGGGTCTTACACAGCGGTCTACAACTTCTATATGGAAATAATCTTCTTGAGCAATATTTCGGCCAAAGAAATTTGCATGGAGCCACAAACCAAATGAGCTTGATGGTAAAATACTGCAGCTGAATGAATTATAAGTGTAAACAGGCTTGTCAACATGATAATAAGCACATTTCTGGCTGTTTAGTCAAATCTTTTATGTCATAAATTTGCAATATTTCTTCTTGTAAATTTATCCCTCTATTCTCATGAATTTACTTTATTCTAGTATTTTTTTCCCACCTTTTACTCATAAGTTTGCTACTATTTTGTTATAAATCTGCAGCTTTATTCTCATAATTGTGCAATGTTATTCTTGGATATTTGCCACTTTTTACACATAAATTTGCCTTTTTTTCCATGTACACGTGTTTTCACTTAAAGTTGACATTTTTTTCTTTGCTTATTTTCAGTTGATTTTATAAAGAATTTGTGCCATAGATTGTCAAGTTTTCTTTTTTCTCCTTTTTTAAAGCCACTGCTTATGAGCAAAAGAGTCACATGTCATTCTTGATCCAGAGACTGTGGACCCCTCCACTGAGCTGTTTGAGTCTTTCTGAGATAAGGCAGGATGTTCATGGATGTCTGTTTTATTAAACTAATTCTTGACTCTCCACAGTCTTCAGAAAGGAATCTGTCTTGTAAGCTTCTAAATAAATAAATAGGCTATAAGAGATCAGAGAATCTGTCTTTCATACATAAAAAATATAATACAAGCAGACATTTGTTTAAATGACAGTAAAACTGTCTATTTTAGTCTCATTTTTTTTTTCATTCCACAGCTCCGCTACACAGACGTTGTCAGCTGGTGACAAAAGGCTCCCAAATCATATTCTTTACACAGGCACAGCCATCTTTGATGTTCCACCTTTCACATCTCTGTTACAGCTGTTCTGGTTTGTGTTCATTCACCAGAATTTCTGACAAAGCTCTAATTCGCGTGAATTCTGGGTTGCTCTCAGATGTGTCGGATTAAGCAGGTGCATGACAAAAACTGATGAGCAGCTGGTGAAATGGGTAAATGGCGTTCACTTATATAGAGCTTTTTTTACTCACCTCTGGATGACCAAAGTGCTTTACAGATCCTGCTATCCGTCCATTCACACACTGACGGTGGAGGAGCTGCCATGCACACAGGCACTGGCCTGGCCCACCAGGAGCAACTGGGGGTTCAGTGTCTTGCTCAAAGACACTTTATCACGCAGACAGCAGAGAGAGCGGGAATCAAACCACTGAACCTCCGATCAGTAGCCAGCCGCACTACACCTGCACCACAGCCGAAGAACGGAGAGGTAAAGGGTGAGATAAATCACCCTTACATTTCTTGAATTTTTTTCAAATGTCATCAAGATGAAGAATTATAGCTCCCATGTTGTTGATTCTGTTTTTGCTTTTGCTCACTGGTGTTATGATCTAAAAATAAATAAATAATAAAATCTCTTTTTGAAGCTGCAAATGTATATGGAACAGATTCCAAAATGTGCAACAGTCCTAAATTTACAGGAACCAAGTTACAAATGTACTAAATAAGATACATATTTAAAGGCATTTTCACACCTGAAAGTCCGCACCCAAGGTTCTTATTTTAGTTATATTGTATGCATTTGGTTTGGCTAGGTTTGGTTTCACAATGGTCCTTATCCAAATCAACCAAGCAACTTTATATGGCGCACCTCCATCTTGTTGTCATGGCAATGTTTGTGCTTTTAGCACAGACTGGTAGCAAACATGCTACTCATCCTCCAAGGTGTTTACTGCAGCTCTGGGCACATCAGTAACTGACTCCATCATGTTCAGAGGTAAACCAATTTAGTGAGGCTAGAATATTACCCAGGTCTTCATTAAAAAGACATTTATCTTTCTTATCAGCCTTGATGATTTTCGGATGACATTGCTCATCCATTTTTTTTTCATAACTGTCGCTGTCACATAACCAACTTCTAGTTGGCAGAAAGTATGACTCCTTTAGGTGAGCTGGACTTCAGGTGCAAAAATGATTTATTAACAGCTGAACAGAAAACCAAACAGCACAAGGGCTGAGAGCAAGGGAGCCGGCTTGGCTACTAATGCATACAATGACAAGGATACTGGAGGGAGATTACTGCAATGTCCCAACAATGTGCAACAGAAAGTGACGACTTAAACAGGGAACAAATAATTAACATGAGACAGCTGGAACTAAGGGCTGAACAGAAACATGCAGAAGTGGTTATAGGTATAGAAAAACAATGGGAGAGACTAGAAAACAATAGCTGAAACAAGAAATTAAGGATACACAAACCACTAATGGTAACAGAATAATGGTGCAAACATTTCAAAAATAACAACGTGTGGCCATGGTATCCAGATCATGACAGTCGCATCCTCTCTGAAAATATATGACAAGTTTCTGAATTTCCATGACCTTTTTTAAGTGACTGTTTGTGCCACCAACGGCCATATTTCAGTTATAAACTGGGTCTCTTCCTCTGCTTGCGTGATACAGCTGCTCATTTTCCCTTTTTTTGGCTGCCATAACTTTCTGTATTTGGTTCAAAAGTCTGAACCTTTCTAAAAATTGCTTTCACACTCTAAATGAACCAAATTGGACCAAACTGGACCAGATTTTGGCTGTCTGGTCTGTACTCCGTTTTGGGAGAGGTTTCATACCTAAAATTTTAGTCCAGATCAAACTGAAAAATCTGAATGTCTGGACCAAGCAGGTATGAAACCACTCAAAGAGGGGATAAAAAATCCTTTGCTAGTAATCTGGGATTGACATTAACACACGCAGGCAGATTTCACTGATGATGGGTAAGATAGCCACTCCCACTAGCCACAGTGGAGGGTTGTAGTTTTCTCAAGCGACATCTAAATAATAAGCCTACCACAATGTGAGACTACAAAACTACAACTCCCATATGCACTATCTGCACACAGTGTATTCTCATTTGTCCACTGTCGCCGTGGGCGCATTACAGTCCGCAGTTGTACAAATTTAAGTTTTCATATGACAGAGAGAAAAAGTGACTAAACTTTTATATGTTGCTATAAAAAGCAAATGAAGCTTCTTCTGAAGTGAACTTTCGTTTATCTGTGATTATCTATGATATCTGTGATATGCATGTTTTTCATGGAAGTAAAACCTCTAATTGTGTATTTTTAATGTGCTGGTCCAGGGGTGTCAAGCATGTAGCCCATGGACCAAAAACGGCCACCAGGAAGTCTAAATTTTTCTCTGAATTTACAACTTTCTTTCTAATAAATTTCTGACTTTTTGTATTGATTAGAATTGCTTATGTAAATTTGGGACATTTTTCTCCTTAAGATGAGACTTTTTTCCTCATCAGTTTTCTTTTTCTTCTTTTTCTGATGAAAGCAGATTTAGATTAAATCCATCATCAATGACCTTGTGCAGCCCTGAACGGGTTTCCCAATTCTTAGGGGTCATTTTCAACCTCTATGAAGGGCTAAAGGGTAGGAGTAGGCAAAGGGGAGGGGTAGGGATATAAATGAGAACTGGGACGGACCCAAAGGTAATTGTACTTCACTCTCATATTGCAAGTATTTTTCTAGACTGTTTTACAGCATTTACTGCTGTTAATAAATAATTCAACGTGTTTCTCTTGCTATTTTTATGTATGTATAAGGGTCATTTACATTTAAAATGACTGTATATTTAGTTCAAGTAAAATTTAGCATGCAATGCTCAGATCTGACCATATTAAACATAATTTTCCAACCACAAAATTGTGGCTAGTGAAAAGGCTGAGTGGCTAGTAACTGTTTTACCTTAGTTTAATGGGTCAGATATGTTTTGGGGCCCCAGGCAGATTTTTTGCAAAAAAAAAAAAAAAAAAAATGCTCAAAATGTTTATTTCCATATTAGAAGTTGCTATCCCTTGTGTTAGATAAAATTATATATTTGTTGTGATTGGGTGATGGAGAGGACTCAGGCACAGGCAGGAAAATGGTGCAAAAACAATTATTAACAAAAAACTGGCACAAATAAATTACAGCAAGTGGGCTGAAAACAGAGCTAAACTAGGCAGGCGAAATATAAAACAAAGCAATGATAATCCACATGGAAAACTCATGGACAGGACTGGCAGGGAACATCACAGGACACAGGCTAGAACATTACAGGAACATCAATGATGACACAGCAGACTGACACAGCAGACTGACACAGCAGACTGACACATATAGACGGGAGAGTAATCACAAAATACAGTACAGGTAGGAACAATCAAGGGCAGCAGGGAAATGGCTACAGGTGAGGAGAATAGGACGGGTGGAGCTGTACAGACAATCATAGACAGGGGATGACAGAAACATGAACAGAGGATCAGGGGAGACAAGACCATGACAATAATTCTAATATTAATGATAATCAACTGAAAAACTGAGCAGGGACAAATCCTACGTGACATGAGACATGATAATGAAAATAAACACAATGACCAAATTAGAGCTGAGGTGGGGAAACAGAGAAACATCTGGGATAACAGTCAGGGGCTAAAACAAGAGCACACACGAGGAAATGGGTATGGATATGGAAACACGAGGAGCTGAGGACAACAGGGAGACAAATATGCACACAAGACTACCGAAATTTCAGCAAAGACAAACAGGGAATGAACACAGTGGACCAGGGGAAACTCAAGAGGCACATAATGCAAATAATAATCAAATGGAGAATGAAAATAAAGTGTGGGCATGATCCCAAGATCATGCCCAAATTAATAACAGGGCCCCCACTCAAGGGTGGATTCCAGATGCCCTTCAAACAAAACAAAGAACACACCAATCGGGGGGGGGGGGGGGTACAGGCATGGTGGGGAACAAACACAGGAATAACACAGGCAATAAAAACAAACAAAAATGTCCAATGAGTGACTGGCCAAAGTCCCAGGACCACCACTCTGGAAAGCATGGCATGCCGGGGGGTTGAGTCCCAGAAACCCCAAGACAGCAAGCACGATGGGTCGGGGGGCCACCAGAGTCCACAGGCCCTCGGATCCGAAAACATGGGGAGTCAGGTGGCCTATCAAAGTCCGTGGCCCACCCAGCTAGGGAACAAACACATAGATGAAAGCAACTTGGGAGCTCCAAATTTAGGAGGTAACAACACAAACACTCTAAATTCAGATGACAACATGGAGACTTTACACTCAGGAGGTGACAATGTAGAACCCTTACACTCAGAAGATGACAACATAGAATTTACAAACTCAAGAGATGACAACATGGCCACTTTAACCTCAGGAGATGACAACATGGACATTTTAACCTCTAGAGATGACAACATGAACACTTTAACCTCAGGAGGTGACAACATGGAACCTTTAACCTCAGGAGGTGACAATACAGAACCTTTACACTCAGAAGATGACAACATAGAATTTACATGCTCAAGAGATGACAACATGGCCACTTTAACCTCAGGAAATGACAACATGGATATTTTAACCTATAGAGATGACAACATGGACACTTTAGCCTCAGGAGGTGACAACATGGAACCTTTAACCTCAGGGGGTGACAATATGGAACCTTTAAACCTCAGGAGGTGACAACATGGACACTTCAAACTCAGGAAGTGACATGGGAGCCTTTTGCTCTGGAGAAAACAACATAGGAATTTTTAGCTCTGGAGAAAACAATGTAATATCATCTTGCTTTGAAGATAACACAGGAATTTTTTGCTTTGGAGATAATATAGAAGTTTTAAACTCTGGAGAAAACATAGGAACTCTAACCTCTGGAGAAAATAACATGGGAACTTTTTGCTCTGGAGACTACAAAGGAGCTTCTTGCTCCAGGGACAACAACATTGGAGTTTTTAGCTCTGGGGATACCAATATAAGAGCTTTTTGCTGTGGGGACAGTACCTGAGGAGCCTTCTATACAGGGGCTAACAGCAGCTGAGGAGTGGCGACCCCAGGCAGCAAAGGTGGAGCGAACTGCTCGGACAGCCCAGGTGGAATGGACTGCTCAGACAAACCAGGTGGAGCGGACTGCTCGGACAAACCAGGTGGAGTGGACTGCTCAGATGATGGTGGAGCTGTGGCGTGCACCTCCATCCCCAATGCAGGCACCTTGGATGTGGAAGGAGAAACACAGGTTGGTGCTATGTCCACACCCAAAACAACCAGAAGAAAAGCTCGGCAGGGAGAGCTCAGAAGCAGATGGGAGCTGCAACTGGGTCTCCCTGCCAGAAGCAAGACAGGTCCTCTCTAAAACTGATGTTATAAAAACAAAGAAAAGTACTAACCATAATTTCTGCTCTTCTGCTGATGGAGACCCCAGTGATTCTGCTGCTGGAGAGGCGACCCCCCCCCCCCCTCTCTGGGGATGCTAGAGGGGTGGCAGATGCAGCAATCTGGCATACAGCAGCAGGCAAGGGCACCAATGCAGCAGATGTGGGAGCCAGCACTGCAGGCATGATGACGGGTGATGCAGCTGCCATGGAAACCAACGTGGGGAAGACCTCTGGGGTGGGAACACTCTGTGGGACTGAAGCGGAGATGAAAGAATGGCGAGGAGGAGGAGTGACAGATGAGGAAGCCAGGGGACATTTCACTGTCGGCTCAAGCTTCTGTGAAGCCAGGGCTGCTAAGTGGTGAGGAGCTGAGGCTGGAGCGATGCGAGGAGATGTACATAACTGAGCCAGGGAATGTCTCACCAATGGTACAGGCTTCCAAGATAGCGAAACCAGGGGACACACAGGCTTCGGCATTAACGGCAAACCCCTCTCTCGCTCAAGGCATGATGGTGAGACTGGTGAGTGGCATGGAAATGAGGATGGTGTCGGAATCAGGGGATACTGTCTCATCGGCCCAGACTCTGCCACATCTGGGGAGCTCTCCTCCAGCCCATGAAGAGGCTGTGGAGCTGGGGAGAGATGCACTGGAGCAGGAGTGAACACAGGAGAATGGCAAGGTGTGTGTACCGGAGCATGGAGTGAAGAGAGAGACACCTGAGCCAGGGGACGCTCCTTTGTCGGCACAAGCTTCGGCAACCCAAGTATGTTCCCCACCATCTCGCAGTACATATGATGGAAGTTGGCGAATGGTCCCACCGCTGAGGCATCCAAATATCTCAGAGCCTCCTCTGGCGTGCTTGAACCAGTGTGAGTGATAGCGATGAGGTCCTCGATGGTTTTCGCCACCCACACCTAATCGCGTTTAGCCCCATGCTTCCAAAGTCCATACCTGCTGTGTCCTTCTTTTCTGGTGGTGTCATTCTGTTGTAATTGGGTGATAGAGAGGACTCAGACACAGGCAGGAAAATGGTGCAAAACAATTTTTTATTAACAAAAAACTGGAACAGGGGCTTGATGGCTAGCGTCTGGTGGCCGGGTTTCCACCCATGGGACCTGGCCGGGCTCAGCCCGAAGGAGTTGGGCTCATCACCTGCAGGAGGGATCATGGGGGTCCGGTGCTATGTAGATTAGGTGGCGGTCAAAGGCGGAGACCTTGGCGGATTGATCCCAAGCTTTCTAAACTGGCTTTTGGTACGTGGAATGTCACCTCTCTGGTGGGGAAGGAGCCTGAGCTGGTGTACGAGGTTGAGAGATACTGGCTAGATATAGTCGGCCTCACCTCAACACACACCTCCAGTTCTGGAACCAGTCTCCTGGAGAGGGGCTGGAGCTTGGCCTTTTCTGGAGTTGCCCCGGGCGAGAGGCGACGAGCAGGGGTGAGTATTCTTGTATCCCCCCACCTTGCTGCCTCTATGTTGGAGTTTTCCCTGGTGGACGAAAGGGTTGCTTCCCTGCGCCTTCGGGTTGGGAAACAGGTCCTGACCATCATTTGTGCCTATGCACCAAATGATGTTTCAGAGTACCCACCCTTTTTGGAGTCTGTGACTGGGGTACTGGAGGGTGGTCCTCTTGGAGACTCCATTGTCTTACTGGGGGACTTCAATGCACACGTGGGCAATGACAGTGAAACCTGGAGGGGGGTGATTGGGAGGAACAGCCTGCCCAATCTGAACCCGAGTGGTGTTCAGTTATTGGGCTTCTGTGCTAACCACAGTTTGTCCATAACGAACACCATGTTCAAGCATAAGGGTGTCCATATGTGCACCTGGCACCAGGACACCCTAGGTCGCAGGTCGATGATCGATTTTCTTATTGTGTCATCAGACCTGCGACCGTATGTCTTGGACACTCGGGTAAAGAGAGGTGCAGAGCTGTCAACTGATCACCACCTGGTGGTGAGTTGGATCCGATGGCAGGGGAGGAAGCCATTCAGACCTGGTAGACCCAAACGTATAGTGAGGGTGTGCTGGGAACGTCTGGCTGAGGCCCCTGTCCGGGAGGTCTTCAACTCCCACCTCCAGAAGAACTTCAACCACATTCCGACGGAGTCTGGAGACATGGAGTCTGAATGGGCCATGTTCTCCACCTCTGTTGTTGAAGTGGCGGCCCAGAGCTACGGCTGCAAGGTGGTCGGTGCATCTCGAGGTAGCAACCCCCGAACCAAATGGTGGACACCAGTGGTGAGGGGGGCTATTAAGCTGAAGAAGGAGTCCTATCAAGCTTGGTTGGCTTGTGGGACTCCCGAAGCAGCTGAGGTGTACCAGCAGGCCAAGCAGAGTGCAGCTTGGGTGGTTGCTGAAGCAAAAACCCGGGTATGGGAGGAGTTCAGTGAGGCCATGGAACAAGACTTTCGGTCGGCCTTGAAGAGATTCTGGCAAACTGTCCGGCGGCTCAGGAGGGGAAAGCAGCTCCCTGTCCACACTGTGTATGGTGCAGATGGGGCACTGTTGACTTCGACTGGGGATATCGTCTGGTGGTGGAAGGAATACTTTGAGGATCTCCTCAATCCCACTGATACGCCTTCCACAGAGGAAGCAGGGTTTGTGGACGATGGGGACGACTCGCCTATCACAGGGGCTGAGGTCACCAAGGTGGTTAAAAATCTCCTTGGTGGCCGGGACCCGGGGGTGGACGAGATTCGCCCTGAGTACCTCAAGACCCTGGATGTTGTTGGGCTGTTTAATAAACAGTTTATTAAATGCCCCACCAGAGGAGAGAACACACTGGATCACTGTTACACTACAGTTAAGGACGCGTATCGCGCTGTTCCCCGCGCTGCGCTCGGACGATCTGATCACGTGATGGTCCACCTGATTCCCACATACAGACAGAGACTGAAGCTCACAAAACCTGTTGTGAGCACTACGAGGAAATGGACCAGTGAAGCTGGGGATTTGCTGAGCACGTGCTTGGAAATAACTGACTGGGACATGTTTAAAAGTGCTACGCATGATCTGGATGAGTACACGGACACTGTGACCTCATATATCCACTTTTGTGAGGAGAGCATTCTTCCATCGCGCACCAGGGTGAGTTACTCCAATGACAAGCCCTGGTTCACAGCTAAGATCAGACAGATCAGGAAGGAGAAGGAAGCAGCGTTGAAAAGTGGAGACAGGGACAGCTACAGGGAGGTCAAATACCGGTTTAGCAGAGAGCTGAGGAGAGCTAAATCTGTGTATTCTGAGAGACTCCAGCAACAGTTCAATGCTAACGACTCTGCTTCTGTGTGGAGAGGACTGAGGCAAATCACCAACTATCGGCCTCAGGCTTCTAAGGGACAGGATGACAAAGCCCTTTGTCAAAGACTGTCCCAACACTATGCTCGTTTTGACACCTCGTCAGCTGTGACCAACTCCCCCCCTCCCCCCAGCGCCACTGCCTCCATGGTCCCCACTTCATCAAAGGCTGCCCCCCCTCCTCCCCCCCTGCCCTTGTCATCAGTGAGCAGGACGTGCACAGACAGTTCTCCAGACTGAACCCGCGCAAGGCCCCCGGTCCGAACGGCGTGTCTCCCTCCACCCTGAGACACTGCGCGGAGGAGCTGACTCCTGTCTTCACAGACATTTTTAACACCTCCCTGAAGTCATGCCACATGCCGGCCTGCCTCAAAACCTCTACCATCATCCCTGTCCCCAAGAAGCCACGGATCACTGGACTTAACGACTACAGACCTGTAGCGCTCACCTCTGTAGTCATGAAGTCCTTTGAGCGCCTGGTCCTGCCCCACCTCAAGACCATCACCACTCCCCTCCTGGACCTGCTGCAGTTTGCCTACAGAGCCAACAGGTCTGTGGACGACGCAGTCAACCTGGCCCTCCACTCCATCCTGCAGCACCTGGACTCCCCGGGAACCTACGTCAGGATCCTGTTTGTGGACTTCAGCTCTGCATTCAATACCATCCGCCCCGCTCTGCTCCAGGACAAGCTCTCCCTGCTCAACGTGCCTGACTCCCTCTGCAGGTGGATCACCGACTTCCTGACGGACCGGAGGCAGCATGTGCGGCTGGGAAAGACTGTCTCAGACTCTGTTAGCATCAGCACCGGATCACCCCAGGGCTGTGTACTTTCCCCCCTGCTCTTCTCCCTTTACACCAACTCCTGCACCTCCAGCCACCAGTCTGTCAAGCTGATCAAGTTTGCGGACGACGCCACCCTCATCGGGCTCATCTCCAACGGCGACGAGTCCGTCTACAGGAGAGAGGTGGCCCAGCTGGCATCCTGGTGCAGCCACAACAACCTGCAGCTGAACGCTTTGAAGACAGTGGAGATGATCGTGGACTTCAGAAAAGTCACAACCCCTCTGCCCCCCCCCCTTACCCTCACAGACTCTCCCATCACCACTGCGGATTCCTTCTGCTTCTTGGGCACCACCATCACTCGGGACCTCAAGTGGGAGCCGACCATCAGCTCCCTCATCAAAAAGGCCCAGCAGAGGATGTTCTTCCTGCGGCAGCTGAGGAAGCTCAAGCTACCCACCAAGATGTTGGTGCAGTTCTACACAGCCATCATCGAGTCCATCCTCACCACCTCCATCACCGTGTGGTACGCAGGAGCCACCGCCAGGGACAGACTAAGACCGCAGCGCGTTGTGCGCGCTGCTGAGAAGGTGATCGGCTGCAAGCTCCCATCCCTCCAGGACCTGTACATCTCCAGGACCCGGAGGCGTGCAGGTCGGATCATAGCCGACCCTTCACACCCTGGACACACTCTGTTTGCCCCCCTCCCCTCAGGCAGAAGACTTCGGTCCATTCAGACTAAAACCTCCCGCTACATGAACAGCTTCTTCCCCTCTGCCATCAGACTGCTGAACACTAAGTGACTTATTAGACTCTCGTGCACTACGTACAGCAGCTCAACCGAACTCATGACAATTATCACTGTTTTCTTTTTGCACTACCGACTGCACTATGTGGAACTCCACAATATCTGCTGCTCGTTAATATATTTAAAAATCACATAGATTAGTATTACTTATTCATATTCTTCCTTTTATTGCATGCATAGTTTTTTATTTTTATCTTTAGTGCTACTCCATGTTTAATGTTGCAGCATTGCACCAAGACAAATTCCTAGTTTGTGTACTACATGAACAATGGCAATAAATCTCATTCTGATTCTGATTCTGTCATGGTTGACACGCCTCTGCAACATTGCGTGGAGGTTGGGGGCAGTTCCTTTGGCATGGCAAAAAGGGGTGGTGGTTCCTCTTTTCAAAAAAGGGGACCGGAGGGTGTGCTCCAACTTTAGAGGGATCACACTCCTCAGCCTCCCTGGGAAGGTCTATGCCAAGGTACTGGAGAGGAGAGTCTGGCCGTTGGTCGAACCTCGGATTCAGGAGGAGCAATGTGGTTTTCGTCCTGGCCGTGGCACATCGGACCAGCTCTTTACCCTCTCGAGAATTCTCGAGGGTTCGTGGGAGTTTGCCCAACCAGTTTACATGTGTTTTGTGGACTTGGAGAAGGCATTTGACTGCATCCCTCATGGTTTTTTGTGGGGGGTGCTTCGGGAGTATGGGGTATCGGGCTTGTTGTTACGAACTATTCGGTCTCTGTACGACCGTTGTGAGAGTTTGGTTCGTATTGCCAACACTCGGTCGGACTCATTCCCAGTGAGAGTTGGACTCCGCCAGGGCTGCCCTTTGTCACTGATCCTGTTCATAATTTTTATGGACAGGATTTCTAGGCGCAGCCAGGGAATGGAGGGTGTCATGCTTGGTGACCACAGGATCTCATCTCTGTTGTTTGCAGATGACGTTGTCCTGTTGGCTTCATCCAGCAATGACCTACAGCTCTTGCTGGGATGGTTTGCCGCTGAGTGTGAAGCGGCTGGGATGAGAATCAGCACCTCCAAGTCCGAGTCCATGGTCCTCAGCTGGAAAAAGGTGGATTGTCCTCTCTGGGTTGGGGACAGGCTCCTGCCCCAAGTGGAGGAGTTTAAGTATCTTGGGGTCTTATTCACGAGTGAGGGGAAAATGGAGTGAGAGATTGACAGACGGATCGGACCAGCATCTGCAGTGATGCGGATGTTGTACCAGTCTGTTGTGGTGAAGAGGGAGCTGAGTTCTAAGACAAAGCTGTCGATCTACCAGTCAATCTACGTTTCTACTCTCACCTATGGTCACGAGCTTTGGGTAATGACCGAAAGAACGAGATCGTGGATACAAGCGGCTGAAATTAGCTTTCTCAGTAGGATTGCTGGACTCACCCTCAGAGATAGGGTGAGGAGCTCAGTCATCCGGGAGAGGCTCAGAGTAGAACCGCTGCTCCTCCACATTGAAAAGAGTCAGTTGAGGTGGTATGGGCATCTGATTAGTATACCTCCTGGACGCCTCCCACTTGAGGTGTTTCAGGCACGTCCCACTGGGAGGAGACCCCGGGGCAGACCCAAGACTCAGTGGAGAGACTGTCTCCCAGCTGGTCTGGGAACGCCTTGGTATCCTCTCTGAAGAACTGTAGCAGGTGGCTGGGGACAGGGAAGTCTGGGCTTCTCTGCTTGAACTGCTGCCTCCACGACCCGGCCCTCCAGAAAAGCGATAGAAGATGGATGGATGGAAAAACTGGAACAAATAAATTACAGCATGTGGGCTGAAAACAGAGCTAATCTAGGCAGGTGAAACATAAAACAAAGCAATGATAATCCACATGGAAAACTCACGGACAGAACTGGCAGAGGACATCACAAGACACAGGCTTCCATGCAAGGCACCAGCGGCAGCTCTGATTCTAGATGTGATTAACATTGTAGATAGGAGAAACGTAATTTTGTTCTACTGTACATGATTGGCTGTATGGACTGAATGACAATAAAGTTGGCTTCTTCTTCTTCTTCTTCTTCTTCTTGAACAGGGATGTGCCACTTTGGTGGTAGTGAGGGCCACAAAATTTTTTTTCTCACTTCCCAAGGACCAGATTTACATGCAAACCTACCGTGGGGGGGGGGGGGGGGCAGAGTATTATTTCCTGCAATTAAAACTGAAAATGCAATTGAAAATAAAAGCTACTCAGTTTTTTTTTTATCATATTAGAATTAAAATTACTGCTAAAATTATAACTGCCCTACAACGGACTGGTGATCTGTCCAGCATGTACCGTGGGGTTCCTACTCACATATGTGGTGATTTAAAACAAAACAAACCACAATAGTGGATGTGCAATGTTTGTTAATGTTATCAATCTTTTCTTGGGGGGTTTGTGCACTGAAGTGTTTGACAGTTCTTTTTTTTTTTTCAGCTAAATGCACTTTGTCATGTGCCAAGGTCAGTTATGACCAGGATGTGTAGTATATTTTATTTTAAAAGGGAAACAAATGTTAGTGCTACTAACAGTGCACATTGAGTTTTTATGCACTTTGAGATATGCCTGAGTAAGATGTGACAAAAATGGTTATTTACAGAATTTCAATTTTTTTTATTCTATTTATTTAATTGTTGTTCAAGAGGAAAAATATTTCTACTTCTTCAAGTCCTGCTGAACCCCAGCGCTGTTATTGTGTTTTTATGCACTTTGATGTGCCTTTGTCATGTACCAAACGCACATTTAAAACCAAGCCAAAGAATAAAAAAGTGCATATTTTTCTTCATATTGATCTGTGTTGGTTTGAAATTTATCATATTCAACAGATTGCTGAACTTGTGCGGCCCAGTTACATATCTTAATTTCAAATTGTGGCCCAACTGATTTTGTAATTGAATAGCCCTGCAGTAGAAGATGGATGGATGGATGGATGGATGGATAAAATTATATCATGACCTAATTTATAAAACTCTCTCCATCAAAATGATGAACAAAGAGAAATTCTGGATGATAATTAACAAAAGAAGCCAAGAAGAAGAGGAATTATGATGAGGCTTTGCTTGCTCATGGATTAATTGTGGGTGTGGAGGGGCAGAGACATAGCTGTGTGGGCTTGATAATGTCTGGCTCCCCAAAATGGGAAATTAAAAGAAAGTTTAAGAGCCACTGGTATAAATGAACAAAAAAAAGTCTCTGCTGACATGGTCTTCACCTGCCAAACAAGAATAAATGCTACAGCTCATCAGCTGTACAATTTATTCTTGTTTAAAAGCAGCCTACTTTGTACTTTTAGTGCTGTTTACAGCCTGTAAATGTGGACAACAGGGAGATAAATATACACACAAGACTACCAAAATGACAACAAAGACAAACATGGAATGAACACAGTGGGCCAGGGGAAACTCAGGAGACAGATAATGCAAATAATAATCATAAATAATCACAGGAAGAATGAAAATAACATAAAGCGTGGGCATGAGCCCAAGATCATGCCCAGGTTCATAACAATATTCAGGAAATAATGGGGTAGCTAAAAATACATACAGCTCTATTTCTACCTTAGGTTATGTTGCTAATGTCACATACCAGTACATGACTAACAGTCACAGTGTTATGTATGGAAATGATGGCCAGAGTCTGTCTTATGCCATGCAGCCAACTCCCTTTATTGAATACACACAGCACTATATATAGTGGTGCCGCAGCCCGCCTGACATCACACCCAGGGCGGGTACAGCAAGACACACAGACTACACACTCACTACACATCATTCCCCTCCTCCTTACAAAAGTGTAAAACACATACACATAATTCAGACCCACCCCAATTTAGGACCTGAATCATGCACTAAGGGAAATAACAGGAAACAGTGAACAGAATGGCCTAACACATTCACACAAAACAACTAAAATCAGTGTGCTTATACAAAATACAGAAAATAATCCTATATCAACATACTCACATTCCACACTGGTTTTACATATACACATTAAAATTATTCACGTTGCACCAATGTTCCCGTTTAGCCAAGGGTAAAACCGGCTCGGGGGTCCAGAGCAGTCCCATGGCATGCGTGCCTTTGGCAGCCACCTGCCCCCGGGGTCAATGCTGACCTCCCCAGCGAGAATGTCTCTTCTCCTGCCCCCGGGGTTAAAGTGACCTCCAAATGTCTCTTCTCTTCACCCTTGACCGCTTCTCTTGTCTGGACCAGCAGTGCTGCTGCCCAGCATGCAGTCCCTCCGTGCCTATTGGTCCGCCCCCGGCCACCTTCGAAACTGCTGCAGCCGTTGTAGCTCCAGACACTCCGGCCCCTTGTGGCTGAGCTCCGGGGAAAACCAAAGCTCGCTCGTCACTGTCACTCATTGACTCGGGCACCTCGCTGTAAGGCCCAGCACCCTTGTCCAAGGCACGTTGAGCCCCGGCACTGAGGTCCCGCCCGACTTTCGTGGCGCCCGGCACCTCCTTTCTGTCATCCGAGGTGCTCTGCTGTGCCATCTCTGTGTCTGGCTGTCGCTGCTGCTTCCCGGGACTTTCAGCATCACCCTCGTCGGTGGCACTTGTTGACCCAGGTGCCTCATCGCTGCGCCCAGCACCGTCGTCCAAGGTACTCCACTGCACTGCCTCTGTGCCCAGCTGTCGCTGCTCCGACTCCAGTGTGCTGAGCTCCTCGGCCGGCTTGCCATCTTTGGTGACCAGGGGCTCCCCCACTCATGGCCTCGGTTCTACCTCGAAGTCTAGCTGGTAGCTCATAGCTTGGTTTTGGTGCGCACCTAGCTTTGTGGCTAACTTCCCCATAGTCACTGAGTGAGCTGCTAGCTTCCCTGAGCTAGCTAGCTTAGCTTCTTTTGGTACCAACAGCTCCATTACCTGCAGTTTCATGGTCCTTGTATGTTTGGCAAAACATTCGGCCTGCTGCCTGATAGCATCCACTTAAGACTCTGTTTCTCCCAACATACAGAGAATTTTCCGACCTTCTACACCAAGATGGTGGGTCAGAAGTGCTCACCTTCGTACTCTGTCAAGTCTACTTAGGCCCAACGCCACAATGTAACCCTCGAACATGGCCACCCAGTTCGGCCACAGGATCGCTGGCTCTCCCGGTCATTCCAGAAACGGTGATAATGGTGGAGGTAGCCCATATGCCCCCATAGTTTCTCCTCATCGCCAAAATGTTATGTCGATAAATCAGAGTCGGAGTTGTTCTTATGCCATGCAGCTAGCTCCCTTTATTGAATACACACAGCACTATTTATAGTGGTGCCGCAGCCTGCCTGATGTCACACCCAGGGCAGGTACAGCAAGACACACACACACTGCACACTCACTACACATCACACAGGGCATCCAAGAAATTAAAGGTAATGTCTAAAACAACAACAAAATTATGGATCTGCCACTTGATCTGAAAACAATCCAGAATCTAATGGGCTCTTCTGTGGCCAAGCTCCATCATTCCACTATGGTTCAGGTCTGTTTTGGGGTAATCTGTGTCTATGAATGCATTTGGGGCATGGGTTCTATAGGCACCTCTACACAACAACGGTAAATTCTTTTTTTTTTGGACCAATTAAGAAGTCAAATTAATAAATTTTCCACAGAAACCTGGACGTTCCAGGGAAACATTGCTGTAGCCCACATTACATTTCAGAAGTTGGGATTAAGGCAGTTTCTTTTGCTCACCAAGGGGCAAACGTTGTTGTCACGGTCACCTTGACTTTAGCCACACAGACTGAAAGCATTATTAACCCGAGTCTCTCAGCACAGAGCTGCCACTTTAACCTTGGCTAAAGAATGTTTCTAGAAAGATATACTGTAGTTCTTAAAGAAAGCTTCATATTTTGAGATAATTTTATTTTATTGTAGATCTCAGCAACTCTCAGCAATAACAATAAACACATTGCCCCTTAGAGAGAAAAAAAAAAGTCAGGAATAAATCTTTGGACAAACTTTTCTGAACACGGTAGCTCACTCAGGCCTTCAGTTTGGGCTACTGTAGAAGTTAACACTCTCAACAAAAGCTTCTATGCATTTACATCTTACAAGATTTTGCCCTAGGGTGACCTCAAAGCAGGAGGAGAGAAAAGGGGAAAACTTCACACAGAAATGTAGCTGACAGGAAAAACCACACGCTAATATCAATGCCATTGTTCACATTTAGCTGGTGGCAGTTGAGGTTTGCACATACACTGTAATTTAAATACTGTTCTGTGTTCAGCGAATTGCCTTTTAAGTCATGTTTGCATTTGTGATTCAGACAGCTTGACTTTAGGAAATTTGCACAACTCATTTTCTTCTTGTGTTTGCTTTGGAAAATGTCTTCATTTGAGTTCCTGATATTTTGAGATACAGAGAATAAGCAAGTGGTTTTGTACTTGAACTGCTTGATTATTCTGTTATCTACCAGTGGGGAATGACTGATCCAGACTAAAGGTGAAACAGTAATAGTCGATCAGTGTTTTGTTGTTTTTCTCTTGCACACATCTGACCAAAGAGAACTTTTTTGTATTTCTTCAGTTCACCTGTCTGTGGGGCTATGTTGCAAAAGCTCAATTATATGAAACAGAAAGTAAAAATAGAACTCACAAAAACTACAGTATTAATTATGACATTTGACCAACCAGACCATCCATGACAAAGTAGTTCATTCTGGCCTGATGAAATCACCCTGACAGTGTTCAGATCTCCTGATTTTTCCACCCTGAATACGACCTCGAGCACAGTCTAGATGCAGACCCACCTGAGGATCATTGTGTGTGAGTTTGGTGAGCATCAGGGGAATTGCCTAGGAGGAGTAGCAATTTTTTTTAATCACATAAAATACATGACTCTTGACCTTGAACACAGCCTAGATGCAGACCCACTTGAGGATCATTGTGCTCAAGTTTGGTGAGCAATGGAGCAGTTGCCTAGGAGGAGTATCAATTTTCGTGAACTCATAAATTCAATTCAATTCAATTCAGTTCAGCTTTATTTATATAGCGCCATATCACAACAAAAGTCATCTCATAGCACTACTAAATGCAGGGAAAACCCCACAATTGCAGAAAGGCCCAGCAATCAGATGATCCCCTGTGAGCAAGCACTTAGCGACAGTGGAGAGGAAAAACTCCCATTTAACAGGAAGAAACCTCTAGTAGAACAAGGCTCAGGGAGGGGCAGTCATCTGCTGCGACTGGCTGGGGGTGAGGGGACAGAGAGGATGAAGAGAACAGACATAAAGAACAGGAACAATGAGAAGCCAAGTACATTATTGGAGGTCACCCGGCAGTCTGAATCTATTAACAGCAAAACAAAAGGGGGTTAAGAGACACAAGATCCCTCCCTAATCGTAGGCTATATTGAAAAGGAAGGATTTTACCCTGTTCTTAAAAACAGAGATCGAGTCTGACTCCCAGACCCAGAGTGGTAATTGGTTCCACAGAAAAGGAGCTTGATAGCAGAAGGTTCTGCCTTCCATTGTACTTTTGGAGATTCTGGGTATTACAAGTAATCCAGCATTTTGGGAGTGTAGTGCTCTGTTAGGATGATAGGGTAATATCAGATCTTTAAAATATATAAGGGGGCCTGATTATTAAGAGCTTAAGTGAGAAGAAGGATTTTAAACTTATTTCTAAACTCTATGGGAAGCCAATGAAGGGAGGCCAGAACGGGAGAGATATGATCTCTCTTTCTGGAACCAGTTAAAACTCTTGCAGCAGCATTTTGGATCAACTGAAGACTTTTTAAAGATATTTTAGGACAACCTGGCAATAACGAGTTACAATAATTTAATCTAGAGCTGACAAAGGCGTGGATCAGTTTCTCAGCATCATTCAGAGACAAGATGCTCCTAATCTTGGCAATATTGCGCAGATGATAGAAGGCAGTCTTAGAAACAAATTTAATATGTGAACAGATCTTGATCAAAAATAACTCCAAGGTTCCTCACAGAACTATTCAGAGTGAGATTAGCAGCATCCAAATTAAGAGTTTGATTTGGAAAGGAATTTCTAAGGTTTTTTGGACCAACAATAATGACTTCAGTCTTATCTGGGTTTAATAGTAGAAAATTAAAGATAAGCCTTTAAGCCTTTATTAGTCCCACAATGGGGAAATTCCAGGATTGCAACAGCACAGGGATAGCAACACTCAGAGCAATAATTAAGAAGATAAGAAAATAAAATAAGAGCAGTTAAGTGGAGCATTGTAGCTTGATGGAATAAACAGCATAACCGTCTATTTAGTTACCCTACATGGTATGAATATGTACCCATACATATTGTCACCCTCCGTAGCGACTGATACTGTCCTAGTTGTATGCTGGAGGGGACTATTTGTGTAAGTCTGTTGCATCTTTTGCATTCAATACTATTAGGTCGTCACATTTTTTTGCTATCTCTGCGAGCAGCTCTGCTTAGGTTATACAGTCTGACAGCCGTAGGTAGGAAGGACCTGCGAAACCTCTCGGTCGCGCACCTAGGATGATGTAGTCTACTGCTAAATGAGCTCCTCAGTGCATTCAGTATGTCCTGCATAGGGTGGGACTTGGAGTCCAGCAGAGATGACAGTTTAGCCACCCTCCTTCTCTCTCCTACCTCCTCCACTGGGTCAAGGCGTTCCCCAGGACAGAGCTAGCTTTCTTGATTAGTTTGTTCAGTCTCTTCCTATTGGCTGCTGTAATGCCACTGCCTCAGCAGACCATTCCAAAAGTGATGGCTGATGCCACCACTGTGTCGTAGAATGTCTTCAGCAGTGCCCCTTGTTAACCAAAAGACTGAGCCTCCTCAGTAGGAACAGCCTGCACTGTCCCTTCTTGTAGAGTGCATCAGTATTGTGTGACCAGTCTAGTTTATTTTTCAGATGAACACCCAGGTACTTGTAGGATGTCACCATCTCAATGTCTGTTCCCTGTATGTTTACTGGTGCTGTGAAGGGTTGTCCTTGCCTGCAGCAGTCCACCACCAGCTCCTTAGTTTTCCTCACGTTGATCTGGAGGTAGTTCCAATGGCACCAGTCCACGAAGTCCTGGATAAGTCCTCTGTGCTCAGCTTCATCTCCGTTGGTGATGAGGCCGACGATCGCAGAGTCATCAGAGAACTTTTGTAGATGGCAGTGTGTTGTGTTGTGTGAGAAGTCCACAGTATAAAGGGTGAACAGGAAGGGAGCCAAAACCGTTCCCTGGGGGGCCCCCCTGCTACCGATTGATAGTGTCGGACACACAATCCCGGGTTCTCACAAACTGTGGCTGGTTAGTGAGGTAGTCCAGGATCCATGATGACAGGTGCTGGTCCATTCCTGCGCACAGCAGCTTGTCCTTCAGAATCATCGGTTGGATGGTGTTGAAAGCACTGGAGAAGTCAAAGAACATGATCCTCACCGCATTCCCGGGCTTCTCCAGGTGGGACAGGGAACGGTGAAGCAGGAAGAACACTGCATCCTCCACCCCAATGCCATGCTGGTAGGCAAACTGGAGTGGATCCATCGCTGGTCCCACCAGGGGGCGGAGGTGAGCAAGGAGCAGTCTCTCCAGGGTCTTCATCATGTGAGATGTCAGGGCCACTGGTCTGTAGCTGTTCAGGTCTTTGGGGTGGAAAGTCTTTGGTACAGGTACCACACAAGATGTTTTCCACAACTGTGGTACCCTCCCCAGCTTCAGGCTCAGGTTGAAGATGAGCTCCACAATCCCACACAGCTGGTCTGCGCAGGACTTGAGGAGCTTTGCGCTGATGCCGTCCAATCCCGAGGCCTTCCTCGCCTTGATCTTCCTCAGCTCCATCCTCACCTGGGTCTTAGTGAGGGTCAGGTTGGGGGGCTGTGTGCTGGGAGTGGAGGGTGTTGGTGGAGTGGGGTGTGGACAGCAGGTCTCGGTGACTTTAGAGGCAGCAGTGGTTGTTGTGCAGTCAGGGGGGAGGGCGGTTGGTCAAACCTATAAAAAACAGGTTCAGATTGTTCGCCCACTCCCTGCCCCCCGTACCCTGGGCGGAGGTATTCTGGAGCCCAGAGATGGTTTTAAGGTTTCTCCAGACCCACCAATGTCGCTCTGTTGCAGCTTGTCCCCCATCTTCTTCCTGAAGCTGTCCTTGCCTTCTCTGATCTTCCTCCTCAGCTCCCTCTGTACGGACTTCAGCATCTCCCTGTTCCCCGACCTGAAGATCCTCTTCTTCTCTCTCAGAAGTGTTTTTATCTCAGGGTTGATCCAGGGTTTGTTGTTCGAGCAACACCGTATGGTCTTGGTGGGTACGGTGTTGTCCACACAGAAGTTGATGTAGTCGGTGATGGTGTGAGTGAGGCCATCGATGTCCTCACCATGTGGATTGCAGAGCTGCTCCCAGGCAGTGATTTCAAAACAGTCCTTTAGAGCGTCCATTGCCTCCTCAGACAATAACTTCACCGTGCGCATGACCGGAGGCTGTCTGTGTACTAGTTTGTACACCGGCAGGAGATGAACCAAGTTGTGATCCGATCTCCCGAGTGGGGGTAGTGGTGATGAGGTGTACGCCTCCTTAGTATTTGCATAGAATAAGTCCAGTGTTTTATTGTCTCTAGTGTGGCATGTGACATACTGGGTGAACGTGGGCAGAATGGGGGACAGTGAAATATGGTTGAAATCACCTGAGATGAGGAGAAGAGCATCTGGGTGTTCTGTCAGCAGCCTGCCAGTTACTAAGTGAATGGCGTCACGCGCTGTCCCCGCGTTTGCCGTCGGATTTGGATAAATAACAATGCAGATCACGTGTGAGTATTCCCACGGGAGATAGGTAGGCCACATGCTAACAGCTAGCAACTCAATGTCTTTGTTGCAGTGTTGTTGTTTAACTGTGATATGTCCCGGTCTGCACTAGCTGTTACTGACATACATTATCACTCCTCCGCCCCTTGCCTTCCCACTGTCTGGTGTCCGGTGTGCCCGTATTGCGTGGAAACCCTCCAGTTTGATGTTAGCATCTGTTACTATTTCTGTTAGCCACAAATTACAAGTCATCCAGGCTTTGATTTCCTTAAGACAGGCATCTAACTTGGCTAATTGATTACAATCATCGGGCTTCATTGACAGGTATAATTGTGTGTTGTCTGTGTAACAATTAAAATGTATACAGTACTTTCTAATGATATTGCCTAATGGAAGCATATATAAACTAAAAAGAGTAGGGCCTAACACAGATCCCTGTGGAACTCCGTGACTGAGCTTAGTGTTGGAAGAAAACTCATCACTGATGTGAACAAACTGAAGTCTATCGGACAAATAAGATCTAAACCACTGCAGCGAAGTTCCATTTAGTCCAACATAGTGCTCTAATCTATCAAATAGAATGTCATGATCGATAGTATCAAAGGCTGCACTAAGATCTAAAAGGACAAGTACAGAAACAAGTCCATTACCAGATGCGATAAGGAGGTCATTAATGACCATCACTAAGGCTGTTTCAGTACTGTGATGAACTCTGAACCCAGATTGAAACTCTTCAAATAAACCATTTCCCTGCAACTGGTCAAACAATTGCGCAGATCTCATGACCTTTGACAATGGACCTTGAGCTCAGACCCACCTGAGAGTTTTTCTGCATGATTTTGTTGAGAATCAGGGCAATTGCTTAGGAGTAGTGGCTTTTTTGTGAAATCACTTAAGTGCCAGATCCTTCGACATTTTACCTTGACCACGACCTAGCATACAACCTGGATAGAGACTCACCTGAAGATCATTGTGAGTGAGTTTGGTGACCAATGAGTTCCCAGATCTCCTGACCTTGAGCAAATTCTTGCTGCAGACCCACCTGAGGATCCCAGTGTGTGAGTTTGGTGAACATCAAGGCTATTACCTAGAAGGAGTAACGATTTATCTGAGATCACATCAGATACCAGATCTTCATATTATTGGCTTTTACCTTGAATTTGAGCACAACCTGGATGCATACCCATTTGATGATCATTGTGTGTGAGTTTTGTAACAGATTTATGGGTTTTATAGGTGTTTTATTGTTGGTACTGTGGTGAACACACATGGGACCTGTTGGACCGGTTTTGTGACTCACATTTTAGGTCAGAACAAAGGCAGGAATCTTAGCCTTGGTATGCAAGGCTGGAGACTGTGGGGGGTCAATTAAGGGATTAAGGAAAGGATGCATGGGAGACAGTGGAAGTGATATCATGGAGAGAAATGCATTGTGACTGTCTTTATTATGCAAGGTGGTGAAATGCATTGTGACTGTCTTTATTATGCAAGGTGGTCTGTGTGACATGTGATCTATGAGGTGTGAAGTCCCTGATATTTAAGGACGAGAGTTTACTGTTTCACTTTCTTTTTTCTCTGCTTTGAAATGATGGAGATGTGAATAAAGCTGACTCTGAGAAAGAACTCTGCCTCGTCATTTTCACATCTTCCACACTGGTGACCTGAGACGTATCATGGAAGAAGAAAATTCCCCCGGGCCAGCCACGTCAGGAGCCCCCAGCCAAGCGAATGCCGCTACAATCCAGCTACCGGACTTCTGGCAGAACAATCCGTGCTCCTGGTTCAACGCGGTTGAGGCACAGTTCAACCTCCGGGGGATATCGGTAGATGCCACAAAATTCTACCACGTAGTCACAAAGCTGGACAACAACACGGCCCAGCATGTGGAGAGCCTGATCGACCAGCCGCCGGAGAGTGACAAATACGGCGCGTTGAAGGCTGCACTCATCCAGCAATTCACCCCCTCGGCGGAGGAGCGAGCAGAGAGGCTCCTGGCGCTGACGGAGGGGGAAAACGACATGCCCGCGAGCCTGATGGAGAAGTTGTTGAGGTTGAAAGACTCTGACGACGATCACTTCATTTTCACCCACCTCTTCCTCAGGACTCTACCGTCAGCAGTGAGAGCGGTTCTGGCCAGTTCGCCACTGTTGGCCCCTACGGGACTACCACGCGCTGGGCCGAGAGGCGCAGCGGATTGTCAACGCCACCAAGCGGCGCGCAGCCACGGCCGCTGCAGCGGAACTCGGCGCGACAACCGGAGACGACAGGAGGCCAGAGGCAGCGGTGCCAGACTCACCGATGACGGCGGCGGCAAGGGCCAAGGAGCGTGGACCGGACGTCTTTTGTTTCTACCATCGCCGCTTCGCAAAGAGGGCACGCAAGTGTGTACCACCATGCCAGTTCGGGCGTTCGGGAAACGGCAAGACCGGGGGTCGGTAGCAGCCGCAGCCCTCGGGGAAGAGAACAAGCTGCTCCACTTGTCGGACGCACGCTCCGGGAGGCAGTTCCTCGTCGACACAGGCTCCCAGTTGAGTTTCATCACACCTTCCTACACGGACAGACTGGCTGGTTCCGGAGGTCCCCAGGTGACAGCGGCGAACGGCTCGGAGATTAAGACCTTTGGTGAGAAGACTCTGCTTCTGTCTCTACACAGCCGTGCATATGAGTGGACTTTTGTTGTAGCAACAGTAAATTTCAATATGCTGGGGGCTGATTTTTTGTGCTCACATGGGTTGTTGGTTGATCTCGCTAACAGGCGCCTGGTTAATGCACTTTCTTTTGATTCTATCCCCTGTACAGTGTGAGTGGCCCCACCAACAGCACAAGCCAACGTCACAGCAGCAGGCGGTAAGTTCCACACACTGCTCACTCAGTTCCCAGCACTCACGGTCCCCACATTTTTGGCAACAGTCGCTAAGCACGGGGTGGAGCATTTTATTACCACTACCAGACTGCCCATTTTTGCAAAAGCTCGGCGCTTGGACGCAGTTAAACCAGCCATAGCGTGCGAGGAGTTCGCCAACCTGGAGAGGTTGGGCATTATCCGACGTTCAAACAGTCCGTGGGCTTCCCCCCTACATATGGTCCCGAAAGCTGACGGATCATGGCGCCCTTGCGGGGATTTCCGCAGGTTAAACAACGCTACAGCGCATGACCGCTACCCAATCCCACATATCCAAGATTTTTCGGTTCATTTGGCGGGGGCGCGCATTTTTTCTAAAATAGACTTGGTCCACGGTTACCACCAAGTCCCAGTGCGCGCTGAGGACATACCCAAAACAGCGGTAATAACGCCGTTTGGTTTATTCGAGTTTTCACGCATGCCATTTGGACTTAAAGGGGCTGCTCAGACGTTCCAACGCATGATGGACGCGGTGCTTCGCGATCTCCCTTTTGTGTTCGTCTACCTGGACGATATTTTAGTAGCCAGCGCGACCGAAGACGAACACGAAAAACACCTGGCCACAGTTTTCCGAAGGTTGGGAGATCACGGGTTAATAATCAACCCAGCGAAGTGTCAGTTCGGGGAGGCGCAGATTGATTTTTTAGGACACCGCGTCTCCCCCGAAGGAGCAGTTCCGCTGCCTGACAAAGTGTGCGCTGTGGCAGATTTTCCCCGGCCGCAGACAGTCAGGGCGTTGCAGGAGTTTTTGGGAATGGTGAATTTTTATAACCGTTTTCTCCCCCGCGCGGCGCAACTCATGCAGCCGCTGTATGCCGCTCAAAAGAAAGAAACCCGCGGATAAGTTCGAGTGGTCCCCGGAGCGGGACCAAGCGTTCTCGGAGGTGAAAGCAGCCTTGGCAAAGGCTGCGTTGTTGGCACACTCACCACTGACGCGTCAGAGGTGGCCATAGGGGAGGTCGTGGAGCAACATGTAGCCGGGGCTTGGCAGCCCCTCACCTTTTTCAGCAGGACTTGCGCAATAGCGAACATAAATACAGCGCGTTCGACAGGGAGCTGCTCACTCTCCATTTGGCCATCCGCCACTTTCAGTTCTGGCTGGAAGGACACGCTTTCACCGCGTTCGTTGATCACAAACCGTTAACATTCGCGATGGCCAAGGTCTCTGAACCGTGGTCAGGCTGGCAGCAGAGACAGCTGGCCGCCATATCCGAGTTTACCACTGATATTCAGCATGTGGCGGGCAAACTCAATGTAGTGGCAGATTGCCTCTCGCGCGCCGTGGCAGCCCCAGTCAGCATAGGGTTAGATTATGCAGCCATGGCCGCGGAGCAGGTTAATGACGCGGACGTGCGCACGCTCCAGTCTGGACCAACAGGGTTAAGGCTGGACAGCAGGGTGCTGCAAGACGGTATGCCCCCCCCTAATCTGCGATGTCTCCACTGGACGGCCGCGTCCAGTAGTACCGGCCACGTGGCGCCGCCGCGTTTTTGACTTGGTTCATTCTTTGGCGCACCCCGGAGTGCGAGCGTCGATCAAAATGGTGGGAGAGAAATTTGTGTGGCCGAGCCTCCGCAAACAGATCAAAGAGTGGGCAGCAGCCTGCACGGCGTGTCAACGAGCCAAAGTACACGGGCACACGAGGGCTCCTTTGGAACAGTTTCACATTCCGGCCAAGAGGTTCGATCACGTTCATGTGGACCTCGTTGGACCCCTCCCACTGTCACAGGGGTGCGCACATCTTCTGACAATGGTGGACCGCACCACGCGCTGGCCTGAAGTGGTCCCGCTGGCATCAACCACGGCCGAGGAAGTGGCGCGCGTGTTTTTAACAGCTTGGGTGGCGCGCTTCGGTGTTCCGTCGGACATTACGTCCGACAGAGGCCCTCAATTTGTTTCCGAGCTTTGGTCAACAATGGCCCGCAGCCTGGGTGTCACAATTCACCGCACAACCGCGTACAATCCGCAGGCTAACGGGTTATGCGAACATTTTCATAGGTCATTGAAAGCGGCTCTCAAAGCGTCACTGACGGATACAAATTGGGTTGACAAGTTACCATGGGTGTTATTGGGATTGCGTTCTGCACCTAAAGAGGATCTAGAAGCCTCACCAGTGGAGCTCGTGTTTGCGCAGCCACTCCGGCTGCCTGGGGAGTTTCACCCAGATAACCCTGCGCCAAACGCCTCCCCGTCTCAGCTGTTGCGGAGTAACATAGAATCAAGCACGCTGCCCGGCCCCGCACACCACAGTTTTCCGTGCGTTTTTGTGCCTAAAACTTTGAAGAACGCAGAGTTTGTTTTTGTTAGACACGATGTGCATCGAACCCCGTTGCGGCCGCCTTATGACGGACCATTCAGAGTGCTAGAAACAGGGGACAAGCAGTTTTTGCTAGATTTGGGGGGTAGGAAAGAGAAAATTGGCATAAACAGACTTAAACCCGCTTTTGTGGTGGCAGATGAGGAAGTGCTGTTGGTAAAGGCCCCGCGGTGAGGTAGACCACCACGGAGGGTTTCACACAGTAATGTTTCCCAAAGTAATGTTTCCCCAGAGCACCCGCAGAGACTGACAAAGGGTTTCCGCCCCCAGACGGCAAACCCCCAGCGTGACAGCACCGCAGAGACGGTGAACCCCAGCTACAGCAGATTCGGCAGGAGGCTGAAGCCTATCCAGCATGTGGACTGATGTGTATTGATGCTATCATGGCATGCATGTGGCTATCTTCTTGTTGTTCTGTTTTTCTAAAATGCTGGGGGGGCTTGTGTGGTGAACACACATGGGACCTGTTGGACCGGTTTTGTGACTCACATTTTAGGTTGGAACAAAGGCAGGAATCTTAGCCTTGGTATGCAAGGCTGGAGACTGTGGGGGGTCAATTAAGGGATTAAGGAAAGGATGCATGGGAGACAGTGGAAGTGATATCATGGAGAGAAATGCATTGTGACTGTCTTTATTATGCAAGGTGGTGAAATGCATTGTGACTGTCTTTATTACGCAAGGTGGTCTGCGTGACATGTGATCTATGAGGTGTGAAGTCCCTGATATTTAAGGACAAGAGTTTACTGTTTCACTTTCTTTTTTCTCTGCTTTGAAATGATGGAGATGTGAATAAAGCTGACTCTGAGAAAGAACTCTGCCTCGTCGTTTTCACATCTTCCACAGTACCAGTATTAATATAAATCTGAATGTGAGTAGGAATGAAGATTTCTTTTCATTACACACACATAAGCTGGTTTGGGGGCACCAGTCCAAATTAATGGACAATTTTATTAACAATTATTTATTTGTACCAATTATGAATCAGTATCAAAAAAAAACAAAACCTTGTGAGTTCTTGTCTGCTTATAATGAAGAATCATGAAATCAACCAATAACTCCCATATTTCATGTTTGGGGTTGTTTTCAACCCCGTCCACAATCTGTGGTGGTAGGTCTTTGATTATTGCTTATTAATTCCAGCTGGCAGATTAATTGAGCATTGCTCTCTGCCAGTCCTACGGCCACGCCTCCTCCTCTTGCCAGACATTTACCGGCTGTGTTTTATCACCACATGCACACACATGCACACTTACGCACGCATGCACGCACGCACGCACACTCACACATGCACACACTCACATAGTCCAATCAGTCACGCACCTGCTTGCTACACTGCTGTGACCACTTGCCTTCATTAGTGATTTGGGTACTTATGGGAGGCGGTGTAATCAGTCAGTGTGGCAGCTCAAGTCAACCTTGGACATCCTGGCTTGCTGATTGTTGGCTTCCTTCCTTTTGGACTATACTATGTAGTTCCTCAGAGCCTTTCCACTCCAACATGTATGTAAGTCTTCCCTCATTTATGCCTTTCCTCTCTGCTCCTACCCTGCCCGGAGCGCGTATGGCATCTAATCCCAGCCAACAGAATTTGTAGCTGGTTGTCTCATCTTCTCTCATCAGTGACTGTTATTTGGATAATTTGTATATTTTCCCTTTTTTAAATAAACACGTTATATTACTGCATTTTGGGCTTGAATCAATTGATATGTTCGCTGCACGATTATGCAGCGGACATGACACCCTATGTCTTTCAATAGTTTAATAAGAAATGTCAGAATAGGTTATCACATTAATTCAACATGTATCATGGGCATCAAACACTGTTATTGAATTACTGAGCATCACATGTGAATCAAACATTTGTGGAACCAAAGAAAACATAGTTTAACTTGGCAATAGACTGGAAACTGGAAAACCATAAAATAACATTGGTTAAGAAACGTGGATGCATTTTTATGAAGAAAATGATGACTAAACTATTCTATAATTGAAAATTGGTGTTTCTCTGTAAAGGAAGGTAGATTAATGAAAATACAAAATGCATTTGACATTCTGAATGGAGTTGGCAAATCTTAGGTTTAAAGATTTATACAAGGAATATTCTGAAGTATTAAGTTTAAGAAGATTAAGAGATCACAACTGGCTGGTTCTTCAGCAAGCTGGGCGAGGTCTCCTCTTATGCACTGAAAAAGGAATTTGGCCAGGTTGGCAAATTCCTGATAGTATTTGTTTATTCTACAAAGTCCAATCAGAAAGTCAAACTGAGACAAAAACATGCCACAGATCCATTACTTGCGATGTATTGTGGCTTGAATGAGTTGGCTTAAGCTTAGTAAAAATCAAACAAAAATCTTCAAACAAAAATCACGATAATTTAAAGAAAAGGATTAAAATAAGAAAACGTGAACTTTAAAGAAAAGAAAAAGAATTTTCACAGAGCATGGGAGACTCTGGGCCTACTTGAAGATAGAAAAGAAATAGGAGAGCTGAAAATGCTCCCTTAGAGCTTGACTACACCCCAAAAACTGAAAACAAAGGAACATTTTTCTCGGGTGTGGCAGGATCTCACTGAACCTCATGAAAACTGAGCTGGGCCAATTTGATCTTCTTTTGTTCAGCAGAAGTCATAAATGGCCTAACAAGAAAATGCAGTGAAGCCTTGAACTCTATTGGTTCATCAAAGTCCAGCTATGGTCTTCCAGAGAGAGGAGAGAAATCTGAGATGAGAGAAACTTGATATGGAAAGTGAAATCCTCCTGCAACACATATATGCTGCTGAATAAAGCATAAATTCTTTAAACTTTAGTGACTAACATATCCTACTTGATAAAAGGAACACACACAGGGTCTCTACATTGTTCATGAGATTAATTTCTTGTTGGAGGCATACAAAAATTAATTTATTCCTGAAAAAAGAAACACATATCAAATCATATCAATAAAAACATTTCAAACCATAATTGTCCATTCCAGAGTTCAGCCATATCTTCAATAGCCGATACTGTCTTGAGAGAAAGAATATGAATTAATTTATTGTCCACAACTGCAAAGAGAGGAAAAATTAAATATTCCTGAGTCGTCCACCCGATGGCACTGTAAAACTGTCTGGTTGTTTAATGAAGAATCTTGACTTCCCAGCCTGGAATAAATCACCTATAACTCTGTCATTTTGGGGCATTCCTTTGCCAAATAGAGAAAAGGGAGAATGACTAAGTCCTGGAGAAGGGATTAACTTCCACTTTATGGCTGATGGGTTGTGTTATGGCTCTGGTGCTTGGGTGAGAAAACTAGTTCATGACCAGACCTTTGGTGTGAAACAATTCTTCCTCATCAAAGAATGATTTTATAAATTGGAACCCACGGTCAACAGTTTGGTGAGCATCAGGGCAATTGCCTAGGAGGAGGAGCAATTCTTGTGAAATGTGGATGGATGAATGGGTAGCTGGACAGACAAATGCATGATGAAAGCCGTACCATCATATGAGTTCCTTTTGGTTCTGCTGGAATGAGCTAAAAAATAGAATATATTTTTGAGAAAGAGTTAAGACACATGACAAAGTTGCAAGTTTATTAAAAAGTGGCAAACATTTATAAAAAGTGAGAAAAAAGTTCAGAGGAAATTCAATTCAACTTTATTTATATAGCGCCATTTCACAACAGCAGTCATCTCATAGCACTTTCAACTGTAAGGGAAACCCCCACAGTTGCAGGAAAGACTTGTCTATTACTAATGTTGACATGATAAAGTCATACTAATCTAAATGGCAGTGTTGTTTAAGAAGTTCTTAAATGGGACATTTATATCATGGGAATACACATCAAATATAGTCATTTACTCCTCTGTGGATCATCACCTTATCATGGTGGAGGGATTTGTGTGCACTATTGATCCCAGGAGCTATGTTGTCGGGGGCAACTTACCTGTGGTAAGATCTCCCAAGACACATTGGGCCTGGGTGAAGGGTCAGACCAAGATCTAAATTGCTTTCTATATGTGCTGGTTTTCTTTTAATAGCCTCCTGCCTGCCTCAGGGACTACAGATGGAAATTAGTGAGAATGCTATAATCTGGTGCAGAGCATCTTTACCCTGTGTTTAATGTTGTTGTTTTTTTTCTGTACATAGTCCCTGACAAATTAAAAAAAAAAAAAACTAAAACTAAGAGCAGTGCAGTGGATCCCTATGAAAACCATTACATCAAGGACCCATTGGACGCACCACCTGCAGGAGGGATCATGGGGATCATGGTGCTGTGAACCAGGCAGCACTCTGGGCTTCCCTACTTGGCCTGCTGCACCGATATCTGGACCCTCAGATAAATGGTACTGGATGGATGGATGGATGGATGGATATAATTATTTATATGGTAGACTTAATGAAGTTCTGGGAATCCAACCAAGACAAAGTCAATTTGCTCTTAATGGGAGCTTGTAATGGTGATTTTATTTTCCTAGTTATTTTTTTTCCCCTTGTCCCGTCAGGCAGCTAGGTAAGCAGAACAGAGATCTGTTACCCTTATTGTGCCAAAACAGATTTACTTTGCCAAAAGGAGCTTATACAGTACCTATCTATGTACTGTATGTAGTTATTTTCTACAGTTAGGCAACAAATGAGAAAAAAAATCAAACTACTATTCAGAAATGAAAAAATTAGTTGTCGCCACCCACTGACTGTTGAATATGTACAGTGGTGTGAAGAAGTGTTTGCCCCCTTCCCGATTTCTCATTTTTTTGTATGTTTGTCACACTTAAATGTTTCAGATCATCAAACAAATTTAAATATTAAACAAAGATAACACAAGTAACCACAAAATGCAGTTTTTAATTGAAGGTTTTTATTATTAAGGGTAAAAATAATCCAAACCTACATGGCCCTGTGTGAAAAAGTGATTGCCCCCCTGCTAAAACATAAATTAACTGTGGTTAATCACATCTTTGAAAGCTGAGTTCAATTTTCTAGCCATTTCTAAAGCTTTGAGACTCCAGCAAACCACAGTGAGAGCCATTATCCACAAATGGCAAAAGCATGGAACAGTGGTGAATCTTTCCAGGAGTGGCCAACTGCCCAAAATTACCCCAAGAGCGCAGTGACAACTCATCCAAGAGGTCACAAAAGACCACACAACAACATCCAAAAAACTGCAGGCCTCACTTGCCTCAATTAAGGTCAGTGTTCATGACTCCACCATAAGAAAGAGACTAGGAAAAAATGGCCTTGCATGGCGGAGTTCCAAGATGAAAACCACTGCTGAGCAAAAACAACATAAAGGCTTGTCTCAGTTTTGCCAGAAAACATCTTGATGATCCCCAAGACTTTGGGGAAATTACTCTGTAGACTGATGAGACAAAAGTTGAAGTTTCTGGAAGTTGTGTGTCCCATTACATCCGGCGTAAAAGTAACACAGCATTTCAGAAAAGGAACATCATACCAGCAGTAAAATATGGTGGTGGTGTGGTATATATTACTCATATATTCCATACCTACATATGTTAGAGCATGTGGAAATGTTTGGTGACAGCATATGTAAGGAACTTCACACCTCGGAAAGGACAAAGGAATCTCACCCGCCGTGTGAAGATCAAAGACGTCCCAGGACGCGGCGGCGGAGATGGACTAGACACCTTCGCCCCCCAAGGCGAGGAGAGGAATTCCCATCACCTCCCAAGACAAAGAGAGGAGATAACAGAACAATGGGGGGATTAAGATAACGGGGGATGTCAGCTTGTGTAATGCATGTCTTTGATGTGTGCCTGTATTTAACCAGCGAGCTGGGCAGAAATCTTTCTCTTTGCCTTCTGCCAAGCTCTGCACCAGATGAGACAAGATAGAAGAGCTGTTCATTAAAGACTCTGTTTTTAATACAAAATCGCCTCATCATTTCCAGCTCCTCTACACTGGTGACCTTGACGCGAGTATGGACCGGAGGCGTTCTTCAAGCGACTCATCCGTGGCGACTCTGGCATACACCAGCAACGACGCAGACGAGGGAACAAGCGGACAGCTGTTTCCCCCGGCAGAGGGTACCGAGAGAGCTCAACCGAGCTCCAGCACCGCCGTGAGAGCAGAGGCAAGGCACTCTCACCCGGCGGGCACAACAGTGATGATGTGCACGAACGCCGTCGCTGTCAAACTGCCAGATTTCTGGCGAGAAGACCCGGCCTCTTGGTTTCAACAAGCTGAAGCCCAGTTCATACTGGCGGGCATCACGGCAGACGATACTAAATTCTACCATATCGTCTCCAAACTCGACTCCGCCACTTCGAGGTGTGTGCGGAGCTTGATCCGGCGACCACCGGCCCGGGACAAGTATGAGACACTCAAGGCGACCATCGTGGCGAATTACGTCCCGTCAGCGGAGGAAAGAGCCGAGAAGATCCTGGCGGTCTACAGCCACAGAGGGGGCAATCCAAAGACCCTCATGGAGGATTTGCTGCAGCTCAAGGAGGAGGACAATGATAATTTCCTCTTCCAATTTATTTTCCTCAGCACGCTACCACCACACATGAGAGGGACACTCGCCAGTATGAAGTGCAACAATCATCAGGACTTCCGCACACTGGCCAACGAGGCTTATCGGCTCGTCAACGCCTGCAGGGAACTGACACCCACAGCGGCATCCGCAGACCTCAAAACTGACGCCCCGAGCCTTGGAGAGCCACAACCCACGGAGCAGACTCAACCCACGGTGACAGCGGCGCGGCCCAAGCGCAACAAACAGAATGACGTCTGTTATTATCACCACCGCTTCGCCGAGAAAGCCCGAAAATGTGTTCCCCCCTGCAAGTTTACGATGTCGGGAAACGCCAAAGCTGAGGGCCGTTAACAGCAGCGGTTCTCGGCGAGAAAAATAAGCTGTTATACGTGACGGATGGACACACAGGCAAGCAGTTCCTCATCGACACGGGAGCTCAGCTGAGTTTCGTCATGCCCTCCCACGCAGATCGAGCCATGGGCACCCGGGGCAACGGAGCAGTGGCAGTCAACGGCTCTGACATCGACACGTTCGGGGAAAAGAGCCTGCACCTCCTCATTCACGGCCGCAACTACAGATGGACATTTGTTGTAGCGGCGGTGAGTTTTAACTTGTTAGGTGCAGATTTTCTGTGTGCACACGGGTTATTAGTGGATCTAGCAAATAGGCGCCTGGTTAATGCACTATCTTTTGCTTCTATTCCATGCTCAGCTCAAGTCTCTCCACCACCTGTGCAGGCCAACGTCACCACGGCAGGAGGTAAGTTTGAGCAACTCCTCACCCAATTTCCAGCACTCACAACCCCCAAATTCTCAGCCACTGTAGCCAAACACGGGGTTAAACACTTCATTCCAACAACGGGACCTCCCGTTTTTGCCAAAGCTCGCCGCTTAGACGCGGCCAAGCTCAACATAGCAAGGGACGAGTTTGCAGCCCTCGAAAAATTGGGCATTGTTAGACGCTCAAGAGCCCTTGGGCTTCACCACTTCACATGGTTCCGAAATCCGACGGTTCTTGGAGACCGTGTGGAGATTACCGCAGATTAAACAACGCTACAGCGCATGACCGCTACCCCACCCCTCACATACAGGACTTTTCACTGCATTTAGCGGGTGCGCGCATTTTTTCAAAGATAGACTTAGTCCGCGGTTATCACCAAGTCCCAGTCCGAGCTGAAGACATTCCTAAAGCAGCGGTTATAACCCCTTTCGGCCTTTTTGAATTCCTGCGAATGCCGTTCGGCCTCAAAGGCGCTGCTCAAACTTTTCAACGTATGATGGACGCAGTCCTACGCGACCTCCCCTTTGTTTTCGTCTACCTCAACGACATGCTGGTAGCCAGCTCATCCGAGGAAGAGTACGAGCAGCACCTCACTACCGTTTTTCAGAGGCTAGAAGAGCACGGACTAATAATTAATCCAGCCAAATGCAAATTTGGCGTATCGCAAATTGATTTTTTGGGACATAGAGTCTCCCCGAAAGGGGCAGTTCCGCTTCCAGACAAAGTTCATGCGATAGAAGGTTTTCCACGGCCCCAAACGGTCAAATCGCTACAGGAATTTTGGGGGATGGTTAATTTTTACAACCGTTTCCTCCCCCATGCAGCTCAGCTCATGCAGCCCCTGTATGACGCGCTCAGAAAAAAGAAAGCTTCCAACGCGGTCGAATGGACCCCGGAGCGCGAACGCGCTTTCGCGGAAGTAAAAAACGCCCTAGCTAACGCCACAATGTTAGTCCACCCAGATCCCTCGGCCCGCATTGCTCTAACCACAGATGCTTCAGACCTGGCCATAGGGCAGTTGTAGAACAACTTGTCAGCGGGGTCTGGCAACCTTTAGCATTCTTTAGCAAATCGCTAAACCCGACGGAATGCAAATACAGCACTTTCGACAGGGAGCTGCTGGCGCTCCATTTGTCCATCCGCCACTTCCAGTTTTGGTTAGAAGGGCGGAGTTTCACGGCTTTTGTGGACCATAAACCGCTCACTTTTGCTATGGCTAAAATTTCAGAACCATGGTCGGGCAGACAACAAAGACAGCTAGCTGCGATTTCAGAGTTCACCACAGACATTCGACATGTAGCGGGCAAACTTAACGTAGTAGCGGACTGTCTCTCTCGCGCTGTGGCACCACCAGAGCACGAGGAGACAGATTACACTGCCTCAGCAGCGGAACTCTTCACTAACGCAGACACATACGCAGCACCTATCCATGAAGGGATAGATTATGCAGCCATGGCGGAAGAACAAGGCAGTGATGCGGACGTGCGCGCGCTCCTGTCTGGACCAACAGGGTTAAGGCTGGAGAAAAAAGGGTTGCGCGACGGCGTGCCCCCCCTAATATGCGATGTTTCAACCGGCCGACCTCGCCCGTTAGTATCAGCTGCTTGGCGCCGCCGCATTTTCGACGCAATTCACTCCCTCGCGCACCCGGGTGTGCGCGCCTCGGTTAAAATGGTCGCCGAAAAGTTTGTGTGGCCAGGCCTGCGCAAAAACGTAAAAGAATGGGCAAAAACTTGCATTCCTTGTCAACGCGCCAAAATACACAGACACACAAAAGCCCCTCTGGAGCCTTTTCCAATCCCTGCTAGAAGGTTCGACCACATTCATGTCGACCTCGTGGGGCCACTACCTTCCTCCCAAGGTTTCACACACCTGCTAACAATGATAGACCGCACCACGCGCTGGCCAGAGGCAGTCCCTCTAGCGGCAACTACAGCGGAGGAAGTCGCTCGCGTTTTTCTAACAAATTGGGTGGCACGTTTCGGCGTCCCATCAGACATCACGTCAGATAGGGGGCCTCAATTTGTCTCAGAGCTCTGGTCAGCCATGTCCAACAGTTTAGGGGCAACAATTCATCGCACCACCGCTTATCACCCTCAGGCTAATGGGTTATGCGAGCGTTTTCACAGGTCCTTAAAGGCCGCCCTCAGAGCCTCATTAACGGACACAAATTGGGTAAATAAACTTCCCTGGGTTTTATTGGGGTTGCGTGCGGCACCTAAAGAGGATTTAGACGCTTCCCCTGCAGAATTAGTCTTTGCTCAGCCTATCAGACTCCCAGGTGAATTTTTACCGGAGAACCCGGAACCAGGGCACCTCCCAGTCCCAAGGTTTTTAGGCAGTAACGGACCGGACTCTCTCCACGGTCCAGCTCATCACTCCTTTCCACGAGTTTTTGTTCCTCAAACTTTAAAAAACGCCGAGTTTGTTTTTGTTAAGCATGAAGCTCTAAAACCAACGTTACGCCCAGTATACGATGGCCCGTACAGAGTGCTGGAAAATGGTGACAAACACTTTGTGCTTGATTATGGGGATAGAAATGAAACGGTCAGCATTGACAGACTCAAACCTGCCTTCTTGTTGAGAGACGAACCTGCACAGTTGGCACGAGCACCTCGACGAGGTAGACCCCCCAAGGGAAAAGTCTCAGCCCCCAGGCAGGGAACAACTAATCTCTTTCCTTCCCACACTGCAGATTCCTCACAAGAAGGTCCCAGCAGGACGCCTAAACCAACCTACAGCAGTTTTGGGAGAAGATTAAAACCCAGACAGCACAGGGACTGATACCAACCACTCCGCAATTATTCACTAATTGTGCTGCAACAGTTTAGGACTGACTTATGATTGTACTATGCTGTTATGTTTACCACTGAACTCTCTTAGGAGCATGGCTGCTTGAAAGTTTCTTCTGTGGCAACAGCTGTAACACGTAGTATGTCGTAGTAATTACCCTAGACTGTGAATCTTTCTGTGTCCTTTCCTAGTTGTTTGGGGGGCCTGTGGTATATATTACTCATATATTCCATACCTACATATGTTAGAGCATGTGGAAATGTTTGGTGACAGCATATGTAAGGAACTTCACACCTCGGAAAGGACAAAGGAATCTCACCCGCCGTGTGAAGATCAAAGACGTCCCAGGACGCAGCGGCGGAGACGGACTAGACACCTTCGCCCCCCAAGGCGAGGAGAGGAATTCCCATCACCTCCCAAGACGAAGAGAGGAGATAACAGAACAATGGGGGGATTAAGATAACGGGGGATGTCAGCTTGTGTAATGCATGTCTTTGATGTGTGCCTGTATTTAACGAGCGAGCTGGGCAGAAATCTTTCTCTTTGCCTTCTGCCAAGCTCTGCACCAGATGAGACAAGATAGAAGAGCTGTTCATTAAAGACTCTGTTTTTAATACAAAATCGCCTCATCATTTCCAGCTCCTCTACAGTGGTAGTGTGATGGTCTGGGGCTGTTTTGCTGCTTCAGGACCTGGAAGACTTGCTGTGATAAATGGAATCATGAATTCTGCTGTCTACCAAAAAATCCTGAAGGGGAATGTCCGACCATCTGTTTGTGGCCTGAAGCTGAAGCGCACTTGGGTTCTGCAGCAGGACATTGATCCAAAGCAGACCAGCAAGTCCACTTTTGAATGGCTTAAGAAAAACAAAATGAAGACTTTGGAGTGGCCTAATCAAAGTCCTGACCTGAATCTGATTGAAATGCTGTGGCATGACCTTAAAAAGGTGGTTCATGCTTAACCCTCCAATGTAGCTTAAAGGTGAACTGAACTCAACGGCATTGAACGGCACTGGGTGATAGTACATACAATTATAAAGATAATTTATCATTGGCACCCCCTCCACAAATCCCGGAATCTTGGAGAAAATAGCGATTTAGAATTTCCCGCCCTGAAAAATCAGACAAATCCGCCGAAGCGCAGCCGGAGTTCCGCGTGACGTCACGAGTGTGACACAGTCCTCATGTTTACCATTGAGAGCATGTCGACACTGGTTGTTTTTGGTGCATTTTGTCGTGATAGTCGACTACAAAACACTTCCAACACCTGGGAAGATCTGTTCAGTGGCCAAGGAAAGCTGTCATGGCGACGAAAGAAAAGAAAGGGGGAGGAAAAGCGACCGGGAAGCGATGCGTTTCTAGATATACAGTGATCCCTCACTTATCGCGTTTAATGGGGACCAGAACCGACCGCGAAAAGTGAAAAACCGCGAAGTAGCGTCACCCCCCCCCAAGGGCGTCACAAGCACTATTTTGCACAAAAAGGCACAAGAGAACAGCGAAAAGTGCCACTAAGCAACACGAGCGATAAAGAAGGCGCTCTGCAGGGAGAGAAGCTGGGTAAAACGTCTCGGCCAATCAGCTTGCGAGGTGAAACGTCTCGGCCAATCAGCTTGCGAGATTCCCGAGCGGTGAAGAGGTGGGCGGAGAGGAGTGGAGCGGTGGTCAGAGAGGTGGATTTTGAGCTGTGCGGGCTCTCCGTGTTGATACCTGATGTTCTAATGAGAAGGCAGGGAGACTACATTAGAACATTAGGTATCAACACGGAGAGCCCGCTCTCCCCGGCTCCCCAGCCCGCTCGGGAATCTCGCAAGCTGATTGGCCGAGACGTTTTACCTCGCAAGCTGATTGGCGGAGACGTTTTACCCAGCTTCGCTCCCTGCCGAGTGCCTATACCCAGCGAAGGAAGACCGCATTAAACGCGATAAGTGAGGGATAACTGTAATAAGTTGGAAAAATGCTGATGGTTTTTTTTCCCTTTTTTATTGTTAATTTTCCTTATCCTGACACCCCAAACATGCCAAAGTAAAGACTCACCATTCTGTATTCAATAAGCGACTCTCCTCCCCATCACTGCTGTGGTCTGAGTCGGTGCTGGAATCCCCCGAAAATTCTGGCTCTAATCTGTACGGTTCGATGCGTCCCTCGCTCTCTTCCTGTTCACTTGACACTCCTGCATCCTCCTCTGTCTTGTCACCGATCCTGAATGCCTCTTCACTCTGAAAACTCTGGTGTTCTTGACTGCAGGAACTGCTATCATCTGCCATTGTTGTTTTGATAAGGATCACACTCGTGACGTCACGCAGCGTCGTCTGCACTACTTCCGGTTTGTTTGGCACTGCCAGCCAGAGGCAAAAGTTTATCGGCTTATAGCTTGGCCATCGCACGGCCTAAAAATGTCTTTTATGTGTTGAAAAATACAATAGGTAATAAGGAATTAATCTGCTATTCTACTTTTTTGGCAAAAAGGTGAGTTCAGTTCACCTTTAATTACAACAATTCTGCAAAGATGAGTGGGCCAAAATTCCTCCACAGCGCTGTAAAAGACTCACTGCCAGTTATCGCAAACACTTGATTGCAGTTGTTGCTGCTAAGGGTGGCCCAACCAGTTATTAGGTTTAGAGGACAATCACTTTTTCTCACAGGGCCATGTAGGTTTGGATTTTTGTTTCCCTTAATCATAAATACCTTCATTTAAAAACTGCATTTTGTGTTTACTTGTGTTATCTTTGTCTAACACTTAAATTTGTTTGATGATCTGAAACATTTAAGTGTGACAAACGGAACAAAATGAGAAATCAGGAAGGGGGCAAGCACTTTTTCACACCACTGTATAGCAGAGAAGATCATTAATTAGACCATTCAAAATGGCAGGTGGCAGTTCAACATGTGCCATGAACTCACCTGGACCTCAAATGAAGAAAAAAAAAAACAAAACAGTTTGTTCCACCTCTCAGACATCTCGTTCTCACACCTAGATTGGCAAAGGATCAGACTGTGATGGCATCCATGTGATGGTGTCTCGTTTCTTTGTCTCTGTGGCAATTTTCCATTCTCTGGCCGAGTGATGTGTTTGGGTAAGACACTGAACATTCCAGCTCACTGTTTACCTTGAAGCCCTTTGAGCCAAGACGTTTTTGTTTTTTTTTTGTCGTTTGTTTTTCTGGCATGGTGTGCCTGTGGCTGACTGCCTGTCACTTTATTTTTTCTGTGTTTTTAATATGCAATCATCAGTCGTTGTCTTTTTTTTTTTTTTCCCACTCGTGGTTTGGCTTCAATACCTGCTCACGTGTCAACAATCAATTCATCTCATCCACCTCCAGCGGCTTTCATGTGATGTGGTTCTCTGTTATTGGGGGACAGTTGTATAACCTCATTAATGCATGGGCTCTGCTTGTGGGAAATGTGTCGCAGCCCAACTCTGAGCTGCCATTGGCTGAGAGGACACACTCCCTCGCCATTTGGCTCCTCCCACTGCCTCCAAACCGGGAGTTCTCAGACGCCTCGGTGTGGTCTCCATGGTGACTGCCACTCCAGGAGAGTAGCCTCATGGAAACATCCCCATTTTTTCCACCAAGCCCCCTCTCACTTCTGCTCTACTTTTTTCCTGTCATCTCTTGACTTTACAGAAAACAGTTTTCTGTCTTTTATTATTTTTAATTTATGGTTTTTGTCTGTTTTTATTCAACAAAAGCAACTTTCTATGTCTGATAAACATATTGTAAATATAAAAAATAAGGAGCATAATCCTTTATTTCTATCAATTTGTAATTTTCCAAATATTCTTTGTTTTTCAGTAGCCAGGTTTCTAACAGGACACTGACTAGACAGCTGTCCAGAAGACAGTCATGCTGGTTGCGTGTGCAATGTCTCTTCTTTGGTTTGTTAATGACTGAAGTCACTGACAGAGTGACTGATATTTCAGTTTTATTTTTAAAAAAAAAAGCTGTAAAAGGGGGTAGGAATAGAAGTTTTTTCTTTAAACTTCATCCTACTCCTTTTCAATCATACATTGCTGATTTGATAGAAAAATGTTGTTGAAGATCTTTTGTCTACAATGTTTCTTTTTTTAAATTTCCATTTCATCTGGTTATTTTCTTTCTTTATATGTTTGAAATAAATAAATCAACACAGAAGGTCATTGCTAAAAAGCTTTCACGCTGTATTAAAGCATATTAATGGAAAGTTGTATGGAAGAAAAAGTATGGTAGAAAAAGGTGCATAAGCAACAGAAATGACTGTAGCCTGAAGACGATTGCCATAAAGTTGATTCAAGAACATAAAGAGTTTCACAAAGAGTGGACTGAGTCTGGTGTTAAAAGTCACCACACATTTCTGATACTAAGCCAATCCTGAACAAGAAATGTCACAATCACCTTTAGTAGGCTAAAGAGAAAAAGAACTGGACTGTTGCTCAGTGGTCCAAAGGCTTTTTTTTTTTTCTGATGAAAGTGAATTTTGCATTTCATTTGGAAATTAAAGGCCTAGAGTTTGGAGGAAGAGTGGTGAAGCACATAATCCAATGCAAAGCAACTTGGGCTGCAGTAACTCCTCAGCAGTCAGGCAAGCTGACTACCAACATGACACGTGACACAAAATTTGGCCAATTCACTTGTTTTACGCGATATTTTTTAGTGCTGCTCCAGATTACAGTAATAGGGTGTGCCACTAAAAAAGGGAAAAGTTTAAGGTTTGGCCAGGGGGCTGAACCTCACACACATTAAACCACTCATACTCTGCCATCCTACTTCATGTAATTTTTCTCTCATCCACTAGAGGTCACGTTTTTAAAAACACAACTATAATGTGTAATTCCTGCTGGAAAGAAGGCTATAGATGGTCATATTCTGTTAGAGGACAGTCTCATTATACTCCGCATCAACCAACAGTAGCAGGAAATAATTACAACTGATGGTACTCTATTGTCACTGTAGCATACAGTGGTGTGAAAAAGTGTTTGCCCCCTTCCTGATTTCTCGGTTTTTTTTGTATGTTTGTCACACGTGATAGGCTGCGAGCTCCCATCTCTCCAGGACCTGTACATCTCCAGGACCCGGAGGCGTGCTGGCCGGATCATAGCCGATCCTTCACATCCTGGTCACGTGCTGTTTGCCCCCCTCCCCTCAGGTAGAAGGCTTCGGTCCATTCGGACTAAAACCTCCCGGCACATGAACAGCTTTTTCCCCTCTGCCATCAGACTGCTGAACACTAAGTGACTTTTGACTCTCGTGCACTATGTACAGCAGCTCAACCAGACTCATGTCAATCATCACTGTTTTTCTGTTGCATTATTGACTGCACTATGTGGTACTTCACATTATCTGCTACATGCTAATTTTTTAAAACTGCCTTGACTAGTACTACTCATTATTACTAGTATTATTATTATTATTATTACTTATTATTACTTATTTTTCTACACTTATTGCACGTTTCTAGTCCTTTAGTTTTTTAGTTTATCCCTTTTTCTCATTATGTTTTTAATGTTGCAGCATGGCACCGAGACAAATTCCTAGTTTGTGTATCACATGAACAATGGCAATAAATCTGATTCTGATTCTGATTCTGACTTAAATGTTTCAGATCATCAAACAAATTTAAATGTTAGACAAAGATAACACAAGTAAACACAAAATGCAGTTTTTATATGAAGGTGTTTATTATTAAGGGTAAAAAAAAATCCAAACCTGCATGGACCTGTGGGAAAAAGTGATTTCCCCCACACCCCCATGTTAAAGCATAAATTAACTGTGATTTATCACATCTTTGGAAAGCTTAGTTCAATTTCTCTAGACACACCCAGGCCTGATTACTGCCACACCTGTTCTCAACCACGAACTCACTTAAATAGGACCTGCCTGACAAAGTCAAGTAGACCAAAAGATCCTCAAAAGCTGGACATCATGCTGCGATCCAAAGAAATTCAGGAACAAATGAGAAACAAACTAATTGAGATCTATCAGTATGGAAAAGGTTATAAAGTCATTTCTAAAGCTTTGGGACTCCAGCGAACCACAGTGAGAGCCATTATCCACAAATGGTGAAAACATGGAACAGTGGTGGACCTTCCCAGGAGTGGCCGGCTGACCAAAATTACCCCAAAAGCGCAGTGACGACTGATCCAAGAGGTCACAAAAGACCCCACAACAACATCCAAAGAACTGCAGGCCTGACGTGCCTCAGTTAAGGTCAGTGCTCATGACTCCACCATAAGAAACAGACTGGACAAAAATGGCCTGCATGGCAGAGTTCCAAGGCGAAAACCACTGCTGAGCAAAAAGAACATAAAGGCTCATGTCAGTTTTGCCAGAAAACATCTTAATGATCCCCAAGACTTTTGGGAAAAATAATGTGTGGACTGACGAGACAAAAGTTGAAGTTTTTGGAAGGTATGTGTCCTATTACATCCGGCATAAAAGTAACACAGTATTTCAGAAAAGGAGCATCATACCAACAGTAAAATATGGTGGTGGTAGTGTGATGGTCTGGGGCTGTTTTGCTGCTTCAGGACCTGGAAGACTTGCTTTGGTAAATGGAACCGTGAATTCTTGTGTCTACCGAAAAACCCTGAAGAAGAATGTCCGGTCATCTGTTTGTGACCTCAAGCTGAAGTGCACTTGGGTTCTGCAGCAGGACAATGATCCAAAACACACCAGCAAGTCCACCTCTGAATGGCTTAAGAAAAACAAAATGAAGACTTTGGAGTGGCCTAGTCAAAGTCCTGACCTGAATCTGATTGAGATGTTGTGGAATGACCTTTAAAAGACGGTTCATGCTCGAAAACCCTCCAATGTGGTTTAATTACAACAATTTTGCAAAAATTAGTGGGCCAAAATTCCTCCATAGTGATGTAAAAGACTCATTGCCAGTAACTGTAAACATTTGATTGCAGTTGTTGCTGCTAAGGGTGGCCCAACCAGTTATTAGGTTTAGAGGGCAATCACTTTTTCCTACAGGGCCATGTAGGTTTGGATTTTTTTTCCCTTAATAATAAACACCTCCATTTAAAAACTACATTTTGTGTTTACTTGTGTTATCTTTGTCTAATATTTAAATTTGTTTGATGATCTGAAACATTTAAGTGTGACAAACAAACAAAAAATGAGAACTCGGGAAGGGGCAAGCACTTTTTCACACCACTGTAAAAGGTCAAGTTTACTGATAATACAATGTGACAGGCAATTAAGCCCAACTGGTAGTTTGAACTCACAACCTCCCGCTCCGGAGTCCAGCACTCTACCTGCGTTACCAAGAAAGAAAACCCACTTGGCAAGCCAAGTAAGAATGCTTTTATTGACTCTGTTACAACCAGTTACTAAATTTATGATTTTCAGATAAGCTACACAATTTATCAACCTTCACTGGTTCCCTGATCGCCTCTTGCTAAGAAGCACATTCAACACCCAAGCTAGCAAGATTAGAACCCTAGCAATTTCAGTGGGTTGAAACATTAGCTTCTTTGCTCAAGTCTACTGACCACTCTATTTTTAAATGTAGAGAGCTTTCTACATCAGGATTATGGAGACTATCCTTGAGAATGCATTGTCTGAGGTACTGTTAATATTACAGTATAACCATTTTAAAACTCCTGAGAGCTGAGGTAACAATGGAGAAGATACTAAAGTGACAGAAACTCTGAACTGGCATCTGATTTCCAGCAAGTCCTGTGAAGTGTGTATTTCCGAGTGTGTGTGTTGTTTCGTATTATCAGTGAAACATAAGTAGGATTCCTGGAAAGCTCAACCAGCAGCATCACGGTTTCCTGGCTGCCGAGCACTCATCACGTTGCTCCCGAATGATCGTCCCCTCTGTGACTCACTCCTTCCGACAATCACTCAGTCTCCCTCCTCTCTTCTTACTCACATCATATCACTAATCAGTGGTAACAGAAAATATGGGATAGCAGTGATGCTGATGGAGGTGTGTGGTGGAAGAGCCGTCGGTGTGTGAGAAACACCCAGAAAACCCCTGTAAGGCGAGCTGCAGAATACTAAAAACTGAGGGGAGCTCTCTCTGTCTCTTACACACATTTAAAAACTGCATGCGTGCTTAACTTGTTAAATCAGTGTTTAATTTTAGCGTTTATCAAAAATCAAAATTTAAAAAAAAAGCCCTGGAATTAATGTGCTTTTTTTTCCAGCATTGGGAGGAAGTAGGGGAAGGAGGGATGATGCAGAAGAAGAGAAGGGAAGACACGGGGCGGAGAGGGGGAAAACCTGCAGTGCAACACAGTCTGAATTATTCATCGACGTCTGAGTGGTTCACAGCAGACGAAGAGACAGAGGAAGACAAAGAGGAGGCAGAGGAAGAGAGAGAGGACGGTAAGAGGAAGTGAGAATGAGACACGAGAGAAAAGAGGAAGTCAAGGAGGAAGGAGGCAAAGCAAGGTTGGAAAAGAAGAGAGAAAAGGCGCGAAAGGTGGAGAAGATTTAAAAAGGTGGAGGAAGGGAAAGAAAAGAAGGAGTAAAGATGGGTAAAATGAAGAGAGAGTGCTAAGAAAAAAAAGGCAGGGAGATGGCAGGAAAGAGGCAGGGATGGCGCAGTCGTCTGAACTCTGCATTCCCGACACTTGAGTCACGCTTGCACTGTCTGCTTCCCTCCTACTCAAGAGGTGCATACACGCACACACGCACACACACACACACACACACACACACACCTGGCTACATGTTCTTTAGAGGGGGGGGAAAAAAAGGACTTTCTACCTTCAAGACAAAAGAAATCCCCCGTTTGGGGTGGCATCTAATATGAGAGCATCTCGCCCTCACACACAAGCACACACTGACTTCACAGAGCCCGTACACGTACATCACAGGCACAAATCAGCACCAAAGCGTCTCCTTCACAGGCAAAGCCGTCAGTTTTAAAAGAGGACGCATCAACCACTCAGACGCTACACAAACACACAATGTGGGAAGACCTGACATGCCGCCAAGAGATAAAGAGGAAGACGGTACTGAGGCAGAAGTGGCAGGAGGAGAGACGGGTCAGATGGAGAGATGGCTGGGAGAACAGTGGGGATTCAACGAGACACAGGCACACATGTATGCAGGTAGAATGGGAATTGTCAGAAAGCATGACTTGCAATATTCTTTCTTTAATTTGGATGGGAATAAAGCTAGAAAACAAATATGTTTTTTCGACCTAAAGTGCTTCATTCCGCTGGCACACACAGCACAAAATGTTCAGACGGTGCATCAACCCCAAACTGAGACAGACGCGCCATGCATCCAGAAAAGGCAGAAGTACTGAGGCATCATTCAGGGAGAAAGAAACAGACTCAGGGAAGGAAAAGTGGAGACGAGAGAGAGAAATGGATGCAGAACAGAAGAAAGAGAGGGGATGTGGGAGTGGGAGAGGAGATAGACAGCACTGCAGCAGGATGAACTCTTTGTCCCTGTCGCATCCCCCCCCTCCCCACACACCAAAATAGATATAGCATGCAGAAATAATGTCATATCAGTGCCAAAAAACGCAAAAGCCAGACATGAAACCCCAGACACTGCATGGCAGACAGACACACCCACGCATATCGGCTGCACGTATGCCAAAGTTCACTCGAGTACAAATTATTCACACATCTACAAGTGCAACACGTTCTTTTGTGTTTCGTTGTGTCCTCAGAGCACACTCTTAGCTGCTACTCTTACCTGCTACTTCTCAGCTAATTGGCATGCAGCTCTTCACACAACAGTGCAGCTACTCTGCTCCACATCTTCCCTCACTATTATTCTGTCGTGTATTTATAATGCAGAAACCATTTTAGTGTGTCTGAGAGGAACAAGTAGTAACTGCCTTCAAAAGCATCCGCACAGCGACACGTGAATTCTGCCCCAGATTATCAAGAAGGCTTACCGGGGCAGAAGCGCTGGGGCCCTGGCTTGTTTGGGGCCCCAAAAGAAATACTTTTTTTTCCCCTAATTCTGCCATAAATTAAATTAATCCCTGTTCACAGAATGTGGTGTATGGGGCAGCGCCCATCTCCATTTCACTGACCCTAGGCCACACAGCTACTGTAAGTAGTGAAAACTACAGTGGGGGATCAGTCCTCTGTTGGGAGCTCTGTGCATTAACTTTACTTTCCCTATTCTATTATGCTGCCCACCAAGCTAGAAGACATTAAGTACCATTTTTATATAGTCTTTGATATGACCCGGCTGGGATTTCAACCCACGACCTCCTGGTTGTGGGGCAGATGCTCTACCAACTAGACCACCACTCCGGTTCTGCCATGCTTAACGTTTATTGGAAGGTTTGTTTTGGTGCATCAATTTTTTATTTGTTGAGGGATATGTCTGCCCCGCCTGCTTAACTGGTAAGAGTTGTCATTTGACCTGATTAAGGTTGGACGTGGGCCGGTAGTGAATGCGTGGCCAAATGAATGAATGTACAATAGCGGCATCCAAAAGAGAAAAACGATGGAAGAAAAGCAAGAACGTGAGAAGCAGGTTTAAAAAAAAAAAAAAAGACTCCTAAATTGACAGGATTTTTTAAAGTTGCCGGACAGCGTCAGCTTTACAGTCACAAGATGTTTGTCAAACTATTAGCATTACAAATGCTAACACGGGATGCGCCGGCGAAGCTGCTGTCTGAAGATCCATCAGTCATACACACTGTGAACACTGATCCAGAAAAGGACTGAAGAGCTGCCAGAAAAAGGACGCCGATATCAGAGCATCTGAATGTTTCTACAAACGTCAAACATTTTTTCTCCAAGTGCCATTTCAATTGCAAACTTCCAAATGGTGAGTACGTTTTAAGACAATGGCTTCTATTTTCTCCTTCCACGGCTCTTTGTATTGTTTTATCTGCCATGTATACAGCGATTTTTTCCCCCACTAAGCTGAGTTCACACTATAGCGTTTGGACCGACTTTTATAGACGTTTTGAAAAATCAGAGAAATTAGTCCAAATGTCATGAAATTACATCTGTGAGCAAGTTTTTTGGGGTTTTTTTTTAACCCAGCACACACCAACTTTTACGAACTTTAAAGGAGCTTTTTAACTCCACAGCCTTGCTTGGCCATGGATGAGAGCTGTCCACTACAGTTCAAAGATGATGCCAGTCTTTCTCTTTGTCCAGTAGTAAAATTTCCTTCAGTTATATTATTGTTCATCTCGGCCAGAGTTCTATTAATCTGCTCTGGTGAATGCAAAATTGTAGATTTAATTCAAAACAAGTGTCGGGATATTTTAATTTTGAATCATTATTTTTAAAGAATGACTGTAAATGAGGTTAACATTGCAAAAACTGTCATTAGATAATGAATAACGGATTTGTGCGCACATAACCTGATCCTCTCCTGGGTCGTGGAGAAGAGCAGCTGTTTTCCCAGTAGGGCAGACTGGTCTGGCAACATTTTTTTTTTCCCTTCTGTGTAGTGAGAACCCAAAAAGGATGAAGCGGAAGAAGATGAATGAATGAATGAATGAATGTAGTGAGAAACCCTGTTCTGGATTCAAATAGTTAATATTTAACTCTTGAAAAGAAAACACCAGCTGAGTGTGTTTTTTTGTTGTCGTCATAAATAAAGTTGTGAGTTGATTTAAGATATTTGTCAGTTCTTAGTCCTGATGGCACTACATTTTTCTACTATTCAAGTTAAACCTAGCACTTTGTGGTCATTCACTTTATTTAGTAATTGACAGTGGCTATGAATGTGGAAGCTGTATCCCTATACAAAATGTCTATTGGTACGGAAGAGTTGACAATCCGATAAAACCTCTTCAGATCAGCTTCAGACCAACTGCTGCTGTGGTTTAGGTAGATAGTATGTTGGGCCTGTGATCAGAAGGTTGCTGGTTTGTGTCTTGCTATTGGCACCTTGTGTCATGTTCGGGGTCACCACCCCAAGCATGACTTGTGGCTGTTGGGTTTAATTATTGCTTATTATTCAGCTGGCAGATTGAGCCTCGCTGTCCGCCAGCCCCACAGCCGTGCCTCCGCCACACCAGGCGTTCACCAGTCACACACTTATGCACGCACGCACACGTACACTCACACTCACACTCACGCACGCACACACACACTGTTCAGTCAGTCACGGACAGGGTGGCCACACAGCTGTGTCCATTTGCCCTCATTTTGGGTTTGTGTATTTATAGGGTAGAATGTGACCAGCTGTTGTGGCAACTTCAGCATGTCAACCTTGGACATCCAGACTCGCTTATGTTGGTCCCCCCCTCCGACTGAATCGTGTTGTCCCCTCAGAGCCTTTCCGCTCCAACGCCATAGTAAGTCCTTGTGCCTTTTCCTTCGCTCCTGCCTGTTGGAGCGCGTTAGGCATCCTTTGAACTAACCAAGCTTGTAGCCGGGTGTCTTCCCTTCTGTTGTGACTGTTTTTGGACATTCAACCCATTCATCCATTGTAAATAAACACGTTACTTACTCTGTGTTTTGGGCTTGTTGCTATTTCATATGTTCGCTGTGCAGTTTGCGCAGTGAGCATGACAGTAAGTTGCCACCAAAAAGAGAACCCAAGCAGTAGGTAACGTGTTACTCATTTTTTGTGTTTTTTTTCACTCACCTACTTGGAGCGTCATGTCCTGGTCAAGCCGTTCCCACACGGGGTTTAGTGGATGGGCAGCAGGACAGCCCAGCTCAGAGAAGCAGAGGGCGGCCTGGCGAACCTGGGAGCTCCTGGAGGAAGTGCACGACTCCTTCAGTCCCGGAGATCGGTTAGCCTGCCTCAACGGAGTAATCCTGAGCACTCACCGGGGCCTCTGGAATTACCCTGAGCACTCCGAGCTGCTATACGGGGTCTTCGCGCTCAAGCAGGCTTTCCCCGACCTGACAAGGAGGGCTCTTTGGACTAAGCCCAAACAAAGACGTGCTCCTCCGTCAGCGGCCATCTTCTCCTCTCCCCCGTCCTCTGTTTCAAAATGGCAGCCAGCAGGTCGGCATCATCGATGTCACCTGTAATCCCGGAGGAACGATTTAGCCCCACTCAACTGCTCCCGCTCCGACACCGAGCCCAGTCACCGTGAAGACGTGAACTAACCGAGCTTGTAGCTGGATGTCTTCCCTTCCGTTGTGACTGTTTTTGGACATTCAACCCATTCATCCATTGTAAATAAACACATTACTTAATCTGCGTTTTGGGCTTGTTGCTATTTGATATGTTTGCTGTGCAGTTTGCACAGTGAACATGACACCTTGTGCAAACCATTTTACTATGAGTTGAAATTTAGACTTAAAATTAAGAGGTTAGCCTTAGGATGTGGGAGTGGGTAAGGTTAAAAATGTTATAAAGGGATTTATAACAGGTAGCGGCATGATGACGCAGCCGAATGGTGACATCATCACTCCAGCCTATAAGTGGGGAGAACCAGCCATCTTGGGCCTCTCTCGGTATACAGCAGTATTGGAGCTTAGTGCTCAGTCCATGTGTTTTGTATATATATTACTTTGTGTAATAAAGTTCAGTTCCAGCACAGCTCTCTCCTTCGTTGGTCATTGCCAGGTTTGTGGACATAACATTTGGTGACAAAAGTTAAACCATGGAGGCATGCCTGAGGCCACTGAAGCCATTTTTGGAGTACCCCGGTGAGCCGCTTGTTCCTTGGCCACGATGGCGCTACGCTTTCGAGGTATACATGGCAGCATTTGATTTGGGCAAACTGGAGAAGGTACGGAAGCAGTCTCTGCTAATTCACAACTTGCACATTGAAGGTAAGTGTATTTTTCATACTCTTGAACCAACAGACTTGCTCAACGAGGCTGTGGAACTGCTAGCTAGCGACTCTGCTACGCCGGACAACATGTTGGCACGGCACATAAAATTCAGTCAGCGGCGACAGGGAATTGGTGAGTCCACCCAGCAATTCATCACAGACCTTCGTCATCTGGTTAGCATGTGCAGATTTGGGCTTTTAGAAGATGAAATGGTGTGAGACCAATTGGCCGAGCATACAAACAACCCTTGACTGTGGAGGAAGATGCCAAACAACATAACGCTAGCTAACACCATCAAGCTAGTGTTCCAGCATGAGTAAGCAGATAAGATAGCGTCGGAGTTAGGTGTGCACCAACAACAGCAACAGCCAGGACAGATGCCGCTAACCTACGCAGTAGGCATGAAGGAACACAGTGGCATGGCAGAAGAATTTGAGACGAACGCCATGGACCAAAGGACCGCTTTGAGGGGCCCCACATGTGGTAATTATGGTTCCCTGACACACCATGAGAGAGCATGTTTTTGCCCAGTAAGAGGACAACGTTGCAAGAAGTGTCGAAGATTTAATCACTTTGCCAAAGTTTGCGAGTCGCCAACGCCGTGGAGCCCATCATAGAAGTCAGTCGTGGGCGACAAAGACTGTTTCATTTAGGTCTGATCAGATTCTTCCATGCAGCTCTGTCCTTAGCCTTCTGCTGCCAGGAACTCCTGTCTATGGCCAACTTCTTCAAGTTTCTTTTTACAGTGTCTTTAAATCTGAGCCTTGATCAACCCTGATTGTGTTTGCCCTTGCATAACTGTGAGTAGGGTAACTGCCGAGGGAGACGCTGGTGATCCATCCTCTCAACATGTCCGAGTCATCTCAGGTTCATCTGTATTAGCATGTCCTCCACTGATGGTAGATCAGCTCGTTTCAACACTTCTATGCTGGTTATCTTATCTTTCCATGAGACGTTCATTATGGCTCGAAGGTGTCTCATCATGTACGCGTGGAGTTTCTTCACCTGCACTCTGTAGACAGTCCAAGTTTCAGCACCGAACAATAGCATAGCCAGTACTGTTACTCTGTACACTTTGCATTTCACACGGATAGACACGTCAATTGTTCCACAGTCTCTCCCTCAAGTTTCCAAACACAGCGCTCGGTCTTCCCATTCTGAGAGATAGTTCATACTCCAGCCTAGCATTCTCTGAAACAGTACTCCCTAGATACTTGAAAGTCTTGCACTTGACTAGCAGCTCTGTACCAATGCTGATCTCTTCTGGTAGTGATGTTGATAATTGGAACTTTGATGGTTGATAAAGGCACTCTGTCTTCTTGATGTTGATTTGGAGGCTGAATTGGCTAGCTGCTCTTGCAAATTTCTCCACTGAAGATTGCATATCTTCCACACTGTGTGCAACTAGAGCACTGTTGTCAGCAAAGAGCATTTCTCTTACTACCTTTATCAGTGTCTTACTCTTGGCTTTAAACTCTGCCACATTGAACAAGTCTGCTTTTTTCCTTGTTTGAATGTATACTCCTTCTGAAGTGTCTTTGAAGGCCACCTCAAGCATGGCTGCCAGATATAGCGAGAAGAGTGTAGGCACCAGCACACACCCTTGTTTCACCCTGTTGCTTACTGAAAAGTCTTTAGATACTGAACTGCTCATTGGCACATTTGCTTGCATACCTGTATGGAGTGCCTCGATCAGGCTGACAAACTTCTCTGTACAGCCATATTTCTTGATTACCTGCCAAAGTCCTTGTCGTGAAACAGTATTGAAGGCTTTACTGAAGTCTATGAAGACTACATAATGCGGCATGTTCTGTTCGATACACTTTTCGTGAACCTGTTTCAAGCAGAAAATCATGTCCATTGTGCTTCTTCCACTTCTAAAGCCGCACTGGGTTTCTGGTAGTACATTCTGCAAGATGTGTTCATTGAGTCTGTTCAGTAGTACACGTGAGAGAATCTTACCAACAGTGGCTAGCAGTGATATACCTTGGTAATTTCCACAATCTTTCCGGTCACCTTTCTTGAACAAAGGCACAATACTTGCATCCTTCCAGTCTTGAGGTACTTTCTGGGCATCCCATATCTCTTGGATGAGATTGTGCAGGCAGTTGGTCAGCTGAACACCACCAAATTTCCACACTTCTGCTGGAATTCCATCCCTTCCTGGAGCTTTACCATCCTGTGTTGTCCTGATAGCTGCCATTAGTTTATCAAAATTTGGTGGTTCATCCAGACTTGATACAGCTGGTCGCTGCACTAGAGCTTCTTTAGCCTCTTCAGTGTGATCTCCAGGGTTGTTTAGTAGTTGGTCAAAGTGGTCTGCAAATCTGTCCAGGATCTTGTCTTTCTCCTGCAAAACCGTTTTACCATTGCTTTTACTTGGATCAATCTTCTTGGTTTAGTGCCGTAGATTTCTCTCAAACCTGTGAAGAATATTTTCATGTCATTCCTGTCTGCTTCAGTTTGAAGTTCCTCCACTTTTTCATCCCACCACTTGGACTTCATCTCTCTGGTGTATTTCTGTAGCTCACTCTGAGCCTTTGAGTATTTCTTCTTCTTCAACCTTGTGTTACACTGTAGGTTTTCCTGCCTAGCTGTATTCTTCGCTTTGACTAGTTTCTTCAGGTGTTCATCATGCTCATCAAACCAATCTTGATGTTTCCTCTCAGGGTAGCCTAATACATCACTCGCAGTCTGATACACCGTATCCTTCAATGTTGCACATTTCTCTTCTATGTCATTCTCTGAGTTGTTGCTGTCCCAGTCTTTCAAGTTTTCATCTATTTCTTGTGTAAGTTCTTCCTGCTTCTTTTGGCCTTTCAGTGCACTAGTGTTTAGCTTCCGTGATGGTTTTGCACCCGTCCTGCAGTGCTGTTTTCGTCTGCAAATCCTTAATCTAGATTTCAGCAAAACATGATCAGTGCCACAGTCCACGCCTCTCATTGCTCTGGTGTCCAATATATCCCTTATGTCTCTCTGCCTGACTTTGATGTAGTCTAATAAGTGCCAGTGCTTAGATCTTGGGTGCATCCATGTCTTCTTGTTTGTGTCCTTGTGCTTAAATAGAGTGTTGGTTATCACAAGGCTGTACTCTGAACATAGTGCAAGTAGAAGTTCTCCATTAGCATTGCACTTGCCTACTCCATGACTGCCTAGCACTCCTTTCCATTTGTCAGTGTCAGAACCAACTCTGGCATTAAAATCTCCAACGAGTATCAGCCTGTCATCAGTCGGTACACGCCTGATAGTCTCAAAAAATCACTTCCTTCACCTCCTCTGTGTTGGTCATTGTTGGGGCATATACACTGATGAGTGTGGCATACATCTTCCACTGTAGTGGGAGTCTCATAGTCATTATCCTGTCGTTGATTGGCACCGGTTCCTCATTAAGTATTGCTGCTATCTCCTTTCTAACTGCAAAGCCCACTCCTGCTTCTCTCCTTTCTTCAGTTGATCTCCTACTCCAAAAGAAGATGTACCCATGATCTTCCAAGCTGTCATATCCAGGCAATCTTGTTTTACTAAGTGCAGCTATGTCTACATTGTACTGTACCTGTACATTTCCAGGGCCACAAGTGCGGTCTGTCTTTCTGGGCGCTGTGATGTTGTTCTGTCCAACAAAGTGTGTATATTCCATTCTGCTACACACAAGGCTGCTGTTTTCCTCTTCTTTTGTCTTCCTGCTCCTAGCTTACTTTTCGCTGCCTGTCGGAGTGTGAACAGATCAGCATGGACCTTGTAAAACCGGGCAACGTCCAAGCCAGTATGAGTTGCTTTCTGATTGACCATTTCATGAAACTGCTTGCAAAGTATTTGAGTACCGCTAGCTTTTGCTGGACTAGCAGCACATTCTTGGCAGATAAATGTATTAACTGACTCCAGTATCTGTTGCAGTGACTGACCAGATGATAGGTTTGTTTATCTCTGCTCTTTGTGTAGTGCATGTCACAATGCACTGACTGGCACAGTCCACCACAGACCTTGCGACAGATGTGTTTATCTGCCAGGATATCCAGTCTCACCCCGTGTAACCCCCTGTAACCCCATGAAACAATGTCCTCCATCTCTTCTCAGCTGTTCTGTTTTGATGTGCAAGCTGTGATAAATGGAGGACTGATGCTCTAAGCATCAGTCCTTCATTTGTAAAGTACATTTCAAGGTCAGGCATTGGCTTGCTTGCTACTGGATAACCATGAAAACCGGTACTACCTGACTCATGGGTGGGGCCGTCAGCGACTCAACCGGCATCCCCGCCCTTTCAAGGGCATGGAGGGTGAAACGGCATCCTGGCAGAACCAAAAACAATATCTGCCACAGGTCTGTGGTGGACCACTCCCAGTTAGACGGGCCGTGGCGCCCACCAGCCAAGCAAAGCCACCTGCCTGTGACGACCATCCACGCGGTAAGCCCTGAGAACATGTCGGATGCATACAGTATGGTAGAGTTGGACGACATTGCTGTGCCGCTCCTGCTTGACACCGCTGCAGTGAGGTCAATGTTAAACTGGGCCACAATGAAGAAATTTTTCCCAAACCACACGATTAGAAAGAACCCAGAGGAGCTGTATGGTTATGGTGGCCACAGAGTTAGGAACATATGGACCATCATGCTAATGGTCTGCTACATGTCAAAAGTGGTATATGATTTTGAGTTTCAAGTGGCTACACATGGTGAAAACATACTGGGATGTGACCTTTTCTACTGACTGGGCTTCTCCATCCACGACAGTAACAGACTCTATTTGACTGACTATGGTGGTTGGGACACAATACACACTGGGGATGATGACGTTGAGCGGGACAAGAAAACAACTGTCCCATGTGTGCAGGAGGATCGCTGCCCAGAGGGGGGACAGCGGCCGGATTCGCCCCAGATCCTCTCCTAGCATGAGCCTATGGGAGCCACTGCGGAGCTGCAGGAGAGGGAGGCCACGTACACAGAGTATCACTAGACACATCACCCCGATACGGATGTTAACTGTGATGATGGTGACATCACACGATTACATACATCAGGTAAAGGAGAAGAGGAACCAGACTGCTTCAGAATCCTCACTCAGCAACAGTCTACAGAAGCCATGGCTGAGCCGATGGGTGAAGAGTCCACGACTGTAAGTGACACAGGAAAGATGCTGGACGCCTTCAGGACCCATGACCATCTTTGGCCTCCGAGGACTGCTACTTTGGTGTTGGGTGAAGAGTCCATAACCAACATGGCAATGGTGGAGCCGTTACGACCCGACGGACGCCCCGCGACAGACGTGGATGTGGCATCACCGCGACCTCAATGGCATGTGCAGCCAAGCAAGATGCCTCTTAAGGTAATGGACTGGGTTTGAGGCCGCAAAGTCGATTGTCCGGGCCTGCAGCCGAACACATCACGACCTGCAGTACTGCTGGCACCGGTGAGGATCGTGGCACAGCTGGGATCAGCGAGCTTCAGGCTGATGGATTGTTCAGTGTGGCACACAAATCATCTCAGATGGCAAGGCTTTGCAGGAGACCGCTTGGGCAGTGCGGGACCCAGACTGCAGTGTGAAGAGGGATGATCACGGTCCACGGGACCCAGCACTTCCAGGGGCACATCCACCACAGGCCCGCTAAAAGGCCCCTCCAGCAAAACCGCCTTCCCCATGGAAGGTGGTTAAAAAAAAGAGGACTGTTTAGTTAGGAGTGCGGCTGCCAGAATAAGTGGCAGAATAATCCACTCAGCTGCGTTGGGCTGAGCGGCAGTCCACCTGCTAACCCTAGTTAGAATTGATGATTGCTGTTGTTTATGCCAAGTTGAGGAGGGTTCCAATTTATTAAAGTGTTCTGTGTTTTTCCAAGGAGGGGTTGAATGTTTTTAAGGGATTTATAACAGGTAGCAGCATGATGACGCAGCCAGCTGGTGACATCATCACACCAGCCTATAAGTGGGGAGAACCGGCCATCTTAGGCCTCTCTCAGTATTGGAGCTTAGTTTTCAGTCCATGTGTATTGTATTCATATTACTTTGTATAATAAAGTTTAGTTCCAGCACAGCTCTCTCCTCCATTGGTCATTGCCAGGTTTGTGGACATAACAAAAAAGGTAGTAAATAGATATTAATTAAAATTTTGGAACAAATAACTGCCTCAGAATTCCGTACCTGTAGTCTGCTGCTTTGAAGATACGCATTAATAGAATATACTGGCCAATCAAATTTGAGTCGTACTTGTAAGAAGAATTCTATGAGTTCGGTTCCATGGCCATAGCCACTGCCTTAGTAATTTAGAACCTTGAAGGTCAAGCTGATCCATCAATCACCCCATCTACATGGCCACAATAATCCAATAACTAGGAATAATCACATAATGGTAATCGGATTTGACATTTACATGCACTGAATAAATGGATTATTGGACAATAAACTATGTGTGTTGATGTAATTTCACTTTATATAACACAATAATTGCCTTTTATCTGATTATTGTTTTTACATTACTACTTTAATAACCAGATAACTCCAGAAATCCAATTATAAATGGTTTATTACCGTGCATGTAAACATGGCCATTTTGCATATCATACTCCCATAAATATGTGGGAGGGCCCTAAAAATTGCTGTAGCCCAGGGGCCCACAACCTCCTTAATCCGGCCCTGCGTGAATGCATCACAGGCAAATATACTGTATACTGATAGAAATCATTTGAAGTTAGGTTATCCGAGGACACACTATATTCCTATGCAGGCTCACTGCATTCTGTCACAGTTTCTGGGTTTCCATCCCAACTAATGCCTAATTTATGCTTCTGAGTCAACCCTACGTCATAGCCTACACATGCAGTCAACGCTGTTACCAGCAATTTTTACTTGTGCACTGGTTTGAATGCGTTGTTGCGTTCCCAAAATGGGTTTCTCCTGATGTGTAGTGTGATTTGTGTTTCTCATGTATTTTTGTTCACTGAATAGCAAAAGACAAGAATATTTTGTCTTACCGGCCACTGCTGAAATCTGCCCGCCCTTGGTGGGTGGCGGGTGTTAATGTCAAGCCCTCCTGACAATGTCTGTTTTACAGAACCTTTGTTTTGCGCATGTTTATCCCCCACCAGTTGAAGACCACAGGGGGATTATATCTGTCTGTCTGCCCCACAAAATGTAACTATATTGTGAATTCAACTCCTCCTACAGTTTTCTTCCAAATGTTTTGAAACTTGGTACCAGGGTTTGATATACACTGATGATGCGCATATTGCAATTTGGCTCTGATCAGATGATTTTTGCAGGAGTTATAGCCCCCAACTTACAATATAATTAATAAATTTGTCCCATAACTTGATATCCTGATTTCACTTTGTTTGGCAGAAACTATTTGTATCGACTAATGAAAGTCTCCTCTTGAATTCCAGATGTTGTAAAACTGTTTTTGTTGTATATTCATGGATGATAGGCTTATCATAATTTAGTTCTGCCCCAATAACTCAGACACTTGGAACTCAAAATCTCTCTCTATGTGCTGGACTTTCTCACAGGGAGGCCACAGAACGTGCGATCCGGCAGCAACACATCCAAGACCATCACACTGAGCACAGAGGCCCCACAAGGGTGTGTTCTCAGCCCTCAGCTCTTCACCCTGTTGACCTATGACTGTGTACCAGCCTACAGCACCAACCACGTCATCAAATTTGCGGACAACACAATGGTGGTGGGCCTCATCACCAACAATGAAGAAGCCAAGTACAGAAATGAGGTGAGCCAACTGGTCCAGTGGTGTAAAGACAATAATCTCTTCCTGAATGTGGAAAAAACCAAGGAGATTGTGGTCGACTTCAGGAGAGGACACACACAGCATCCCCTTCTAATCATCGATGGAGCAGCTGTGAAGAGGGTGAGCAGCACAAAGTTCTTGAGGGTGCACATCACTGAGGACCTCTCCTTGTCCAACAACACCACATCACTGGCCAAGAAGGTTCAAACTCATCTCTTTTTCCTCTGCAAACTGAGGAAAGCACGAGTCCCACCCCCCATCATGTGCTCATTCTACCAGGGTACCAATGAGAGCATCCTCACTAGCCGCATCAGGGTGTGGTACGGAAGCTGTACAGCCTCCTGCCGGAAGACACTACAACGCGCAGTGAAAGCAGCCAGCAAGATCATCGGTGCCCCTCTGCTCTCCCCCTGTACATCTACCACACCCACCTCACCTGCAGAGCCATCAACATTGCAGGCGACAGCTCCCACCCCTCACATTCCCTTTTCAGCCCCTGCCCTCGGGGAAAAGGTACCGGAGCCTCCAGGTCTGCTCCACAAGACTGCTAAACAGCTTTGTTCACCAGGCCACCAAGACCCTGAACTCTGTCCACCCCCCCCTCCCGGACCGTAACACATTTACCCACACAATAACTACCTCAGCTGTTTGCACAGAAAGACTTGGCACACCAACAGTAATTACATCTGCTGCTGTATGTCTCTGCACCTTACCTTACTGCAGCCATTTGCACAAATGTCGTACCTGCTGCTGTCTGTCTGTATTGCAATATTGATCATGTGCAGTCCAATCCGTCACTGTCTGCACCTACACTACTGCATTGAACTTGCAATTACGGTTGTCACAGCTCTACTTTTTCTGTATATAGGATTACTGGGTTTTATCGTTTATCTTTATTTGCACTATGGGTAGCATTACTGTACATACACTGCTGCTGTTGTTTTTCATCCTTATTCCTTCTTTTCTTATATACTGTGCACACCACTAAGAGAGAGAGAAACGGCATTTCAATTATCCTTTATGTTCTGCACGTATAGAAGTATTGACAAATAAAAATCTTTGAATAATTATATGGAAAAGTTAAAAACTGCTCTGCTTCAGTAAGATATTGGGATCTTTGAAGAAAACAAAGGCAGGAGATATTGCACTTACCTCAGAGTGCTCTTGTTTAAAATTTGACCAGAACACTGTTCACTTCTTCAATGATCAAAAATCATACATTTTTTTCTGGAAAAAAAGGAACCATTTTTGCGAAATGTACAAAGAAACAACAGCTGTATATTTCTTTATCCTTCTGCAACATTATCAAGGATAATTTAAATAATTGTATAATAATAATAATAATAATAATAATAATAATAATAATAATATTATTATTACTCATCCTCACAACTGAAAGATGTTCTATTGTGGAAACACGAACATCACACAGTAATATTGGAAGAAATATCCTTCACATCAACTGTTTGCACATTTAATCATCTTCACTTTGTTGCCTCAAATGTCTCACATTCCCTCCTCCTGAGTCACAGCGGTGCTCTGGAAGTTGACAGCCTCAGCCTGGCATAATGGTGACATTTTACTGGTGCAGTGGTTATGAGTCTTCTCCTCTTTCTTTTTTTACCTACCCTGTTTCCCAACCAAATCATTTCCTACATTCAAACTGCTTTCCCACCCAAGCCTACAGTATCTGTTGTAAAAAACATAAAATGTGTTTGACCAGTACGGTATGTTAGGCAACAATTGAACTAAAAATGAACAACAGAAAAGTGTATGGAAAAAAAGAACCACATTAACCCTTTTGATTGAGGTATGCTTGTGTAGATTAATATGATGCGCACTGTACTTTTATTGTATCTCCATGCAATAGTAGTGTAATTCTGTAAATGAGGATACTGTGGTGGCACTGTGTGGGGAGTTCTCCACCCAGAGTAGGGAGCCGGGGGTAAGAGGGAATAATGGACTGAAGGAGGAAGTCGTACCGGGGATGGGGGGGGGGGTGTCTCAGACTGGACAGAAAGGACTATTCGCCAGACACCACAGCCGGTGAACGAAGAGAGGGTGTGAAAAGCAGGTCTGGCGTTATGTGAATGTATTGTAGCAAGACATGCTCTGTGACATGTGTTTCAATGTTATGTTAATGTGTGTGCATGTCTTCTAGTCTGAATGTTAATGTGTTCACCCTGAGTGACGGAGGCTGGAAGTAAAGAATATAAAGGAGTTTGCTCAGGCACTCAGGCGAGAGAGTTTTTACTGTACTTGATGTTGGAGGAGAAAATAAAGTTTGTGTGTCATTCAGCTTGTTGCCTCGTCTGCTTTCTTCCTCCACATTGGTGACCTTAAGACGTGCCATGGAGAACTAGCTGAACACCATCCCAGAGACTACCTGGAGGGAGAGCACCAGCGCCGCATGCACTGTCTCAGTCAAGCTCCCAGACTTCTGGCTTCACAACCCAACCGTGTGGTTCCTGCACATAGAAACCCAGTTCGCACTCCATGGGATAACAACGGACAACAAAAAATATTACTATGTGGTCACTGCGCTGGATGCGCGCGCCACGCAAAAGGTGACGAGCCTGCTCCACGAGCCGCTGGCCCAGGGGAAATATGAGGCGCTCAAGCGGATGCTACTCAAGTGCTATACCCTGTCTGACAGTGAGAGAGCAGAGTGACCCAAAACACGTTCAGAGTTAGGCGACAGATCAGCTGTGGGACTCATGGAGAGCATGTTGGCGCTGAGGGGGAAGAACGACAAATCTTTCCTGTTTGCCAACTTGTTCCTCAGGAACCTACCTGCTACAGCGAGGGCAATCCTGGCCAACTCACCTCTACTGGTGACCAAGGACTACCGCACCCTGGTGCAGGAAGTGGATAGCATCATTTTAGCAACCAGAGTGCTCAGCGGGCATGCAGCGGCACCGGCATCCATTAGGGACTGCAACGAGATTGAGGAGCCATTGGTGGTAGTCGGGACAGATGCCAAAGGACGCTGGAATGGGACAATCTGTTCCTATCATCGCCGTTTCGGCTCAGATGGCCAACACTGTCTGCCGCCGTGCCAATTCAAGAAGTCGGGAGGATGGTGTGGCCAGCAGACAGTAGCAGCTGCAACCTCTGGTGACAGAAACAAGCTCAGAACTCAGAACTCAGAAAAGATTTATTGCCAAGTACATTAACAGCTAACTGATAACAGATCACTGATAACATACGAGGGATTTGACTTGACACAGAAAACGACCTGCATTTCCGGTGACACGGCTGCATCTGTGAACGCGCCTGTCAACAGAAGGGTACAGGATGCATGGGAAGAAAGGATAATACAATAGGAAGGAGCAAAAAAACCATTGATTGTCAGAATAGTGGTCATATATGATCAATATTATGATTACAAGAAAAAAAAGCCCTCAATGCACAGTCAGCAGACAAAAAGTTCACAAGGACACAGAGAGAGCAGTGAGTGAATCATCTTTATCATCAGTTTTGTGAATCAGTATGAGTGTAATGTTGAATGTAGGTGTTTGTATCAGTTAAGAACAACAAGGACTCTTTGGCAGGAGATGTTTTGTCTTGCTGCTGGCATTGTCCTTGAGCCATGCAGCTGCCTGTCCGAAAGGCCGTGAGCTCAATGTTTTGAAAACAAAAAGCTGCAGATCATCTGGAGGATTTGTGTGAGGGAAGTCAATTTCGTCGAATAGTACTGATCTCAGAGAGAAAAAAAACTTTATATTCTCTTACAGATTCAGTACTGAATCCTTCAGTGCTGGACGTTGAATCCTTCATGGATGGCTCTGAGCGTAATCATGATGTAATCCACCTTCCTAGACAGTTCTCCATTTGCCGCTATCAGAGTCCTCTCCATTTTATCAATTTGATGGTTGAACCTCGCCTGGCCAGCATTTTGATAGGTTGTGTCCATCTTCATCAATTTTCGGTACACCAGGACAATCCCAGATCCAATCAGAACGATCCCAATCACCATTGGGATCTGATCGATGTGTGTCCAAGCTGCTTTACATCATGGACACACGTTCAGGGTGACGGTTTTTGGTGAACTCCGGCTCCCAGAAGAGCCTCATCCTGCTGGTCAGCACAGATAGATTGGCAGGAGGCAGTGGTCCCGAGCTTATGTCCACCAACGGATCCACCATCAGGACGTTTGGCGAACGGACGCTGACGATATGCTTGCACGGATGCAGTTATCAGTGGGACTTTGTTGTAGCTGCATGTTCTACCCCCATTTTAGGTGCAGATTTTTTATGTGCTTATGAGTTGTTAGTCAGTGTTGCCAATAGATGATTAGTGGACGCTGTCTCTTTCACTTCATACCCGATACCCGATGTCCAAGGTCTTGGAACTGTGGTCGGCCCAGCAGCAACAGCATTTGGCCGCGTTCTCTGAGTTTACAACCAACCTTCAACATGTTGCCGGTAAGCTCAACATTGTTGCCGATTGCCTGTCGTGCGCCCTGGGGAGTTTTTACCGGAAAACCCGCGCCCGGGGCCGATCCGCCCGCGGAATTTTTTCACAGTATGGAGGCTTTTAATGTGCCGGGCTGGGCCCACCATTGTTTTCCCCGCACCTTCATCCCAAAAAGCTTACAGAACACCAGTTTTGTTTTTGTTAGGTATGATGCACACTGGACCCCGGTGCGTCCATGGTACAACGGACCCTTCATGGTGCTGGAACCTGGGGCAAAGCATTTTGTGTTAGACTTGGGGGGGTGTAGGGAGACGGTCTGCATCGACAGGCTGAAGCCTGCTTTTGTGTTGGCAGAGGAGCAAGTGGTGTTGGCCCAAGCTTCTCGGCACGGACGCCCACCATTGGTGGCTGCGCAAGTTGGTGTTCCCTCAGTAGAGACTTGCGCTCGCAAAGCTAACATGTTTCCCCCCCCCCCAACCTTTTTCCCTCCACAGACTGACGTGCCCTCCTGTACGCCTCGCCAGCAGGGTGTTTTGACCGGATTGGTGACCCCTCCGCTACACCCGCTATGCGTGCCGGCTCAAGCCCAAAGGACGGGGGGGTTAGTACCCTTTCTGGGTGTTCGGGGGGGGGGGGTGTTTTGGCACTGTGTGACGAGTTCTCCACCCAGAGTAGGGAGAGCCGGGGGGAAGAGGGAATAATGGACTTAAGGAGGAAGTGCTACCGAGGGGTCTCAGATGGGACAGAAAGGACTATTCAACCTCCCCCCACCCCCCGGGGAGTTCAGGAGATCCCAGAGCCGCTGAACGAAGAGAGGGTGTGAGAAGCGGGTCGGGCGTTATGTGACTGTATTGTAGCAAGACATGCTCTGTGATGTGTGTTTCAGTGTTATGTTAATGTGTGCGCATGTCTTGCAGCCTGAAGGTTAACCCTCTGAGTGTGTGAATTTGCATGCCCCTAGTGGCAGAGTGCGGCGCTGCGCCTGTCATCTTACTCCGACATGATCGGCTCCATTCAGGATTTGTACCGATTTGTACTGGTCTGCCAGTTTCAGAAGGTGGCAGACATCTGTTGGAGGACTCAATGAATGACACGTAATACACCAAAGAAGAACTCCTCATTTCCTTTTCCCGTTTTTAGCATTTTAGCCCAGAAAGCTAATATGGCCACGATCAGCCATCATCACCATCACTTTGTCAGCTTTGTACGCGGAAAATAGCCACAGGATACATGCGAAATTTATGTGGGATAATCATAAGACTTTGTAGATGTGGTAGAGACCATAAATGACCGAAAGAACACAAAATAACGACCACGATAGGTGAAAACGCAACGACCACGCCCGCCAGTCAGCCAGCCAGCCAGCCCCCCTTTTTTTCAAAAGTATTTGAGGAATTTGTTTTGTTTTTTTTTAATATTGTATTGATTTCTTGTTCATGTACTTTGAAGATAAGATGATGAGGTACCTCTGTACAAAAAATGGTGTCAAAAGACCATTCTTTGTGTAAATATGTCCAAAGTCCAGTTTTGACTGAGTCATGGAATTTAAAGAGGTGCCGTGACATTATGCAAATTAGATGCATAAATTTATTCCTATCTGAAACTTTGGATCATATTTTACATCTTTCTAATTGACAGTAAGCCATTATCTCTTACCACTTTCAAGTTATAGCCTTGGAAATCTGAACTATTTTATTGACAAAAATATTTACCACTCTTGACCACTAGGGGTTATGTCACAATTTGGCGACAGACACATTCAAAAGGTTAATGAGCTCACACTGAGTTCCGGAGGCCAAAATTAAAAAGTATAAAGGAGTTCGCTCAGGAACTCAGGTGAGAGAGTTTTTACTGTACTTGATGTTGGAAGAGGATAGTAAATAGTTAATCCTAGCCAACGGAGTTTGTAGCCGGTTGTCTCATCTCTCAACAATGACTGTGTTTGGACATTTTGTATATCATCTCTTTTGTAAATAAACACGTTACATTACTGCACGTTGGGCTCACATCTATTTCATATGTTCGCTGTAAGTTACGCAGCGGACGTGACAGGGAAAAGTATGAATGAATGAATGAATTTATTTGGTAATGAAATAAACATACATACAATACAATAAGAACACACAAAAGAACAACCGAAAGGGTGTAGGCTGAAGCTCATGCTTATATAGTGCCTACCCCATTACAATTTTAAAATCAATAACATAAAAGTCATACATTTAGTTACCAAAGAGCTAGCACAAGCTGTCATCACAGGGGGTAAGTTCATTCCCATCAGAAGCCACATGCATTTTCCAACATACTATTTTCATTCCTTCATATGTCTCTGTTTGGTGCAACCTGTTTGTATCTTTGACAAGCGTGGATAGTGGCCTTTGGTGTAGTATCTGTGACACACTGGGTTTGGGACAGACTCCATTGCAAAGCCCACAACATCAGTGATATACTGTATGCTGCTGAATGATGACAGTGATTCTTAGAAGAGCTAAGAGAGGGTTGCTACTTAGGTAATCATAAGTCAGAGGCACTGTGTGCTGGCAGGCAAGGCAGGCAAATGCATGGGACCCCCGGCCTGAAGGGGCCCCCCAAAGGCTGACCAACTTTGAATCACTACAGCAGTGACAATGTGAAGAGTTTGCAATAAGAGTGGTAGACAGGCAGATAACTCCCTAAAGGGCCCCACTCCTAGTTCTCACTCTTGCAAGTTCTGGTGTGCATCTTCTGTAAACAAACAAGTGAGAGTAGCTGCATCAAAATGAAGTGAAGAAAAGAAAGGAAAGTAAGACACTAGTAAGTAGTTAATTTAGCTCAGATCAGCTCAGTGTGTCCTCCCTCTGCTTGTCCTGATGGGATTGTTTCACATTTTTTGTGAGTGTCCGGTTAAGGCTGATGAACGCTGGTGGGAGGGGCCCCCTGTGATTTTGGCCTGTTCACTCAGCAGCCAATTTTCAAGCATGTGGAATGAATATAATCGGCAGTTCACACGCCCTTAATGATGGTGGCAGCGAAGAGCCACCAAACTCATTTGAACAGCCCCAATCCAAAACCAGAAGAAGACTATGGTGACAAACATTTTAAAAATAGCGGATGTGCATGCATACGAGGATGACGACGAGGAATAGGGGCCTTTGTTGTTATTGTTAGCGGCTAAGGAGGAAATCAGACAGGCAGAAAAACAGAAATATGCTCTCTCGAAACTGGCATCCATGTTGTTTCTTCACTGCAAACAGTAGGGATACTACTCCTTCCCCTCAGCGACTTTTCCTGGCACAAGGGCAGTTCAGTGCAAATCCCTCACTCACAAGATGCACCGTCAGCTTTTTTGGGCTGCGTGCGCTCACCCTCTGCGGAAGGGAAGATGATGAAATTTACATCACGCACATGCGGCATGCTCCCTAGCGCACCAATGTGTTTGTGCCACTGTGAATTCGGCTTTAGAAGCAAGGTGAGCAGTTATCCAAGAGAGGCTCAGAGTGAAGCTGCTGCTCTCCCACATCGAACTGAGCCAGCTGAAGTGGCATGGTACGATCAGGACGGTGTTTCAGGCACGTCCTACTGGAAGGAGGTTTCGGGGCAGACCCAGGACACCCTGGGGGAGATTATGACTATGTCTTCCAGCTGGCCCACGGGCACCTTGATATCCTTTCTAAAGAGCTGAAAGAGACTGTCTGGGAGAGGGAAGTCTGGGCTTCTCTGCTTACACTGGACTATTGGCCCTATGACCCTGGACTAGCAGTAGAAGAAGGATAGATCGATGTGTGGCTGCATCCATTTTTTTATATGCTATTATATATGCACTGTATATTACTCGTGTTATGCCAATATGTATTTGTGAATTGTACGGTACATGTATTGCATGCAGCGTCTGTGTTTTATTACACCCATTACATTGTGTCCTTGCATGGTTTACAGCTTGAATGCATGTGGTGCTGTTTGCTTGTAAATGTGGCTTCTCTGAGCATGCAATCTACATATCATATACTGACTGAATGCACGTGGACAGGCTTCTTTCCAACATATCTGTGGCTCAAGCCTACTACAAGAGATGACTACTGCAGTGAGGCTGGCAGGCACAGAGATATGAGCGTCCATCTCAGCTCTTACTCCCGCCGAGCCGACCAGCCGCAGTCTGTCACTTTGGGGCAGTGGATAATTCTCCACCACAGAGCGGAGGGGCAGGCCATACGTCTGCCACCATATATAAAGAGACACCTTCCATTTACTATATGCCTTTTTTTGAGTTATGCTTTTGCTGCTTTTAGTTTATTCCGACACAGAAAATGTTCCTATTAAGAAAGGAGGAAAAAGAAACATTTAGTGAAACAGAGATAAATGTTAACTGTACTAACAAAATCACCAAGAGAGATGAATTTATATTATGGTGAGGAGGAAAAGAAAAGAAAATGCAGCAGGGCTACAGGATAAATAATATTAATGGGAGGCAGTTTGACTCTACATTTAAGGGAAATGCATTAATTTCTCTACTCAGGTACTCACCAGCACTGTAATAAAAACAAGTGAGACCCAGTGTAAGTGGTCTCACTTTCTGCAACATGGAGAAGGCAAAAAATAGAGCACTATACACATTATATACAGTATGTGTGTCGTTTTAGCTATCCAAGATACTCCCCTAGACTCCTCTTTTATTACGCTGTGATTTTTTTTAAATTAAACCATTATTTTAAAAAATGCCCACCAACCTCTTTATCTATTGTTGCACATAACACAACTTAGTTCTGACTGAGCAATTTGATTGGACAACAGGGATTCCAGGAATTATAATATTCCACAATAATTGCACTCCAATGTTTCACTGGATATGTATCACTCCGCTTCAAAGGTGTTTATGTAACCGTTAATTACTAACAGTAACTTACTGTCAACTGTCAGTGACAATTGCAGTACTGTGTTGGATACCTTAATTTCCACAGTGAGGTGCTGTTTGAAAAGATTTCTTACCTAGCCCGGAAGTCCCACCCATTTGAAAAAACTTTAATGAGTTTACAAAGTCTGCCCTTGTATAAACATTGTTAAGCTATCCTCTGTGGAAAACTGCAGAGGAGCTACTAAGGAAGACGGCGGTAGGCGGCGGGGCTCAGCGGAGCCGTGGGATGTGCTAAGTTAATGCTATCGCTATCACTATGGCTAACACCATAGCTAGTCGTAGCACCTAACACTGATACAAAGGAGTGACTCTGACCCCGGTTCGTCTCACTGACCCGGCATCGGCTCGGTAGATGACGGCTGAGCCTCCCGCACAGATTCCTAGAATCTTGTGATTGGGGCTCGCCAGAGGAACTAACCGAGGCAACAGCCAAACAGGAGCCAGATCGGAGCTCAACTATAGCGGCGGTAGGAGACGGGGACCAGTGGAGGAGCAGCCGGGGCCCCAGCTGGATAGGAGCCGGATTGGAGCTCAGTTACAGCGGCGGGGCTCGGCAGAGGAACTACTGAGGAAGACAGCGGTAGGCGGTGGGGCTCAGCAGAGCAGCTACCGGGACCCTAGCTGGACAGGAGCCGGATCAGAGCTCAACTACAGCGGCGGCAGGGCTCGGTGGAGGAGCTAACGGCACCCCGGCTGGATAGGAGCCGGATCAGGAGCTCAATTACAGTGGCGGTAAGCAGCAGGACTAGCAGCAGAGGGGGCTAGCTGAGGCCCCAGCTGGATTTGAGGTCGGTTGGATCAGATACCAGCGACACCAGCAGAGATTGTTTTACTATCAACAGGTCAGTAAAAATACCACTAAAGAAGGAAGAAATGGAAGACATTAAAAAAATCTCTGAACTTCTTGTCAGAAGAACTGACCAAAGTGGCCAATCAACAGCTTAAACTATTAGGGCTTATGGAGGAAGTCCGAGAATTGAAATTAACAATTAAGGAAAAAGAGAAAAAAAATTGCAGACTTGGAGCAACGCATCGAGGATCTTGAACAATATTCTCGTATGGACGATCTAATTATAAGTGGACTAGACATTAAATATCAAACATATGCCAATGCTACAGCAGGAATGAGAGGTGAGGAGGCTCCTTTAAGTGAATTAGTCTCCCTGGAAAACCAGGTGCTTCAGTTCCTTGAAAGCAGAAATACAAAGGTTGAAGTAAATGCCATTTCAGCCTGTCATACTTTACCCAGAAAAGATAATAAAGCAAAGAAATCAATTGTGATGCGCTTTGTGAACAGAAGGGTAAAAAATGACATACTGAGGCAGGCCAGAAAGCTACAGGGAACAGAAGTTTACCTAAATGAACATTTAACAAAGACTAATGCTGAAATAGCATGGCAAGCACAGATGCTGAAAAGACAAAATAAGATACAGGCAACATGGACAAGAAACTGTGGAGTCTGGATCAAACTAAATGGAACACCTGAGGAAGCAAAGGCCATAATAATCAGAGATCTTACTGACTTAAATAAATATAGATGAACACTGATTAAGAAAATTAAGAGACTATGATAATCCATATCCACACACACGGCAAGAATAGTTCTTTTGTGACATGCCATGTTAATGTACTTTAAAAAAAAACAAAAAAAAAAAACAAACTTATGACTGACTTGAGTAGACATCAATTATCCCCAGTTGGAGGAAATCATTTGACACAGAGTGAGGAAATTCAAACTCTGAAAATGTGTCATTATGCTGAACATAAACTACAAGAGATGGAGAATGATATTGATCCTGATAACAACTTCTTCAATAATATTCATAATCACTGTGAATATTATACTGAAAAGTAATTCAAAAGTGAAGTGCAATTAGATGGTAAACTATCAATAATACACTTCAACAGCAGAAGTCTTAACAAAAACTTTCCACAGATTCAGGACTATTTAAAACAGCTAGATAGAAAATTTACAGCTGCCGCAGTCTCTGAAACTTGGTTTAATGAAGAGCAGGCTTCTCTGATGGCAATAGAGGGATATCAGATGTTTTATATTAATAGATCTCAAAAAAAGGGTGGTGGTGTTGCACTGTATATTGATGACCTGTATAGGTGTAAACTTGTAAATGGAATGTCCTTTGCACTACCAGGGATTCTGGAATGTGTTACTGTTGAGACTGACCAAGATAAAACAAAAAATCTAATTATAAGTTGTATATATAGAATGCCGGGAACTTGCATTGAGACATTCAGAGATAAATTAGCCGAGCTGTACAATAATATAACTAGTAAGAAAATGGTTGTAATCTGTGGGGATTTCAATATTGATTTACTAAATCCTTTTCAACAAAATGTAATTACAGAGTTCATGAATTCTATGTACAGTATGAGTCTATATCCCACAATAACACATCCCAGCAGAATCACAGTTCACACTGCTACACTTATTGATAACTTGTTTGTTAATATTATTGATAAGAAAATAGAAAGTGGATTATTGATAAATGACATAAGTGATCATTTGCCAGGCTTTGCACTTATCCATGGCCACACAGGGGCCAATACAAAAAAACCTTTAAAATCTTTCAGATACAAATCACAAATTGCAATTAGTTCTTTAAAAGAAGACCTGCTGAAGCAAGACTGGACAAAAGTCTATGTATCAGATGTAAATGAAGCCTATGACACATTTATGAACATTGTAACCACTCTTTATGAAAAAAAAAAATTGTCCATTAGTAAAGAAAAAGCTTAAACAGAAATTTGTTGACAAGCCATGGTTAACCAAAGGATTACAAAAAGTGTGTAAAAAGAAAAAAATCATTATATAAAGTTTTTCTAAAGAAAAGGACAAAAGAAGCAGAGCAGTGGTATAAAACATACAAAAATAAGTTAACATGCATAATGAGATGTAGTAAAAGAGACTATTACACTAAAGAGTTGGAGAAAAACAGAGATGATATTAAAAATACATGGACAATATTTAACAATATTCTTGGAAATAAAAACAGAAATACAAGCTACCCAACCAATCTTTCAAAAAAAAAAAAAAAAAAAAAAAAACGACGCAGAGTGTGAATGCAGTCTCACCTGCAGATGAATTTAATAAAAATTTTAACATTGGTCCTAATTTGGCTAGAGAAATACCCATTACGGCACCTACAGGTGATACAATAAGCAAAAACATTGCTATAAAAGACTCCATTTTCATAAAGAACACAGATGAGAGGGAGGTCATTGAAATTGTTAAATCATTTAAAAGTAAAACATCTACGGATTGTGATGGTATTGACATGCCTTTAGTCAAAACTATCATTGAATGCTTAGTGAAGCCACTGATGCATATTTGTAGCCTGTCTCTTCAAACAGGTATATTTCCCAATGCAATGAAAATAGCTAAAGTAATTCCGATATACAAGATGGGTGACAGAGGGGAATTTTCAAACTATAGACCAATTTCACTATTGCCACAATTTTCCAAGATACTTGAAAAAATATTCTGTGAGAGAATTGACAATTTCATAATGAAGAATAATTTATTGTGTGAGCAGCAATATGGATTCAGACACAAGAGGACAACTGCATTTGCTCTAATGGAATTTATAGAAAAAATATCAACTGCCGTTGAAAATAAAGAATATTCAGTTGGGGTATTCCTGGATCTTAAAAAAGCATTTGATACAGTGGATCATAATTTATTATTAAAGAAACTACAAAATTATGGTATTAGGAGGGTAGCACTGTCCTGGTTATGTAGTTACTTAAAGAACAGATATCAGTATGTATGTGTTGGTAGCAAAAACTCACAGTTACTGAAGGTTACTTGTGGAGTCCCACAGGGTTCAGTTTTGGGGCCATTGTTATTCAATATGTATATAAATGATACACAGTATGTAAAGTTTTGGAAAAAATGGATTTAATATTGTTTGCCGATGACACTAAATTTATTATGCAGTGGAAGAAATTTGGAACAACTTTTGGATACACTCGGAAAGGAATTAGGACAGCTTAAACTGTGGTTTGATTCAAACAAATTAATGCTCAATTTAAGTAAGACAAAATTTATAGTTTTTAACAACCATCACAACAACTCAGTGTCTAAACTCAGTGTAAATGGTGTAGAGATTGAAAGGGTATCCAAAACTAAATTTCTTGGAGTAATAATTGATAATAAACTGTGTTGGAAGTCACATATCAACTATATTAAAGGTAAAATATCTAAATCAATTGCAATACTACACAGAGTGAAATATTTGCTGAATCAACCCACACTATATACTTTGTATCATTCATTAATACTCCCATACATGACATATTGTACTGAAGTATGGGGAAATACATATAAAACAAACATATATCCAATCTTTGTGCTTCAGAAGAGAGCTATTAGAATAATAAACAAAGCTGCTTACAGGGAACCAACAAACCCACATTTTCTTAAATTAAAAGCTCTCAAGCTGAAAGATCTGGTTGACTTTAAAACTGCAGTAATAATGTTTAAAGTGAAGAATCTATCACTGCCCGCAAATATCCAAAAGTTGTTCCAAATAAGGGAGAAACAACATCATTTCAGAGGAACATGTATATTTCAAAAACCTTCAGTGAGAACTACCACCAAGCAACACTGTGTTTCAGTGCAAGGAGTTAGATTGTGGGATGCTTTTGGACCTGAATTAAAATCATGTACAACGCTTGGACAATTTAAACAAAAACTTAAGGAAGAAATACTCCAAACATATATACAAGATGACATGCAAAATCACATAAGGATTATCATATTCAGTCTGTGTTCTGTTGTTCCTTAGATTTTTGTCACATTTTGTCTTAGCTTTGTTCTGAATTGTAATCGCTCTTGTTTTTCTTTTGAATTCTTGGATGGAATATGGGTGGGCAATATAAGCTGCGGCTTCAGCCATCACCCATTTCGGATAACTTATGTTGAACTGTATAATCAGAGGAGTTATTGTTTAATCTTACCTTGTAAGATGTTTTTTTCTTTCCCCTTTGTTATATTATTCTGTTCCTTTCTTTCAATCTTTACTTTTAATCTATCCGAAATAAAGATTCATTCATTCATTCATTCATTCATTCATTTCACGTCTGTTTAAAAAAATAGGCAATGCTAGACTCGGATTTATTGTCTCGATTAACAAACTACAGTACGTTTGTGGTGATGGACTCTTTGGGGTAGATATACTATGGCAGCGCAAATTAGCAAGTGTACAATTTAGACAGAGTGTCATGGATGCCCCTTCGGGGCAGAAATACAGACCCAGGTGCTGAATTGCAGTTGTGGCATTTTATTAACAAAAAGAACAGAAATCCAAAAAACTATGCAGAACACACCAAAAAATACTAATGAGGATAACTTACAGTTGGCGTTCAAGAGCCGGCATTGCTCTGCAAATGCAGGAATAGGATCAGACGGAGAGTATTTCAGAGAAACACTCATGGGAATATTCAATGTTGCCGCAAAGACAGAATGAACAGGCAGCATTTAAATTCTAGTGGGAAAACAACATAAGCGATCACAGGTGTGGATTCACCCGAGCGGGGAAAAAGGGAACCATAACTAGTGATTAGGATCAGCTGGTAGTGACGAGAGAGGAGAGGTTGGACTGGCAATCTTGCAGGCGACACCCACGCAAAGCACAAACCTGGAAATGTCACCTAACAGCTGTCAGCCCACAGAACCAATATAAGAGATAAACATAATCAAATACAAACTAGATAATAATTAAAAATGAAACAAGACATGGTCGAAACACACTAAAACATAAACAGAGAAAATACAAGGCAGAATAACAACTCAGAAAGGCATAAAAAATGCAACAAATATATATACAATTACAGGGAAGGAGCCACGAGACTGGGTCCGGCAGAACCTCCAGAACCCAGCTCGTGACACAGAGCACCTACGGGAGTGGTCAATTTTTGCCAGTGATCTACTAACAACACGCAAAATTATGAACACAGATGCAGTCACTTCATTTCAATAATGCCTGCCCATCCGCCAAGAGCACCACAAAATTACATACAGCCACACCTGAGGAAGCGGGTCATCAACACAGGCACAGCCAATTCGGAGGAGAATAAAATATAAAGCTTTTTTTTAAGCATTTGTTTTAGCGCAAACCCCACTAAAATAGTTTATTTTTGTTTGTCATAGTTCAAAATTTAGATTTTCATTTAACATGACAGGCTCTTGTTTAATACAGTATGTCTAAATGAAGCATTTATGTATAATTTAAAAAAGGATGACTCATGAATAAATTGATTTTTTAACCATTTATTTATTATTATTATTATTATTATTATTATTATTATTATTATTATTATTATTATTATTATTATTATCTTATTATTATTATTTATTAACCGGGGACTCTGGGGTTTTATTATGCAAATAGCTTTGTTTTAACAAAATCTAAAGGCCTCCCAGTTCACAACTTTTTATATATGCCATTGAGTTACAGTGTTGCAATTTCGGGGGACGTTTCTATGGATCTGTGCACTCTTTTAGTTAATAATCTCATTGTTTTTTTTTCCTTCTATATTATGTATCCTGAACTTTGAGAAATAGGGAGAAGAGGGAACTGAATTACCATTTTATGCACAGCAAAAAGAAATACTGTAACTATAGAAATATGGATAGAGAGAAAAAAAAGAAGAAATTGACAATGTGGAAATTTTGCTTCAAGAGTAAGGGGGCGCTGATAGGAGATAAAAAAAAAAACTCCACAGTCCAAGTCTGAACCTCCGTAGAAAAGAGAAAAAAAGTCACTATCGGCTGACACCATCTGTATGTCCACTGCAGGTAGGAAGGGCTCCTATATCCTATTTTATGGATGCAAATTCATGTAGTAAGCTATATACAGTCTAAACAAATTGAAATTTAAAAAAAAAACTGCTGGCTGATGTCCAGTTCAGCATAACATCAATCTCTGTGAGATCGTATAATCTGTTCTTCTGTCATGCCAAATAAAGTCACACACAGAGAGAAGCTTCTGTCTCTTCGGCCACGCACCCTTGGTTCTCACCAGTGTCTTGGCACCAATGATTGCTATCATGTCAGGTACAGATGAATTTAGAAAGCTTTTTTGGGGCGTTAAATCCTGGCGCATTTAGCAGGAGACTGACAATCGCAAACCATAATAAATCACCTGGCGCCAGTCATTTAAATACTCTCCTCCCTCAAATTTGTGCTTTGACATGACAACTCCTACAAATACATATGCAATGAGGCCAGGTGCAAAATTAACATAGTCCATGCCTTTCCACCGCTAATTTTGTTCTGAGCCATTTAGTAGATCTCAGCAGTAGTTTTTTTAACGGCAAAACAGGGTTTTGCAATGGCGCAGCATGTTTGTAAATCTGCCCCTTTATTTCATCTGAAAATGCAAAGAAAAAGTGAGCAATGTGTGCTGAAGCCAAATCGCTAGCATGCTAACTAGCCACCAGCATTGGCCACGTTTTGATCTTGGCTCTTCTGCGGTACCAACTCAACAGGTGACCGGTATGTTTTAGAAACACAGACTTTTCCACTTGACAATATTTATATATGTTTACAGTACATGTGTGTGAAATGATAATAGATGTCTTCATGCTGATTGAGATGTTTAGCAACAGTTACTGGCTGCATTTAGTAGGGACCTTTTTTTTTCTCAGCTGTGCAAAATAACTGGTTAAACAAACAAATCATAAATAGTTTGCCCAGTATTGCTATCATTTAAATACATTGTGCTTGCAGAGCTGTTGTTCCGCAAGCTACGTGTTGGGCATTAGACGTATCACACCCACAGTTTTTATATTCATTGATACCGTACTCGTGTAATATTTATTAAATAATAAAGTGTAGACTGACACACTTTCCTTCAAGGTTCTCTGCCCTCTTTTCCTTACCTGAGGAGGGAACTCTGCCATGTGCATGGCTCTCTCTGGACACTAATTGATCTTCACCTGACAGTGAAGCTGTTTGGGGGGGGCATGTTCATCTGATGCTTTCTTTGACTAAAGTATGTCATCCATCTCTGCTCCCTGTTGACTCTCTTTTAACAGATGGCTTCCATCAGTGCTGGCTGGATCTGCTGAAAATGTTACACATTTATAAGGAGTGGTGGCCTAGTTGGTAGAGCATCCGCCGCACAACCGGGAAGTCGTGGGTTGAAATCCCGGCTGGGTCATTACCAAAGACCATATAAAAATGGTACTTTCCACCTTCTAGCTTGGTGTTCACCATAATAGAATAGGGAAAGGTAAGTTAACGCGCAGAGCTACTAGAGGACTGGCCCCCCACTGTAGCTTTCACTACTTACAGTAGCTGTGTGGCCTAGGGTCAGTGAAACAGAGATACACCACATGGTGCCTCACATCTGTGGAAGGGATTAACTTAACTTCCATCAGTGCTGGCTGGATTTGCTTAAAATGTTACACATTTAGAAGGATAATAAGTGCTGTGAAAAAGTATTTGGCCCCTTCCTGATTTCTTATTTTTACATGTTTGTCCTATTTAAATTTTTCAGATCATCAAACAAATTTTAATATTAGACAAAGACAACCCAAGTAAATACAAAATGCAGTTTTTAAATGATGATTTCATTTATTAAGGGAAAAAAGCTATCCAAACCTACCTTGCCCTATGTGAAAAAGTAATTAAAGTGACATTAAAGTTTTTGTTTCAGGAGCTGATATCATCAGGCCCTCGCCATTTTCTCCACACTGAATGACCTTTGAAAGATAAATCAAATTTGTTAATGGATATCTCATTGAGATGAACCATCTCATTTTCAAGGGTGCACAACACAAATAAACAAAGTACGTCACACAAAATAAAAATGTAAAAGGCTTTTTAAATATGTCAGACGTGATAAAAATAAGTGCAAAATGTTTACAAACCATGCACAAATGATTGAGACTTTCCTTATCTTGTTTTGCGATAGATGGGAGCAACTTCACATCAGTGTGGTGCAGTGTGAAGCTGGTCCATCTCCTGTCTTTTTGTCAGTACTACCAGCTTGTAACTCTTTCCTTTCTCTCTTGGTGCTACGCTTCTGCCACAGATCACTTAATCCACTCATCTCCACCCTGACTGCACTCTCTTCTTCACCTCACTTGTGCACTGTCCATTGATTTGGATGGGTGACTCCAGTTATTTAAACTCATCTACCATCACTACCTTTACTCCTTGCATCTTCACCATTACAGCTGCCTCCCACCCATTCACACACATGCATTCTGTCTTGCTCCTAACAACTTTTAATCCTCTTGTATGCAATGCACACCACCACCTCTCCAGGTTCTCTTCCACCTGCTTCCTACTCTCACTACAGATCACAATGTCATCTGTAAACATTATGGTCCATGGAGAGTTACTGTATGCCTGGCCTCTGTCAGCCTCTTGTGTAATTTTTCTGAATGGTAAAATGGAAATTCTTCATAAAGGACCATAATATTTTTGGAAATTTGTTTTGTGGCTGTGGGGGCAAGGCTAAAGTTTTAAACAATGTCATGCAAGCATGTAGAGCCATGTATGGGCACATTAAAGAACAACATCTTATTCACAAGTATTCCAAAACCACAAATGCATGTTTTGCATTTTTCAGCTGTGGCATATTTCAAGCTTCAAATGGCATTTGTTTGTGTGAAGTCCAAATGCCTCTTTTGATGTCAATGAATGTGCCAATGATTTTAAATGTGCTTGACAACTTTATTTCTCACCACTGAGCCCCTCACGCACATACAAGTCAGTAACCATGAAATGACATCAAGCACCAGCACAATCAGGGGTCAGCTTGATGTCGAAAGGTTGCCATGGTGACTGAGCCTACTCACATGAATGCACACACTCAGATAGAAACATACACATTGAAATCACTGGGAATTTACCTGAGAGCTTTAACTGGGCCTTCTTGATGTTTTCTTTTTTAGATTCAAGATTCAATATTCAAAGAATTTATTGTCAATACTACTGTACGTGCAGGACATACAGGACGATTGAAATGGCGTTTCTGTCTCTCTTCATTGATGTGCATAATATAAAAAGAAAGAAAAGGAATAAGGTTGGAAAAAAGAAAACAACAACAACAGCAGTCTATGTACAGTAATGCAACCCATGGTGCCAATGGCGACAAGAAAGACCCAGACCTCCATAGTGATAAAGATTAATGATGATAAACCCAGCAATCCTATATACAGACAGATAGAGATGAATACCCGTAATTGCAGTTCAATGTGGTAGTGTAGGTGCAGATAGTAACAGATAGGACTGCACGTGATCAGTATTGCAGTGACAGAAAAAACAGCAGCAAATGTGGCATTTGTGCAAATGGTTGCGGTTAATGTGCAGAGACATACAGCAGCAAAAGTACAGGTACATCTCAAAAAATTAGAATATCATGAAAAAGTTCAATATTTTTTGTCACTCATTTCAGAAAGTGAAACCCATATATAGATTCATTACACAGAGAGTGAAATATTTCAAGTGTTTATTTATTTTAATTTTGATGATTATGGCTTATAGCCCATAAAAACCCCAAATTCAGTTTCTCAAAAAATTAGAATATTACATAAAATTAATTTAAAAAAATGTTTTTTTAATACAAATGTGGACCGACTAAAAAGTATGTCCATGTACACACTCAATGCTTGGCCGGGGCTCCTTTTGGATTAATTACTGTATCAATGTGGCGTGGCATGGAGGTGGTCTGCCTGTGGCACTGCTGAGGTGTTATGAAGGTCCAGGTTGCTTTGATAGTGACCTTCAGCTCGTCTGCATTGGTGGGTCTGGTGTCTCTCATCTTCCTCTTGACAATACTCCATAGATTCTTTATGGGGTTTAGGTCAGGAGAGTTTGCTGGCCAATCAAACACAGTGATGCCATGACCATTAAACCAGGTTTTGATAATTTTGGCAGTGTGGGGAGTACCAAGTCCTGCTGGAAAATGAAGTCAGCATCTCCATAAAGCTTGTCAGCAGAGGGAAGCGTGAAGTGCTCTAACATCCAACACCACTGCAGTGGTGGCTCAGTTGGTAGAGCATCCGCCCCACACCCGGGAGGCAGGGGTTCAAATCCCGGCCGGGTCATGCCGAAGACCATATAAAAGTGGAACTTCCTGCCGTCCAGCTTGGTGCTCAGCAATCATGGAATGGAGGAGGGAAATCTGTGGCAGCGCCTTGCATGGCAGCGGCCCTCTGATTCTACACTTGGGGTGTGTGTGATTAACACTGTAGATAGGTAAAGCACAATCTCGTTCTACTGTACATGATTGGTTGTACGGTTGAATGACAATAAGGGTGATTTGATTTCCTGGTAGACGACTGCGCTGATGTTGGTCTTGATAAAACACAGTGGACAAACACCAGCAGATGACATGGTTCCTCAAATCATCACTGACTGTGGAAACTTCACACTAAACCTCAAGCAACTTAGATTCTGTGCCTCTCCACTCTTTTTCCAGACTCTGGGACTTTGATTTCCAAATGAAATGCAAAATTTACTTTTATCTGAACAGAGGTCATCTGCTGGTGTCCCGGGGGGAAGGGGGGGGGGGTCTGTATGCATTCTTATGAGTTGTGTACACCAGATCCAGCAGATTGTCTCCTCTTGTTGTAAAGTTTACATTACAGTTTAGATGCAAAAGTGAGAACCTGCAACTGCTACTTTGATCCATGAAGAGAAGAACAGCAACAATGTTACAGCTACCAGATGTTACATCATCTCAGTGGGAGAGAACCTAAATCTCTTCATTGTTTTTATATGTACTGCATACAGCTGGGAAAAAAGTATTGAACACGTCAACATTTTTCTCATGAAGCATATTTCTGATGGAGCCACTGACCTGAGATTTTCACCAGATATTAGTAACAACCTAAGTAATCCATACATACTTAGTTTAGTTTAGCTTAATGTTTATTCAAAAGGGACATTACATACTAATGAACATTAATACAAATGTAAGTATGCCAGATTTAGCAATACTGCTAATTTGCAAAAGTACAAAGTGCGGAGAACAAAGAAATCAAGTCAACTGTGTTCACAAAACAAGTTATTGTCATAAATGGCCCTTGAGGGCAGAAACAAGGCACCACTCACCTGCAGTGAGTTTGCTCATTTATTAAATAATAAGGAAAACAAATTCTTGCCACTAGGGACGGATTACAAAAAGCTATAGACGAGACCACAAAGGGTGACATCAGAAAAATACAAATACTGAAAAACCATGAAAGGTTACTTACAAATAACAAGTGAGGATAAAAACCTAAGCTGAAGAAAGACAAATCAGGGATGGGGATTCCAGTCAGAGCAAGACAAGGTCACAGCAAGGAATTAACCTCTCCAGCAAGCTTAAATAATACCAGAGCAAAACCAAAATGAGAATCAGGTGTGGAAGCACGAGTGAAAACGTAATCAGTGACCCAAAACAGCTGTGACAGGCTGTGAACAGACTTGACAGGTGAAAGTCCTGTCACAACGCTGTCAAAATAAAAGCACAAACAATAATGGCAAAAATCAAAACTAAATACATAAACAGAAAAAGGATAATAACCAAAAGACCCGAGCACGGTACAGACCCACACTCGGCATTATGACAGTGCCTCTCCCTTGAGGAACCCCACAGTAACATCAAAAGGAAAGAAAGTACACCCCCCCCCCCCCAACAGAAACGACTGAAAAAAACAACCCCGGGAGGATGGTGGGGGGATCCAGGCCTGGAGAAAGAGACACGAAAACAAAACAACCCAAAAAACATATGAGCCACACTGACAGGACAAAATACTAAGAAAACTAAACAATACAAGATAAACAAGGAAACTGTTCAGGTAGCCTCCCAGAATTCCAGAGCTCCACCCGACCATGAGGTGGAAAAGGTCAGGTGGCCTACCAGGTCTCCAGAACCCCCAACCAGGTTGACAGAGTCCATCGGGTGGTCTTCCAGGGCCCCGAAGCCACCCAAGCAACCGAGAAGGCTCGGGCGGTCTCCCCACGTCTCTGGGCCAGCAGGTCACTGAGCACCACCCACCTCCACCTGGAGGCGGCAGCTGGAACCAGTAACCACTGCAGATCCCTGGACGATGGACACCCGATGTGGACCGAGGGCCCACAGCAGCCTTTGGCATCAGCGCAGCGCCCACGGTGGCCCCGGACTGAGGCGTAGCAGCACCCTCGGTGACGCTGGATTGAGGCATTGCGGCACCTTCGGTGGCCCTGGACTGAGGTGTTGTGGCACCCTCGGCAGCCCCGGACTGAGGCATTGCGGCACCCTCGGTGGCCCCAGACTGAGGCGTTGTGGCTCCCTCAGTGGCCCTGGACTGAGGCGTAGCTGCACCCACGATGGCCCCCAGGCTGGAGCGTAGCACCCACAGTGGGCACACACTGGAGCGCCGCACCCACGTGGGATTCAAGCTAGAGCGCAGCACCCATGGAGACCCAGACTGAGGAGGAACTGCACCCTTGGAGGTCCCGGGCTGGGATGATGCCTCCACGATGACCTCGGCTGGAGTTGCTGGACCCACGAAGACCTCAGGCGGTGGACTGGAACCCATGGAGACCTCTGGTGAAGCTGGAAGATTCTCAGTAACCCTGAGAGAAGACTTGAATGAAAGCGGAAGAGAAACAGGGTCAGGGTCACCGGCGGCAATGGAACCCAGAAAGACTAGCTCAGATGCTGCTGACAGCAGCACCCAGCTCTCCCCAGCAAGAGCCAGACAAGGTCTCTCCAATAGTAAAACAATGAAAACAAAAGCAAGTACTTGCTTGAGCTCAAGTTCCACTGTTGTCAAGGACTCCATCGATCTGGATGGCGATGTCTCGGGCCTGGCCCCCTGGAGGTCCAACTTGAATTCTGCTGTGGCAGCTCCAACAGCAGGCATGATGGTCTCTGCAGTCCCAGAACCCCCTGGTGATGTTACCTACGCAGGTGACTCGCCCGACGTGGCGACAGGAGATCCGCTTCCTGCTGGGGCTGAACTCTGCACAGGTGAAGCCTGGGGACCCTTCTTTGTTGACTCAGGTCTCCAGATGGCAGACAGCCCTCTTCCTCTGTCTAGACCGTGGCTGCGGGGCTGAAACCACACTTTCCAGGGCCACAGGCTCCTCCTCCATCCGGCAGCTTAATCCCACAACCAGTGGGCGCTCGGGGGGTATTGGAGGAGACAGAGAGAGCAGGTAACATTTTTGTGGCTGCAGCAGGTGGTGAGGACCCAGTGGAATGCATAAACTGAGCCTCACCCCCGGGAATCAGACAAGTTAATTCATCAGATGGTGAAACATAATGAAAAAGTACTTGTCTGTTTTCCCAGGGTGCGATGATTCCTGCTGCAGCAGCCCGGCTTCTTCTTTTTCCATGTCTGCGGTGATCATGGGCCCCTTAGGAGAACCTGGAGCAGCCGCTCCTGCAGACACAATGATGAGCGGAGCCGAGGGAGAAACAGTTGAGCTCTCAGCAGTCGAAGAAGGCGCCGTGAAGGAGGGGGAAACAGCTGCGACAACCCCAGGATAGGGAGCTGATGAGCCAGCCAGTGAGGAGACCCAGAAGGCTGAAGCTGCTGTAGTTCCTCTCTGACGTGGCGAAAATAGTCCTGCTGGCTAAGAAACAGAGGAGTTCTTCCAACGACCCGTGGCTGGGTAATGGCGGGGAAGTTGCAATGACTGTACCCGGTAACTCTCCTCCATCCATTTTGGAACAGCCATGTCACGGGGAGGAATTGAGTTGTGCGCCGGGAGGCAGCATCTTCGGGCCGGTGACAATCCAATCACCAACCCCGGGAATAGCTGTTGGAGAGTGGAGATGGTGGCCAGCAGCTCGGCGAATTCAGGATAATTTCCTAAACCGGGAGGTGCTTCCACCACCCTGAACGCTGCTACCACGCTCTCCAAAACCTTCTTCGGGCCACAGGAGGTGAGAGCTTCAGCGACATGGCCCCTGATGAATTCAGCTGCCCACTGCTCATCTATGCTGGGCCCCCCGGCTGCCCTCCTCCTACGGCGCGCTGGGAACATGCTAACAGCCACTCAGTCCAGCCACGAAAAAGGTGAGTGAAAAAAGGGAAAAGCAGAAAAAAGAAAAAAGAAATGCAAACCCACTGCTGCTGGAACCTACTGGCTGCAACCTACTGTCTGTGACCTACTGTCACACTTGTCCCTTTCAGGGCAGAAATAAGGCACCACTCGCCTGCAGTGAGTTTGCTCATTTATTAGATAATAAGGAACACAGATACTTGCCACGAGGGGCGGATTACAAAAAGGTATATATGAGACTACAAAGAGTGATAACAGAAGAATACAAATACTGAGCAAGACAAGGTCACAGCGAGGAACTAACCTCGCCAGCAAGCTCAAATAATACCAGAGCAAAACCAAAATGAGAATCAGATGTGGAAACACGAGTGAAAATGTAATCAATGACCCAAAACAGCTGTGACAAGCTGTGAACAGACTTGACAGGTGGAAGTCCTGTCACAACGCTTTCAAAATAAAAGCACAAACAATAATGGCAAAAATCAGAACTAAATACATAAACAGAAAAAGGATAATAACCAAAACACCCGAGCACAGTACAGACCCACGCTCGGCACCATGACAGTCATATTTAATAAAGTTGAATGACAAAGGGAATAAGTATTGAACACATGAAGAAAAAGAGGTGCAAAAAGGCAGAGAAAGCCAAGAAACCAGCTGAAATCCATCAGGATTTAGGAAGCCATCCTATCCCCCATCAGTGCAAATTAATTTCAGCTGGTTAAGTCCTGACTGATAGCCTTTAAAAAGGTCTGTGAATATCAGATTTTCACATCACAATAAGCTCATGATGTGTAGAAGCAAAAAGCTCTCGCTAGACCTTTGTAAGCTTATTGTTGCAAAACATAATGATGGCGTTGGTTAGAGGTGCATTTCTAAACTGCTAAATGTTCCAGTGAGCACTATTGGAGCCATCATTTGGAAGTGGAAAGAACAACATTTAACCAGGAGCTCCTCACAAGATTTCTGACAGAGGAGTCAAAAGAATTACCAGAAAAGTTATCTAAGAGCCAAAGACCACTCGTGGAGAGCTCCAGAAAGACCTGGAGTTAGCAGGTACTGTTGTTCTAAAGAAAACAATAAGTAATGCACTCAACTGACATGGGCTCTTTGCCTGCTCACCTCACAAGACTCCATTGCTGAAGAAAAAGCATGTTGAATCTTGTTTAAACTGTGCTGCACAACATTTGGGTAAGCCAGTAAAATACTGGGAAAATATAGTCTGGTCAGATGAGACGAAAATTGAACTTTTTGGATACCACAACACACAGCATGTTTGATGGAGAAATAGCACTGCACATATGCCCAAAAACACCATATCAACAGTAAAGTTTGGAAGTGGGAGCATCATGGTGTGGGTGTGTTTTTCAGCACATGGCACAGACAGACTTCCTATAATTGAAGGAAAGATGAATTGACAAATGTACAGAGACATTCTTGATAAGAAACACAGCCAAGGAAACTCTCAACTGGCTCCAGAGAAGGAAAATAAACCTGGTAAAATGGCCCAGTCAGTTACCTGACCTGAATCCAACAGAAAATCTATGGAACAAACTGAAAATCAGAGTTCATAGAAGACACCCACAGAACTTTCAAGATATGAAGACAGTTTGTGTGGAGGAATGGGATAAAATCACTCCTGAGCAATGCCTGTACCTAGTTTCTCCATACAGGAGGTGTTTGGACCAACAAAGGTTTTCCTACTAAATATTAAATGAATTTCACCAGGCATGTTCAATACTTATTCTCTGTGTCGTTCCACTTTATTAAATATAATATTATTTTGTGAACACAGTTGCCTTGATTTCTTTGTATGTATGGACTACTTGGGTTGTTACTGATATCTGGTGAAAATCTCAGGTCAGTGGCTCCATCAGAAATATGTTTAATGAGAAAAATGTTGATGTGTTCAATACTTATTTTCCCAGCTGTATATATTCTGTAAACAGAAACAGCCTTTGAAAGCCATTGAGGCAGTGGTGTAATGATTCTCCAGAGGTTGAAAGAGAGTCTTCAGTATGATCTCTAAGGGCCCCTTTACACACCACGGAGATCATTGAAAGATTTGGCAATTGTTTTGATGTTTTGGATCATTTGGGAGATCCTTGCGTGTTATGGACTGAGTCAAAACTTTGAGGAGACCATGGCAACTGTGGAGATCACTGAAGATCATTGATAGATCAAAAATTGTCCAGATCTCTCAATGATTTCTCACTAATCTCCTTCCCTGTGTAAAGGGGGTATAAAAAATAGTCCCAAGTCTGCATTTTGGCAGAGTCAGTATTAAAGACTTGTCAGTTTCCTGATTTTTATATTGACTGAAGCTACGATAATGGCCCACTGTTTGGTTATGGCAGGTGCTTGTTGCTTGCACTTGTCAGAGCCTGAGCATGAGCTGGGGACCATGCTCCCACTTTAGGTTTATTTTTGCTATTCTCTGTGTTTCCCCTGCCTCAGTTCAGCTGGTATTTTGGAATTCTCTGTATTTGTTGTTAATTATCATCATAGTCATGTTATGTTCTCTATTCTGGTCTGGGGTTTGAAGTTAGTTTTGTATGATTATCTGTTTGTTATTTATTATCATTATTTGCCATGGTTGTGTATTCCCTGGTCCTGTGTTCATGTCTCTGTTTTACCTTTTGTCTCAGTCCCTCATGTTTTCCATGCATATAGCCACTCCCTGCTTTTTCTGATTACCCCTGTTTGCTCCCACCTGTCCAGTGTCTGCTAATTATCCCCGTCTATATATGTGTCTTTCCTTGTCAGTCATGGCGTCCTTGTCTCATGTTGGTGTGATTACACGTTTCCATCCTGTTTTGTATCCTGCCCTAGGCTGTAGTCAGAATCCTTGTTGTGTCATGTTCTTAGTTTTTGTTTCAGCCTGTGCGCTGTTTTATTTTCTGTTCTGTACCTTCATTAATAAATTATGGTCTACCAGATTAGCTCGCAATTGGGTCCTCTTCTACACCCCGGAGGGGCTCTCATGACAGCACTCAACTTTGGCCATCTTTCTATACTTCCTGTCATCTCAAATTCCATGTATCAATCTATTTATCTATTAATCGTTTCATGTATATCCACCCCACACCCCTCAGCCTCTTGGCAACCTCGCACGGGATGAAAATGTCAGCGTTCACTAGCATTTACAGCCCATTCCTTTTATGCTCCGAGGACCTAATTACTCTCAGGTCAGGGGTCAGTTCGTGTATTTTTGTTTGTGGGTCATGCAGGGGGAGGGTCTCTTTCCCTCTCTCTCTCTCTCTCTCTCTCTCTCTGTCTGTCTCTCTCTCTCTCTCTCTCACACACACACACACACCTGATGATTCTGCGTCTGATCAATCATCTTTAAGGCAGGCAATTATTTCATGGATGCCGATGACGGCTCTGTTGTGTGATCGATTTGTGCTGCAAGTGCGTGAGATTGTGGCGTGGAAACATTTTAAAGATGTATTGATTAGATGAATGGCATGTGTGAATACTATACAGTAGGTGTCACGGCATCATTCATACAGCACATGGATAGCTGTGTGTGTGTAAATATGTCAGTGAGCAAACACGTGTGAGCATGACTGCATGTGTCTTTAAGCACCTACTGGAAATATGCCAGTATTTATTGTTTATTTATATATCGGGCGCAGGTGTCTCCATGCTTTAAGTAGCTCAGAAGTGGCAGCTGCTGCAGAGAGCTGTGAATGCAAAGACCCCCTCTAGTCAACCAAGTGTCAATCAAACACACTCGGGGGAGTGTGTGTGCGTGTGTTTATTTGTGCTTCTGTCAATCAGCTCGACTGACGGCCCACCCATCTGTCTACCCATCCATACATCGCACATGCATGAACATATCAACATTCATTACACACGCCAGCAAAGTGAGTTGATGAGGCATATTGGATTCCAATTGATGCAAATGATGTGACTATAGTTCTTTTTCTCATATGCTACCTATACGTACATATTTTTCGTGGTAAATTAATTCAATTCAATTCAATTCAACTTTATTTATATAGCGCCATTTCACAACAACAGTCATCCCATAGCACTTTCAACTGTAGGGGAAACCCCCATAATTGCAGAAAGACCCCAACAATCAGGAGATCCCCTGTGAGCAAGCACTTGGTGACAGTGGAGAGGAAAAACTCCCTTTTTGCAGGAAGAAACCTCCATCAGAACCAGGCTCAGGGAGGGGCAGTCATCTGCTGCGACTGGCTGGGGGGTGAGGGGATACAAAAGAAGAAGAAAAGAACAGACATGTAGAGAGCAAACAGCATGACGGGGGACTCGATCCATGGGAGAGAACAAATAGATGTTAATGACCAGCAAAAATATTTCATTGAGAGTGAAGAAAGGAGAGAAGCCCAGTGCATTGTTGGAGGTCCCCGGCTGTCTAAACCTATTAGCAGCATAACTAAGGGAGGGTTCAGGGGAACCTGATCCCACCCTAATTATAGGCTGTATCAAGAAGGAAGGTTTTAACCCTATTCTTAAAAACAGAGATTGAGTCTAACTCTCGAATCCAGATTGGCAGCTGGTTCCAAAGGAGAGGAACTTGATAACTGAAGGCTCTGCCTCCCAGTGTACTTTTGGAGATTCTAGGTATCCCAAGTAATCCTGCATTTTGGGAGCGTAGTGCTCTGTTAGGATGATAGGGTAGTATCAGATCTTTTAAATAAAAAGGGGCCTGATTATTTAGAGCTTTGTAAGTGAGAAGAAGGATTTTAAACTTAATTCTAAATTCTATGGGAAGCCAATGAAGGAAGGCCAGAATCAGAGAGACATGATCTCTCTTTCTAGTACCTGTTAAAACTCTTGTTGCAGCATTTTGGATCAGTTGAAGACTTTTTAAAGATGTTTTAGGACAACCTGATAATGAAGAGTTACAATAATCTAATCTAGCGCAAAGAAAAGCGTGGATCAGTTTTTCAACATCACTCTGAGACAAGATGCTCCTAATCTTGGCAATATTACACAAATGATAGAAGGCAGTCTTAGAAACAAGTATAATATGTGAATTTAAAAACGAATCTTGATCAAAAATAACTCCAAGGTTCCTCACAGAATTATAAAGAGAAAGAGTAGCTGCATCCAAACAAAGAGTTTGATTTGGAAAGGTATTTCTAATGGTTTTTTTTGGACCAACCAGAATGGCTTCAATCTTATCTGGATTTAATAGCAAGAAATTACAAGTCATTCAAGCTTTGATTCCCTTAAGACAGGCCTCTAACTTGGCCAATTGATTACTATAATCTGGCTTCATTGACAAGTATAATTGTGTCATCTGCATAACAATGAAAATATATACAATGCTTTTTAATAATGTTTCCTAACGGAAGCATATATAAACTAAAAAGAATAGGGCCTAGCACAGATCCCTGTGGAACTCCGTGATTGAGCTTTGAGTTGGAAGAAAAACTCATTATTGACATGAACAAACTGGAACCTATCAGATAAATAAGCTCTAAACCACTGTAACAAAGTTCCATTAAGTCCAACAAGGCATTCTCGTCTATCAAGTAAAATATTATGATCGATAGTATCAAAAGCTGCACTAAGGTCCCTAAGGACAAGTACAGAAACAAGTCCATTATCAGATGCGATAAGGAGGTCATTAGTGACCTTCACTAAAGCTTTTTCAGTACTATGATGGATTTTAAACCTAACCTAACTGGACCAAGTGTAGACAATGTAACAAAATAAAAACTTTAGTCAGGACCTTGGTGTGAATGTCCAGGTATGAAAATGCCCTAAGTCTGCCAGGTGTTTTATTTATAACATTACCAGATATTCTCTCTCTTCCCGTGCTATATCTCTGCAGTGTTGTGCAAGTTACTAAAAAATAGTAACTAATTACAGTTACAAGTTACTTCTTTTCAAAAGTAACTGAGTTACTTTACCAATTACTGCATGATTAAAGTAACTACTTACTTGGAAAAGTAACTTTCACGTTACTTTTAAATGCATACTTCAATCTGTGATGTTATGAGTGTAGTGTTTGTGTGATGCCGTACGTGCCCACAGGGTGACGTCAGGCAGGCACGGCCACTGGTGTATATAATTCTGTGTTCTGTCATTAAGGGTGGCTCACTGTTCAGTTCAGCACGACTCCTGTCTCATTATTCATGCATAACATATTGGCAACAAGGATAATTGTGGCAGCATATGGGCTACCTCAACCCCTACTGCCGTTTCTGGAGTACACGGGAGAACCGGTGATCCTGTGGCCGAAGTGGAGGACTATGTTTGAGGGTTACATCGGGGTGCTGGGCCTAAGTGGACTCGACGAGAGAAGACGATGAGTGCTCCTGGCCCATGATCTTGGTGTGGAGGGCCGAAGAATTCTCAGTACGTTTGGAGAGACAGAGCGCTATGAGGATGCTGTTGAGCGGTTGACCGATTTTTTCACCGGGCCAACGAGGACCACGATGCTGTGGGTGGCAGGAGTGTTGGCGCCAAACTAGGTCAAGCTAGTTAGCTGGGAGAAGCTAACGGCACAGTCAGTGTCTATGGACGGGTTAGTCAAGAAGCTAACTGCATGCCAAAAGAGGGCTCCAAGCCACCAGCTGGACATCGAGGTGGGACTGGGGGAGTCCCCGGTCACTGAAGACGGTGGGCCAGTCGCGAAACGCAGGAAAGTGGAGGACCACAGTGCTGATGAGTTGGACGGCTCAGTGTGCAATGACAGCGGAGAGGGAGAGCAGCAGGAGTCATCCCCGCAGCTGGAGGCTAGGCAGCAAGTGAGTGGGACCATGGAGACTGAGAGCCCCAGGGAAGAGCAGCGACAGCCAGGCATGGAGACAATGCAGCGGAGCGCCTGGGACGACGGTACCGAGATCAGCGACGAAATGCCCAGGTTGGAGAGTGACGCCGACAAGAGCAAAGCTGAGAGCCCCGGGAGAGGGCAGCTATGGCTGGGCATGGAGATGATGCAGCAGAGCGCCTGGGACGAGGGTGCTGAGAGCAGCGATGACGCGCCTGGGTCGGAGAACTACATAGATGAGAGTGATTCTGTGGATCCCAGGAGTGAGCAGCAGCAGCCGTGTGCCACAAAGGTTGGGCAGTGTCTCAGTGCCGGAGCTCCGTGCGCCTTGGACAAGGGCGCTGGGCGGCACGGCGAGGTGCCCAAGGTAGCAAGCGGCACCGCCGGGCGGGCTTCAGGTTTCCCCAGAGTGCAGCCACGGGGGACCGGAGTGTTTGGAGCCATGATGGTGGTGTTGAAGGCGGTCGGGAGCGGGCCGATGGGCATGGAGGGACGGTGTGCCAGACAGCAGCACGGCGGGTCCCAAGGAGTGACACAGTCACTGGTGAAGAGGGACGTTATAGTGGGAGAGATTGTTTTTGATCCCGGTGGCAGACGGCAGCCATGAGCACACATGTCGTGGGGCTGCCCAGGGGCTCTGAGTTGGTCTTATCTTCAGCGACCAGGGGCGTGTATGATTCTGGGCTGCCCTGGGCCACGGGTTGGTTTTACCGCTGGCTGCCAGTGGACAGAGGTGTGACTTGAACACTATCAAATATAAATACATGTACATAGTGCTGATGTGCATGAGAGTATGTATGTGGTGTGTTATGGGATTATTTTACATATTTTAAAGACTTGGTCCAATTTTAGTTGTTTTGTGTGAATGTTGTAGGTTATTTTATTACAGTTAATTGTTCCCCCGTTTTCTTAGTACATGATTCGGGTCCTAAATTGGGGAGGGTCTCGATTGTGTGTGTGGTTTTGCATTTTGTAAGGGGGAGGGGAAGTGTGATGTCGTGAGTGTCGTGTGTGTGTGATGTCATACCCGCCCACAGGATGACGTCAGGCGGGCATGGCCACTGGTGTATATAATTCTGTGTTCTGTAATAAAGGGTGGTTCGCTGTTCAGTTCAGCACGGCTCCTGTCTCATTATTCATACATAACACAATCATCCTGAACACACAGCAAGATGATTTAATTAATGGATTACATTACAGGCTTATTAATGTCAGGCTGAAAACAGACAGAGCTTTTAGAACATGTTCAGTCTGCTTTATCCTGCCTTGAGAGCTCTTATTGTGGGAAAAATCTGAAGAAAATCAACACGAAATTGTCAGTAATTAACTTATTCTGGAGTGAGAAATAGGGTTTGTGGAGTGAGAGAGGGAAAAAGAGTGAGAATCACTCCAAAAGAATGAGTTGGCAACGCTGCAAAAAGCTGTCTATGTGTATCTTACCTTTATGATATGAATTAATCCGATGTGCAGTGATCCAAAGAAAATGTTCATTATCCACAGTCCAAATGTCTGCTGTGACAGAGAAACGATCCAGTCTCTCAAATTCCTTTTGGAGATCAAAATCCATTTTTGAATAATCTTTATCCAGGTAGCACGGAAATGTATTTTAACTTCAGTGGCTCACAGTCTCAGCTGTTTGATGGAAAGTGACTTGTCACATCTTCATTCTGTAACAACATATTTGGCAATCAGTCAGTTTAATTCTTGCTGGGTCACAAACTGTCTAAATGCATACCTGTGCTTAAAATCCAGTCGTGGATCTTCAGAATACAGTAGCTCTTCACAGTGTTGTTAGTATAGCTAGCCATTACTTAGCACTAGCTTTGTTGAGCTTGTTGCTGTTTTCAGGCGCTTAAGTCTCAACCGGCACTTTAGTTTGCCACCCATCAATATACTTTTGTCCTTAACCACGACAAAGGAAAAATAATCTGTCTACTTCCACAAAAACAAAGTAGCTTCATCTTTTCCCAGCAGGAGCAAACTCCATTTATGGCTGCTGGCTGCAACAGTGAAGAGACTCTTTGCAACAGGTCATGTTGACTGACGGCTGTGTCAGCTACATAGGGTCAGTTTGTATTTACTTGCACTAAAAATATTTATCCCTATTAATAAAACGAGTAATGAGTAACACATTTGATCAAATTTCATTTAACTGTAAAGCATTATTTAATGTTTTAACAATGATTTTGTTACACAGCACGTTACTGCAAAAGTAGTGGCGTTACAGTAGTGTATTACACCCAACATTGCGTGTCTGTCTGTGCAGCCTTGGCACACACCTAATGATAATTGAACCCAGTAAGCTAGTTAGCAAGTTTAGCTGACTGGTTTGGGCCTTCCTTCTACCAGCTGGTGTGTGATCATCTGGACTGAAAGTAGGGCGGAGCATCTTGAGACTGCCATGGGATGATTGGAGGCCACACCAAAAAGTAGAACCCAGCGCTACAAAAACAGCTTTGTCCCTGCTGCTGTCAAAGAGTTGAACAAGCTATAAAAATTATATTGTACATATTTTATATTTACCTATTTTGTAAGATGTGTGCCTGTGTTTGTGTCTATGTTGAATGTAATTGTGGCTTGTAAATATGGATGTCACCAACTGCAAAACAAATCTACCTACGGGTACAAATAAAGTAACCTGAACCTGAACCTGAACCTGAACACTCACACTCACTGAGAGTGAGGTTTTTTTTTTTTTATTACACACTTTGTTCATTTTAGCCTAACCTCCCTGCCAGGTAACAAAAAAATGTATTACAGTGGGGAAAATAAGTAATGAACGCATCAACATTTTTCTCAAAAATATTTCTGATTGAGCCATTGACCTGAGATTTTCACCAGATATCAGAAACAACCCAAGTAAGCCATACATACAAAGAAATCAAGTCAACTGTGTTCACAAAACAAGTTATATTTAAGAAAGTGGAATGACACAGGGAATAAGGATTGAACACATGAAGAAAAAGCGGTGCAAAAAGGCATAGAAAGGCAAGAATCCAGCTGAAATCCATCAGAATTTAGGAAGCCATCCCATCCCCCATCAGTGCAAATTAATTTCAGCTGGTTAAGTCCTGACCGATAGCCTTTAAAAAGGTCTGTGAACATCAGATTTTCACATCACAAAGAACTCATGATGGGTAGAAGCAAAAACTCTCTCTAGACCTTTGTAAGCTTATTGTTGCAAAATATAATGATGGCATTGGTTACAGGTGCATTTCTAAACTTTTGAATGTTGCATAGAGCACTGTTGGAGCCATCATTTGGAAGTGGAAAGAACATCATTTTACCATAAACTGGCCACGACCAGGAGCTCCCCGCAAGATTTCAGACAGAGTAGTCAAAAGAGTTATCAGAAGAGTTATCTAAGAGCCAAAGACCACTCGTGGAGAGCTCCAGAAAGACCTGCTGTTAGCAAAGACTGCTGTTTCAAAGAAAACAATAAATAATGCACTCAACCGACATGGGCTCTTTGCCTGCTCACCTCACAAGACTCCATTGCTGAAGAAAAAGCATGTTGAAGCTCATTTAACCTTTGCCACACAACTTTTGGGTAAGCCAGTAAAATCCTGGGAGAATATAGTCTGGTAGATTAGATGAAAATTGAACTTCTTGGATGCCACAACACACAGCATGTTTGGTGGAGAAATGGCACTGCACATCAACCCAAAAACACCATACCAACAGTGAAGTTTGGAGGTGGGAGCATCATGCTGTGGGGATGTTTTTCAGCACATGGTACAGAGAGACTTCATTTAATTGAAGGGAAGATGTATGGACACATGTACAGAGAAATCCTTGATAAGAACCTTTTGCCATCTGCCAAGATGCTGAAGATGAAATAAGGGTGTGTCATAAATACCTTTGGCAGGCAGGGAGGAATGGACTCAGATGCAGACAGTTCTTCGGTCACACACTATTTATTAGCTCAAAGAAACACGAAAGAACAAACATCCCGAAGGTTGTAACACTGGGAAAACAATCAAAGCAAACACTCATGACGATCAAACGGCTTGTTAAACCACACATCCTGCCTCCCTGCATCACATGACCCATTCCAGTTCGCGTACCGTTCAAATCGCTCCACAGAGGATGCTATAGTCACCACCCTGTACTCTGTCATCACCCACCTGGATCAGAAAGACACCTATGCCAGACTCCTGTACATTGATTTCAGTTCAGCATTTAACACCATTATTCCCCAGAGACTGATGGAGAAATTACTCCTTCTTGGTCTGAACACCGCCACATGTCTCTGGATCCTGGATTTCCTGACCGAGAGAACTCAGTCTGTCTGGGTTGGAAACAACATCTCCAACTCCATCACGCTGAGCACTGGATCCCCTCCAGGCTGTGTACTCAGTTCACTGTTGTTTACAATTTTAACATATGAGTGTGTGTCCAGACACGAGGGGAACCAGATTATTAAGTTTGTAGATGATACACCACAGTGGTGGGACTTATTCAGAGGGATGAGGAATCAATGTACAGGGAAGAAGTTAGAGACCTGGAGGGCTGGCGCAGGGAGAACAATCTGGTGCTCAGCATGGACAAAACGAAGGAGATGATCATCGACTTCCGGCGGTCACGGCCTGAACACGTCCCTCTCTGCATCAGCGGCCATTCGGTGGAGAGAGTGGAGAACATCAAGTTCCTCGGAGCGCAGATCTCGCAGGACCTGACCTGGAGCAAGAAATCATTGGGGATCAGGAAGCGGGCCCAGCAGAGACTGCACTTCTTGAGGAAACTCAAACAGGCCTCTCTCCCCATCTGCATCTTCAGGACCTTCTACAGAGGTGTGGTGGAGAGTGTTCTGACGTACTGCATTGCAACATGGTACTCCAGTTACAGTATGTCAGACAAAAAAGCTCTGCAGAGGATAGTTAAGAGAGCTGAGAAAGTAATTGGAGTTTCCCTCCCCTCTGTTCAAGAACTTTTTCAGAGCCGTTGTAGGAGGAGCGCACTGAACATTGTTAAGGACCACTCTCACCCTCTGCACAAACACTTTGAACTGCTGCAATCTGCAAACAATTCCGGAGCATCAGAGGCAGAATCACCAGACTGATCAATAGCTTCCTTCCACAAGCTGTTAGAATGCTGAACAGTTGATCTGAAATCTTTTATACATATTACTGCACTTTATGGACATTATGTATATTATACAGTACGTATATTATAGTTTTAGTCAGTTTTAAGTATTTATTTCTCTTAGCTACTTAGATTCACTTAGCCATTTTAATTGTTTTATATATACGTAGGCAGTTATTATCATTTTAACTGCAACTGTAATAAGTTAACATTACTGTAAAATCCAAATGTGTCTTAGGGATGTGTGAATGGCTGTCGGGGTGGGGGGTGGGGGTGGAGGGTGTGAGTGTGTTTTTAAATTATGTTCTTTTTACAATACAGATGCCTAGAGAAACGCAATTTCATGTTGCTTGCACTACAGTTGTATGCATAGCATCATGACAATAAAGATTGATTGATTGATTGATTGATTGATTGATTGATTGAACTTCATCACAGGAGAAGCCAAAGGGAACACACGACTATGACGCCACAACCAGACTGACACTGATCACTGACAAATATATACAGGGAAGCAATCACAGAACACAGGAAAAGTGGAACAGATCATGAAGTGCTTCGAGAGAGTGGTGCTGCCCCTCATTTAGGACAGCATACTGGGCATCCTTGACCCCCTGCAGTACGGCTATCGGCCCAACAGGTCCACCTCAGATGCCATCACTGCAGCACTCCATTATTTTCTCTCCTACCTGGAAGATAAAGAGTCCTACATTAGGATGCTCTTTGTCGACTACAGCTCCGCCTTCAACATGGTCATCCCCCACAAACTCACCAACAAACTGTCTTCACTTGGCCTGCATCCCACCCTCTGCAACTGGCTACTGGACTTTCAAACTGGCAGGCCCCAGTCTGTCAGGATGGGTAACAGGACCTCAGCCAGCATCATCACAAACACAAGTGTCCCACAGGGTTGTGTTCTCAGCCCCATCCTCTACAGCCTCTTCACCCATGACTGTGTTGCCTCCCACAAGGACAATATCATCCTAAAGTTTGCGGATGACACAGCAGTGATAGGACGCATCACTGGTGATGCATCTTATAGGAGGGAGGTGGCCAAACTGGTGTCATGGTGTGAGGACAACAACCTCATCCTTAACATGGACAAGACAAAGGAGATGATAGGTGACATGAGGAAAGAGAGGAGGAGACCCCATCAGTCACTGTTCATCCGGAAGCTTGAGGTGGAGAGGGTGAGCAGCTTTAAATACCTGGGCATCCACATCAGCGAGGACCTTAAGTGGACACATAACACCACAGAGCTGGTCAAGAGAACTCAACAGCGACTGTACTTTCTGAGGAGGCTGAAGAAGTTTGGCATATCCTGGAGGACATGGATCCATCCTCCAGGACCCCACCCACCCCCAGCACAGACTGTTCACGCTTCTACCCTCAGACCAGACGTACAGAAGTGTGAAATGCAGGACAACCAGACTGAAGAACTCCTTCTTTCCCACTGCCATCAGACTCCTGAACAGATACAGTAACAACTCCCAAAACTCCGTAATACAGCTTTGCATATAGGAACTCACACACCGGCTGCTAAATTTGCACACTGCTCACCTGTACAGTAGATATAGTCTCACCCGTCTGATATCCATATCATCTCTGCTGCTATTTATCATGCACAGACTACTTGTACTACTGTTACAGAAATTAGCACTGGGTGCTAATTTGTAATATGTAATTTGTAATTATACACTGCTCATTGCACAATGCTCATTTGCACACTGTACATAGGTCTATGCCATCTCAGGTTCACATCAGGTTACACAATGCTCATTTGCACACTGTACATAGGTTCATGCTATCTCAGGTTCACATCATCTCTGATATCAATATATCACTATCACTTTAGTCATCCAGTGAGTTTTCAATTTCATTCGTCTTGTCTGACTGCTTGAACTGCTTTAATTGCCCAAACTGCCTAGTGTGTGTTATTAGTACTCATTAGTTTTAGTATTTAGTATCAAGGTGTGCTTAAGGAGTCCTAACTGCCTAACTGTATGTTGGTGCGTGCGTTATTAGGATCTGTTAGTATTAGGATTGAGTTACTGTGTTAGTGTGTCATGACTTTATTAGAATTGTTGTGTCTGTACCTTTTACCTTGGCATTCGTTCGGAGAGCAAAGTAAGAATTTCATTGCTCAGGAAGTGTAGCATTTCTTAACTGTGCACATGATAATTAAGCCTTTGAATCTTGAATTTTGACAGATAATTGACTAAACACAAGACAGCTGGAGAACAATCAAGGCAGAAACTGAAGATCAGACTTCATAGAAGACACCCACGGAACTTTCAAGATTTGAAGACAGTTTGTGTGAAAGAATGGGCTAAAATCACTCCTAATCAGTGCCTGTGCCAAGTTTCTCCATAGGGGAGGTGTCTGGACCAACAAAGAAAGACTTTTCTACTAAATATTAAATGAATTTCACCAAGCATGTTGAATACTTATTCCCTGTGTCATTCCACTTTATTAAATATAACTTGCTCTGTGAACAGTTGCCTTGATTTCTTTGTATGTATGGATTACTTGGGTTGTTACTGATATTTGGGGAAAATTTCAGGTCAGTGGCTCCATCAGAAAAATGTTTAATGAGAAAAATGTTGACGTGCTCAATACTTACAATACTTTCCCTGCTGTATGTGTCACCGGTCCAGCCGTTGGTCACACCTCGGATTTAGGAGGAGCAAAGTGGTTTTCATCTTGGCCGTGGCACATCGGACCAACTCCTTACCCTCTCAAGAATCCTCAAGGGTTCGTGAGAGTTTGCCCAACCCGTCCACATGTGTTTCGTGGACTTGGAGAAAGCTTTTGACTGCATTCCTCGTGGTCTCTTGTGGGGGGTGCTGCAGCAGTATGGGGTATCAGGCTTGTTGTTACAAGCTATCCGGTCCCTATATGACCATTGTAAGAGTTTGGTTCATATTGCCAACACCTGGTCAAACTCGTTTCCAGTGAGAGTTGGACTCCGCCAGGGCTGCCTTTTGTCACTGGTCCTGATCATAATTTTTATGGACAGGATATCTAGGCACAGCCAAGGAATGGAGGGTGTCATGTATGGTGACCATAGGATCTCATCTCTGCTGTTTGCAAATGATGTTGTCCTGCTGGCTTCATCAAGCAATGACCCTCAGGTCTTGCTGGGATGGTTTGTTACTGAGTGTGAAGCGGCTGGGTTGTGACTCAGCACCTCCAAGTTGGAGTCCATGGTCCTCAGCCAGAAAAGGGTGGATTGTCCTCTTCGCATTGGGGACAAGCTTTTGCCCCAAATGGATGAGTTTAAGCATCTCAGGGTCTCAGTCACGAGTTAGGGGAGAATGGAGTGAGATTGACAGATGGATCGGAGCAGCATCTGCAGTGATGTGGATGTTGTACTGGTCTGTTGTGGTGAAGAGGGAGCTGAGCTCTAAAGCAAAGCTGTTGATTTACCGGTCAAGCTATATTCCTACCCTCCCCTATGGTCATGAGGTTTGGGTAATGACAGAAAGAATGAGATCACGGATAAAAGCGACTGAAAGGATCTTTCTCTGTAGAATAGCTGGACTCACCCTTAGAGATAGGGTGAGAAGCTCAGTTATTTGTGAGCTGCTCAGAGTAGAATCGCTGCTCCTCCATATCAAAAGGAGCCAGTTGAGGTGGTTTGGACATCTGATCAGGATGCCTCCTGGATGCCTCCCACTTGAGGTGTTTCAGGCACGTCTCACTGGGAGGAGACTCCGGGGCAGCCCCAGGACATGCTGGAGAGACTACGTCTCCCAGATGACCCGGGAACATCTTGGTATCCTCTTTGAAGAGCTGTAGCAGGTGGCAGGGGAGAGGGGAGTCTGGGCTTCTCTGCTTGAGCTGCTGCCTCCGTGACCCGGACCTCCGGAAAAGCGGAAGAAAATAGATGTATGGATGTATGGCTGTATGTATGTATGTATGTATGTATGGATGGATGGACTGTCCATGAGGCAAATAATGTTAAAGACCACTGTATCCTATGACTGCTTTCACCACGAGTTTGTTCAAAAAACATACATTTTACCTGGATATCTGTCACTGATTGGGCCATAGACTAGAGGGTTAGTGTATAGGTATAGAGCTTTGAGTGGCCTTGGAGATTATGAAAAAGTGTGAAATAAAGGAAGTCCTTGGCTGTAAGATGAGTGTGATGATCTATCTTTGGTGAGTTCTGGCCAAGTCTAAGAGACCACCTTCAATATTCACTCACCTAACTCATTAAATGTAATAAATCTTCAACCATCTGTCTCCTTTTCACCATGCAAGGTTTATTTAGTTCATGAAAATGTACTTTTGAAAAATTTTAAATTTTTAAACATTTTCCCAACGTAAATTTAAACAAAGGTCTTTCTCAACCAGAAGCAACACATTCATGTTTTACATTTCTTTTCAGACACCTTTGTTCAGATGACAAAACGTGCTGAAGAGAAAAGTTTTACCGTCTCCAAAATGGTTTTCTGCATCCGAAGGAGAACATCTAGCTGTGGTTCATTAAAAGTCAGTTAGCTCACCCTGCACAATGAATGTGACGTCAATAGGTCCTGAGAGAGCATCAGCATGTAGCATGGTCTGTTTGGGGTGTGAGTGCAGCTTGTGCAGGTAATTTTGTTAATTCCAGTAAAGCACATGTGGTTCCATTCGTCTGTAAATTATCCTCCAATTCCCCTGCATACGTCAAATCAGGTGTTTACCTCTTCTCCCAGTGGTAAACACATGCCCTTTGATTAGAAAAGCATTGTGTAAATGTTCTCCAGATCACAACAGCAAACATGCGTGAAGGCAAGGCTTGAAGATGAGAATGCAACAAACACAACCAGTGAGAACTGCCTCAATAGCACTAATGAGCAGCATTGGGAGTAACACGTTACAAAATAACGCGTTACTGTAACGCCACTACTTTTACAGTAACGTGCTGAGTAACAAAATTATTGTTTAAAAATTCAGTAATGCGTTACAGTTACTGAAATTTGATCAGATGCATTACTCATGTTACTCGTTTTATTAATATAGATAGATATTTTTAGTGCAAATAAAATGACCCTACCATAGCTGGTGCAGCTGTCAGTCTCCTCCACTGGTCAGTTTCCTGTCCTGCCCCAGTTCACGCCGCAGCCCAGCAGGAGGAAATGCCGTGGCGGTGGCAACTTCTCATATCGAGCCGTGATCGCCTGTTGTCCGAGCAGTGAGTAACCCCCAACAGCTCCTACCTCTGTGGTTAAACATGAGTATTTTTTGAGCAAGAAGATTGCATTTAATGTCCATATTAAATGCATTTAAAGTTTTCTTACGCAAAGAGAAAAAGTGTCTATGATTTGTTGCAGTAAAGAACAGCTTCTTCTAAGCGGCAAACTTTCATTTATCTGTGCTTTCTGTTTTATTTTATCTCATTCATTTGCATGCTGTTGTGATATGCAACTATTTCATGGAAGTAAATTCTGTGAATATGCGTTTTTTTATGGGCTGGTCTAGGCGAGTCAAACATATGGCTTGTGGGCCAAAAACGGCCCACCAGGGGGTCCAAAATTTTCTCTGTGAATTTACAGCTTTATTTCTAGGAAATTTCTGACTTTCTACTAATTACAATACTTTACGTAAATCTGAGACATTTTTTCTCTGTAAGATGAGACTTTTTTGTCATCAGTTTTCTTTTTTTTCTTTTTTCTGATGAGAAAAGGGGCCCATGATCTTGCTATGTGTGCAAGATGATTTAAGTATGCATTTAAAAGTAACGTGAAAGTTACATTTCCAAGTAACTAGTTATTTTAATCATGCACTAACTCAAAAGTAACTCAGTTTCTTTTGAAAAGAAGTAACTGGTAACTGTAACTACTTACTATTTTTTTAGTAACTTGCCCAAGACTGCTAATGAGCCATGTTTTTTTTTTTCCACCTGCTTGCTGTTGAAACATTTCTTGTGTCCTATTTGAAAACATTACAGTCTGAAAGGCAGCTCTGCATTGTGTTTTAAGATTGAACCATGGAATATTTTGAGTTAAGAAGCTAAAATTCAATTCATTCAGTTGTGTCCTTTTATACACATGACGGTTTCTTCATGTGTGTACCAGCATGCAGTATTCTAGCATGTGCATCCATTGTCATGTGTATGTGTGTCTGCGGCACCTCACGTGGAGGTCCCCCCCCCTCCCGGCTGCCTAGCAGCCCGCTGTGCCAGGACAGTCTGTATCTGTGCCAAGTTCCACACTCAACCACACTCACCTCACATGGCTCACAAGTCATTCTCCTGCCTCCAGCACTGGTTATTTAAGAAGAATTTTTCCTAAATTGTACTTGGCACTTTGTGTGCTGAGTGAAATCCACTGAGGCATTGAAATGTGCTCATGCCCCACAGGTTTAGACATAACGTACAACTATAAGTGGACAGTGTAACTTTAATAAAACAACAAGCTAGTTCTTCAGATTCACGTGATAAAATGAAGATTTTCTAAAATGTTGTCACATGGATAATAGTGACAGTCTGGATCACAGACAAACCTTTAAATGGTAGGATCCACCTGTGTAGAGTTAATACAGTAAATGTCAATCCAAATTTGGTTTTAGGTAAATAACTTTTTCATGGTTAACCTTTTTTTCTTTTTTGCTGTTAAATAATGCAGAAATCCTTGAGGTTTACTTAAAGCGGGCTAGACTGGTAAAAAAAAAAAAAAAAAATGTAGCTCAACTGACAAACAAAAAAAAAAAAGAAAACTTCAATTTATTTCTTTAAATTTTTCCTAGTTTCAAAAATATTTCCAGAAAAAAATACCACTCCCATAAGATCAGAGCTATGTCAAAAACATAGTTGCACTTGTGTTTAAATTAAAATTTGTGTTTGGCCTGACATTGGTTTCCTCCCACAGGCCAAAAACATGCAGGTTAGGTTAACTGGAGACTCTAAAGTGGCCCTAGGTGTGAATGTGTGTGTGAATTGTGAAGGAATTGCGCCATACCGTGGCTGCTTCATCCATCCAGGTGGATGCCCTGAATTTCCCCTCTGGGGATCAATAAGGTACACAAAATCAAAAGAATCAAAATTGTGGAAATGTGCTCACTCACCTGCTAAAAGTGTTGCTTAATTAAGAAACACTAATAGATCTGTATGGTAGGTAGAGGTAACAAAGAGTGAGCTCAGTTTACCGAAAAGAAGATTTAGGACCATATAGGAAGATCTAAAGCGTGCATTTGCACCACACTTCCTGCTTTGCGCCTGTGGATTTCTCACTTTGTCAGTTTTTCACACTTTGCATGATGCCATCTAATTACCGATCATGGTGCCATGACACGCGGGCGGCAGTCTGGGCTTCTCTGCTTGAACTGCTACCCCCTGTGACCCTGATCCCCAGATAAGGATGGATGGATGGATGGATCGTAACGCACATATTACAGAATGTCAAACTAATTCTTCGGTCACAAATGGTTAAAAAATTAAATGTTTGAACAACACAGGTGGCCTGCTGTGACTTTTCCAGAAAGCCCGGCAGGAGGAAAAAGGAACACACACACATGCGCAAAGCAAGACTATTGACACTCATGAGCCACACTGTTATTTTCCACTTAGAAAAGAAAATATGCTGTGATGATCATGCAAAGCCTTGAGAATGAGTGTTATTAGGTGTCTGCATGTATTTGCTGGCTCTCATCCTACTGTGTGGTAAATATTTCTGCAGGAGAACCAGTCTGTTCCCAGAAGAGCCACCCTGCCCTCAGCCAGAATTATTTGTTATTAATTCCACTATTATGACCTTCTCTTCTTCCACTTGCCTCTCTGCTTACAGCCAGCAACTGAAGCCCCAGCATGTGTGCGAGAGGAAGAAAAAAGAGGAGCAACATGTGACATGAGAAACTTCACTTCGTCCACACACGAGAAAATCAGGTGATGCCGAGGTCAGATCACAACAATAACAGACATGAGTGCACGTGCATGCACTCAGTCGCACACAGACACACCACCATGCAGCCCTTAAAGAAATACACTCCTTCACATGCAGCTGTCAAAAGTCGGCACCTTGCAGGGTTCATTGTCTTTGTTTAGAGTAACCGCTTTCACCCTGATCACATGCTAAAAAAGCTTCATGCATTTTGAGCATGCTGAATGTTTCTCATTACACCACGTTCAAAATTATTATGCAAATGATATTTGTCTCTGATTTTCCTAAATAGTCGATGCAAATGACAGTCAGTATAATTTCCAAGTCATCAACTGTTAGAGCATAATTCAGATTTTATTGAACAAACCTCCCAATGAAAACTACTTTTTTGCAACAATAAAAAAAATTCAGAATGCACTGTTCCAAATGATTATGCACAACAGAGTTTCAAAACATTTTATTGGTTGCAAACACCTCCAAGACAGGGCAGCTCGGTGACACAGTGGTTAGCACAGTGGCAGCACAGTAAGAAGGTCACGGGATGGATTCCACCCCTGACCATCGTGGGTTCAATCCCACCCTCTGACCATCAGTGACCCTTCTGTGTGGAGTTTGTATGTTCTCGCCGTGGCTGCGGGGGTTTACCCCAGGTACTCCGGTTTCCTCCCACAGGCCGAAAACATGCAAGTTTGGTTAATAGGAGACTCTAAAGTGGCCCTAGGTGTGGATGTGTGTGTGAATGGTGAAGGGATTGGCGCCGTACCATGGCTGCTTCATCCATCCAGGTGGATGCACTGAATTTCCCTCAATAACATATACAAAATACAAAAAAAAAAGACTGTCACACTGAGCACAGCGGCCCCACAAAGGTGCGTGCTCAGCCCGCTGCTCTTCACCCTGCTCACCCATGACTGTGTACCAGCCTACAACACTAACCACATCATCAAGTTTGCAGACAACTCAACGGTGGTGGGCCTCATCACCAACAACAAGGAGGACAACTACAGGAATGAGGTGAGCCAACTGGTCCAGTAGTGTAAAGACAATAATCTCTTCCTGAACATGAGAAAAACCAAGGAGATTGTAGTCGACTTCAGTATGGAGCACACACAGCAACCCCTTCTGATTATTGATGGAACAGCTGTGGAAAGGATGAGCAGCACCAAGTTTCTGGGGGGGCACATCGATGAGGACCTCTCCTGGTCCAACAATACTACATCACTGGCCAAGAAGACTTAAACTCGCCTCCATTTCCTCGGCAAACTGAGGAGAGCACAAGTCCCCCCCCCCATCATGTGCTCATTCTACCGGGGCACCATTGAGAGCAGCCTCACTAGCTGCATCACGGCGTGGCATAGAAGCTGTACCGTCTCCTGCCGTAAGACACTACAACGCACAGTGGAAGCTGCCAGCAAGATCATCGGTGCCCCCCCCCGACACCTACCTCACCCGCCTCACCCACAGAGCCATCAACATTGCAGGTGACACCTCCCACCCCTTACTCTCCCTCTTCAGCCCCCTGCCCTCGGGGAAAAGGCACCGGAGCCTTCAGGCCCACTCCACAAGACTGCTAAACAGCTTTGTTCACCAGGCCATGAGGACCCTGAACTCTGTCCACTTCCTACCCCCACTCCTTTCAGTTCTCCTGTATGTCCTGTACATATAGTAGTATTGACAAATAAAATCTTTGAATCTTTGAAAGAATTAAAATCGGTAATTTGCTGAATTTGCAGCATTAGGAGGTCATATTTACTGAAATCAAACGCTATTTCAATGAAAAACATCTTAACAGGCCAAGTTACATGTTAACATAAGACCCCTTCTTTGATATAACCTTCACAATTCTTGCATCCATTGAACTTGTGAGTTTTTGGAGAGTTTCTGCTTGAATTTCTTTGCAAAATGACAGAGTAGCCTCCCACAGCTGCTGTTCTGATGTGAACTGCCTCCCACCCTCATAAATCTTTTGTTTGAAGATGTTCCAAAGGTTCTCAATATGGTTGAGGTCAGGGAAGGATGGGGACCACACCATGAGTTTCTCTCGTTTATGCCCATAGCAGCCAATGACACAGAGGTATTCTTTGCAGCATGAGATGGTGCATTGTCATGCATGAAGATAATTTTGCTACAGAAGGCACTGTTCTTCTTTTTGTATCATGGAAGAAAGTGGTCAGCCAGAAACTCTATATACTTTGCCGAGGTCATTGTCACACCTTCAGGGACCCTAAAGGGGCCTTCCAGCTCTCTACCCACAATTCTGGCCCACCTCCTTGTTCACATCGCAGCCTCTTTGGGACATGGTGGGCATCCACCAATCATCCACTACTCCATCCATCTGAACCATCCAGGGTTGCACGGCACTTATAAGTAAACAAAGCTGTTTGAAAATTAGTCTTCATGTATTTCTAGGCCCACTGCAACCATGCTTTCTCATGCCATTTTTGCAGCTGCTCTCTTAATCCGACGAATTTGTCTGGCAGAAACCATCCTCATTTTACCTTTATCTGTACAAACCCGTCTGTGCTCTGAATCAGCCACAAATTTCTTCACACTACGATGATCACGCTTAAGTTTTCGTGAAATATCTAATGTTTTCATACCTTGTCGAAGGTTTTGCACTATTTGATGCTTTTTGGTAGCAGAGAGATCCTTTTTCTTTCCCATATTGCTTGAAACCTGTTGCATGCTTAATAATGTGGAACATCCTTCTTCAGTAGTTTTCCTTTAATTGGGCTCACCTGGCAAACTACTTATGAGAGGTGTCTGAGATTGATATCAGTGATCCAAAGAGCCCTGAGACACAATACCATCCATGAGTTTAACTGAAAAACAAAAAACTGAATGTTTATGACACTAAAATCCTATTTACATAGTAATTTGGAACTTGGTGTAGATTTTTTGATTTTTTTTTTATTCTGATGTTTTTGTTTTTTTTGATCCATTCATGGATGGATGGATGGATGGATGGTTTTTGTCATTTGGAAAATTATTAAATCTTACTTAAATAAACAAGAATGTACCCATGTATGAAATGATTGTCTGCAGGGTGAGAGTGAATGAAGGGAAGGAATGAATGTGTTTGTTTATAGTGAGTGACGAAGGGAGGGAGGCCTGAAATAGGCAAATGTGTGTCAGGTTGTTATATTTGTGTATTTATAATATTTATAATTGTGTATTTATAGTGTATTTATGTTTTTTGCATTGATGTATGTGGTTATTGTGTATTCCTTTTCTTTCCTTTTTTTTTTTTTCCTTTTTACTTGTTTCTCCTTTCTAAAGCCCATCCAGGGACAAGAGTTGCAAATTAGCTAATAGCTATACACTCTGTGCAACACATCAGATTGATTGTCATTGATTAATTGTCTATGTTTATTGCACTGTCCCTGTCAAATAAACAAATCTATCTATCTATCTGAACCCAATTTTAACTTAAGATATCTCTGTCACATTCTAAAAAAAACATAAAAATGAGATTAATTTGTGTAATCTGCATGATTTATTGCAGCTGAACTCATGAACTGTTAAATAAACTGCTTTAAATGTCCAATTTACTGCACTTTTTCCACATGTTGAGAGATCCCACAGGTCTTAATGGAATGTTTGTAACATCATTTGGCCAAATTGCTTTTAATTATTTTATTACAGCATTATTGTGAATCATCTTTTGCATACAAGTTCGTTTCAGTGCATGTCTCTAAATGTCCAAGAGCCACAGTTCACTCCCCTCTCTGTCTTTCGTCACTATTGTTAATCTTAGCTGACTAGCTCCTAGCTTGGGTAGCAGCCCTGAGCCAACTAACATAAATTTGTCTTAAAGAAAGAATGACATAAAGCATCACTTGTGGACAGTGGTGTGTGGTTTCAGTGGTCAACAGATATGACCATCCCTTGGAGCCCAATAAGCACAGAAACATTCACCAATGAGTGAATAGCTTAACTGCTATCATCAGCTAGCGACCTTGGGTCTTGGCTACAGAAAATAAACTATAGTAAAATAAATGAAAATGACACCTAAAAACAACATATACCTGTATGGTCAAATGTTGGTAGATGAAGGATTCCAATGGGGGTTTGAATAGAATTTATAAAAAATAGCAATCAAAACTGGATGGATCAACATTTAAGCTAATGCCAGGTGGCCTGTCTTTCAGGCTTTCCCCACTGAGGTAACTCTGACCTCCTAGCCAAGTTCTAATGCTAACAAACTGATGTAGCATCACAGCAAAAATATAACAAAATAATCCAGAATGGCCTGTAGATTAGTGAACCACGTGGAAACAGGGATGTCAATGAGGGTGACTGGATTTTAAAGAAAATAACAATATACAGTATCTCACAAAAGTGACTACACCCCTCACATTTTTGTAAATATTTTATCACATCTTTTCATGGGGCAACACTGAAGATATGACACTTTGATACAATGTAAAGTAGTCAGTGTACAGCTTGTATAACAGTGAAAATTTGCTGTCCCCTCAAAATAACAACACACAGCCATTAATTCCGGTTGTGGCATGTAAGGTGAGGACGCACAAGTAAAGGCTCCCAGTTCGTTTCTTGCTATCTTCCTTTAAAACTCAGTTTAGAGCTAGCGTTTTTAGCTGTTGCTTTGTCACTGCCGCTGGAGAATAAACCTGCTCGTGCGAAAAAAAAGAGAGAAATTGCCAGTCTCATCACTTAATATTGTAGTGGCTGGTGAAGCAATTCATCAGTCCCCTCACACTCCGGGAGAACAAAGGGATTTCTCCCACGTGTTTTTTTTTTACGATCACAATCAACGAACATCGGCCAGGATCATGGGTCCCAAGAAAGCTCAGCAGACTGAGGAGGTGGACAACATCAAAAGATTGCTGGACTTCTTGGCTGAAGAGATTTCTGCTGTTAAGCAGCAGCAAAAAAACATCCTGGGCCTGCTGGAGGAGGTGAAAGCGCTGCGGATCCAGAATGCTGAGAAGGACAAGAGGCTGGCATATCTGGAGAGCAGAGTGTCGGACCTGGAGCAGAACACTCGGGTGAACGACGTGATCATCACGGGGCTCCACATTAAACCCCGAGCGTACGCGCGGGCGGTGGCCGCCGACAGCGGAGGGAGGCTCAGCGCTCTGGAAGACAAATCCATGGAGCAACAAGTGGCGGCCTTCCTGCAGTCCAAAGGAATCCAGCTGGACTGTAACACCATTGAGGCCTGCCACCCTCTGCCCAGGAAAAACGGTGACAAACCGACTGTTATCTTGAGGTTTGTCAACAGAAAACACAAGACTGCGCTGCTAAAACAAGGCAGGAAACTGAAAGGAACAAACATTTACATAAACGAGCACCTTACAAAAGAAAACGCAGAAATAGCCAGAAAACTTCCAGCGCCACACGAGTTGGCTGCCTTTTGCAACAGCGGCTCAATTCTGAGTTTTTTTATTTCTCTCTCTCTCTAATCCGGTGACAACTTTCTGATCCGGCGACACCTTACACCCCATATATATCACGGACACGCAGATCGCCCCAAATGTCTCCCGAGCCGGTGGGCGGAGCCACTGTTTATAGCAGGAGACGGTACAGCAGGGAATAGCTGCTAGCACTCAACCGCCACCCGGTGCTAACGGAAAAACTCGACATACCGGGAGGACTGAGGCGAAAACGACGTGGGTGCCGTGCTGGAGTTAGGCGGCGGGCAAGAAATATAAGGTACAGACCCACCCTCCCATCCGTTGTTATGGGGAATGTACGATCGATACTGGGAAAGGTAGATGAGCTAGCGGCTATCTCCCGATACGATAGCATATACCAGGAGTGTAGCCTGTTCCTATTCACAGAGTCTTGGCTAACAGGACTAGCAGCAGATGCTAACATTGAACTGGAGGGTTTCCACGCGATACGGGCAGACCGAACATCAGACAGTGGCAAAGCAAGGGGCGGTGGAGTGATAATGTATGTTAACAACAACTGGTGCAGACCGGGACATATCACTGTTAAGCAACAACACTGCAGCAAAGACATCGAGTTGCTAGCTGTTAGCATGCGGCCTACATATCTCCCGAGGGAATACTCACACGTGATCTGCATTGTTATTTATGCAAATCCGACGGCAAACGCTGGGACAGCGCATGACGTCATCCACTCAGTAACTGGCAGGCTGCAGACAGAACACCCAGATGCTCTTCTCCTCATCTCAGGCGATTTCAACCATGTTTCACTGTCTCCCATTCTACCCACGTTTACCCAGTATGCTACATGCCACACTAGAGACAATAAAACACTGTGTCATAACCCGAGTGTCGGTTCTGGCCACACTCGGGCCTCATATCTTGTTGTTCCCTGGCTTTGGCAGCTGAGGGTTCCTTCCAGCTCCTCGGGCTCTTATTGTGAAGGCGCCCGGGGGAGCTCCCTGCTGTCAAAGTCAGCTGCTGCTCTGCTGTCATTAGCAGCAGCTGTGCCGCGTTGGGGTCATTAGCCACCAGATATAAGCGGGTGCTGAATGTCCTCCAGCGCGGCAGTCTCTGTTATATCCTGTTGTGATCATCTGTTATGTTCAGCTACGCTCTGATTGTGCTCCTGTTACGCTCAGGTATGTTCCCTTGAGACTTCACTCGCACTGTTGTCCGTCTGGCGCATCGGGTGCTCCCCGGCCCAGACGTCACCCAGCCGCTGTATGTGTTCTGTGTGTGTTCAGCCTTCTTTACAATAAATTACCACTGCAAACTCACTGGTGACTGAGGCGTCTTGTGACGGTCCGTGAGGGCCGTTGTGACAGTAGACTGCCGCCAAACGCCCGGAGAGGAGGCGTTGTATCGAGACGCCATTCACTGTGCAGTTTGCAGTATTGGACTGTTTGTTTCTACCTGTCTGAGTGTCTGCAGCTGGGAGTATGACGTCATCCAGGAGCCGCAGCGGGCGCCTGGGCAGGCAGCTAGCGGAAGCTCTGGAAGATATTGACAACACCATCTTTTCCGCTACGCTGTGGGACGCTCCCAGCGACATGTTAAGACATTTGGACTACGCTGAGGTATTTCTGCTTAATCTCCCCCTCGAGTTTGACGATCACCCGGAGGTGATAGCGAGGTGGGAGGAACTCGCCGCCCAACGCGAGTCACTTCGTGGGCTGGAGGAGAGGAGCAGGAAGCAAGGGAGAAAGCGTCCTTGCTCCCTGCGTCGTTGTTCCGCCCCCGTCCCGGAGAAGAACCAGGAGTGCGCGCCGTCTGGGGGCCGGCGACGACGTCGGCGTAACGACGCGGGCTCTCCTCAGCAGAATCCTCAGCTGAAACCCCGTCTGGATCCAGTTCTGGGTCGCCGCAAGGGCTCAACCCCCCACACAGCTGTCACTCCTGCGCCTCGTCAGAGGGGAATCCCCGCAGCCTCGTCTTTTTCCGGGCTTTCGCCTGCTGTCCCATCAGCACTCCATGCCCGACTGACCCCGGCTGTCGCCCCCTCCTCCTCGTCGCCTATCCTGGCTGCTGTGTGTCTCGGGAGCTCCGTTTTGGCGAGTCTCATCCCGGAACCGTCTCGAGTGGCCTCACCTCGTCTTCCCAGAGGGCCCTCTGTCGCCACCCAGCGGGGAAAGGGAGGAACGACGTCCCCCACAGCGGGAACCATCTTACCCTCAGGAGAAAGGCGAGTGCATGATAATTTCTCTCATTCCGATATTGTTTTGCCTTGTCTGACTCCTGGGGGTGGAGTTCGGGGTATGCAGCCCCCCGAGCTCCCTCCACCTGCTGTGGATGAAAGAATTAACCCTGCTTCCTCTGTGTCTCCCTCCGCTGAGCGGTCCTCGACGTCAGGCCAACGTCGCTGGATGAGGAGGGGGCCTGCGGTTCTGGAGAGCCTGGTTCCGGTTCCGCAGCCACGCCATGGGCGGAGGAGGAGAGCGGACTGCAGCATGGAGCCTTCGCCGGTGAGGAAGCGTCCCCGGGGTTCCACGGAGGAGCGGTCCGGTCCAGCAGGGCGAGATTCTCCTGCCACCACGCCATGCGGGCCACCGGCGTGGACATCGGTGCCGGAGGACTCTTTGGCTGCACGCACCATCATGCCAGCTGCGGAGCCCGACGCAGCTGAGTGGGAGCCTGAGGACGACCTCCTGACATCTGAGCCCGGATCTTCGCAGTCCTGGACGGCGTCAGAACCCGAGTTCAGGCAAGTGCTCTGTTTTGTCTTTCTGTTTCACCTCTTAGAGCACTTTTGCCTGTCTCAAGGGGAGATGAGCCGGGTGCAGCCGCCCGCTGTGTCCGAGCTTATCTCGCCGGGTTCTGGCGCTGCCGGTGATCCTGATCCCGGGTTTTCTCTCTCTTTTGAGCCTTCTCCCAGGGTCGCCGGCGAGGGGCTGCTCTCGCCTGCTGCGCCAGAGGTTCCGGTTTCGGGGTTGGAGGTCGAGTCGGGTGCCACGCCGACCCAGTTGGGGTCCGTCGCGGGTTTGGTTCCGAAGGCCCAATCGGGGTCCACCGTGGGTTTGGTTCCGAAGGCCCAATCGGGGTCCACCGTGGGTTCGGTTCCGGAGGCCCAATCGGGGTCCGGCGTGGGTGCAGCACCAGCAGGTCCTGGATTCGGTGAGGGAGCTGCAGATCCCTGGCCACCGGATGCTGGACAGACTCATTCCCCTCGTCACCCTCATCACCACCGTCATCCTCCTCGTCTCCCTGAGGAGCGCTACCCATCTCCACCTGGGGCTGTTGGGGTCCCGAACGCTCCGCCCGGTTCCCCTTCGTCTCTCCCCTTTTCAGCGGGATCGCCGGCTGCTTCTTCCCAACGGTTCTGCTGGGCTGGCGTTGCGGGGCGGCCGCCTGAAGGACTGTCTCGCCGGTTTGGTTCTCTGGGCCGGCCCCCCGTCATTTTTGACTCCCTGTGTGGCGACCTGCTTCGGCCACCTGAAACTCTCTGCTTCCGAGCATGGGACTGGGGTAGGCCACCCGAACCGTCCTCTTTTCCCCTCCCTGTTCTGTGGCCTCTTGATGCCGGACGACCCCCCGAACCTTTTGCCCCCATCCCTCCGGGTCAGGACTGCACCCTCCCCGGGTTTCTGATTTCGTTTGTGGGACTGTTGGGGTGTGCGGGGGGGGAGGGGGAGGGGGATTGATTTGTGTTTTTGTGGCCCACTACTTTGTTTCTGTGTTTGGTGGTTCTTTTCCCTCCACCTTATGTCAATTTGTTTTTGCCAATATTTGTACTGCCTATTTTGACTCTGTTCTTGTCACCCACATTCAAGGGAGTATGGTTTTTTTTTTTCCTGTCTCTACTGCCTTGTTGGTCTTGTTGTTTGTCTCTCTCCCTCCTGCCAGCACCCCATCCACCCACCCTAGGGGGGTGGGGGGGGCTGGGGTGTTACTCTGGCCGCTCAGAGCTCGGCCTTGAGGGGGAGGTACTGTCATAACCCGAGTGTCGGTTCTGGCCACACTCGGGCCTCATATCTTGTTGTTCCCTGGCTTTGGCAGCTGAGGGTTCCTTCCAGCTCCTCGGGCTCTTATTGTGAAGGCGCCCGGGGGAGCTCCCTGCTGTCAAAGTCAGCTGCTGCTCTGCTGTCATTAGCAGCAGCTGTGCCGCGTTGGGGTCATTAGCCACCAGATATAAGCGGGTGCTGAATGTCCTCCAGCGCGGCAGTCTCTGTTATATCCTGTTGTGATCATCTGTTATGTTCAGCTACGCTCTGATTGTGCTCCTGTTACGCTCAGGTATGTTCCCTTGAGACTTCACTCGCACTGTTGTCCGTCTGGCGCATCGGGTGCTCCCCGGCCCAGACGTCACCCAGCCGCTGTATGTGTTCTGTGTGTGTTCAGCCTTCTTTACAATAAATTACCACTGCAAACTCACTGGTGACTGAGGCGTCTTGTGACGGTCCGTGAGGGTCGTTGTGACACACTGGACTTATTCTAAGGAGGCGTACACCTCATCACAACTCCCCCCACTCGGGGGATCGGATCACAACTTGGTTCATCTCCGGCCGGTGTACAAACCCCTAGTGCACAGACAACCTCCTGCCATGCGCACAGTGAAGTTATGGTCTGAGGAGGCAATGGACGCTCTAAAGGGCTGTTTTGAAACCACCGCCTGGGAGCAGCTCTGCGATCCACATGGTGAGGACATTGATGGCCTCACTCACACCATCACGGACTACATCAGCTTCTGTGTGGACAACACCGTTCCCACCAAGACCATACGGTGTTGCTCAAACAACAAACCCTGGATCAACCCTGAGATAAAAACACTTCTGAGAGAGAAGAAGAGGATCTTCAGGTCGGGGAACAGGGAGATGCTGAAGTCCGTACAGAGGGAGCTGAGGAGAAAGATCAGAGAAGGCAAGGACAGCTTCATCAAGAAGATGGAGGACAAGCTGCAACAGAGCGACATCAGCGGGGTCTGAAGAAACCTTAAAACCATCTCTGGGCTCCAGAATACCTCCCCCCAGGCCACGGGGGGGCAGGGAGTGGGCGAACAATCTGAATCTGTTTTTCAATAGGTTTGACCAACCACCCTCCCCCCTGACTGCACAACAACCACTGCTGCCTCTAAAGACATCAAGTCCTGCTGCCCACTCCCCACTCCACCAACACCCCCCCACTCCCAACACACAGCCCCCTAACCTGACCCTCACTAAGACCCAGGTGAGGATGGAGCTGAGGAAGATCAAGGCGAAGAAGGCGTCGGGACCTGACGGCATCAGCGCGAAGCTCCTCAAGTCCTGTGCAGACCAGCTATGTGGGATTGTGGAGTACATCTTCAATCTGAGCCTGAAGCTGGGGAGGGTACCACAGCTGTGGAAAACATCTTGTGTGGTACCTGTACCAAAGACTTCCCACCCCAAAGATCTGAACAGCTACAGACCGGTGGCCCTGACGTCCCACATGATGAAGACCCTGGAGAGATTGCTCCTTGTTCACCTCCGCCCCCTGGTAGGACCAGCGATGGATCCACTCCAGTTCGCCTACCAGCATGGCATTGGGGTGGAGGATGCGGTGATCTTCCTCCTTCACCATTCTCTGTCCCACCTGGAGAAGCCCGGGAATGCGGTGAGGATCATGTTCTTTGACTTCTCCAGTGCTTTCAACACCATCCAACCGATGATCCTGAAGGACAAGCTGCTGTGCGCAGGGGTGGACCAGCACCTGTCATCATGGATCCTGGACTCCCTCACAAACCGGCCTCAGTTTGTGAGAACCCGGGACTGTGTGTCCGACACGATCATCGGTAGCACGGGGGCCCCCCAGGGAACGGTTTTGGCTCCCTTCCTGTTCACCCTTTATACTGCGGACTTCTCACACAACACAACACACTGCCATCTACAGAAGTTCTCTGACGACTCTGCGATCGTTGGCCTCATCTCCAACGGAGATGAAGCTGAGTACAGAGGGCTTATCCAGGACTTCGTGGACTGGTGCCATCGGAACTGCCTCCAGATCAACGCGAGGAAAACTAAGGAGCTGGTGGTGGACTGCCGCATGCAAGGACAACCCCTCACAGCACCAGTAAATATACAGGGAACAGACATTGAGATTGTGACGTCCTACAAGTACCTGGGTGTTCATCTGAACAATAAACTAGACTGGTCACACAATACTGACGCACTCTACAAGAAGGGACAGTGCAGGCTGTTCCTACTGAGGAGACTCAGGTCTTTTGGTGTACAAGGGGTGCTGTTGAATTCTATGACACGGTGGTGGCATCAGCCATCACTTTTGGAGTGGTCTGCTGGGGCAGTGGCATTACAGCAGCCGATAGGAAGAGACTGAACAAACTGATCAAGAAAGCTAGCTCTGTCCTGGGGCAGCGCCTTGACCCAGTGGAGGAGATGGGAGAGAGAAGGGTGGTGGCCAAACTGTCATCTCTGCTGGAGTCCGAGTTCCACCCTATGCAGGACATACTGAATGCACTGAAGAGCTCATTTAGCAGCAGACTACATCATCCTAGGTGCACAACCGAGAGGTTTCGCAGGTCCTTCCTACCTACGGCTGTCAGACTGTACAACCTAAGCAGGGCTGCTCGCAGAGATAGCAAAAAGACGTGACAACCTAATAGTATTGAATGCAAAAGACACGATAGACTTACACAATGGTCCCCTCTGGTATACAACTAGGAAAATACCGGTCGCTATGGAGGTTGAGAATATGTATGGGTGCATAATCATACCATGTAGGATAACTAAGTAGATGGTTGTGCTGTTTCATTCCATCTAGCTACAATGCTCCGCACTGTGCGTGTTTATATATTTATATATTTATTCCATCTCGCAACAATGCTCCACACTGTGTGTGTTTATATTTACATATTTATTCCATCTAGCTACAATGCTCCGCACTGTGTGTGTTTATATATCTACATATTTATTCCATCTAGCTACAATGCTCCGCACTGTGTGTTTATATATTTATTCCATCTAGCAACAATGCTCCACACTGTGTGTGTTTATATATTTACATATTTACTCCATCTAGCTACAATGCTCCGCACTGTGTGTTTATATATCTACATATTTATTCCATCTAGCTACAATGCTCCGCACTGTGTCTATATATATATATATATTTATATTTATATGTATATATGTATACTCGCTGTTCTTGTTTTTCTCTTGCCTTCTGATTGTTGCTCTGAGTGTTGCTATCCCTGTGCTGTTGCAATCCTGGAATTTCCCCATTGTGGGACTAATAAAGACTTATCTTATCTTATCTTATCTTAAAAGCAAGATACCTGAGAAAGCAGAAAAAGATTAAAAACACCTGGACATCAAACTGTAAAATATACATCAAATTAAATGGATCACCTGAAGAAGCCAAGGTCGTTAACATCCGTAATATTATGGAACTGGACAAATATCAATGAATGTTATCAACTGGAGTCACAGCAACAAGAGACAATTGTAGGACATATGAGTTGCAATTTATGTTGACAAGAGCTTGAAATACAAGGTTGTTGAAAATCTGTCAGTAACTGTGGATGATTTATTTGAATGTATTACAATAGAAATCTGTCTGGACAATGTGAAGAATATAGTAGTGAGCTTTGTATATAGAACACCTGGATCAAACATTGACTTATTTAAGGACTGGATGGAAAAATGTATGCAAAACTAACTCATAAAGTTATGTTCATCTGTGAGGATTTCAATATATAGGCCGTGAGCAGCTGCTACTTTTCGTTCAGTTTCGTGGCACCCAACGGGGAACTAAAATTTTAGTGTTTCTAAATTAAGATTACATTATTGTAAGACAAAATATCAATGTTCCCACTTCCAAAGGTGTGGATAGCTGTATGAAAAATGCGATTGAAGTCAGTCAGTAATAATTGTCTGGCTACCTTAAACATGGCCCAGTCCGGGACGTTTTAACCAATCAGCATCTTCCCTTTGGTCATGTGACAACAAAATGGCAGCGCCCACAGGGGTAGCGTGCGCTGAAAGCCTATCCTGTGTTATTCACATTTCCGATAAGTTTTCGGACAGTATCACTCGTTTTACTGAAGCATCGTGGGCAAAAGTATGTGAGTATGCCCAAAAATGGCTTGCACTTGACGGACCCCAACAGAAAGTAGCAGAACAACGTCGCGACTTGTTCGAGAAAGGTGAGTGGCAGCCATTGTTTATGGTTGTACTGCGTGTGCCCTGGAGTCGTTTGGCTCCAATCATTTGTAACTCTAAATATGAACTAAAATGGAACCCTAGATGTCTAAAACCTTTGTCAACCGCTCACAGGGTGACTTAGTCCTGGTCTAAGACTCCGAGTAGGCCGATCTGGGGGTGTGGAGGCTAATAACCAAGGGACTCTGGGTGCCAGGTAACATAGTCCTAGTATAGATCTAGATGATGCAGATCGACTCACTCTGATGATGCATCTATCCCCAGAACCCACCCTGGGCCTGAATTATAGTCAAAATATACCACTACCACAAAGTAGCTCAAATGGGAAAAGGGTAGCAATCCCAATGAGCTTAACTCTGAGTCTGAGGGTTGGATGTACTTCTCAGCCCAAGCCCAAGGGGTGCAGTGTACTAGTAGGTGCGGGAGGAACAAGTTTGGGCATACATTTATATAGTTTGCACATAGTCACACCCATACTATCAAGCCTTAGGTGGTTGGAAAATGGCCTGTTAAGGAAAGCCCATATATTTGTGATGTGTCACCCAAGAAAGGTTAAACTCATGGCAGCAGCAGTCGCCTGTATACTTTATGCTCTCAATAAATATGGGCACACGGTCTGTGCTTGCCATTTTGCAAGTTTACATTGAGCAGTGGCTAGGTTGCACAAGGTCTCTATTATAAGCTCACTGTTAATGTGAAAATTATCTGCAATCTATATATGTTTTATATCTATATGGGTACAAGGTAGGACTAATGTTATAATACCCTATGGTCCATATAATATGTTTTCAGATCTAAACAACCTTGATCCAACATTTGGCTACCATCGTGTGTGCTATAGCTGTTTTACGGACAAAACAAGAGTGGAACGTGCTGAAACTCGTAAAAAATGACTGGCCGAAGCTCACATTCCTGAGCCTCAGGAGCAAAGCGGACCAGAACTTAGTCCCCCAACACCATCTCCTAAAAAGCGACTGCAATCTCACCATGCTGCAGCAACCATCAGCCAAGCATCTGCAAGGTCAAACAATGTGTTGCCAAACATCTGCATCATCTGCAAGAAGGAAACGCTCAGAGAAGGGCCACGGACAAATCGTGTCACTGTAAAACTGATGCAAGCTGAGACATGTGATGCTGGTAAGAAAATTGATAGATCTTACAATTTGGAGTGGTGAAAGTTTAAAGAAAAATAATGTCTATTCAATCTTAACACATATTATATTACTGGTATGTTATTTCTCATATCTTTGATACTGAAATACTTGTGAGCCATTAGTGATGGAATAGAACAGGGAGGTTGACTGAGTTTTACTATTAATTTAATGTCTTTTGATTTATTTGCACACAGGTCTTTTAAGACAAGCAGCTACTGAGAAAGCAGATGAAACCATTCTCAGACACATAAGAGACCGTGATTGTGCATTTTTGATTTATGCAAATAAGCGGAGTTCTTTGACCCTCAATCACATATTTGACCTCAGAAATCGATTCCTCGGGTCAACATTATGCAGAAAAGACATCTCAAACGTGATTCTAGGTAGAATGGTTAAGAAGTTGGACTATCTATGCCTGTGGTGGCCATCTTGGATTTATGCAAATGAGTGGAGTTCTTTGAGCCTCAATCACAAAAGTGACCTCAGAAATCGATTCCTGGGCATAACATTATCGGAAAATGATGTCTCAAACGTGATTCTAGTTGTACTGATAAAAAAGTTAGGCCATTCATGGCAGCCATCTTGGATTTATGAAAATTAGTGGAGCCCTCAATCACATATCTGACCTCAGAAATCGATTCCTCGGGTCAACATTATCCGAAAAAGACGTCTCAAACGTGATTATAGGTAGAGTGGTTCAAAATATAGTCCATCCACACCCATGGTGGCCATCTTGGATTTATGCAAATTAGCGGGGTTCTTTGACCCTCAGTCACACTAATGACCTCGAAAATCGATTCCTCGGGTTAACATTAGCCGAAAAGGATGTCTCCAACGTGATTCTAGGTAGAATGGCTAAAAAGTTAGTCCATCCATGGCAGCTATCTTGGATTTATGCAAATTAGCGTGGTTCTTTGACCCTCAATCACACAGTTGACCTCAGAAATCGATTCCTCGGCTCAACATTATCCAAAAAAGAGGCCTCAAACGTGTTTCTAGGTAGACTGGTTGAAATGTTAGGCCATTCATTTCCTTGGTTAGTCGTGGCAGCCATCTTGGATTTATGCAAATTTGACATAGCTATCCACACCTTTGACAGTGGGAACATCGATTTTTGGATTCAGCAGGGTTTTTTTTACATAGAAATCATCAAAGATCCCGTAGTTCCCAGTTGGGTGCCACGAAAATCATTTTCTAGCCACATTTTGAGGGAGCTGCTCACGGCCTAATAGATCTGATGAATTCAAAACAACATAGTTTGACAGAAGAATTTATCAACACAATGTACAGTATGGGATTACATCCAATAATTACTGGACCTAGCAGAATCACGTCACACAGTGCCACACTAATAGATAACATATTCACAAACATTATGGAAAATAATATCAGGAGTGGGCTTTTATTGAATGATATCAGTGACCACCTGTCGATTTTTGTTGTCTACCAATGTGATTATAAGAAGAAAAAGTATACCAAAAATATTAAACATAAAAGAATAAGAACCAAAGAATCTGTTACGTGTGGCTCTGGGGAGCCACACAATGAGAGCCAAGGGTGAGCCAGTGAGTTGTGATGTTTATTGATGACAGGGGTAAGGGATGAGGAAAGCACAGATGCTCATACAAAGTAACACTCACGAGCAGTACAGCAACAGAGTTAACAGTTGGCACCGGGCGTAGGGGTAACAGCATGAGAACTCACAGCGGGTAACACTCGCGGGTTAAGCAGCCAGAGAGCTGGCAACGGCATAGGACTCCAATACACAGACACTCTACAGGGTGACACTCCCAAGTGATACGGTAAGGCGAGTAGAGAGCTAGCGCCGGACATGGGGGTACAGAGGCACAAATACTCCTTACGGGAAAACACTTACGAGTAATGCTGCCAGATGAGTCAAGGACTGGCACCAGACGAAGGGGCTCCAGCCTAGCAGTGCTTATGTCGCAGCCCTGAGTGATCGAGGCTGCTCCTTTTTATCCTCATTAGCAGCGCCCCAGCTGATGAGGATTAATTGGCCCCAGCCGTCCTGTAACACTGACAGCTGGGAGCCTGCTGAGACGCTGCCCAATGAGAGGCAGAGATGAGAAGGGACATGGGCTGAGCACCGACCCAGCGTCTCATCCCATGGTGACAGAGCCTCCCCCTCACGGTCGGGCTCCGAACGACCAGGAACATCCCAGCCCCCCCCCCCCCCCACCACCACCACCACCTAGGATGGGTGGAAGGGAGGCAGGACCGGAGGGAGAGAAGCAGAGGGAAAAAAAAAAAAGGAAAAACAGAGCATGAACAAATACAGAGTACAAGGGCAGACAAAAGAAACCCAAATACAACACTCTGTATCCCACAGAAAATAAAACCAGGGCACAGATGGGGAAAATACCAAGTGTGGTTACAGATAAAACCCACTACACAAAACACACAAATGACGTGTAGATCGGGGCCAAGAAAGAGAAACAAAATCCACTGAAAAAAGAGATAGGAACGAATAAAGCAATTACAGAGTACGGTTAAGGGGGAACAAATCACACTACTCCACAACGCAAAAACAAGACTATGAGCAGGACAAAAAAAATAGACAAAAACGCTGAGTACGGGTAATAGAAAAAACAATACACAGCGCTATATGGAACAAAATAAGGCAAACACAGAGTATGGTTGAGTGGGGAACAAAACACATTACTCCATATTATAACACACAGTCAATGTCTAAGTCGGGGCTAGGGAAAGCCCCCCACGAAGATGACGGGGAGAGATAAGGTGATCACAGAGTACGGTCGAAAAGGGAACCAAACACATTACTCCATAAAACACCGACGAGGCTAAGGATGATGAAAACGCTGAGTACGGATAATAAGAAAAACACAATACACAGTGCTATATATAAAGGGGGTCACCTGGAGGAATAAAGGTGACAGAATCAGAGCAGGATAACAATGAGAAAAAATGCTGAGTACGGTAAATAAGTAAAACAATACACAGCACTAAAAACACATATTCCCCTAAGGACAAAGAAGCTACACCCGAGTGACCTTAATAATAACAAAAAGGTAAGAGACACCCGAGGAGACGGCAGGCAGAGTCCAAAACGGCCGGAATTGTTCTGGTGATCTCCCCGCCCATTGTCCAGTTGGTGAGCCGGGGAAGAGGAAATGTTCGGACGGTCAACTCCAGACCCAGGTCCCAAGAAACCAGTCCACCGGTAGCCGTGCCAGGCCACCCAGAAGCAAACACAGTTCGTCGGTGGGGTTGGACCAGATCGCCGAACTGGAAGTCTTGCAGGTCGAGCCGTTGACCCGCATCACTCAACCACCAGGACCGTTGAGACGGGCGAAGGGTCAAAGCGGACCCCGGTGGAAGAGGCTTAGGGGAGAGCCGATGACAAGGTAGACTAGCATCAGGCCACAGGGAAACAGCCACCTCCTCACCGGACCTGGACAACACTGTTGTAGCACCCACGTCGGACCCCGATTGGGCCTTAGGCGAACCCACGTTGGACACCGCTGGGGCAGCACCCACGTCGGACCCCGATTGGGTCTCGGGCGAACCCACGTCGGACACCGCTGGAGCAGCACCCACGACGGACCCCGACTGGGTCGGCACCGCACCAGAACCAACCTCCAACGTTGAGCCTGGACCCTCCAGCGCCATGAGAGACGGCAATTCCTCCCCGGCGACCCTGGAAACAGGCTCAGGAGAGAAAACAGAACCGGGATCAGGGTCACTGGCAGCACCAGAACCCGGCGAGACGAGCTCGGACGCAGCGGGCGGCTGCACCCGGCTCATCTCCCCTAGAGACAGGCTAAAGTGCTCAAAGATATGAAGAGAAAAAGGAAAAGAGAGCACTCGCCTGATCTCGGGTTCTGACGCCGTCCAGGACTGCGAAGATCCAGGATCCGTCGTCAGGAGGTCGTTGTCAGGCTCCTATTCAGCTGCGTCGGGCCCCGCAGCCGGCACGATGGTCAGCGCAGCTTAAGGTTCCTCCAGCGTTGGTAACCACACCGACAGTCCACGCGGCGTGATGACAGGGGAACCTCGTCCCGCTGGGCCGAACCGCTCCTCTGTGGAGACCCGGGGACGCTTGGTCGTCGGCGCAGACTCCACGTAGCAGTCAGTCTTCCTCCTCCGTCCGCAACGTAGCTGCGGAACCGCAGGCCCTCTCCTCGCCCCACGACGTTGACCCGAAGCCGGGGACCGCTCGGCGGAGAGAGACACAGAGGATGCAGGATTAAGGACACAGGTTACAGCAGGTGGTGGGAGTTCAGGGCGCTGCGGACCCCGAACTCCACCTCCAGGAGTATGACAGAGCAAATCACAAAACTGATGTGAAAAAACTGGGACTTGCCTGCCTCCTGGAGGTTGGATGGCACCTGCTGTGGTGGAAATTGCTTCTTCCTCTCCCCGCCGAGCGATAACGGGCGACCCCCTGGGGAGTCATCTGGGGACCGCTCGCGTTGTCTCCAGGAGAGGGCTCACCAGGTCAGGATTCCAGGCACACACAGCAGTCGGGAAGCTCGTCGAGGAGGAGGGGGGAGACAGCCAGGGTGAGCCAGCCCGAATGCCTTGGAATGACAGCAGGGGAACGAGGCTCAGGGAACGAGGCTGTGGAATCTCCACGCTGACGAGACGAAGAGGTGACAGCTGCGTGGGGGAAAAGGTCCTGGCGACAGCCCAGAACTGGATCCGGACGGGGTTCGTGCGGAGGTGACTTGGCGATGTGATGACGGCTATTCCCAGGGGACGAAGCGAGGGGGGGACCCAGGAATCGCCGCTCCTGAGCAGAGACCGAAGCGAGGAGGACGTTAAACTCGGGAAAGCTCCATAGCCCTAGACTCCTCTCCACCAATCTCACCGCCGCCGCCACATGCCTGAAGATGGTAAATGGATGCACAGCGGAGCTCGCGACAGCCACTCGGTCCCAGACGTAACTGCTGTCAGCTGCGGCTCCTTCAGGGGAATCCCGAGTGACGTAGTGCAGAACGGGGGAAGCCCTCTGGGTGGCGCGAACTCCCAGGCTGGAATGGAAGCAGGAACGGGATCCCGAAGCGGGGGGCAACGTCATCCACTTCGGCTTCCTGCCGGGATTTCCTTCCAACCCGCAGAGCTCCTCTCGCAGTGCAGCCATGGCGTCTCTCCTGGCACAGGCCACAGGATGGTAAGAGTGACGAGGAAAACTGTCCAGGAGGCCCTCAGCACGGTCCAGATGCCAGCGTCTCACATTGGAGGCATCGTGCAGGATGAAGAACGTCCTGTCGACAGCCCCCAGGATGGACCTCAGCTCGTCGCCCTGGCGTCGGACGTGACTCCTGGGAAACGGCATGCTAACAGCGCTGACACCCGGACAGGAAGGTACAATTCCACTCCAACTCACGGCTGCCGGCAACTCGTCTGGCTGCGACATACTGTTACGTGTGGCTCTGGGGAGCCACACAATGAGAGCCAAGGGCGAGCCAGTGAGTTGTGATGTTTATTGATGACAGGGGTAAGGGATGAGGAAAGCACAGATGCTCATACTAAGTAACACTCACGAGCAGTACAGCAACAGAGTTAACAGTTGGCACCGGGCGTAGGGGTAACAGCATGAGAACTCACAGCGGGTAACACTCGCGGGTTAAGCAGCCAGAGAGCTGGCACCGGCATAGGACTCCAATACACAGACACTCTACAGGGTGACGCTCCCAAGTGATACGGTAAGGCGAGTAGAGAGCTAGCACCGGACATGGGGGTACAGAGGCACATATACTCCTTACGAGAAAACACTTACGAGTAATGCTGCCAGATGAGTCAAGGACTGGCACCAGACAAAGGGGCTCCAGCCTAGCAGTGCTTATGTCGCAGCCCCGAGTGATCGAGGCTGCTCCTTTTTATCCTCATTAGCAGCGCCCCAGCTGATGAGGATTAATTGGCCCCAGCCGTCCCGTAACACTGACAGCTGGGAGCCTGCTGAGACGCTGCCCAATGAGAGGCAGGGATGAGAAGGGACATGGGCTGAGCGCCGACCCGGCGTCTCATCCCATGGTGACAGAATCTATGTATTTACTGACAAAGGAATTATTAATACAAGACTGGAAGATAGTTTATGATGAAAATGATATAAATAAAGCATATGATAATTTTTTACAAATATTTCAATCATTGTACAATAAAAACTGTCCTATAAAACAATACAGTGACAGACAACAAAAGAAAAATATTCCTTGGGTCACCAAGAGGTTAATAAATGCATGTAAAAAGAAGAATACATTATATAAACAATTCATTAAGTGCAGAACGGTAAAAATAAGCTTACTAATATAATGAGGACCTGTAAGAAAGAATATTACAACAGAATATTAGAGGATAATAAAAATAACTTAAGAGGAATATGGCAAGTACTCAAAGGGATTATTAGTAATCGACCTAAGAATGCTAATTATCCAGAATATTTTATTGAAAATGGCAATTTGATAAATAATATGGAGGATGTGGTCAGTGGTTTCAATAATTTTTTTGTAAACGTTGGTCCTGAATTAGCAAAATCAATAGTGACAGCAGAAACAAACAACAGGGGTTCTGTAAATGAAACAGAAGACAGAAATTCAAACAATCTTTTTGGGTGCAGTTACTGAAAAGGAAATTATCGAGACTGTGAGTAAATTTAAGAACAAAAAATTAATGGACTGGAATGAAATTGACATGACAATAGTGAAAAAAGTAATTGAAGGAATTGTTAAGCCACTCACCCACATCTGTAACCTGTCATTTCAAACTGGTAAATTTCCAAACAAAATGAAAATAGCAAAAGTAATACCTCTATACAAAACAGGAGACAGTCATTGTTTCACAAATTACAGGCCAGTCTCTTTACTCTCACAATTCTCCAAAATACTTGAAAAAATCTTCACTAAGAGACTGGATGATTTCATTGAAAAACACAACCTCCTTACAGACAGTCAGTATGGTTTTAGAGCAGATAAATCTACATCTTTGGCACTGATCGAACTTATTGAAGAAATTACTAGTATAGATTAAAAAAAAGTTTGCTGTAGGAGTATTTATAGATTTAAAGAAAGCTTTTGACACCATTGACCACAGAATACTACTAAGGAAACTGGAAAGGTATGGGATAAGAGGGGTCGGACTGAGTTGGGTGGAAAGTTATTTAAGTAACAGACAACAATTTGTACAAATTGGTGAGCACAAATCACCCTTCATGGACATCACTTGTGGTGTGCCCCAGGGGTCAGTTTTGGGACCCAAACTCTTTATTTTGTATATAAATGACATATACCAAGTATCAAAAATTCTGAAATTTATTTTGTTTGCGGATGACACAAATATCCTTTGCACTGGTGAGAATTTGCAGCAGGTTTTAGAGGTGGTCACAACTGAAATGAAAAAGTTAACACAATGGTTCAACAAAAATAAATTATCTCTAAATCTAAAAAAAAAACAAAGATTATGTTGTTTGGAAATTATAAAATAAATCATGAAATAATGGTAACGATAGATGATACCAGAATAGAAACAGTACAGGAACATAAGTTTCTGGGGGTGACGCTAGACAATAAAATCTGCTGGAAACCTCACATCAGTCACATCCAGGCCAAGTTGGCAAAATGTATAGGGATACTGGGGAAGACAAGACACATCTTGGACTATAAGTCATTGGTCTTGTCGGCACAAGTAATGTACAGGGTGTAGAAGAGCTTGAAATGATGAGGCGATTTGATATATAAACCAAAGTTTATTTATCAGCTCTCCTAACAAGTCTCATTCTAGTGCAGAGGTAGCAGAAGGAAAAGAGACCGAATATCTCCGGCTCACTGACTTTATACTTGCACATAACAAAAGACATGCATAACAAAGGCTGACATCCCTCATTATCTTAATCCCCCTATTGTCTTGGTATTTCCTCTCCTCGCCCAGGGGGTGAGGGTAGCTCCTCCGGTCTCCACCGCAGTGTCTGGGAACGTCTTTGTTCTTCACTTGGCGGTTGAGAGCCTTTGTCCTTTCAGAGGTGTGAAGTTGCTTTACATATGTAATTACCAAACATTTCCACATGCTTCAACATATGTAGGTTATGGAGTATATGATTAATATAGCCCACACAGGGCAATTAATAATCAACTCCCAACTAATATACAAAAAATATTTAAAAAAAGAGACAATGATAATAATTTGAGAGGAGACTTAAACTTTACAAAACCCAAGATACGAACAACCAAGAAAAGTATGTGCATATCTGTCTGTGGGGTGGATTTGTGGAACAGTCTGGAGCCGGAACTGAAACTATGTACAAACAGAAATCAATTCAAAAAGAGGTATAAACATTATTTGCTGAAAGGATATATGTTAGAAGGGTAGTATTTATATGTACGATTCACTATACTCACTCTGGGACACTGTGGAATGGTGGGTGGGACAGCACTGTGTATATCTGTGTTGTTTGAGGCTGGTTTTGATGTATGGACATCAATGTATGTTAGGATGGATGGGTGTTAATGTTGATATGTACAAAATACAGTTAAATGTTTACTTGGGGTCTTAAATGTGGTAATTTGTATATAATTCACATGGGTGCATTTATGGAAAAGAGGAGTTGGAATTAATAAGTGTTCACTTCTTCTTTCTCCCTTTTGAATACTGTATACTGTTACTTTATTGCATTTGTCATTTATTTTGTTTTTGTTATACTTTTTTGTTCGAAATAAAGTATGTATCTATCTCTATCTATCTATTTAATATCTAAACCGCTGGCAACAAAAGTGAGTACACCCCTAGTGAAAATGTCCAAATTGTGCCCATAGTGTCAATATTTTGTGTGGCCACCATTATTTTCCAGCACTGCCTTAACTCTCTTAATCATGGAGTTCACTAGCGCTTCATAGGTTGCCACTGGAATCCTCTTCCACTCTTCCATGATGACATCATGGTGTCAGAGACCTTGCACTCCTCCACCTTCTGTTTGAGGATGCCCCACAGATGCTCAATAGGGTTTAGGTGCGGAGACATACTGTTATGTATGAGAATATGTGTGTCTGGGATGCCATGCCCACCCACAGGGTGACGTCGGCGGGCACGGCTCACTCTGTATATAGTTGAGTGTTCTGCTTAATAAAGGTTCAGTTGGTTGCTGCATGAACAAGACTCCGGCTCCCATTATTTCCAGACATAACATTTGGCGACGACGGAAAACAAATGGGCGCATGCTGGCTAACTCATCAATTAATGCACCTGGGTGAGCCGGTGATCTCGTGGCCGGAGTGGAGACGAGAGTTCGAGGCGTATAACAGAGTCCTGGGTCTCCAGTGGCTTGACGGGAGATGGCGGTGGGCGCTCCAGGCACACAACCTTGGCATGGAGGGCCGACGGATCCTCGACACGCTGGAAGCGACGGAGTACTACGAGGATGCCATTGTGCAACTGACAGCGCACTTCGCGGAGCAGACAAGGGCCGTGAAGCTGCGGGTAATGGGGTTTTTGGCGCCAGGGACGGCAGAGCTAGTTGGCTTAAGGAAGATAATGGCTCAGTCTATGCCAATGGACAGGCTAGCTGATAGGCTAGTTGCGCGCCAAGACGAGGCTAAGGGCACCAAGCAGAACCTCGAGGCGGGACCGGGACCACGAATAGAAGAGTCCCCGGTCGCCGAAGTCAGCGAGCCAGCCATGGAGCCCAGCTTGACCCGGGATCATGGCGCTGAAGGGTCAGACAGTGCGGTGTGCGAGAACGGCGGAGAGGTGGTGTAGCAGGAGTTGGCCCCACTGTTGGAGGCTGTACAGCGGGAGAGTGGGACCGTGCAGTCCAAGGGCTTCGGGGAAGAGCCGCAGCCTGACACGATGATGGCGCGACGGAGCGCCAGGACCGGGAGCGCTGGATACGGCAGCGGGGAGCCCGGGTCGGTGAGCAAGCCCAGCGAAGGTGATGGTGCAGGCCCCGGAGGTGAGCAGCAGTAGCCGAATACGGAGGCGGAGCAGCGAAGCACCCTGGAGGAGGGTGCTGGGTGTTTTAAAGAGGTGCCCGAGGCAGCAGACAAGGCTGAAGAGTGAGCTTCAGTTCTTTCCGAGGTGAGGCCACTGGGGACCGGAGTGCGTGGAGCCATGACGGCGGTGTGTGGGACAGTCGGGAACGGCTTGTCAGGCACGGAGAGGCGGCATACCGACCAGAAGCACAGCGGGTCCAAAGGGAAGAAGCCCCAAATGGCAGGAAAAGACATTTTCACCAGGGAGGGGGGCCTCGACCCTGGGGGGAGGCAGCAGCCAGGCTTAGTGATGCTGCGGGGCTGCCCTGGCCCTCCGCGGCAATGTGAAGAGTGGTGGCTGCTAAGAGACATTGGTATTACTTGATAAATTTTCAAGTATTTACACATACATATATATACACATACATATTTGATGCTGGTGTGCATGTGAGTGAGAATGTGTGTAATATGGGATTATTTTATGTGTTGTAGAGATGTGGTCCATTTTGGTTGTTTTGGTGTGAATGTGATAGGTTATTTTATTACAATATATTATTCCCATGTTCTTAGTGCGTGATTCAGGTTCTAAATTTGGGAGGTTACAATTGTGTGTGTAGTTTTGCATTTTTCTAAAGAGGGGGAAAAATGTTATGTATGAGAATATGTGTGTCTGGGATGCCGTGCCCACCCACAGGGTGATGTCAGCGGGCATGTCCCACTCTGTATATAGTTGAGTGTTCTGCTTAATAAAGGTTCAGTTGGCTGCTGCATGAACAAGACTCCAACTCCCATTATTTCCAGACATACAGTAACACATACATGGCCAGTCCATCACCTTTACCCTCAGTTTCTTTAGCAAGGCAGTGGTTGTCTTGGAGGTGTGTTTGGGGTCATTATCATATTGGAATACTGCTCTGCAGCCCAGTTTCCAAAGTGCGGGGATTATGTTCTGCTTCAGTATGTCACAGTACATGTTGGCATTCATGGTTCCCTCAATGACCTGTAGCTCCCCAGTACTGGCAGCACTTATGCAGCCATGACACTCCCACCATAATGCTTGACTGTAGGCAAGACACACTTGTCTTTGTACTCCTCACCTGGTTGCCGCCACACACGCTTCACACCATTTGAATCAAATAAGCTTATCTTGGTCTCATCAGACCACAGGATATGGTTTCAGTCATCCATGTCCTTAGTCTGCTTGTCTTCAGTAAACTGTTTGTGGGCTTTCTTGTGCATCGTCTTTAAATGGAACTTCCTTCTGGGACGATAGCCATGCAGACCAATTTGATGCAGTGTGCGGCGTATGGTCTGAGCACTGACAGGCTGACCCCCCCACACCCATTCAACCTCTGCAGCAATGCTGGCAGCACTTATATGTCAATTTTCAAAAGATAACCTCTGGATATGACGCTGAGCACGTGCACTCAACTTCTTTGGTGTCATATCTTCAGTGTTGTTCCATGAAAAGATATAATAAAATATTTACAAAAATGTGAAGGGTGTACTCACCTTTGTGAGATACTGTATACCATGCATGGTAAGCTAACTTCCTAATAGCACGGTTGGGCTCAGAAACTCAGGGTGGGGACTGAATCAATATCACAGCCATTATGAATGTGATGTGTTGTAACTACAGTGAAGCCTGGAGCATTTGTCATAGACGTAGAGAAAAAGATCCAGAAGAGCAAAACTGGCTTCTGCCCATTCTGCCGAAATGTTAAAATATAATTCCCTCCACCAGGTAAGTTAGGTAATCAGGGTGGTTTGTCTGTCTGTCTATTTATCTGTCTGTCTGTTAGCAGGGTTATGCAAAAACTGTTGGATGGATTTTGATGAAATTTTTATCAGATGTAGCCCTCAGACCAAGGATGGACCCATTAAATTTTGGTGATGATCTGAGAATGCATACCTCCAGCAGGATTACACAAAATCTACTGCAAGGATTTAGATGAAATTTTTACCATAGGTGGTTCTTGGGCAACAGAGGAACCTATTACATTGTAGTGATGATCCCAGAATGTATATGACATATTGTCGGACCCAGGGAGCACACACACACAGGCTCAAGTGCAATTCAATTATCTTTATTGTTCCACCAGCGGGTGTATGGGTGCGTGTATGCAGTATGTGAATGTATTGATGGTGAACGAGCAGCAGCCGGGGCGAGACAGAACACCGTACAGCCTGGCAACCCTAGGAACAGAGCCAAACACAGACGTTAGTTTCAGCCTTGTCACAGTGAGTTGCATAATTGACTGGGGCTTACTTGCAGGTGTTCTGATGCTGGCGCCGGTTTAGGCTTTGGGCCTTCTACCAGGGAGACAGCGTCTGTGGAGCACACTCGGTGATGAGCTGTGATGCGCGGCGTGGTGAAGGAAGCGATTCCGCCGCCGCGGAGAAGGGAATCCGCCACCAAAGGGATCCACCTGTGCACAGGGTAGAGCCTGGGAGAAAAGGTAAGTTGGAATGAGTTTACGTGCAAACGGAGAGTCCTTTAGACGATGCGCAGGGCTGTGTGGAAACAGACGTGCAGAGGACGAAGGTCGTAGCAAGACAGACGGCTCCGTGCTGAGGCTCCAGGCAGAGCGGGCTATAAAGCCCAAGATTGATTAACCACAGGTGTGCGCGCAGCTGAGGCAGATGGTGGCCCAGAGTGGGTCATGACAGTATTCCCCCCCGAGCAGCGCCTCGTGGCGCTGGCCTACCTGGGTGTGCCTGGTGGAAGTCCTCAATGAGATGTTTGTCCAGCACAAATGACGGGCGCACCCAGGACCTCCACTCAGGGCCATACCCCTCCCAGTCCACCAGGTACTGCAGGCCGCGACCCCGGCGCCGGACGTCCAAGATGGAGTTGACCCTCCATGCCGGGTGGCTGTCGATCAACACTGGTGGGGGTGGATCCCTAGGAGGGGGCAGAGCGGGTTGGAGACCACGGGCTTGACCTGAGAAACGTGGAACGTAGGACAAACACGGAGAGAGGGGGGGAGAGCCAGATGCACAGCCATAGGATTAATTACTCTGACAATCGGGAAAGGCCCAATAAACTGCTGAGCCAGCTTCCTCTTCTCAGCTTTCAGGTTGATGTGTTGCATGGATAACCAAACATGCTGACCCACCTGATACTGGGGAGCAGGCCTCCTGCGCCGGTTCGCTGTTCTGGTGTTGCGGTCCGCCGTGCACAAAAGGGCCTGGCAAGTAGCAGCCCAGAGCCGACGACAGCGCCTCAGGTGGGCATGGACGGAAGGCACGGTCACTTCCCTCTCCTCTTCGGGAAACAGTGGGGGATCGTAGCCCAGTGACGCCCTGAAAGGTGACATACCAATAGCCGACGACAGAGTCAGATTATGAGCGTACTCAATCCATGGCAGATGACTGCTCCAAGATGACGGACTGGAAGCGATGACACAGCACAGAGCGGCCTCCAGCTCCTGATTGGCCCGCTCACACTGCCCATTGCTCTGGGGGTGATGACCAGAGGACAGGCTTACCGTAGCCCCTAATGTGTTGCAGAAGCTCTTCCAAACACGGGACACAAAGTGGGGACCTCGATCAGAGACAATGTCCTTGAGGATCCCGTGCAGACGCACGACGTGCTGCACCAATAGGTCCGCCGTCTCTTGTGTCGTTGGAAGGCCACGTAGGGGAACAAAGTGGGCGGCCTTAGAGAAAAGGTCCACAATGGTGAGCACGGTGTTGAAGCTGTTGGACACCGGGAGACCGGTTACGAAGTCTAAGGCAACGTGGGACCACGGTCTTTCAGGGACCGGCAAAGGATGGAGAAGAACCGCTGGCGGCGACGATGACGTCTTCCCGGTGGCGCACTGGGGACAGGCCCGGATGTAGTTGATGACGTCACTCCGGAGACCTGGCCACCAGAACAATCTCTGAAGCAGCTCCACCAGACACGTGATCCCAGGATGGCAGGCGAGCTTGGACGAGTGAGCCCAGTGGATCACGTCACCCCGAACGGACGATGGAACGAACAGTCTTCCTGCAGGCCCCCCGCCTGGATCCGGCTCAGGCTCCTGCGCCCTCAAGACCTTGTCCCTGATGGCCCATGAGAGGGCACCCATGACACATGAAGCCGGGAGGATGGTGTGCTCCTGCCCTTCTGAGACCTCCGAGGCGAACTGCCTGGACAGGGCGTCCGGTTTGGCGTTCTTTATCCCAGGGCAGTAGGTGATGGTAAACCTGAAGCGCCCGAAGAACAAGGACCAACTCGCCTGGCAGGCATTCAGGCGTTTAGCCGTTCTCAGATACTTCAAGTTTTTATGATTGGTCCAAACCACAAAGGGTTGCGCCGCCCCCTCCAGCCAGTGCTGCCATTCCTCTAGTGCGAGCTTCACCGCCAGAAGTTCTCTGTTGCCGACGTCATAATTCCTCTCCGCGGGTGACAGCTGCCGGGAGAAGAAAGCGCAGGGGTGGATCACCCCGTCCACCGGAGAGCGCTGAGATAACACTGCCCCTACCCCCGAGTCAGAGGCATCCACATCAACCAAGTACTGGAGAGCAGAATCCACCTGCGTCAGGACCCGGAGGATGAGAACTCCGTCTTCAGGGTTGCAAAGGCCGACGCAGCCTCCTCTGTCCACTGAAATGCCACCTTGGGAGAGGTGAGGCAAGTCAGGGGAAGGGCAATCGAGCTATAATTAGGTATGAAACGCTGATAGAAATTGGCACACCCCAAGAATTGTTGCAGCTGTTTCCTCGATGAAAGGGGGGCCAATCCACCACCGCCCTCACCTTCTCAGGGTCCGGGATGACCTGACTGTGTGAGATGATGAATCCTAGGAAGGAGGTCTTCTCGGTGTAAAACTCACACTTCTCTGCCTTCACGAAAAGTTTATTCTCCAGGAGCCGTTGAAGAACCCGCCTCACATGGACCTTATGCTCCTCCCGGGACTGGGAGAAGATCGGGATGTCGTCCAGGTAGACGAAGACGAAGGACCCGAGGAAAACCCGGAGGACGTCATTGATCAGACATTGGAAGACGGCCGGAGCGTTGGTGAGCCCAAACGGCATGACGAGATATTCAAAGTGGCCGCTGGAGGTCCAGAATCCCGTCTTCCACTCATCACCCTCCCGGATCCGCACGAGGTGGTAAGCGCTGCGGAGATCCAGCTTCGTGAACCAGGAGGCCCCCTGGAGGGAGTTGAAGGCAGAGTCCATAAGAGGTAGTGTGTACTTGTCCTTAATAGTGATGTCATTCAAGGCCCGGAAGTCAATGCAAGGGCGGAGGGAACCATCCTTTTTCCCGACAAAGAAGAAATCCGCTCCCACTGGTGACGACGAAGGCTGAATGATGCCCGAGCTGAGAGATTCCTTGATATATGCCTCCATAGCCTCCCGCTCTGGAGCCGATAAGCTGTACAGGCGGCAGTACATACAGAGACCTAGCTCCCTGCGGTGCTGTCTCTCAGCCTGCGGGAGTTTGGTCCGCCCCATTATCATAGCCTCAGGTTCGTCTGGGCCCTCTAGCGCGGGCAACGCCAAGGTTGAGGACTGAGAGGAGCGTTGTGACTGTCTGCTCGAGCGGCTGGAAGACCTCCGCTCAGCAGCACGCTCTCTCAGCCTGTTACTTATAGTTAATGAAATTAGTTCAGTGAGTCGCTCGGGCTTATCTAAGCGAGCCAGCTCATCCCGTAGACTAGGGCTCAGGCTACGAATGAAGATGCTTCAAAGCGAGGCATCCTCCCACCCAATTTCCTCTGCTATCACCTGGAAGTCGACAGCATAATCGGCCACCGACCGACCACCCTGACGAAGATTTAGCAGTCAGGTGGTTAGCACGCTATCACGGTCTGAATGGTCAAAAACTTTGTGGAAATCACGCACGAATTGGGCGTAGGTTAAATTGGCTTAGCTGGGCTTCGCCATAATGGCGTAAGCCCATGCTAACGCTCGCCCCTCCAACAGATTAGCCACGTAACCAATTCGGCTGTGATCGGTGGGGAAGTCCCCCGGGACTCACTGAAACACCGTCTCACATTGGAGAATGAAACCCCGAGCCTCCCCGAGCATGCCGCTGAAGCGCGTGGGAGTGGGAATCGGCATGAGACGAGTGATCTAGCCCGGGCTAGCCTGGCTAGGAGGAGAGATAACGGGAGCTGGCCTGCTGCTATGAGCCGGAGGGAACGCTCACTGTCCTTCCAGACGATCCAACCGGCTCTTTATCTGAACTAACTGGTTCAGTATGACCTGCTGCTGGTGAGTAATTTGATCCACTCGAGCCTCTAAGATGTTTAACTGGTGTGCGAGCCTGCTGTTCGCTGGGTCACTCTGACGGAGCCGTACTGACATATTGTCGGACCCAGGGAACACACACACACAGGCTCAAGTGCAATTCAATTATCTTTATTGTTCCAACAGCGGGTGTGTGGGTGCATGTATGCGGTATGTGAATGTATTGATGGTGAACGACCTGCAGCCGGGGAGAGACAGAGCACCGTACAGCCTGGCAACCCTAGGAACAGAGCCAAACACAGACGTTAGTTTCAGCCTTGTCACAGTGAGTTGTATAATTGACTGGGGCATACTTGCAGGTGTTCTGATGCTGGTGCCAGTTTAGGCTTTGGGCCTTCTACCAGGGAGACAGCGTCTGTGGAGCACACTTGGCGATGAGCTATGATGCGCGGCGTGGTGAAGGAAGCGATTCCGCCGCCGCGGAGAAGGGAATCCGCCGCCAAAGGGATCTACCTGTGCACAGGGGAGAGCCTGGGAGAAAAGGTAAGTTGGAATGAGCTTACGTGCAAACGGAGAGTCCTTTAGACGATGTGCAGAGCTGTGTGGAAACAGACGTGCAGAGGACAAAGGTCGTAGCAAGACAGACGGTCCGTGCCAAGGCTCCAGGCAGAGCGGGCTATAAAGCCCGAGATTGATTAACCACAGGTGTGCGCGCAGCTGAGGCAGATGACGGCCCAGAGTGGGTCATGACAGTATACCTCTGCCAAGGCTCTTATCTTCTCACAGAGTGCTAGCAACAATACTCCAAAACTACTTGATGGATTTGGAAAACATTTTTACCAGAGGTAGTCCTTGGGCTTGAGAGGAAACCATTACATTTTGGTGATGATCTGAGAATGCACACCTCCACCAAGGCTCTTATCTTCTCACAGTGTGTTAGCAAGAATCCTCCAAAATTACTGGATAGACATTGTTGCATTTTTCACCAGAACTGGCTCGTGGCCTACATACAAACCCATTACATTTTGAAGGTGATCCATGATTGATGGAAGGAGCCTTGGTAGAGGTATGCACTCTCTGAGTGCTTTTCTAGTTATTTCTATGTGGAGAGAGATTTTAACATTTTCGCTGAAGTCTTATGACCAAAGAAAGCATTTAAAAGGTTAAAACCCACAAACACACTATGTTTTAGTCAATGGGATCTTTTAAGGGGTCATTGACTGAAAAATGGTGTGTTTGTAGGTTTTAACTGGCTGAAATGAGTCTACTGGTCCCTTAATTATCCAAAAATTTTCAAAACAGTCAATTCTCTTAAAAAACCGACAGCCTTTATCTTGTTTTTCTCTCCCAGAAATGCCAGAAACATTTTTGACTTTTCTGTGGAACTCTCTATCATGAATCGAAAAAGCCAACCCACCGTTGTCCTTCACACCAGCCCACTGATCTATTATTGGCCCACCTAGCTGTCTGTCATGTAGATGGAAGGGGTGCTAAAGACAGCCTATTAGCCCCTGAGCTATTAAGGCCTGTTCAGAGTCCCTCAGAGAGGAAAACGTTTGCGTTCTGTAGACTGCTTCAGTATTCAGAGTGGTTTCTGAGCCACTGCAGCTGCTGCTCAGAAGCCACATTCCATGCATGCACAGTGAGAATAATCTACAGTTCACATGCACGTACTGTGGGCGGCAGCCAAGAGCCACCAAACTGATTTGAACAGCTGCAATCCAAACACAAAAGAAGAGCACGGTGGCAGACGTCTAAAATGGCTGAAGTGATGGAGGTATGTGAATACAGTGACAGTCAAGACGAACAGAAACTTTTGCTGTTTAGTGGCAGAGGAAGAAAACAGACGGGCAAAAAGACAAACATCTGTTTGCCCAGTATTGGTGGATTGCTTAGTACTTCCCTCTGGCAGGAGTTTCCTGGCGCATGCACAGTTCACTGCGACCATTTGTACACTTTTTTGGGGCTGCATGCGCTCGATCAGCACTCACCCTCTGCATAGGGTTTGCGCACAAATGTGTCCACTGACTGCTCTTGCTCGTGTACCAACACGTTTTTACCACCATGAATTGGGCTTTAAGGGGGGGCGGCTGTGGTGCAGGCATAGTGTGGCCAACTACTGAGTGGAGGGTCAAGGGTTCGATTCCTGCTTTATCTGCAGTTTGCATGTCGAAGTGTCCTTGAGCAAGACACTGAACCCCAGTTGCTCCTAATGGGTCAGGCCAGCACCTGTGCATGGCAACTCCGCTGCTGTGAATGTGTGTGTGAATGTGTGAATAGCAGGATCTGTAAAGAGCTTTGGTCATCTATAGTAATGGGTTCATCCGTAGCCCAAGAGCCACATTTGGTGAAAATTTCATCAAAATCCATCCAGTAGTTTTTGCATAATCCTGCTAACAAACAGACAAACAAATTCACCCTGATCACATTACATCCTTGACTGAGGTAACAAAGAAAGTAAAACAACTTATTTTAGTAATATATTCAGCAGATAGCTAAATTTTAAAAAGTCCAAGTTAAAACTGATTTCTATTCTTTTGATGGAGTTAGAAATACATTAAACTCCTATAAAATCCCTTATAAGCTGTCCTTTCTTAACAGATGTTGTTTTTTGATGAAAAGGAGGCGTTAAAGAGACATAAATGCCTTTATATTTTTGAAAGATTTTTCATCATTCTTTAATGGCAAAGTCAATCAATGTCCACAAGCTTTCAGCATCAATCAACACATGGTGAGTGTATGTATGTACATTCAGCATTCCTTCCTCTTCAGTACCTTTCTCCAGTGAAACAAAAGAACCATCTGTGGCCTTTGTCTTAGTTCAGGGATAAGCCAAAGCCATTTCAGCCCTCTCAGGACTTATCTGTGGTTGGGCCGAAGTCCTCATAATCCTATTAGGAGTGGGTGATTTCTTAAGATGCAACCAGGGCTACGGAAGGCAGATAAAGATAAAATAAAGAGCTTTGGGAGGAAAAGCAGCACACACGAATTTCTCGTCTAATTGAGAAAAATATGACAGATAATTGGAGAAAACAGGAAGAACATGTTGAATGCAACTGGGTAGAAACACCGAATACTGGTTTGGAGTTTAAGTGAGACATTGTGATGTGGAATGCCACTACTAAATAGGTAAATACCGTATTTTTTAGAAAATAAAATTTGTTGTGCAGAGGGGCACATAGTTCAGAATTAAATGAGCAATAAATGCATTTAGAAGACACATTTTATGTACAACAACTGGAAAAATTGGCTGTTGTTCCATCATATTTTGGTCCTTTGTTTTAACACTGTAAAAAAACTTAGTGCAGACAACCTTTGCTGTCAGTAGTCTGTATTTCTTGACTATCTAGTGTAGCACTCATTTCCTTCTCTCCTTTGTTTGTTTTCCTGTTTCTTCCTCACTTTTCTGATTTGTGCTCCAGACAGAGGCACTGCATGCTGGCAGGCAGGAGAGGCAAATGTTTGGGGCCCCAGGCCAGAAGGGGGCTCCTCAAAGGCTGACCAACTTTGAATCACAACAGCAGTGACAATGTGGTGAGTTTGCAATGATACTGGTAGGCTGGCGCAGAAATCCCTGAAGGGGCCACACTCCTACCTCTCACTCTCGCAAGTACCAGTGTATGTGTCATGAATTGCCCTTTGGGGCAGAGAGGAGAAATCCACACGCAGGACTGCAGTTTGTGAATTTATTAAGAAAAACAAAACACAACATCCAAAACCGTGCTCAACACTAAATCCAAAAGACAAGCAAAGAAAACTTACAATTTTCCACACCAGAAGAAGGGCTGGGGTCTGGTGGGGATGAGGGTTGAGAACTTAAGACTCCGGCAAGGAGGAATGAACATCCATCCATCCATCCATCTTCTTCTGCTTAATCCTTTTCGGGTCGCGGGGGGGCTGAAGCCTATCCCAGCATCTTTGGGCGAGAGGCAGGGTACACCCTGGACAGATTGCCAGTCCATCGCAGGGTCAACACAGAGAGACAGACAACCATTCACTCTCACAGTCATACCTAAGGACCATTTAGAATCCCCAGCTTGATGGCAATTAACCTAACTTGCATGTTTTTGGCATGTGGGAGGAAATCCCGGAGTAAACCCATGCAGACACGGGGAGAACATGCAAACTCCACACAGATCACTGTTGGTCGGGGGCTGGGATCGAACCCAGGATCCCCCGGCCAAGGGTGAGTTGCTGTGCTGCCGCAGTGCTAACCACTACGCCACAACGCTGCCCAGGAATGGACATAACAGCACTTAAATACAGCTAAACACAAATGAAACAAATGATGACAGGTGCGAATCACATGAGCGGGCTGGGGAGAAAATGACAATCCGCTGTGAGTCATGAGGAGACGGAGCTGACAGTTTGACAAGACCACCGCCCACCACCAGGGAAACACCCGGAAGTGCTCCTGACAACTGCAACTCCTAAGGAAGAAAGAAAAGAGAAGACACTGAACGTAAACAGGAAAATAAATCATGCAAAGAAACAATATTGAACATGTAAAAACAAACTAAAAAACAGAACAGGCATAGAATTCCAAAATGCAGAATTATTCCAATAAAGAAAAACCAAAAGGCAAAGGACTCAGAATACAGCACATTACACAAATAAGTAAAAACAAAAAGCAAAGAAACAGAGCACGGTGAAATCCCCCCGTGCACAGATGGTGACAGTGCGTCTTATGTAAATAAGTAAGCGTGGATATATCAAAATGAAGCGAAGTTATCCATCTGGCAGTGACAAAAGAAAGAAGAAAAAAGAGGAAGAGGAGAAGAGAAAGCAAGTCAGGGGTAAGTAGTTTCGTATTTTGAAAGACACTAATCTACACTTTTGAAATTAAAAAAAGGTTACATTTCACATTTTTTGTTAGCTCTGATTAATTTTTGTATAAGGGTGATGAATGCTGGTAGGAGGGGCCCCCTGTGAATTTTTGCCTGTAGCCCCAAGAGACTCTAGAATCTCTGGCTCCAGACAAACAGTATAGGCCCTGTAGGGTCATCCAAATCAGGTTAAGCTAAGTAAAACTGTTGCAGTGAAAAAAAATCAGTCCAGATTGAATCTTTCAAAATTGCGCTCTCTCTGTACTGAACGTGAATTAAATAGATAATAGTAGGGGTGAAGGGAAAATCGATACAGTGTAGTATTGTAGGAGTCAAGAATTGAGGAGACTGGATGATTTTTCCAGTATCTGCTTTAATTCTCATTCATCCTACGTCCTCTCTCGATCGGAGTGAAAAGAGGCAGGACGCAGTCACACACATACATTTATACACTCATCTCTAACAATACCGCACACAAAAGTCTCAATACTCAGCTACATCCTTTCATCTGTAATAGAACACCCAGAGTCCTTCTGTTCTCCTCTCTGACCCCCAAAGGTCAGGCTGGGTAATCTTCTCCTCTCTCCTGAGTCCCCAGGGGGTGCAGACACGTCTTCCTCTTGAGGTGTGAAGTCAATGCACATGGCTAGCTCAAAGTCTCTCTTGGCTGAATTCAGCCAGCCACATGTGAGTCACATAGGTTATAACTTTGGGCTCCACATCACTCCCCCCTTCCACGCGAAAGACTGGGCACCCACATACAGTCATACAACAGTCATACAGCACGTCACCCCCCCAACAGAATCTCACAGCAACCTAAACAACCTGACCAAAAAACACATCATTCTGCATGCAGCTTAGGTTTCAATCTTCTCCCAAATCTGCTGTATGCAGGTCTCCTGCTCTGTGTTGGGCCGTCCTGCTGTGCATCTGTGGAGTGAGGGGGAGAAGGGTTATTTGCCCCCCGTGGGGGGTCCCGGGGCCGCCCCTTCGGAGGCCTGCCGCGTCGAGGCATGCCCGCCGGCCGTACAGACTCGTTATGCAACACAAAAGCAGGTTTTAATCTATTGATACTGATCGTCTCCCTCCTGCCCCCCAAATCTAGCACAAAATATTTCTCCCCGGTTTCCAGCACTCGAAATGGACCGTCGTAAGGTGGGCGGAGGCTATGCCGCTGAGCATCGTGCCTGACAAAAACAAACTCTGCGTCTCGTAAAGCCTGGGGCACGAACACACGTGGGAAAGAGTGATGAGCGGGGCCCGGGAGCATTTCTGCTGCCGTGTTACTCAGAGACCCCCGGATCGGGGGGGGGGGGGGCTGGTGCCGTGTGGTCGGGTAAAAACTCGCCTGGCAGCCTGAGCGGTTGTGTGAAGACCAATTCTGCTGGTGAGGCATCTAGATCCTCTTAGGGTGCCGAACGCAACCCCAATAAAACCCATGGTAGTTTGTTTACCCAATCTGTGTCCATCAGTGACGCTCTGAGGGCTGCCTTCAAAGACCTGTGAAAACGCTCGCATAAACCGTTGGCCTGGGGATGGTAAGCGGTCGTGCGATGTACCGCCGCTCCTAAGCCGCTGGCCACTGCTGACCACAGTTCCGACGCAAATTGAGGTCCCCTATCAGACGTAATATCTGACGGGACCCCGAACCGCGCTACCCAGGCTGTTAAAAAAGCGCGTGCCACCTCTGCCGCTGTGGTCGATGTTAACGGAACCACTTCCGTCCAACGAGTGGTTCGGTCCACCATTGTCAAGAGATGCGTGAACCCTTGTGAAGTGGGCAGGGGGCCCACGAGGTCCACGTGCATATGATCGAACCTTTTAGCCGGAATGTGGAACGGTTCTAAGGACGCCTTAGTGTGCCTGTAAATTTTAGCCCGCTGGCAAGCCATGCAGGTTTTAGCCCACTCCTTCACGTGCTTGCGCAGGCTCGGCCAAACAAACTTCTCCGCCACCATTTTCACCGAAGCGCGCACCCCTGGGTGCGCTAGGGAGTGCACGGCGTCAAAAACGCGACGGCGCCACGCAGCTGGCACCACCGGATGCGGTCGCCCTGTGGATACATCGCAGATAAGCGGGGGGAAACCGGTTTGTAGATTTCTGCGTTCCAGCCTTAACCCTGTTGGTCCAGATAAGAGCGTGCGCACGTCTGCGTCCTCGCTCTGCTCCGCCGCCATGGCCGCATAATCTATTCCCACGTGGACCGGAGCCGCGCACGTGTCCGCGCTGTTACCGCGCTCTGGGTAAGTGGCCGCGCAATCCGTTTCCGCGCGGACGGGTGCTGTTACTGCGCGTGACAGACAGTCTGCCACCACATTGATTTTACCGGCTACGTGCTGAATATCGGTGGTAAATTCAGAAATTGCGGCCAGCTGTCTCTGTTGCCGCCCTAACCACGGTTCTGAAGTTTTGGACATCGCAAAAGTGAGCGGTCTGTGGTCGACAAACGCAGTGAAACGCCGCCCTTCCAGCCAGAACTGGAAATGGCGAATAGCCAAGTGGAGCGCCAGCAGCTCCCTGTCAAACGCGCTGTATTTTCGCTCAGCCTCGCGTAGGGATCTGCTGAAGAATGCGAGTGGTTGCCAAACCCCGGCAACCTGCTGTTCTACTACGGCCCCTATGGCCACATCTGACGCGTCTGTGGTTAGCACTATGCGGGCTGCCGGGTCTGGGTGGGCCAACAGTGCCGCGTTTGCCTGTGCTCGTTTAACCTCTGTGAATGCGCGCTCCCGCTCCGGGGACCATTCAATCACATGGGAGGGCTTCTGCTTTTTGAGCGCGGTGTACAAGGGCTGCATAAGCTGCGCTGCGTGGGGTATGAAACGGTTATAAAAATTTACCATCCCCAAAAATTCTTGCAACGCTTTTACCGTTCGAGGCTGGGGAAAATCTGCCACTGCACGTACTTTGGCCGGCAGAGGAACTGCTCCCTCCGAGGAAACGCGGTGCCCTAAAAAATCGATTTGTGCCACGCCAAAATGGCACTTGGCCGGGTTGATTATCAACCCATGCTCTCCTAACTTCTGAAAAACTGTCGTGAGGTGTTTTGCATGCTCCTCCTCAGAGGTGCTGGCTACCAAAATGTCGTATAAATAGACAAAAACGAAAGAAAGGTCGCGCAACACTGCATCCATCATCCGTTGGAAGGTTTGTGCGGCGCCTTTAACCACTTGCACTCCGGGCAATTTTCCTAAAAATGCCAAAAAAAAACGTGCCCAAAGTAAATCGAAAGCTGTTATTCAACCCTTTGCAGCATCTTCATGGGGTTGGTCTCATTTAAAAGAAAACACTTTGAATTTTTTGGCAAAAAAAACATAATCTCTCTACATGCTCCGGCCACTGAGTTACAGTCATCTAAACATACTGAACTTGAAGAAAAAAAAATTGGACACAGTGTTTTTTTGGATACAAATGCTTGTAAATAACACACAGCTGTCCGATCCAGCTGGAAAATGCAACAGAAATGTAGAACCAAGTGTTATCCAGCTGAGATCCAAATTTGGTAACAATACCACAAAAAATGAATATTTTACACAGCTTTGTTCTCAGGCTGTTCCCAGGCGTTATGGAACTGTGCCAAATTGTGCCAAATGGCACAGTTTGGAAAAACGTCTGTAACTTTTGAATAATTCAATGTAGAATCTTCATTTTAGGCTCTAATGAAAGGTCACACTCAGGGCTGTGTGTGTGTGTGTGTGTGTGGGCGGGAGGTCGTTCCCTCCCCCCCCCGCTACCAAGGACCAAATTCGGCCCTCTACATGACGGATTACACTTTTTTTTTTTTCCTTGCATGTTTTCACAGCGGCTCCCCCCCCCCTCGCTACTGTGTGTGTGTGTGTGTGTGGGGGGGAAACCGTGAACGGACCGTGAACGCCCCCCCCCCCCCGCTACAGAAGAGGGCCATCGCTACATGATGGAATAGACTGATATGGTTCCCCCCCGCGGACCGGGGAGCGTTCGGACCGTGCCCCCCCCCGTGCCCCCCCCGCTCCTCTTCTGCAGACTGTGAGGGGCGTTCACAGTCCGTTCACGGTTCCCCCCACACACACACACACACAGTAGCGAGGGGGGGGGGCCCGCTGTGAAAACATGCAAGGAAAAAAAAAAAAAAAAAGAGTGTAATCCGTCATGTAGAGGGCCGAATTTGGTCCTTGGTAGCGGGGGGGGGACGACGACCCCCCGCCCACACACACACACACAGACACAGCCCTGAGTGTGACCTTTCATTAGAGCCTAAAATGAAGATTCTACATTGAATTATTCAAAAGTTACAGACGTTTTTCCAAACTCTGCCATTTGGCCGTTTATCGCGGCGCACGCACTTCGTGCGCAGTACAGTTATAATTTACCGATCGGTCAAAAGTCATTTTTGGATTACAGTTTTCAGGGATAAATAATAATTTAGCTTATAACACCTTACCTCTTCAAAGCAGCAGAGTCGTGGCGAACAGCTCTTCCCACGCGTCAGACGAACGCGACGCTGCTCCGCTCGTGGATCCCGATCAAAACATAATTCCATTATTGCCGTTTTGGCGAATGATTTACGACTTTTGTCGTCGGCCTCCGTCTATTCTGCTGGAATGAGTGCAGGTCCCACTTGTGGGTGTTCTCCATGCTGCTGGGTGAGCCTGGGTCTGTAGGAGATTTGTCCAGCATCCTTTGTTTTCATCTGTTGCAACAGTAAATATCGCTTCACCCAGCCAGAATTTCTGTGCTTCAATTGGCTCCTGCGTTCACAGTAGGCGGGTCCTCCTTCCTAGATTTTCATTCATTGGTTCTTCAAGGTTTCAGAAACCCAATTCAAGGCTCTTATTAGTCGAATGAGAGGTCAATCAGATGAACTAATCTGTTCGCGGCTGTCTCTGCAGTTTTTTTTTGAGTGGCGCTTGGACGCTACTACATCACCATCACCACCATCATGCGTCATGCGCACGAGGGCGCACGAGCGCGCTCTTGCGCGCCCTCGTGCGTCATAGGACGCAGAGACTTGCCCGCCCGCGGAACAACGGAGCGCAAGTGGTTAAGGCCAAAAGGCATTCGTAAAAACTCAAAAAGCCCGAACGGGGTTATTACGGCTGTTTTGAGGATGTCCTCTGGTCGGACCGGGACTTGGTGATAACCGCGGACCAGGTCTATTTTAGAAAAAATGCGCGCCTTCGCCAAGTGCACTGAAAAGTCCTGGATATGCGGAATCGGGTACCGGTCCTGCGCTGTGGCATTGTTCAACCTGCGGTAATCGCCACAAGGTCTCCATGAGCCGTCAGCTTTAGGTACCATGTGGAGGGGGGAAGCCCAGGCGCTCTTCGAGCGGCGAATTATGCCCAACCTTTCCAGGTTGGCGAACTCCTCGCGCGCAATGGAGAGTTTAGCTGCATCCAAGCGCCGAGCCTTCGCAAAAACGGGTGGGCCACTCGTGGTAATAAAGTGCTCCACCCCGTGCTTCGCCACCTTAGCTGAAAAAGGAGGAACTGTGAGTGCTGGGAACTGGTGTAGAAGGCTGTGAAACTTACCACCTGCTGTGGCGACGTTGGTCTGTACTGGCGGCGGGCACACCCGAGCTGCACAAGGGATAGAACAGAAAGAGAGTGCATTTACTAGTCGTTTGTTGGCCAGATCAACTAACAAACCATGTGAACACAGAAAATCAGCACCTAACATATTGAAGCTCACTGCCGCCACGATGAAATTCCACTCATAGGCGCGGCCGTGGAAGGACAGAGACAAGGTTCTCTCTCCGTACGTCTTGATGCTGGAGCCGTTGGCCGCTGTCGCTCCGTCTCCGCGGGGTCCCGCGACCCGATCAGCATAGGTGGCAGTGATGAAGCTCCTCTGGGCTCCGGTGTCCACTAGGAATTGCCGCCCGGAGCCCGCGTCTGTCAGATAAAGCAGCTTGTTCCGTTCGCCAAGAGTGGAAGCTGCTAACGGCTCCCGGCCCAGTCGTTTCCCTGCTTTTTTGAACTTGCAGGGCGGGATGCATTTGTGCGCCTTCCCAGCGAAACGTCGATGGTAAAAACAGAGGCCATCATCTCCCCTGCCACGGAATCTCGCCGCTGCTGTCGCCGCTGAGGTGGTCACTGCTGTCTCTGGCTCCACACTGCCCCCGGCCGCCGCGCCGAGGTCTGCCGCTGCCACGGAAACCTCTTGTTCCTCGCAGGCGTTGAGGAGCCGCTCCACCTCTTGGGCCAGGTCACGGAAGTCCTGCTGGGTCACACATCTCCTGCTGGACAGGGAACCTCTCGTGTGCGCTGGGAGGGTTCTCAGGAAAATATGCTTGAAAAGGAGCACGTCGTTGTCCGTCCCGATCATTTGTAGCATGTCCTCCATGAGGACAGTCGGCCTGCGTCCACCTCTGTCGCGCAGGTCCAGTAGCTGCCTGGCTCTTGCCTCAGACGACGGCACGAAGCTCCTGATGAGGGTGGCTTTCAGCGCGTCGTATTTGCCGACAGCGGGTGGTTGCTGCACCAGGCTCCGCACACACTGAGCTGTGCGGCTGTCGAGCGTCGCGATGACATTATGGAATTTAATGTCATGCGCTGAAACTCCCCCGAGCAGGAACCGCGACTCCACATACTAGAACCACGAGTGCGGGTCGTTTTGCCAGAACTCGGGGAGCTTAATTAGTCTTGTGCCCCTGCTGGCATTCCCCGGTGAATCCGGGTCTGAGCGGCTGTCTCCCAGCTCTTCCATATCGATCACGAGGCTGTCCTCCAGCCTCGGCGTGCTCAGATTCATATGTAGGTCACCAATTGTAGGAGTCAAGAATTGAGGAGACTGGATGATTTTTCCAGTATCTACTTTAATTCTCATTCATCCTACGTCCTCTCTCGATCGGAGTGAAAAGAGACAGGACGCAGTCACACACATACATTTATACACTCATCTCTAACAATACCTCACACAAAAGTCTCAATACTCAGCTACATCCTTTCATCTGTAATAGAACACCCAGAGTCCTTCTGTTCTCCTCTCTGACCCCCAAAGGTCAGGCCGGGTAATCTTCTCCTCTCTCCTGAGTCCCCAGGGGGTGCAGACACATCTTCCTCTTGAGGTGCGAAGTCAATGCACATGGCTAGCTCAAAGTCTCTCTTGGCTGAATTCAGCCAGCCACATGTGAGTCACATAGGTTATAACTATGGGCTCCACAGTATCACAGTATTGTGTGTAAATGATATTGTATAGAGAAAGAAACCAGTATTATGATTCTTGAATAAATGCATTAATGTTGCAAACACGAATTCAGTTTTGTGGGTACCAGAGTAATACAAACTAAAAGACTTTTCAGTCCACTAGATGGTGCTAAATGCTTACTGTCTGGTCAGGTAACTGCAGCAAAGGAGTGACTCTTGATGTAGCTGAGAGTTGAAAGAGACAAAGCTCAAGATGGGAAATCACAATTTATGATCACATAATACTCAGCATATCAGAAGATAATGACATTGAAGAGTAAAAGAAAGTGTTATTAAGGGTAATACCTCACAGAGCAACGAATGCTGAAAAAATGTGATATTTGGATTCGCCAACTTTTCTAATGAATGTTGGCAAAAATCTCACAGACTGGCATGGAGCAGTAAATGCTCGCACACAGTTTTGTCATAAAGGATTTTTAATAGGTCATTGATCGATCCGCATCGAAAGAGTATGCCATTTTTTTTAATATAATCTTCTCTATTTTTGGTAAATCTGAGAGAATTTGTTGGGATCCTTGATTTGGCCGCATTTTTTTAATAAACTTACTTTTTTATTATCAGTCTTCTCTGGCATCTTTCAGAGTAACACTAGCTAATGAACCAATCAGGTTGTGGCTTTGTCCCCCAGGTGACTGCATTGCATACACCAATCACGTTCGACTTTATCAGGACCCCTGAGGGTAAAGTATAGCGGGTCTTTCTGACAGCTGATTTATTAATAAGAATTAATTTCTCAAAAGAAACACCAAAGCAGTAAAGATAATAACGATCTGTACCTGACATAATGGCTGACCCAGGGAACAGACATGGACTCAGAAATGGATTCAATTATCTTTATTGACCCAGTGTACAGTGTGTGGATGCGTGGATGTGTTATGTTGTGTATGTGAGTGCTGGCTGAAGACTTCGAGCAGCTGGGAGGGAGCAGAGTGTCGTGCAGCTTGGCAACCCTATGGACGGAGCAAGACACACAATTAGAAAGGAACTAGCTGGGCTCACGCTTAGGTGTAACTGTGGCTTACTTGTTCCAGGCAGATGGTGATCACCCGTTGGCCAGGTAGACAGTGCCCACTGTCCCAGCGTCGTTGTAGTCGTGCAGATGGTGGAGAAGAGAGAGCAGAAACTGCCGCCGAGGGAGACAATTCCGCTGCTGGGAGATTCCGCCTGTGCACAGGGGAGTAGCAGAGAACAGGTGAGTAAAAGGATTGGCTTACTTGGGTATGAGGGGAGCTCCTCCGGGAGTTAATGATGAGGTGGCGAGGTGGAAGGTCGTGATGATGATGATGGCTAGGAAGTCGGGAGATGCGCTTCATAGAGCCAAGGAGACAGATGGCTCCGTGCAGGCCAGCAGGCTGAGTGAGGTTAAATAGTCCTGTCCTGACGAGGAGCCGGTGTGCGTGCAGCTGTGGATGATAATGGCCCAGAGCGAGTCATCACAGTACTCCCCCCCCAAGGAGTGCTTCCTGGCACCCGATCCAGCCTACATGGGTGCGTCCGATGGAAGTCCTTGATGAGTTGCTTGTCCAACATGAAGGATGGATGCACCCAGGAGCGCCACTCAGGGCCATACCCCTCCCAGTCCACCAGGTACTGCATGTCACGACCCCAGCGACGGACATCCAGGATGTAGGTGACCTTCCACGCTGGGTTGCCGTCGATCATGACCGGTGGAGGTGGAGACCTGGGAGGAGGACAGAGAGGGCTGGAAAAGAAAGGCTTGATCTGGGACACATGGAAAGTGGGACAGATGAATGAATCGCTGCGAAAATTTCCTCCTCTCACCCTTCAGGTTAATGTGTTGTGTCGAGAGCCAAACCTGCTGACCCACCTGGTAGGCTGGAGCCAGCCTCCTGCAGCGATTAGCAACCCCGGAGTTATGTTCCACCGTGCGTTGGAGCGCCGTCTGGACCAACCTCCAAACCCGCCGACAGCGTCTCAGATGAGCCTGGACAGAAGGCATGGCAATGTCCCCCTCCTCTTCGGGAAAGAGCGGGGGGTTGTAGCCCAGGGAGGCCTCAAACGGGGACATGCCGATAGCTGATGACACCATGGAGTTGTGGGCATACTCGACCCATGGGAGCTGGGCACTCCATGAGGCCGGGTGAGACGAGGCCACACACCACAGCGCAGCCTCCAGCTCCTGGTTCGCTCTCTCACATTGACCATTACTCTGGGGGTGGTAGCCAGAGGACAGGCTCACCGTAGCCCCCAGAGCATTACAGAATGACTTCCAAACCTGAGACACGAACTGCAGCCCTCGATCAGAGACGATATCCACCGGTATGCCATGAAGCCTGACAACGTGCCACACCAGCAGATCTGCCGTCTCCTTCGCCGTGGGCAGTCCCAGTAGGGGGATGAAGTGGGCGGCCTTAGAGAAGCGATCCACGATAGTGAGCACGACGGTGTGTTGATCTGATGCGGGAGGCCGGTAACGAAATCCAAGGTGATGTGTGACCAAGGTCTGCCAGGAACAGGAAGAGGGTGAAGCAGCCCCGCCGGAGGAGAGGAAGGCGTCTTGCTGGTGGCGCACTGAGGGCAGGCGCAGATGTGGCGACGCACAACCCCTGGAGGATCTTGACCGTGCGGGAACCCCCTGGATGGCATGCCAGCCTGGAGGAGTGGGCCCAGTGGATAACCTCGCCCCGAACTGAAGATGGAACGAACCATTTGCCCGCTGGCCCCCCGCCCAGGTCCAGTTCTGCCTCCTGCGCCTTCACGACCCTCTCCTTGATCTCCCACGAGAGGGCGCCCACAATACAAGAAGGCGGGAGGATGGGGAGAACGGGCACCTCCGCTGTGTCAGGGGAGAACTGCCTGGACAGCGCATCAGGCTTGGTATTCTTAGACCCGGGGCAGTAGGTGATGGTAAAATTAAAACGTCCGAAAAATTAGGACCAGCAGGCCTGGCGGGCGTTCAGACGCTTGGCCGTCCTTAAGTACTCCAAGTTCTTATGATCTGTCCATACAATGAAGGGTTGGTCGGCCCCCTCCAACCAGTGACGCCACTCCTCCAGCGCAAGCTTAACCACCAGGAGCTCCCTATCCCAGATGTCATAATTCCTCTCTGCCGGGGACAGACGGCGGGAGAAAATCGCACAGGGCCGGACCTCCCCATCCACTGGAGAATGCTGGGACAACACGGCCCCCACCCCGGAGTCTGAGGCATCCACCTCCACCAAGCACTGTAGCGCAGGATCCACCTGAGTGAAAATGGGGGAGGACGAAAACCGGGTCTTGAGCTCGGCAAACGTGGCTGCAGCCTCCTCCGTCCACTGGAAAGGCATCTTCGGAGAGGTGAGGCGGGTGAGGGGAAGAGCGATGACACTGTAGTTGTTGATAAAGCGTCAGTAAAAGTTGGCGAAACCCAGGAATTGCTGCTGCTGCTTCCTAGAGGAGGGGGGAGGCCAGTCCACAATGGCCTTCACCTTGTCGGGGTCCGTGATGATCTGATTATGGGCGATGGTGAAGCCGAGAAATGAGGTTTTGGAGGTGCGAAACTCACACTTCTCAGCCTTAACATACAGCTCATTCTCCAGGAGGCGCTACAAGACCCGTCTCACGTGAACGCGGTGCTCATCCAGGGATCAGGAGAAGATCAAGATGTCGTTGAGGTACACAAAGACGAAAGAACCCAGGAAGTCACGGAGGACATCGTTGATCAATCTCTGGAAGATGGCCGGAGCGTTGGTTAGCCCAAACGGCATCACCAGGTACTCAAAGTGGCCGCTTGGGGTCCGGAAACCAGTCTTCCACTCATCCCCCTCCCTGATGCGCACCAGATGGTAGGCGTTCCGGAGGTCCAACTTGATAAAGATCGAGGCCCCCTGGAGAGAATCAAAAGCCGTGTCCATCAGGGGCAGCGTGTACTTGTCCTTGATGTTGATCTCGTTGAGGGCACGGAAGTCTATGCATGGCCTAAGGGAGCCATGCTTCTTCCCAACGAAAAAGAAACCGGCCCCCACCGCCGAGGACAATAGACGGATAATGCCCAAGCCGAGGGAATCCTTAATATAGGCCTCCATAGCCTCCCACTCCGGCGCCGACAGGCTGTAGAGGCGACTCGAAGGCAGCGGGGCCCCAGCCCGGAGGTTAACAGTTAACAGTTTAACTCCAGTGACAGACATGCAATGATACTTTGTATTTGTTCTAACCTTTGGCTTATTAAAAACACAGTTACCTCTTGGCTCATATTTGCGTTCCCTTTTTTTTAAACAGTCTCTGAATATTAACAGGTAATTGGTTATTATTTGCTTTATACATGATTTGAATGACACTGGGGTTAAGCTCCCAGTGCTCATAAAATGCTCCTTACGGCGTGCGTCTCGAAAAGCCTCTGACAACTAAGTCCAACTCCTAGCCTGCCCGTGTGGTTTAGTCTCTAAGCCCGGCAGAACTGCTTTTACTAATAGGAGAAGGGGCGAGGGCGGATCTCTGGCACTTTAAAACCAGATGCTTCGGGTAGATAGTGGCTCGTCAACCTGGGAAGGTAGCCCATCTAGGGGAAGGTAAACCCTGATTTCAAACCTCCGCTGCCTTGCGGCACACCCGGTCACGGGAAAGGCTTCGGGAGTCAACCCTGAGGAAAAATCCGAAGTCGGAGCCCCTAAGGCAGTTCTCTGTTGTGCTCAACATCGTTCTGGCAGCTCCTGCGACTGCGCTGGTGCCAAACTATAGCAGCCCTGCTGTTCCTTTGGATTCATCAGTGACATGGAGAGGGGGGACATGCTGCATGGGTAACATCTTGTCCTCCATATCTTCCTGCCCAGGCTTGAATCCTACCAACGCCCAACGCTGGAAGGCCGACGACGATAATCTCTAAATTTAAAAGTATGTAATTGAATGAATATTGGATTTGTTGGTTCACGGTAAGGTTTCTTTGATACAATGCGTACGGCTTTTTTCTGTAGTAAAAAGATTAAGTTTGTGTTTGTTTTATATGTGTTTCCCCAGATCTCCACACAGTATGTCATAAAAGGAACTATCAGTGAATTATATAAAATGCAAAGAGATTTCTGACACAGGAGATCCTTAACTTTATACAGTACGGCAATGGATTTAGACATTTTAGTTTTGACATAATTTATATGTGATTTCCAGTTTAGTTTGTTATCAACAATGACCCCTAGGAACTTGGTTTCGAAAACTGTGTCAATTTCAACGTTGTTTATTTTAATTTTTCTGTGATTATATAATTTGCAGTTTCCAAATATTATACATTTTGTTTTTCCAAGGTGAATAGATAATTTATTGGCAGTGAACCATTGATTGATTTGTTTAAGTTCATTTTCTACTGAATCCAGAAGCTGCTTAAGATGTTCTCCACTACAAAAAAAAGTTGTGTCATCTGCAAATAAAATACACTTGAGCAATTTAGACACAGAACATAAATCGTTAATATACAAAATAAACAGCAATGGACCAAGCACAGAACCCTGTGGTACCCCACATGTCATCTTCAGCAACTCAGAGTCTGTATTATTCACATGAACATATTGGTATCTGTCTTCTAAATAGCTGCGTAACCAGTCTAAAGCAATTCCTCTGATGCCATACTTATGTAATTTACTGAAGAGTAATTTATGGTCAACTGTATCAAATGCCTTTTGTAAGTCCAGAAATATTCCAACTGTGTATTCTCTTCTATCTGTTGCATCCGTAATCTGTTCAACAAAGTCCATTAGTGCCAGTGAGGTGGTCTGGTTCTTCCTGAATCCATACTATTGTTCGCAGAGTATCTTGTGCTTATCAATGAAATCATTTAGTCTCTTAACAAATATTTTTTTCCAGTATTTTGGAGAACTGAGGTAACAAGATTGGTCTGTAGTTTGACATTAAGTGTTTGTCACCAGTCTTATACAGAGGAATGACTCTTTGCTATTTTCATATTCTTTGGAAAGTTACCAGCAGTAAGTGACATGTTGCATATGTAAGTGAAGTGTTTAACAATACAATCAATAATAAATTTAACCAAGAATATACTGAAATCATTACAATCAGTTGATTTTTTTGTCTTTGAATTTGTTAACAATGTCAAGAATTTCTTTTTCATCTGTTTCTTTCATAAACATTGAGTAAGTGTTTATGTTGACGACACTGTCAGCGCCACTTGTATTTGCTGATGATACAGTGGAGTTGGCGATCTTTTTTCTTATATTAACAAAATATTCATTAAATGTGTTGGAGATCAAGCAATTTTCACTGATTATTCCATCTTCTGAATTTAAATAAACGATGTGGTTGGAATTTAGTTTTCCTCTCTTTGTTATATTATTTAACAACTTCCATATATTACATGTATTAGTTTTGTTATTTTCCAATAATTTACTGTAATGTGTTTTTTTACTCAATCTTAAAATACTAATGAGTTTATTCTTATAAGTCTTGTATTTCTTTTCTGCTTCCACAGTTCTTAATTTCAGAAATGTTTAAAATATAGAAAATAAAAACACACATCCAAGATCCACATACTACAAAAACAGGAGTTACATTGGAGTTACATATTGCTTTTCAGGAGGCCGATGGTAGCAGGGATAAATGAATTTTTAAATCTATTTGTTTTGCATTTGGGCAGAGCATACCGTCTACCTGATGGCAGTACCTTGTACTCCACCCATAAAGGGTGACTGCTGTCAGCCAAAATAGCCTGAGCTTTCTTCATGGCTCTGTCACTGAATAAGGAATCAAGTCTGAATAAATTTGTGCCAGCAGTTTTGTTGCACATTTTCACAATATGTTCCAACCTCTTCTCGGTCTTCAAAGTGAGTAACCCAAACCAGCTGATAAAAGAGAAGGTTAAAACAGACTCAATAAAATAAGAATAAAACATTTTCATAAAAAAGTGTCAACATTAAAACTCCTACGTTTACAATAAAAAAATACATGCGCTGGTGGGCCTTTGCACAAATAGCACTGACATTGTGGTCAAAAGAAAGTTTATCAATTAATGTTCCCAGCTATTTGTACTGATTCACCGCTTCAACAGTCTGACCATGGATACTGACAGGGTGGACAGGTGAAGGGTTTCTTCAAAAATCAATAATTATTTCTTTAGTTTTGGACACATTAATGTGTAAAAAGGAAAGTTTACACCACTCAATAAAATCATCCACCACTGGACCAGGAACAAGATCTCCGTCATTAAGCAAGGACACTATAACAGAATCATCTGCAAACTTAATAATGGATCTGCCCTCATGTTGACTTCTGCACTCATTTGTGTATAAGACAAATAAAAGCGGTGAAAGAACACATACTTGGGGGGAGCCAGTGGAAGATAAAAGTACATAAGATAAAGCTCCATTGACTCTCACGTTGTGGGACCTAACAGTTAAAAAATCATTGAGCCAACAAACTAAAGCAGGATTAATGTTATAAAAAAGGTGAGTTGATCTGCTAAAATATGAGGTTGAATACAATTTAAAGCAGAAGAAAAGTCAATAAAAAGCAGTTGTACAAAAGATTCAGACTCAGTGGGATAGGGTGCCTACAGCATCCTCCACACCTCTGCCTGCCCTATAAGCAAATTTGAGGGATCCAACTTTTCCTCAGTTTCACACAAAATCTCATTCTTGACTATTTTTTCAAAGAACTTCATAACAAGTGAAGTTAACGGTACAGGCCGAGAGTCATTAAGAGATTTTAGGGGTCTAATTTTGGGCACAGGTATAATAGCAGAGTCTTTCCAAAGACGGGGCACTCTATGAAGCTGAAGAGATTTTGTGAAAATAAAAGAAAAAATTTTCAGCCAAAGACTGCACAGTTCTTGAGAAGTCAGTCACTAATATTGTCTGGGGCAGTGCTTTTTCATTCTTTCACTTGCCTGATGAGTTTAAAAACAGAGAAATTATCAACGTTTATTTCACTCTTTTTTTGTGGAGGAACATTTCTGTACATGAACTGTTCTTCACTAAAATCATAAATATTAAAACAATCATAAAATATCTTTGAATCATTTGCAAGCTCTGATTTCGACTTGCTAGTAAAAGAAATTGGGCACTTTTTTGACTGCATGCCCATAATGGATTTTACGCCCTGCCAAGTAGGGTGTGAATTTCCAAAAATCAGCAGGGTTTGTACTTTATTTTTATAGATGATTTTAGCAAGTTTAAGTTCCCTTTTCACTTGCTTTTGCAACTTCCTGCTGTGAGAGATGTCATCCTGGTTAAAGCAATGTTCCACTGGTTGATGATGCTCGTCAGAGATTTAGTCACCCGTGGTTTGTTTTTGTGATAGATATGAATTATAAAGAAAAGTGCAAAATTATAAAACATTATATTTTTATTAATCAGCCCTAATTCATTACCTCAGATTATTACATATAGTGCATCCGGAAGGTATTCACAGTGCTTCACTTTTTCCACATTTTGTTATGCTAGAGCCTTATTCCAAAATGGATTAAATTCATTTTTTTCCTCAAACTTCTACACACAATACTCCATATTGACAATATGAAAAATGTTTTTTGTTTTTTTTTAGATTTTTACTAATTTATTAAAAATAAAAAAACTAAGAAATCACATGTACATAAGTATTCACAGCCTTTGCCATGAAGCTCAGACTTGAGTTCAGGTGCATCCTGTTTCCACTGATCATCCTTGAGATGTCTCTACAGCTTAATTAGAGTCCACCTGTGGCAAATTCAGTTGATTGGACATGATTTTGAAAGGCACACACCTGTCTATATAAGGTCCCATAGTTGACAGTGCATGTCAGAACACAACCCAACATAAAGTCAAAGGAATTGACTGTAGACCTCTGAGACACATCTACCACTCATTAATCAGCTATTCCCCTTTATATAGCAGTTCACGCGCCATATTCTTTGTCACCAGCTAAACCTCAGTTTACTCCATGTTGTAAGGACTGAGTCTCTTCTTCCCACCAGAGCCTTCCGCTCTGGTGAGCCTCATTGCAAGTGTTACTCATTTGTTCGTCATATTTTTCTCTTGCACTTGTGTTTTGTGCATCAATAAATTCACAAACTCACAGTACAGTGCTGCATAAAGGCGCACGTTCATGACAACAATGTGATGCAGATGTACTGCCCTTTCACAGTGTGTCTGTGGCACTGACAGTTCTGAGCAGCAAAAGCAGAATCTCTGAGTCAGCAAATGGTAATAAAGTTTCATCTACTACTTCTTCGGCACGCACCAAAGCGGAAGCAGAAAGGGCTTCATTACTAGCAAGGGCTGAAGGATTAAAAGAAAACAAGATCTTGAGCGCCAGGAAGCTGAATTGAAAGCAAGAAGAGAACAGCTAGAAATACAAACTGCTATTGCTGTTTCTAATGCCAAACTTAAAGTTCTAAAAATTTTTGAAAATAAACGTTCATCACAAGTGAGCCCTAAATGTGAAATGACTATTGAGTCCGGTTACATACCATCACCCTTAAGTCAAGAACCAGTCATGAATGTGAATAATGGACAGCATGAACTCATACCACTTCAGCCAGAGCCCCCTGACGTACAGCACGCCAGTACTAACTTTGTGAAAAAGGATCATGCAGTAGAAACCCTCTGCAATGTCATGACTCGTCAGAATAATTTAACAGAGCTGATGGTGAAACAACAAAAAAGATGAGTTTGCCACCATTAAACATTCCTACCTTAGCGGCGACCCTCTTGATTACAATGTTTTTGTAAGAACCTTTGAGCATGGTGTAGAATCCCGCAACAAGAGTGGACAGCCTAAAGACCTAATAAAGAGCTATCTCCATATGAAACCAGATGAAGGTTATCACAAAGCCAGACAGCTGCTTAAAGAGCATTTTGGGAATTATTACAAAATTGCTGTGGCCTACATGAACAAAGTCTTGAGCTGGACACCTATTAAACCAGAGGATGCTGAAGCTTTAAATGCCTTTTCACTTTTTCTGACAGCTTGATCAACACCATGGCTGAAGTGGAAGAGCTGGATAATGTTGCAAACTTGAAGGCTAATATAGCAAAGCTTCCATACAAACTGCGAGAAAGATTGAGAAGTGTGGTGCGCAACACGCAAGAGCAATGTAACAGAAGAGTCAGGTTTAAGGATTTGGTCGAGTTTATTAATAAACAAGACACAATCGCACTTTACCCAGTCTTTGGCAACATTAAAGACAGTCTTGCTGCTAAAATATCCACCACCAAGCAAAATAACTACAGAGAGCAAAAAAAAGGGTTTAATCAACAAGTCCTTTACCCCACAAACACCATACAGCTAACCCAGGGGTGGGCAATCATGTGCCATAGATGGCCATTCTACTGCAGGTTTTCTGTTCCACCCTGTCTCTTCAGCAGGTGTTTTCAATGATTAGCAATCCTTGAAGCTGATCAGAACACACACCTGCTGAAGAGACTGGGTGGAACAAAAAACCTGCAGTGGAATGGCCCACCCCTGAGCTAACCAGTCAGGAGAAAGACACAGAGACAACAGAGTGCTTGAATCCTGGCACACCTGTGAGAAAAATATGCCTCTTCTGTATGGGTGAGCACATCTTACGAGTCTTGTGGTAAGCTGAAAAGCAAGTCACACAAGGAGAAACTGGAATTCTTGTGAAGCAAAGGAGTGTGTTTTAGTTGCTTGAAGCAAGGTCACATGAGCAAGCTCTGTAAAGTAAAGATGAACTGTCAGATGTGTTCTCTAACTCATCCTACATTGCTACACATTAAGAAAAATGACACAGTTGCCAAATCAGAGGACAAGGAAAATAATGGTGAAGGACAGACTGTTACGACCCGAGCGCTGGGTTCTGTCTGCGCTCGGGCTACGCACAGCATGCTGCCGGCCTTGACAGCTGTGGGTTGTATTCTGGCCTCACCGGGCTCTTATTGTGAAGGCGCTCGGTGGGGCTACCGCCTGTCAAGGTTGGTCAGCTGTCTGTCATTACTGCTCGTTAGTGTTCGCCTTTATAAGGCGGGCACTGACGGCAGTTAGATCGCAGGAGTATCGTCAGATATTGTCAAACAATCCTCGTGAGGCCTCGTTAGACCTTCATGTCAGGTTCATGTTCTTTTTGGTCTTGTCATAGTTTAGCTCGTAGTGGCTGGGGTTAGCCCTACGAGCCCTTGTATCGCTTAGTGTGTGTTTTTGCCCTTAGCGGCTCATAGCCTTGTGTCTTGTCTTGTTTTATTAATAAATTACCATCATTGCAAAACTCACCGGTGGACTCTTGGCGTCTTATGGTGATCCGCGAGGGTCACCGCATGACACAGACAGTTTTGAGTGCATATGTGTCAGGAATCTAGAAACTCATAAAAGTGATCGTATATTAGTTCGTTACCTCAATAAAGATTCAAGACACAAAATTCTATTTCTCATGAGCTTTTGTTTACTTGCAATGCAAGGAGCACAAATCCTGGTTACAGGAGATCAGTACTAAAGACAATCATCAGAGTTCAGACAATTTATACACAGCAGTTTGCATGATCAAACAGAAACATCTATCATATACTCCCTTATACAATCATGATGAAATATGCTGACATCAAAGAAAAAGGAACAGTTTCACTTTATCAGAGTCCACCTTGTGCTCTAAGGAGTAACAGTTTCTTAGGGCAGGTCATACTGTGCAGCCCAGGTCATCATGTGCCTTAAGCTAAATCTACCATGAAAGGAGAACTGGAATTTCAACATAATTAAAATAAGAAAAAACAACTTCAATCTTCATGCATCATGTACAAAACTTCTAATACACAGACAGTTTTAGTATTTTTCAGCAGACAGTTACATACAGTTATATATACTTGATTGGATTATATAAAAATGATAATATGCATACACATAATTTTTCTGACATTCCCTCCTGTTTATCATTTTTATCAATTTAAATCACATGCAATCATCAGTACAATGTATCTTCTCACGATTTTCTACATTGACATTCATTGAGCATCACTTCCAAATCTAAACAGTGGTTCTGTCATCACAATCACCATTACTTTGTTGTCTCAAGTCAGTATATTGTACAGGAACTTCCCGTTGGAGCATAACAGATTGTAACATGTAAGTGTGTTGAGCAAGAGCTCTATTTATTATGGACCTTATACAGGGAATGACACACATGAAAAGCACACAGAATAAGATTAATATCACAATCAATGGGGTTAACTATTTCAAAAGAATCTGCCACCAAGTTCTACTTTGAAACCAATCCCAGGAGCCCCAACCTTTATCTTCATCTAACCCATGCTGTAAGTGTAAAATATCATTCAAATGGCTAATTTTTGTTCTTCATTTAAAGTTGTGAATCCTTGCTCCATTAATACAGTCAGATTTTCCATTGTCCATGCTAATGCATTTATGTGGTGTATAGCTAGAGCACTGCCATACATTGGAAAAAGAGTACTCATAATACCTTTAAAATCACTAATTCTCTGTTTTCCAGATAGTTTACCCACCAACCAATGTCCAACATTATTGCTTGTATTAAACAGAGAGTTCATCGCTATTGTCGCTCCGGGTGTTTCCTCTTCACTCAGTGGAGCAAGGATCATGGGTATTGCAGTCTTGTGTGAATGGGGTAGCAATGAACACACATAGCAAGAAGTATTGATTCCCAGTCCTCTCACTGAAACCACCATGGTACCACAAGTTATGCATATAATCCACGTATTGTTCATTGTCCGTGCTTCGTGGGTTCCTTGTCCTTGAATCAGAAAGAGATTACCACCCCACTGTCAGGAGAAGTGCTGAACACAGAGTCATCAATAATTTTGGTGCCATGCTTCCACCTGAGAGAGTACCCCTCCGGGCCTCTTTCTTCACCAGGGTTGAGACGGCCTTGTCCTTAAAAGGACACGCCCCCTTTGTAACTGGACTTACTCAGGGAAATAGGTTAGTTAGTTCCCTTACAGGCACCCGTAGTCTTTTAACGTGAATCCAAGATGGTCATTCAGCAATACGTACTGCAGTGGGAGTGGGAGTGTCCAGTGTTGTCGGTGGTGGTTCTTTACATAGCCTCCAAGTTGCAACGGGTTATCCGCTTTTTTCTGTGGAGGAGAGAGAGCTTCTGACAGGATCAAAACATTCCCTGAGATGTTCACCAAGATCTGTGTATTTGTTAGGCGTGGTTAGTGGTGAGAGGTCAGGTAATACATAAGGACAGTGAAAAACACATTCAAAAGGTGATAATCCTGTCTTTAGGTCTAGTATAGAGTTAATGGTTAGTCTGACTAATTTCAGGGCTTCTGGCCAAGTAATACCCTTTCCATGTATAGTTTTTTTCCAGCATTTGTTTGATTGTACCATTTTTCTTTTTACAAAACCTGTACTTTGTGGGTGGTAGATACTATGAAATTTGATCTTACAGCTTAGATTAAGTCTTGAACTGTTTGTGCTGTAAAATGAGTTTTATTATCTGCATAAATCAATTCTGGAACCCCAAAAACAGAAAAACATAATTTACTAGAGTTTTACACACAAATGCGGCATTTGCTGAGGATGTGGGACAAATTTCTGTCCACTTTGTGAAGGTGTTAATCAACACCAAGCAATATTGTAGCTTTCCATTGCTCCTTGAGCATTATTTTATAAACAAATGATGCACTTTTGGCATGTTTTTGTTACTTCTTTCAAAATATTAGGACAGTTTTTCCAACATCCTCATCATTCATTGATTTCCCTCCTGTTGGCACATGATTGGCCATGTGCCACCAGGACAGCTCATTTATATAATGTGGGTGGCAGAGCAAATTTTCGTCAGGCAAGCCAAATGTATATCTAATTATTTACATATGAAACAGGAGGAAGGTCCATATTATTTTAACAATATTTTAAAACATCAACATCATTAATAAAACAGATGGTTCCTAAAAGATTAATAGCAGTACAGTGAGCAGCGTTATCAGCCAAGCGATTACTGCAGTTAAACAAGTCAGTGCCATTAGTGTGGGCAGGGCAGTGAATAACTGCCACATAACGTGGTAGCATCAAAACATTACGTAGCTGCAATAATTGCTATCGATATTTACTGGTTTTCCTGTGGAGGTGACAAACCCCCGCAGATTCAAGGTAACAGTATGCAGATGGCATGCGTTATAAGCATATTTACTGTCTGTACAGATAAGTTACATTCAGGTTAGTAGCCAATAGTTCAGCTGTTGGAGGTGATGCAGGTTGTGGAATTTTTACACAATCAGGACCCCAGACAACATTGTTACAGCATAAGCACACTTCTATTTTTTACTAAGCAAGCCTGTCGCTCGCTTTTTCCCTTGCTAAGTAGAGAGAGAGAGCTGCCGTTCACCCCCCCCCCCCCCCTTGCTGATGGGAGAGAGAACCACCGCTCGCTCCTCTGTTGCCCCTTTTTTTTTTTTTTTTTTTTTTTTTAAATGAGCCATCAGTAAATAACCACAAGGAATTTGGTACAAGCTTAAGGTGTGGCTGTGACAACAAGGTTATAGTGTACGACAATAGTCTAGCTGGTAACAATATGGAATGGTTGTCCTGCTGCAAAACCCCCTTCACAACATAATAGAGGGCATGATCTTCTTATTTGTATTATCCCATGAATAATAAAAAGTGGTCTGTATTGCCCAGCATGTATTTTAGTTATAACTGTAGCCATATGTTTATCCTGGGTACTACAGAAAATGAAATGAGAAGCGCTTATGTACATAAAGTTGAACTGAATTCATCATCAATCATTTATTGATAATTTTTTTTTTATGCATTATCTATTTTTCTGAGGATTGCTAATTATTTGTTAATTAATTTCTTTGATACCCCCTGTTTTGATACATGGAGACTCACATGCAGCAAGGTTACAGGGTATTTGTTTGATTTTACTGAAAGGAAGTGTGCTAACAATTTTAATTTTAAATAAAATTTGCAGGTAGCCCAGTTCCTTCAAAAATAAGATTTCAATAATTATAGCTTCTTTTTGTGACATCTCTTGAAATAGTTTACAAATTCTACTTAAGAAAAAGAAAAAGAAAATAACTATCTGTGCATTTTTGATATGCTTCAGCATTGATAAATAAGATCAGTTTGTCCAGTTGAACACAGATAGGTTGAATTTGAAATAGTGTGTCACACCCTTTCAGTCAAAGGAAAGGCGGACGTTTTGCCCAATTAGAATTTGATTTAATATTTTACAAGGAATGCCCCTATTTCATAGATTCCTTGGTAAATTATGGAGTGCAATGTAGTTCATCCTGACCCAGCTTGGCCACCGCTGAATCAGGAGAAGCACATTCCTCATTGCTAACACATTTCTGAAATATGATGTTGTTACACCATTATAAATGTATCCTGCAGTGCAAAATCATATAAACATCACATCTGTAAAGTCAGAATCCTTTAAATCAGTGTAGTCATCCTTCTTTTATTTTTTAAATTTGGGCCTAATGTAATGTCAAGTTTGAATAATACATCTCTCCCGAGTAAATTTACTGGGCAGGAGAGTGCCACAACCACTTCTGAAATACATACTTTGCCTGTGGAGGAGTCTGTTAATGTAATTGGGCCATAAAGGCTCTCAGTTGTTGTTCCACCTCCTGCATTTTGAACTTTAATAGTTCTTCCAGTAAATTTAGCACCTTTGGGGATTTTGCGAACAGTAGTGCATGTGGCTCCTGTGTCACAAAGAAATTCAACCTCTTTTCCATTTACTAGTAACCATATTGTAGGGGCAGACAACGCACTGCTGTACATAGCCAAGTCCAAAGTCTCATTAGGCCTTGTCAACACTTCAGATAGTCTTTTCTGTTGGTCCAGTACTGTCTGTTTGTCCTCAGAAGAGAGTTCATCACAGTCGGTTAGTCATGCTCTTCTGTCTGAGGGTCCTTGTCTATTCTCACCTCCATAATCATTTTGATTTCCACCTCCTCTGCCTTGCTGAAACCTGCCTCTCTGATCATTCTGAAATCTTCATCTACCTCTACTTGGTCCCCTGCCTCCAAATCCACCTCTTTGGCCAAACCTGCAGTCACGGGCCCAGTGACCAGGTTTGCCACAATTAAAACAAACATCCTGATTTCCATCATTCACTTGCATTGACCTGCCTGTCTTGGGTCTAGCCCCACCTTGCACCATCCGTGCAACAAACACTTCCTCCTCACCCTCTACACTGCTCAGGAGCAGTGGAGCTGTCCTACTTTTAACTTTTTTCTTCTGCATCAACGTGTCCCCTGCATGTAACACATGCTCTTTAAATTCAGCCAATGTACATGTTTTCAAATTAATGCAAGTTGACCTTACCATTGTGGACAGATCAGTAGGTAACGCTTCTAGAAAACTGTATTTAAACAAGTCCCTATAGGGCTCGTCTTCCATGGCAGCATTAGGCAGTCCCCCCATAGTTTTCTTAAATTTTGTCATAAATCTGGCCCAAAATTCGCCTAGATCTTCATCCTTTTTCATGCGCAACCCTGCCGTTTCATTTAATGAGGATGGTGTAGCATAGTATTTTTGAACATCTTCAATGACCTTCAACATTTTACCTTTATATTCTTTCCACATGTCCTTTAAAAATGTTACCCCAGCAATTTTATCTTCATAATCAGGGTCAAAATGTTCATTTATATATTCATTCACTTTTTCACCACACACAGTTCTCAGTATTTTAAACATTTCTGAGGGACCTAGATAGTGTATTAACAACAAATCTTTAAGCTCCCGAATGCACCTGGTCAAATCCTCTTCAGGATTTGGTATGCTCTTGGCCGCCTGAATTATTTCTTGGGGGGTCCAAGGTTTAAAATACAGCCTGTCTTGTTTTGGCTGCCCCTCTTTCATTAATGCATTATAAGGACCCTCCTTAGGATCAGAAGTTGAGTGAGACGGGGGAGGATGTGCTTCCTCCTCCCCGTGACTTAACAAGGGCTCCTCGCTGTTTTGACTCTTATACCTTGGTTTTTTGTTTTTTTTTTCTTTTTCATCATTTTTTCTCCCTTGATCTGATTTGGCTTTGGCGTCTATAGCCGCCATTGCCCAGAGATTGGCACATTTAAGTTCAGAACTTAGCTTACTTCTCCCTTTCTTATTGCCTTTAGTTATAAGTTTTACAGTTGATACTAGGACTGCACATTCATCCACATTCAGTGTGGGTTTGAAAGAATAATCTTTTTCCCATTTATTTAAATATTTTTCAGGATCCTTTATTTGCTCTTTTTCCTTTAAATGGTAATTATAATTTTTAACTGTTCGACATGCCGTTTCTTCTTTTTTCTTTTGTTTAGATTTTTTCTTGTTTTCTGTTTTTCTTGCGCAATTACCCATTTTTAGCCTTTGTTAATTCCACAGGAATTAAAGTATTTTACCAGGAAAAGTGTGTTATTTCGGTTCAACACACTACCATTACGTCCCAAACGACCCGATATTCTTTTTTGGTCCCAGACCAGGTATCACAACCTTTTATCCTTGTTGTCAGGAAAAATATAGTCGCCGCTATATTACCATTACATGTATTCAAAACCTGGCAACTTACTTATGGTCCCCGACCATTTTTTTTCTACCATTACACTCTTTTCAGACTTATGAGCGACACTCACTTATTGATTTTTAAAAAAGGTTCTTGTGGCTCTTTGTTACATTACTCACTCAGGATGGATTAGGAGATTCTTGTAACGTATTGAGTGTATACTGACTTTTATGGTCCCTGACCGTAATATAGGAAACTCACTGTATCCTTACACTTAATAACAAAAGACGTCACTTACTTTATGATTGCTTTCTCTTTATTATTGAGGATGGACGTCAACTAGGGAGAGCCAGGGCGCCGGTCCTCCTCCGGAGTTCCCAGAAGGCGGGTTTCCAAAGCTGACCAGTGGTCAGACCGTGCGCACGGATTTCAACCCAGAGAAGGCGTCGCTTCTGGCACCCTCTAGCCTGTTGTCCATCCGGGTCACCGGCACCACGTATGTCAGGAATCTAGAAACTCATAAAAGTGATCGTATATTAGTTCGTTACCTCAATAAAGATTCAAGACACAAAATTCTATTTCTCATGAGCTTTTGTTTACTTGCAATGCAAGGAGCACAAATCCTGGTTACAGGAGATCAGTACTAAAGACAATCATCAGAGTTCAGACAATTTATACACAGCAGTTTGCATGATCAAACAGAAACATCTATCATATACTCCCTTATACAATCATGATGAAATATGCTGACATCAAAGAAAAAGGAACAGTTTCACTTTATCAGAGTCCACCTTGTGCTCTAAGGAGTAACAGTTTCTTAGGGCAGGTCATACTGTGCAGCCCAGGTCATCATGTGCCTTAAGCTAAATCTACCATGAAAGGAGAACTGGAATTTCAACATAATTAAAATAAGAAAAAACAACTTCAATCTTCATGCATCATGTACAAAACTTCTAATACACAGACAGTTTTAGTATTTTTCAGCAGACAGTTACATACAGTTATATATACTTGATTGGATTATATAAAAATGATAATATGCATACACATAATTTTTCTGACAATATGTCCATGCAGACTCTGAGGGTTATGAGCTGACGGGAGCCGAAGAAGACGACTGTACACTTGTAGCAGTTCCTGTTCAAGTCAAAGCCAAGAATGGAAGTATGGTGGTGCAGACTTATGCCTTTTTATCGCCAGGAAGCTGTGCTACCTTCTGTACAGAGGAATTGATGAATGAATTGAAGCTCAGTGGAAAAAAAAACAGACATACTGCTAAAAACCATGAACAAAGAAAAACCCGTCACTACTTACCTGTTGTCAGGGTTGGAGGTTGGCACTTTGTCAGGTGATGAATTCATTGATCTTCCGGATGTTTTCACACAGAAGTCAATACCTCTAGGTAAAGAAAACATACCGACACAGAAGGACCTAGAAAAAGATGGTCTTACCTTAAAGAGATTAATCTGCCACAAATTGACACTGACATTGGATTGCTTATCGGAGCAAATGTATCTAAAGCTATGGGGCCATGGGAGGTGGTTAGCAGTGTCGGTAATGGACTGTACGCTGTAAGAACCAAATTAGGATGGGCCATGAATGGACCTTTGAGAGGAGGTTGCAGTCTTACAGATAAGAGAAACCCAACAAAGGCCATCGCAAACCGCATTTCAGTCACCTGTTTAGAGAATCTATGGCTTCATCAGTTCAAAATGGATTTTCCTGACAGAGGAAAACATGAGGAGGTGGAAATGTCTAGACAAGACCATCAGCTCATGAACATGGTAATGGAATCGGCAAAACTAGTTGATGGCCACTACAACATATGTTTGCCTTTGAAGAACAAACTGGTCAACATGACTAACAATCGAACAATGGCTGAACAGCAAGCACATACTTGAGGCAGAAATTTATCAGGGATGACGGCTTTCAACAAGAATACGTAAACTTCATGGATGAGTCAAAGGGGCTATGCAAGGCAGTTGTCCAAGGCCGAATTGTCACACAAGGAAGGAAAGGTGTGGTATATACCACACCATGCAGTGTAATACCATGTAAAAGGGAAGTTAAGAGTAGTGTCTGACTGTGCAGCAACCTGTCAGGGCACATCCCTGAATGATCAACTTTTACAGGGGCCAGATTTGGCAAGCAGTCTAAATGGCATCATTATATGATTCAGACAGGAACCTGTAGCAATCATGGCAGATGTGGAAGCTATGTTCCACCAGGCTGAAATGACTGATGAAGACATTGATTTACTCAGATTTCTCTGGTGGATGGGTGGTGACTATAATGAAGCTTTGACTGAACACAAAATGACTGTATATTTGTTTGGAGCCACATCTTCATCCAGCTGTGCCAGTGTTGCTTTAATGAAGTGTGCTGAAGACCAGAGTGTAAAGTTCAAGGCTGATGTTGTGCAGACAGTCTTACAAAATATTTATGTTGATGACTGCCTTGAGTCTGTCGCTACAGATAAAGCAGCAATATCAATATGTCAGGATCTCATGAGCCTTTGTGCCAAGGGAGGATTCTGTCTCACCAAATGGGTGAGCAACCGGCAAAATGTGCTTGACTCAATCCCAAAGTCTGAGCTGAGAAGTGAGATGAAAGCCTTGGCTCTCGATCAAGATGAACTGCCAATAGAGCGAGCCCTTGGTCTCAATTGGTGTTTTGAGTCGGACACATTCAAGTTTAGGATCACCATCAGAGATCACCCATTCACAAGGAGGGGACTTCTTTCTGTCATCGGTTCAGTGTACAACCCATTAGGTATTTTGGCACCCATGGTTTTTCCAGTGAAGATTGTACTGCAAGACTTGGGCAGATTGAAGGCTGGGTGGGACGACAACTTATCTGATCACATCAAAAGGCAGTGGTCTGCCTGGCTCGCCAGTGTTCCTGCTTTGGAGAGTTTTTCAATATCAAGATATTTGAAGCCTGAAGAATTTGGAGATTATACATTTGCACAATTACACCACTTTGCGGATGCAAGTGAGAATGTGTATGGATCTGTTATTAGTTATCTTTTATTACAGAATGCAAACAACCACACACATTGTGCATTCATGATAGGCAAGTGCAAGTGTAGGGTGGCACCTCTTAGGCCTCCTACCATTCCTCATATGGAGTTGACCGCTGCTACAGTGGCAGCGAAAATGGATGGTGTCCTGAGAAGAGAGCTACAGCTGGATCTTGCAAAGTCAGTTTTTTGGTCTGATAGTACAGTGGTACTTAAGTATCTCCAGAATGAGTCAACACGTTATCGTACATTTGTGGCAAACAGAGTTTCAGCTATTTTGAAAGGCACTGATGTGGAACAGTGGAGACACATTGGCACTGACAAGAATCCAGCAGACTGTGCTTCTAGAGTGCAAAAAGTGGATGAATTTATGAAGAACACAAGTTGGCTGTCAGGCCCAGAATTCCTTTATGGCCCAGCTGAAAGTTGGCCTGAGACTTCATTGAACAACGGAGAAATCACGCTAGACGATCCTGAGATCACAAAGGTCACAGTCAGTCCCATAAAGGTTGAGGAAAATGTAAATCCATTCAAAAGGCTGATCAGTTACTTCTCATCATGGACGAAGTTGAAACAAAGTGCGGCATGGTTCTTGAAGTTTAAAGTTTTCCTCTTGGATCTCTACCAAAGATGTAAAGAGCTGTGTGCAGCAATGAGGAAAGATGGCTTAGACAGTGATCAGCAGCTGGTCCAAAGCCAGAGTGAGATTTTCAAAGCAAAATTCAGGTGTACACATGTTACAGTGGAAGATCTTGATCAGGTGAAGCTTGATATAATCAAATTCTGTCAGAAGGAGAAGTTCTCTGATGAGATCTCAGCTCTACTCAAAGAACAGAATGTGAAGTGCAATAGTCACTTGTACAAGCTGAACCCTGTACTTCAGGATGAATTATGACGAGTTGGTGGAAGACTGAGTCGGGCAGCTATGCCAGAAAGCAGCAAGCAGCCTGTCATCTTATCCAGAGATTTTCACATCACTGAGCTCATCCTTCAGCAGATTCATGAAGAAATTGGACATGGAGAACGTAATCATATGCTCTCCGAATTGCATCAGAAATTTTGGATCCTTAGTGCCAACACAGCTATCAGAAAATTAATTTCAAAGTGTGTGACATGTCGTCGCTTACAAGGAAAGATTGGAAAGCAACTAATGGCTGATCTTCCATGTGAGCAAGTGTTACCTGATGATCCACCTTTCACCAGGGTGGGGGTGGACTATTTCGGGCCATTCAAGGTGAAGTGGGGACAAAGGCTTGCAAACAGATATGGAGTTATTTTTACTTGTTTGGCTGTTCGTGCAGTGCACATTGAGCTCGCCTCATCAGGCATGGAGTCGTGCATAAATGCAATCAGGCGCTTTGTAGCACGAAGAGGACAAGTGAAAGAGATTCACTCTGATAATGGGATTTACTTCGTTGGTGCCAATCAAGAGCTGAAGGCAGCCATTGCAGACTGGAACACATCAGAATTTCAGCATCTGTTTCAACAGCATGGGATTAAGTGGACTTTCAATCCTCCCATATCTTCGCATCATGGAGGATTGTGGGAGAAGTTGATAAGATCGGTAAGGAAGGTGCTGAATTCCACTGTGAGAGAACAAATACTTGATGAAGAAAGCCTTCACACACTCTTATGTGAGGCAGAGTCGATCATCAATAGTCGACCAGTCACAAGAGCATCAAACAACCCGAATGATTTGGAAGCACTGATGCCTAATCATCTTCTTTGCTAAAGACAAATCCATCACTTCCCCCAGGATTGTTCAACAAGGATGACCTCTACTCACACCGGAGATGGAGGTAGGTGCAATATGTGTCCAATCTATTTTGGAAGAGATGGAAATAAAGAGTATCTACCTCAACTCCAAGAGCGTCAGAGATGGGCCACAGCATCAAGAAATTTTGCAGGAGACGTGGTTCTTCTTGTCGACAACTGTGCACCAAGAAATTCATGGCTTATGGGAAAAGTAACTGAGGCAGTTCCAGACAAGACAGGTCTTGTTCAGAGTTCAGATTAAGACAAAGACCAACATCTTGGACAGGCCTATTATGAAGATCTGTCTGCTTGTAGAATCTGAATGGGCAAGTGGAAAAGACTGAGCCCCCATGATGAGCCATGTGCTAGCAACCTCTGGCTCTCCTTTTCCTCCTTTTCTTTCTCCTTTCCCTCTGTTTTATTCTTTCTTTTGCTTCAATCTTCCTTGGAAATAAGCTGCAGATGGACTTTAGATACTTTAACAGGTTAATTGAGGAATAGCCAATCATTTATTGAGCTTATTGACAGCTTAATGACAGCATTATTTTTGTGTTTGAACATCTGATGTATTAGCAATGTACAGACGTGGACAAAATTGTTGGTACCCCTCTGTTAATGAAAGAAAAACCCACAATGGTCACAGAAATAACTTGAATCTGACAAAAGTGGTAATAAATAAAAATTCTATGAAAATTAACCAGTGAAAATCAGACAATGCTTTTGAATTGTGGTTCAACAGAATTATTTAAAAAAACAAACTCATGAAACAGGCCTGGACAAAAATGATGGTACCCTTGACTTAATATTTTCTTGCACAACCTTTTGAGGCAATCACTGCAATCAAATGATTTCTGTAACTGTCAATGAGACTTCTGCACCTCTCAGCAGGTATTTTGGCCCACTCCTCATGAGCAAACTGCTCCAGTTGTCTCACGTTTGAAGGGTGCCTTCTCCAGATGGCATGTTTCAGCTCCTTCCACAGATGTTCAATAGGATTTAGATCAGGGCTCATAGAAGGCCACTTTAGAATAGTCCAATGTTTTGCTCTTAGCCATTCTTGGGTGTTTTTAGCTGTGTGTTTTGGGTTATTATCCTGTTGCAAGACCCATGACCTGCGACTGAGACCAAGTTGTCTGACACTGGGCAGCACATTTCTCTCTAGAATACCTTGATAGTCTTGAGATTTCATTGTACCCTGTACAGATTCAAGACACCCTGTGCCAGATGCAGCAAAGCAGCCCCAGAACCTAACAGAACCTCCTCCATGTTTCACAGTAGGGACAGTGTTCTTTTCTTGGTATGCTTCATTTTTGTGTCTGTGAACATAGAGCTGATGTGCCTTGCCAAAAAGTTCCAGTTTTGTCTCTTCTGTCCATAGGACATTCTCCCAGAAGCTTTGTGGCTTGTTAACATGCAGTTTGGCAAATTCCAGTCTGGCTTTTTTACGATTTGTTTTCAACAGTGGTGTCCTCCTTGGTCGTTTCTTATGAAGTCCACTTTGGCTCAAACAACAACGGATGGTGCGATCTGACACTGATGTACCTTGACCTTGGAGTTCACCATGAATGTGTTTAGAGGTTGTTCTGGGCTCTTTGGTTACCATTCGTATTATCCGTCTCCTCCTGCGGCCACATCCAGGGAGGTTGGCTACAGTCCCGTGGATCTTAAATTTCTGAATAATATGTGCAACTGTAGTCACAGGAACATCAAGCTGCTTGGAGATGGTCTTATAGCCTTTACCTTTAACATGCTTGTCTATAATTTTCTTTCTAATCTCCTGAGACAACTCTCCCCTTTGCTTCCTCTGGTCCATGTTTAGTGTGGTACACACCATGTCACCAAACAGCACAGTGACTACTTGTCACCCTTTAAATAGGCCGACTGACTGATTACAAGTTTGTAGACACCTGTGATGTTAATTAGAGGACACATCTTGGTTGAATATGTCCCTATGGTCACATTATTTTCAATCTTTTCTAGGGGTACCATCATTTTTGTCCAGGCCTGTTTCATGAGTTTGTTTTTTAAAGTAATTCTGTTGAACCACAATTCAAAAGCATTGTCTGATTTTCATTGGTTAATTTTCATAGAATTTTTATTTATTACCACTTTTGTCAGATTCAAGCTATTTCTGTGACCATTGTGGGTTTTTCTTTCATTAACAGAGGGGTACCAACAATTTTGTCCACGTGTGTACATGCCTGTATATGTTATGCATTGGGAAATTTATAGAAATGTTCTGGGGAATTACATTTGTAGAACAATTAGGGGCCTGAAATGTAGGTGCTGTATTCGTTATTCCTTATTTCACATATATGTGAATTTATGTTAAATTCTTGTTTAGATAATAATGACTGGATTAATAGTTGAAATAATATAGACATAAATATTGGTATTCTAAATATTTCATAAATGACTTTTGTTTAAGATAAGATAAGATAAGATAAGATAAGATAAGCCTTTATTAGTCCCACAACGGGGAAATTCCAGGATTGCAACAGCACAGGGATAGCAACACTCAGAGCAACAATCAGAAGGCAAGAAAAAAAAAAAAAAAAAAATGTCTAAAATGTTTATGTCTAAAATTGCCATTGGACTCTTTTGTAAGTTTGTTTTTTGAATAGGTCCCTGTTGCTTTAAGAGGTGGCCTAATATTGGCATGAGAGGTGATGCAGCAGTCAGTGGAATTTTGGCTTGGAGAGAGAGGTCTCACGGTTTTCCAACTGTGTAACGGGTAACGTGCATCAATCGGGAAAAGTATATATATATATAATAAGATGTAGTAAAAGAGACTATTACAGTAAAGAACTGGAAAAAAACAAAGACAATATTAAAAATACATGGACAATAATCAACAGTATCCTTGGAAATAAAAGCAGAAATACCAGCTACCCAACTAACATTCCAAAAAATAATAAATCGACTCCGAATGTGAATATAGCTTCACCTGCAGATGAATTTAATAATTTTTTTGTTAACATTGGACCTAAACTGGCCCGAGAAATACCCACTACGGTGCCAACAGGTGATTCAATATGCAATAACACTGCTGTAAAAGACACCATCTTCATAAAGAACACAGACGAAAGAGAGGTCATTGAAATTGTTAAATCGTTCAAAAGTAAAACATCTACTGACTGCAATGGTATTGATATGCTACTAGTCAAAACTGTTATCGAATGCATAGTGAAACCACTGACGTATATCTGTAACCTGTCTCTCCAATCAGGTATATTTCCCAATGCAATGAAAATAGCTAAAGTAATTCCGATTTACAAGACAGGCGACAGAGGGGAACTCTCCAACTACAGACCAATTTCACTATTACCGCAATTTTCCAAGATACTTGAAAAAATATTCTATGAGAGAATTGACAACTTCATACTGAAGAATGATTTATTGTGTGAGCAGCAATATGGGTTCAGACACAAAAGGACAACAGCATATGCCTTAATGGAATTTACAGAAAAAATATCAACAGCCATTGAAAATAAAGAGTATTCAGTTGGAGTATTCCTGGATCTTAAAAAAGCATTTGATACAGTAGATCACAATCTATTATTAAAGAAACTACAAAATTGTGGTATCAGAGGGGTAGCACTGTCCTGATTAAGAAGTTACTTAAAGAATAGATATCAGTTTGTATGTGTTAACAACAAAAACTCAGAGCTACTGAAGGTCACCTGTGGAGTCCCACAGGGTTCAGTTTTGGGACCATTATTATTCAATATGTATATAAATGATATATGTAAAGTTTCAGAAAAAATGGACTTAATATTGTTTGCTGATGACACTAACCTGCTATGCAGTGGAAACAATTTGGAACAACTTCTGGATACACTCGGAAAGGAATTAGGAAAGCTGAAACTGTGGTTTGATTCAAACAAATTAACGCTCAATTTAAGCAAGACAAAATTTATAGTCTTTAACAACCATCACAACTACCCAGTACCCAAACTCAGTGTAAATGGTGTAGAGATTGAAAGGGTATCCGAAACTAAATTCCTTGGAGTAATAATTGATAACAAACTGTGTTGGAAGCCACATATTAATTATATAAAAGGTAAAGTATCCAAATCAATTGCAATATTACACAGAGTGAAAAATTTGCTGAATCAACCCACACTATACACCTTGTATCATTCATTAATACTCCCATACATGACATATTGTAATGAAGTATGGGGAAATACATATAAAACAAACATATATCCACTCTTTATGCTTCAAAAGAGAGCTATTAGAATAATCAACAAAGCATCTTACAGGGAACCAACAAACCCACTTTTTCTTAAACAAAAAACTCTCAAGTTGAAAGATCTGATCGACTTTAAAACCGCAATAATAATGTTCAAAGTGAAGAATCTATCACTGCCCGCAAATATCCAAAAGTTGTTCCAAACAAGGGAGAAACGATATCACTTCAGAGGAACATGTATATTTCAAAAGCCTACAGTGAGAACAACTACCAAGCAACACTGTATTTCAGTGCAAGGTGTCAGATTATGGAACGATTTTGGACCTGAATTAAAATCATGTACAAAGCTTGGACAATTTAAACAAAAACTAAAGGAAGAAATACTCCAAACATATTTACAAGACGACATGTAAACTCACATAAGGATTGACATTTCCAGCCTGTGTTGTGTTATAGCTTAGTTTTTCTTTTTTCTCTGTGACACTATGTCTTAGATTTGTTTTTGAATAGTAACCGCTTAACTTAGACTAGCTCAGTTTTCTTTTTCTCTCAGTCATATTTTGTCTTAGCCTTGTTTTAAATTGTAATCGCTCTTGTCTTGTTTTCTCTTTTTTCTCCTTTGAATTCTTGGATGGAATATGGGTGGGCAATATAAGCTGCGGCTTCAGCCATCACCCATTTCGGATAACTCACGTGGAATTGTATAGTAGAAGGAGTCTTTGTCTAATTTGACCTTGTTGTTATATTATACAGTTTCTTTTAACCTGTAATGTACTATCCGAAATAAATAAATTCATTCATTCATTCATTCAAAGTGTGCAGTCTAGAGGTTTTGTTTGTTTTTGGCAACAGGGCCTATATAGCAGTTATGGTTCTGTCAACAAATTTTTGTTTGCTTGATTTCTCAAATAAATCTTAAAAACGAAGCCAACGGAAAGCCCTTTTTTTGTGTGTGTGGGTGGAACACGTGTCAGCCATGAACCTCATCTGGGACAAGTGGAAAATAACCTACATTTTGTCTGCCACCCAGTTTATTGCCTTGGTATGGCCCTACCTTTCTTGGTAATGTCTCTTATGTTAAATCAGACACACGTTTTTATTAGTTACTGTGAATGTCAGCAGGGGGATCTGTGGAGTGCTGCATATGTACAGTACATACAATTCAATATTCCGATAGGAGCGTTCTCTGGACTTTGTGAATCTTGATACAAAGGAAAGCAAAAATAACTGAAAAGACATATAAAAATATAAGCTGTTCGATAGCCACACATCAGATATGCCAGTCCACATAGGCTTTCATAGACAATGCTACATGCAGTATGCTAATAAAAGAAATATTGAGAGAGCCCAAAAAATGAGACAAAAATCAGCTTAAGTGAATGATTGTGAGCAATGGCAGAGCTAGGGGATGGCCAGGAGTGGCCATGTCCACCCCTGGCAAAATCCTGGCCACCCTTGGCATAATCTTGCCCACTTAAGCACCAACAGTGGGCGCAACTGCATTTGCCTTGGGCAGAATCTTTCTTTACAGTCATGCTGCCCCATTGGATTCTCAAGCTGCATGCACATCCGGTGGGGGCGTTAGAGCAGCGGACACGGAGTAGCTGCTGGTCACCAGTGACACTTTGATTAACAGGATGATAAAGGTAAGCTATTATATCAGAAGTAATGTCACGCTGATATGCTTTTACTGATGTTAACTATCACTTGGCTGTTTACGTAATTTAACAAAGATAAAATGTCTCAACAACAGTAGCTCGCTGGTAGGAAAAATGGCAAAAATGTTGAAAAAGCTTTTTTATGCACAGTGTCCCCCCGTAATATTGGTGGCTAAGTGAGCTAACGTTCCACAGTAAGAATAATACGATGGTTAGTTGTATTTTGAGGCATACAAACTTGAGTCAGGGTAACCTTTTTTGAACGTTTTCAGTCAGAAAAATTAGCTGGCATTACAAATAAGAGTATTTGTCAACAAGGCAGAGTCATTTTAAATTTTGGTAAAGGATTCTCTGTGTGTATGTGTAGTTTTTATGTAACAGACAGGTCTGCTATGGCTTTATTAATTACTGCAGATCATTTCATGAAGACAGTTATTTTGTTTGGTAGAAATAATCATGATGAAGAGACAACAAAGTATAGCGTTCTTCTTCAATAAGAAGACAACTAGCCAGGAGAATATCAGACAGAGTGAGACGGAGAGGGACAGAGACTCAGAGGGCCAGAAAGAGGAGTCCCCAGAGAGACCTGGCTGAAGTGGTCCTGCAGGTATACAGACTCTTTCACACATAAGTTTGATACAGCAGTGCCTTTTTGCATATTGTCCAATAAAAAAAAATAAGTGAACACAAATCACACATCACTGATGAATTATTCTATTGAAAAGCTTTACTCATGTAGGTCATATTGAGAACAAAATTCCAAATTTTTAAAAAATGTGCTTTTTAAAGCACTGTATACACAGATCATGTCTGAGGGGAAAAATATTATAAATAATAATTTAAAAAACCCATTCTGATCCCTTAATGTCTTATACAGATAACTTTTCAGTTTACCCTTGACTTCATACAGATTTGGCCCGTGAGACAAAGGATCCCCCACTGGTCAGTAGCACAAGTGACCTTCAGATATCTGGTTACTCTTGTGCTGTCATCACTGATACCATCAGCTGCTAGTATATCTCTGGAAATTAGTTTATACATTTTTAATTATATTGCAAAAAAAACCCAAACTTTTCACAATATTCTAATTTACTGAGATACACTAGTTTGAGCTTTTGGTAAAAGAAGAAAAAAGAAAGTATTATAAATCCTATTCAAAAAATGTTTTAAACACGACAAAATATGATGTGTATTTGCAGATGTTTCTTCAAACCACTTGAAAAGTAAAATAGAGGAGACCCCATTCACCAGTGACTCCAGAGTACCTCCAGGTATACTAACTCTATCACATACACTGAGCACTTGACTTATGCTCTGTTTAGTTCAATCTGATAAAACAGCACTGTTAAGATAAGGCTTTAAAGGAATAAGACAAGTTCACATCACTTCTATGAAAACCTCGATCGGTGTAGAGCAAAATGAATGAGCATGAGTTTATTGCTTTACTGACTGTAAAATTATTACAATAACTACAACTCTAAGCATAAAATTTAACAGGCAGTATAAATATATAAATACAGAGTTGATACCTTTACATAACCCCTTATTTTGTGACAAACATTAAGTTCTTGTAATATTGATTTCTTGGCCACCCCAAACTGATCACAGGTCCATCCTGGCCACCCCACTGAAAATGTCCTGGCTCCGCCGCTGATGGTGAGTAAGCAACTTTAATCTGATTAGCTCCAACTGAACTGACCATGTACATTAATGACTAATCATTAATAGTTAATTTAAGACAAACAAGACGAAAAGACAGTGATGCAGACAGGTCCAGGAGATGTCAGGAATATCTGAGCATCTGGAGTTACCTGCAGAACAGAAGAGAAAATGTTAACACAATGTACAGCTAGTTATCTTTAAAATGAACATTTATGCAGTAATGACATAGTCCACACTTTGATGAAGATTCTCAGTCATCCAGAGGGGTAAGGATACTGTATGAAAGCTCAGTCTAGTCAACTGGAATCAAGGGTTTTGTTTTTACTCTGAATGGTGAATTGGATGGATGGTGAAATGTTTCAGAGTAAAAAAAAAAAATAATAATAATCCAGTTGACTTAACTGAGCTTTCATACAGTACAGTGTAGTTGTCCACAATTAAGCTTCCCATCCAATTTTGGCTCTTCTACGATATTTTAGATAAACCATTACTAAAAAAGATGTCTACAAAATCGATAAAACAAGAACGAAAGCAGAAAACAACACTGTTCCACAACATAAAACAGAACAGTTTTGGTGCTGGTCTGATGCAGGTGTATGCTGGGTTGTTTTTTTTTTTTCAGCAGAGATTCTTGCATATCAGCAGGACAACAACGCGAAGGACGTGTAATTACTTTATTTAGCGATATGCAACACAAGACAAGGGACAATAGGGAGCATGCAATTGGTTTTGATATTAACTATGGAGATCTGTAACACGGAAAGAAAATATAGGGACATAAATACAACCTGATTATGCTTACCTACTTGATGAAAATGCAGGCCTTGTCAGCCCATCTTTCTTTCACATTTACTTCCGACAGTGACGCAGCTCATTGGTTGAATTCCAGTCAGGTGACCACGTACCACTGTTTTGATTGGTTAATATAGTGATCGCCTTAATGAGCGCATCAGAGCCACTTTATCAGGTTTCATAACTAAAGTTTAATTTTCCTAAAAAATATGCACATGCTTACAGTGGTGTGAAAAAGTGTTTGCCCCCTTGGTGATTTCTCTTTTTTTTTTTGATATGTTTGTCACACTAAAATGTTTCAGATCGTCAAACACATTTAAATATTAGACAAAGATAACACAAGTAAACACAAAATGCAGTTTTTAAATGAAGGTGTTTATTATTAAGGGAAAAAAAATTCAAACCTACATGGCCCTGTGTGAAAAAGTAATTACCCCCTAAACCTAATAACTGGTTGGGCCACCCTTAGCAGCAACAACTGCAATCAACCGTTTGCGATAAGTGGCAATGAGTCTTTTACAGCGCTGTGGAGGAATTTTGGCCAACTCATCTTTGCAGAATTGTTGCAATTCAGCCACATTGGAGGGTTTTCAAGCATGAACGGTCTTTTTAAGGTCATGCCACAGCATCTTAAATGGATTCAAGTCAGGATTTTGATGGGGACATTCCAAAGTCTTCATTTTGTTTTTCTTAAGCCATTCAGAGGTGGACTTGCTGGTGTGTTTTGGATCATTGTCCTGCTGCAGAACGCAAGTGCGCTTCAGCTTGAGGTCACAAACGAATGGCCAGACATTCTCCTTCAGGATTTTTTTGGTAGACAGTAGAATTCATGGTTCCATTTACCACAGCAAGTTTTCCAGGTCCTGAAGCAGCTAAACAGTCCCAGACCATCACACTACCACCACCATATTTTACTGTTGGTATGATGTTTCTTTTCTGAAATGCTGTTACTTTTACCCCAGATGAAATGGGACACACACCTTCCAAAAAGTTCAACTTTTGTCTGGTCAGTCCACAGATTATTTTCCCAAAAGTCTTGGGGATCATCAATGTGTTTTCTAGCAAAAGTGAGATGAGCCTTTGTGTTCTTTTTTGCTCAGCAGTGGTTATGGTTTTGGAACTCTGCCATGCAGGCCATTTTTGCCCAGTCTTTTTCTTATGGTGGAGTCATGAACACTGACCTTAACTGAGGCAAGTGAGGCCTGCAGTTCTTTGGATGTTGTTGTGGGGTCTTTTGTGACCTCTTGGATGAGTCGTCAGTGCCCTCTTGGGGTAATTTTGGTCAGCTGGCCACTCATGGGAAGGTTCACCACTTTTCCATGTTTTCGCCATTTGTGGATAATGCCTCTCACTGTGGTTTGCTGGAGACCCAAAGCTTTAGAAATGGCTTTATAACCTTTTCCATACTGATAGATCGCTGTTATTTTGTTTCTCATTTGTTCCTGAATTACTTTGTATCACAGCATGATGTCTAGCTTTTGAAGATCTTTTGGTCTACTTCACTTTGTCAGGCAAATACTCCATCCATCCATCCATCCATCCATCTTCTACCGCTTTTCCGGAGGCTACGGGTCACGGAGGCAGCAATTCAAGCAGAGAAGCCCAGACTTCCCTCTCCCCAGCCACCTGCTCCAGCTCTGCAGAGACGATACCAAGGCATTCCCAGACCAGCTGGGAGACATAGTCTTTCCAGTGAGTCCTGGGTCTGCTCCAGAGTCTCCTCCCAGTGGGACTTGCCCAAAACACCTCAAGTGGGAGGCGTCGAAGAGGCATCTTAATTAGATGCCCATACCACCTCAACTGACTTCTTTCAATGTGGAGGAGAAGCGGTTCTACTCTGAGCCCCTCCCGGATGACTGAGCGCCTCACCCTGTCTCTGAGGGTGAGTCCAGCAATCCTACAGAGAAAGCTCATTTCAGCCGCTTGTATCCGCAATCTCGTTCTTTCGGTCAATACCCAAAGCTCATGACCATAGGTGAGAGTAGGAACGTACATTGACTGGTAAATCGACAGCTTTGCCTTAGCAAATACTATTTAAGTGATTTTGGGGCTGTGCGGTGGCGCAGTGGTTAGCACTGCAGCAGCACAGCAACTCACCTTTGGCCATGGGATCCCTGGTTCAATCCCAGCCCCTGACCAACAGTGATCTGTGTGGAGTTTGCATGTTCTCCCCGTGTCTGCGTGGGTTTACTCCGGAAGTTCTCCGGTTTCCTCCCACAGGCCAAAAACATTCATGTAACCCAGTGTTAAAAACGTGACTAGAATTATGAATGTCGATACTGCTTTAAGAAGAAGGGGGGACACTCATTTCATGATGGGAGTGGATACTTTGAAGATGGGTATATAAATACAACAAAAGTTCATAATATATATTCATAGATAGGAACATTTTCTGGAAAGTTTTGATAAGGTTTCAAACGTTTTTATTTGGCATTTTGAGCGACCAATGGCTGCGTCGTTTGTTGGGCAGCAACAGCCAATGGGATCCCGCCAGTCAACGGGGTCACGCACTCCCTCCCTCGGTCTGTGTGTAATCCACAGAGCGCTGTCAGTGGCAGCAGACATTGACCGAGAGAACGCGTTTCTTTGTGGAGACGGTGAGCTAGCGTGCTGATAGCAGTCTTTGCCTTGGACAAAATTTGAGATTGGTAAGCCTTAAACACCTGCAATGAGATGTTGCTGTATTAGCAAATTCTAATGCCCCGTTTGTTAAATTTTAAGATTGGGATACAAAGGCTGTTGACTCCGTTGAGCGCGGGAATCCCATTGACGCACGTGTCACTTAGCTTGGTAAGAGCCATTATTGTGTATGGGAATGCTAATCGCTAGCTTATAATGCTAACCGCGATGCTAATTTTCGGCTAGTTTTTCATCGGAAAAAAGCATTTTTTAGAGCTGTAACGGTTAGCAAAGGTCCCAATTCCCTGGCCCTTGACTGTTATTCAATGGTGAATGTTGAATCTGTGATTTCAAGGTGTTTGAAAAATATTATTGTAGTGTAATTTGGAGATATATGAAACTAGCTATGGACAATAGCTTATTTTTTGTGTTCTGACCTATTTTATAGGTCAGGTTTTTTGTTTGGAGTGGTTGGACCAGAAAACGTGAATCTCCAGATCTGGATGGCGAGCCGAAGCCCGAATCCTAGTGACTGGTAGAAGTGACCCAACTAGTCACCTGGACTGATACCAAGAACTGTATATACTGTAAATATATTTTGGGGTATTTTATTTTTATTATTATTGAGACAAGCGTTGTGTGGTTTTTTTTGTTAAAATGTACATATCTGTAAATAATACATATCTGTAAAATAATATACATAGTTGCAAGTTCATACGCCGTGTGTAAGTGTTTTCTGTTGTTGCGCCCTCTAGGCTCCTACGAACCTGTAATCGGTCTGATCTGGCCCAATTATCCTTTTTGCCCAGGTAGAACCAAGGGGGGTGGGGGGGTACTACCCCTAGGGTGAGTGGGTGTTACATGCAGGTTAGGTTAATTGGAAACTCTAAAAGTGGCCCTAGGTGTGAATGTGTGTGTGAATGGTAAAGGGATAGCACCGTACCGTGGCTGCTTCATCCATCCAGGTGGATGCCCTCAATTTCCCCTCTGGGGATCAATAAAGTATACAAAATCAAATAAAAAAAATTTCTTGATTGAGAACAGGTGTGGCTGTAATAAGGCCTGGGTGTGGCTTGAGAAATTGAACTCAGCTTTCCAAAAATGTGATAGACCACAGTTAATTTATACTTTAACGGAGGTGGTGGTGGGGGGGTCATAAAGTCTAATGTGTTTTCTTAGGACTTACAAAGCATCCTTTTTGGTTCATCCCAGTTGCCGTAGCTCCTTACCTCGTACTTATTTTTTTTTTTTTGCCTGTTTCTCACCTCCATTTGTTATGTCATGCTGCACTTTGTCAGTGGGTGTCTGCCCGTGCGTTTATGCACAAATGTATATCTTCATCTACATCTTATATCTTCCGGTGCCACACGAGTTGGCTGCCTTTTGCAACAGCGGCTCAATTCTGAGTCTTTTTATCTTCCTTCTTCTTTCTGATCCGGTGATAACTTTCTGATCCGGCACACCTTTCACTCTACATATATCACAGACACACAGATCGCCCCAAAGGTCTCCTGAGTCGGCGGACGGAGCCTCTGTTTACAGCAGGAGACGATACAGCAGGGAAGAGCTAGCTAGCACTCAACCGCCACCCGGTGCTAACGGAGAAACTCGACATACCGGGGAACTGAAGTGAAAACGACGCGGGTGCCGGGCTGGAGTTTAGGCGGCATGCAAGAAATATAAGACAGAATAATAAAGAGCGATGGCAAGAACCAAGCAGACCGCCTGTAAATCTACTGGAGGAAAAAGCCCCCAGGAAGCAGCTGGCCACCAAGGCTGCTCGGAAAAGCGCTCCGGCCACCGGCGGAGTGAAGAAGCCCCACCGTTACAGGCCCGGTACCGTGGCTCTGAGAGAGATCCGTCGCTACCAGAAATCCACGGAGCTGCTCATCCGTAAGCTGCCCTTCCAGCGCCTGGTGAGGGAGATCACTCAGGACTTCAAGACCAACCTGCGCTTCCAGAGCTCCGCCATCATGGCTCTGCAGGAGGCCAGTGAGGCCTACCTGGTGGGTCTCCTCGAGGACACCAACCTGTGCGCCATCCACGCCAAGAGGGTCACCATCATGCCCAAAGACATCCAGCTGGCCCGCCCCATCCGCAGAGAGAGAGCTTAGACTTTCTGCTGCACATCCACCAACCACAATGGTCCGCACTGTGTGTCTATATATATATACTGTATATATATTTATATTAATATGTACATATGTATACTAGCTGCTCTTGTTTTTTCTTGCCTTCTGATTGTTGCTCTGAGTGTTGCTATCCCTGTGCTGTTGCAATCCTGGAATTTCCCCATTGTGGGACTAATAAAGGCTTATCTTATCTTATCTTATCTTAAATGTAAGTCAAGCCTCTTCTTACTAAGATTTATTCATATATCTGCCAGTAGTGTTAGAGGTAGAATTGTTATCAGTCTTTGCAGTGTGTTTGGATTGTTTCTGGTTTAAAGTTCTGTGAAAGTTAAGAAGTAACATAATAGCTTCCATAGTTCATTTTATACAGTTTTGGGCCTTTGTTGAAGTCTCACCCTGTGTGATATGCATATATTAATCAGAATTTGTGTGATTTCACTGCGTTTTATCCGTTAATTGGTGCATAATCATGTGGCCCTTTGATCTTTGCCACTGCTCTGGCATGTGACGGTTCTGGTGCTGCATTGCCCCATTTCATCAGAAGTGGGCACTGTTGACCACAGTTAATTAATTAATCATCCACGTGATTGATATGATCTGATTTACTTTCATTGTTATACTGTACCTGTTGTCACTCTTATGCTTGAATGAGCCAATTTGAGTTACCTGGACTATTTTATTTAGCCATTTGGCTTTGATTAATATATTATAGGCTCATGCATAACATTATTAATCAGTATATTGCCTATTTTGTATATTCTTTTCTCTTGCTTATTTGTTGTTTCTTTGAGGAATCACACAAAGACACACCCACTCAGATACGCACCCCTTGACATCAATGTACCTCCACAACTTCAATAAATATCGTTAATGTGATTTGACTCTGTCTCTCTGAGCCCTCACTCTCTGACCAGAGTCCCTGTCTTCAATAGTAATTATCAAGCCAGTATCCAAGAGATACCCAATCTCTATTACAAGTGGTCCTTTGAGCCGAATGGAGAATTGCTTTGAGGACAACATAGAGTTCAAGAATCCTGATATCTCTGACATATTAGCCAAGTCAAGAACTCTGCGAGAAAGCTATCCCCCTACCTACCTTAACGATTATGAAGTTGGTTATCCACCTAAATAAGCTACTGATGGTCATCTAATATCTAATGGGTAAGCTGAAGCCACATCAGGGAACCGCGTATCCTCTCAGCAGTCCTACTCATCACACTCCCACCAAAGTAGACCTAAAACCCAGATCAGCGGGCAGTCCTCTTCGGGGCGTTCATCATCAGGACACTCTACAACTACAGGGCTTACTGAGCTTCAGACAGCAGTGCTGGAGGAGAAGTTAAAGCGCATGGAGCTGGCTGAAATACAGAGACAGATCATAGAGAAAAGTCGAGCTGAGGAGCAATGTCAGCAGTTGGATGCACAGGCACATGAAGCTCTCAATAAAAGGGAGGAACTTCCCCCGACAGCAGGAAAAACAGAGGCACCAGCTGGATGAGGAGGCTTGTGTAGCACTTCAGACAAGGGAACCTATTAATAAACGTTTATTAATGCAACGTAGGCTAAAAGAGAAGGAGCTAGATCTTGAAAAAGCAGTTCTCGTTACTGCTTTTCTGAAGGAGCAAAAGAGTGAATCCACCCAATCTGTCCCCCTCAGTGACTGTGACTATGACCAAGGCTTTCCTTCTCGTAGCAGTGGTATACATACACACAGTGAGGCAACAATGCCCCATAATGCTCAGGAAACACAGGGATGCCTCGTTCACTCCACAACCCAGGGGCAACTGCTTACCACCAGCGCTTAAGATACCCTTCCAGCACCTTCAAGCATGAAAGCTTATACTGTTAAGCTGCCTGCTCCTGCCTCATCAACACAGATTGTGTCATCAGAGAAGAACCTGGCTTCCAACCTACGGCCTGTGTTTCAACCACCACCACCAGTCATCAATTCTGGGTCAGTTGACTGCAACTGCAGTCCTCAGTTTGGTGTAAGTCATCCTTCTGCCATTCACCTCCCTCATGCTCCACCACAAATCCCATCACACTACATGCCACAGCATTATGTTATAGCCCGGTCTGAAGCTCTACCTACACCATATGTGCCACCCAGCCAGCCTCTCTCTTCCACCAATCCACAGTCTAGGCTACAGAATGCAATCAGACAGCTTCCACACAGTCATACCTTGCCACCTGCCTTACCAGGAATGACAGCTCCTAATTCTGATGCTAACTCCAACATGATTGCGTTGCTGACTGCTACCTCATATGGCACTCCTAAGCCCTCTTTGCCCTACTTCAATAGTGGAAAGGAGTCTGACTTTTCACTTCTCAAGATGGCTCTAGACAGCTTGATTGATGGCCATATACACCTTATGGGGCAATTTAAATATCAGATCCTTCTAGAGCATCTAAAACTGCCAAGCGTGTACAAGCTAGCATAAGCCTATATGCATGATGCTCTTACTTACATCGCAGCACTTCAAGCTCTCCAAGACAAATATGGTCAGCCTTGCCAACTTGTCCAGAGTGAACTAGGTGCCATCCTTAATGGTTCACCAATAAGAGCAGGAGACCCAAAAGCATTTGACAACTTTGCCCTATCAATACAGGCTCTAGTAGGCATGCTCTGAGAAGGTGAAAGGGGTTATGAACTATGTTGTGGGTCTCATGTGGACAGGCTGCTGAGCAAACTGCCACCAAGTTACAGAGATGGGTTTGTTAAGTACAGCCTAAATCATGGTATACTGAGAAGAGGAACTGATAAGACGTACACCCTGCCTGACTTCTCATCATGGCTGCAAGTCAAATCACAAGCCAAGCACATCTCTAGCAGAGCAGCTGACATGTTTCAGGAGCAGACCAAAAAAATAAGGAAAGATGGAAGAGCACAGGGACACTCATCTACGGTGTACTACAGCTCTGAAAGTAACAAAACAAAAGTGCCTTCTTCTGATCCCAGTCCAGGGCCAAATCCCCCCAAGACAAAGCTTATTGCCCCAAGTGAAACTTAACTAACTAACTAACTAACTAACCTGCACTTATATAGCGCTTTTCTAGTCACAAAGACCACTCAAAGCGCTTTCATTAATACTAACCCTCTATTCTAAGGGCCTATAGGAAACAGATATCTAGGGACAATTTAGAACAGCCAATTAACCTAACATGCATGTTTTTGGCATGTGGGAGGAAACCGGAGAAATCCCGGAGTAAACCCACGCAACACGGGGAGAACATGCAAACTCCACACAGATCACTGTTGGTCGGGGGCTGGGATCGAACCCACGATCCCATGACCCCCACAATCCCCCGGCCAAGGGTAAACTGTGCTGCCGCAGTGCTAACCACTGCGCCACCGTGCAGCCTTAACTGCCCATATTGTGACACCCGTGAACATTATCTCACTCTGTGCCCCAAATTCAAATCATTGGCTACAGCTGACCTGACCTGATCTGTTCACACTCCGACAGGCAGTGAAAAGTAAGCTAGGAGCAGGAAGACAAAAGAAGAGGAAAACAGCAGCCTTGTGTGTAGCAGAATGGAATGTATGCACTCTGTTGGACAGAACAACATCACAGCGCCCAGAAAGACAGACCGCGCTTGTGGCCCTGGAAATGAACAGGTACAATGTAGACATAGCTGCACTTAGTGAAACAAGATTGCCTGGATATGACAGCTTGGAAGACCATGGGTACATCTTCTTTTGGAGTGGGAGATCAACTCAAGAAAGGAGAGAAGCAGGAATGGGCTTTGCAGTTAGAAAAGATAGCAGCAATGCTTGATGAGGAACTGGTGCCAATCAATGACAGGATAATGAGTATGAGACTTCCACTACAGCGGAAGATGTATGCCACACTCATCAGTGTATATGCCCCAACAATGACCAACACAGAGGAGGTGAAGGAAGAGTTCTACAGTGATTTACGTGAGACTATCAGGCGTGTACCGACTGATGACAGGCTGATACTCGGAGATTTTAATGCCAGAGTTGGTTCGGACACTGAGAAATGGAAAGGAGTGCTAGGCAGTCATGGAGTAGGCAAGTGCAATGCTAATGGAGAACTTCTGCTTGCACTATGTTCAGAGTACAACCTTGTGATAACCAACACTCTTTTTAAGCACAAGGACACACACAAGAAGACATGGATGCACCCAAGATCCAAGCACTGGCACTTATTAGACTACATCATAGTCAGGCAGAGAGACATAAGGGATGTACTGGACACCAGAGCAATGAGAGGCGTGGACTGTGGTACTGATCATGTTATGCTGAGCTCTAGATTAAGGATTTGCAGATGAAAACAGCACTGCAGGACGGGTGCAAAGTCACCACGGAAGCTAAACACTAGTGCACTGAAAGGCCAAAAGAAGCAGGAAGAACTTACACAGGAAATGGATGAAAACTTGAAAGACTGGGACAGCAACAACTCAGAGAATGACATAGAAGAGAAATGTGCAACACTGAAGGATATGGTGTATCAGACTGCGAGTGATGTATTAGGCTACCCTGAGAGGAAACATCAAGATTGGTTTGATGAGCATGCTTGAACAACAAACCCTGGATCAACCCTGAGATAAAAACACTTCTTAGAGAGAAGAAGAGGATCCTCAGGTTGGGGAACAGGGAGATGCTGAAGTCCGTACAGAGGGAGCTGAGGAGGAAGATCAGAGAAGGCAAGGACAGCTTCAGGAAGAAGATGGAGGACAAGCTGCAACAGAGCGACATCGGTGGGGTCTGGAGAAACCTTAAAACCATCTCTGGGCTCCAGAATACCTCCCCCCAGGCCACGGGGGAGGGGGGGGCAGGGAGTGGGCAAACAATCTGAACCTGTTTTTTAATAGGTTTGACCAACCGCCCTCCCCCCTGACTGCACAACAACCACTGCTGCCTCTAAAGACATCGAGTCCTGCTGCCCACACCCCACTCCACCAACACCCCCCCACTCCCAACACACAGCCCCCCAACCTGACCCTCACTAAGACCCAGGTGAGGACGGAGCTGAGGAAGATCAAGGCGAGGAAGGCGTCAGGACCGGACAGCATCAACGCAAAGCTCCTCAAGTCCTGTGCAGACCAGCTGTGTGGGATTGTGGAGCTCCTCTTCAACCTGAGCCTGAAGCTGGGGAAGGTACCACCGTTGTGGAAAACATCTTGTGTGGTACCTGTACCAAAGACTTCCCACCCCAAAGACCTGAACAGCTACAGACCAGTGGCCCTGACATCCCACATGATGAAGACCCTGGAGAGACTGCTCCTTGCTCACCTCTGCCCCCTGGTGGGACCAGCGATGGATCCATTCCAGTTCACCTACCAGCATGGCATTGGGGTGGAGGATGCAGTGATCTTCCTCCTTCACCGTTCCCTGTCCCACCTGGAGAAGCCCGGGAATGTGGTGAGGATCATGTTCTTTGACTTCTCCAGTGCTTTCAACACCATCCAACCGATGATCCTGAAGGACAAGCTGCTGTGCGCAGGGGTGGACCAGCACCTGTCATCATGGATCCTGGACCACCTCACTAACCGGCCACAGTTTGTGAGAACCCGGGACTGTGTGTCCGACACGATCATCGGTAGCACGGGGGCGCCCCAGGGAACGGTTTTGGCTCCCTTCCTGTTCACCCTTTATACCGTGGAATTCTCACACAACACAACACACTGCCATCTACAGAAGTCCTCTGACGACTCTGCGATTGTCGCCCTTATCTCCAACGGAGATGAAGCTGAGTACAGAGGGCTTATCCAGGACTTCGTGGACTGGTGCCATTGGAACTGCCTCCAGATCAACGCGAGGAAAACTAAGGAGCTGGTGGTGGACTGCCGCAGGCAAGGACAACCCCTCACAGCACCAGTAAACATACAGGGAACAGACATTGAGATGGTGACATCCTACAAGTACCTGGGTGTTCATCTGAACAATAAACTAGGCTGATCACACAATACCAACGCACTCTACAAGAAGGGACAGTGCAGGCTGTTCCTACTGAGGAGACTCAGGTCTTTTGGTGTACAAGGGGCGCTGCTGAAGACATTCTGCGACACGGTGGTGGCATCAGTCATCACTTTTGGAGTGGTCTGCTGGGCAGTGACATTACAACAGCCGATAGGAAGAGACTGAACAAACTGATCAAGAAAGCTAGCTCTGTCCTGGGGCAGCACCTTGACCCAGTGGAGGAGATAGGAGAGAGAAGGATGGTGGCTAAACTGTCATCTCTGCTGGAGTCCGAGTCCCATCCTATGCAGGACATACTGAATGCACTGAGGAGCTCATTTAGCAGCAGACTACATCATCCTAGGTGTGCAACCGAGAGGTTTCACAGGTCCTTCCTACCTACAGCTGTCAGACTGTATAACCTAAGCAGGGCTGCTAGCAGAGATAGCAAAAAAACGTGACGACCTAATAGTATTGAATGCAAAAGATGCAATAGACTTACACAGTGGTCCCCTCCAGTATACAACTAGGACAATATCGGTCGCTACAGAGGGTGACAATATGTATGGGTACATATTCACACTATGTAGGATAACTAAGTAGACGGTTATGCTGTTTATTCCATCTAGCTACAATGCTCCGCACTGTGTGTATATATATTTATGTATTTATTCCATCTAGCTACAATGCTCCGCACTGTGTGTTTACATATTTATATATTTTTATGTACATATGTATATTCGCTGCGCTTGTTTTTCTTGTCTTCTTGATTGTTGCTCTGAGTGTTGCTATCCCTGTGTTGTTGCAATCCTGGAATTTCCCCATTGTGGGACTAATAAAGGCTTATCTTATCTTATGATGAACACCTTAAGAAACTACTAGAAGCGAGGAATACAGCTAGGCAGGAAAACCTACAGTGTAACACAAGGTCGAAGAAGATGAAATACTCAAAGGCTTAGAGTGAGCTACAGAAGTACACCAGAGAGATGAAGTCCAACTGGTGGGATGAAAAAGCGGAGAAACTTCAAACTGCAGCAGACAGGAAGGACATGAAAACATTCTTCACAGGTGTGAGAGAAATCTACGGCCCTAAACCAAGAGGATTGATCCAACTAAAGGCTATGGATGATGAAACGGTTTTGCAAGAGAAAGACAAGATCCTGGACAGATTTGCAGACCACTTTGACCAACTATTAAACAACCCTGAAGATTTCACTGAAGAGGCTAAAGAAGCTCTAGTGTAGCGACCAGCTGTATCAAGTCTGGACGAACCACCAAATTTTGATGAACTAATGGCAGCTATCAGGACAACACAAGATGGTAAAGCTCCAGGAAGGGATGGAATTCCAGCAGAAGTGTGGAAATTTGGTGGTGTTCAGCTGACCAACTGCCTGCACAAGCTCATCCAAGAGATATAGGATGCCCAGAAAGTACCTCAAGACTGGAAGGATGCAAGTATTGTGCCTTTGTTCAAGCAAGGTGACAGGAAAGATTGTGGAAATTAATGAGGTATATCACTGCTAGCCACTGTTGGTAAGATTCTCTCATGTGTACTACTTAACAGACTCAGTGAACACATCTCACAGAATGTACTACCGGAAACCCAGTGCGGCTTTAGAAGTGGAAGAAGCACAATGGACATGATTTTCTGCTCGAAACAGGTTCAAGAAAAGTGTATCGAACAGAACATGCCGCTTTATGTAGTCTTCATAGACTTCAGTAAAGACTTCGATTCTGTTTCACGACAAGGACTTTGGCAGGTACTCAAGAAATATGGTTGTACAGAGAAGTTTGTCAGCCTGATCGAGGCACTCCATACAGGTATGCAAGCAAACGTGGCAATGAGTGGTTCAGTATTTAAAGACTTTTCAGTATGCAACGGGGTGAAACAAGGGTGTGTTCTGGCACCTACACTCTTCTCGCTATATCTGGCAGCCATGCTTGAGGTGGCCTTCAAAGACATTTCAGAAGGAGTATACATTCAAACAAGGAAAGAAGCAGACTTGTTCAATGTGGCACAGTTTAAAGCCAAGAGTAAGACATCGATGAAGGTAGTAAGAGAAATGCTCTTTGCTGACGACAGTGCTCTAGTTGCACACAGTGTGGAAGATATGCAATCTGTAATGGAGAAATTTGCAAGAGCTGCTAGCCAATTCAGCCTCCAAATCAACATCAAGAAGACAGAGTGCCTTTATCAACCACCAAAGTTCCAATTATCAACATCACTACCAGAAGAGATCAGCATTGGTACAGAGCGACTAGTCAAGTGCAAGACTTTGAAGTACCTAGGGAGTACTGTTTCAGAGAATGCTAGGCTGGAGGATGAACTATCTCTCAGAATGGGAAGAGCAAGCGCTGTGTTTGAAAACTTGAGGGAGAGACTGTGGAACAATCGACGCGTCTATCCATGTGAAATGCAAAGTGTACAGAGTGACAGTACTGGCTACTCTATTATACGGTGCTGAAACTTGGACTGTCTACAGAGTGCAGGTGAATAAACTCCATGCGTACATGATGAGACACCTTCGAGCCATAATGAACATCTCATGGAAAGACAAGATAACCAACATAGAAGTGTTGAAACGAGCTGGTCTACCATCAATGGAGGACATGCTAATACAGATGAATCTGAGATGGCTCAGGCATGTTGCGAGGATGGACCACCAGCGTTCCCCTCGGCAGTTATTCTACTCACAGTTATGTGAGGGCAAACGCAATCAGGGTAGACCAAGGCTCAGATTTAAAGACACTGTAAAAAGAAACTTGAAGAAGTTGGACATAGACAGGAGTTCCTGGCAGTGGAAGGCTAATGACAGAGCTGTGTGGAGGAATCTGATCAGACCTAAATGAAACAGTCATTGTTGCCCATGACAGACTGCTATGATGATGATGATGGCTACAGCTCAAATAGCAGAGTGGCTTAAAGGCAAAGGTTGCTTGCACTGTGGAAGGAACCATTCACATGATGCATGTACCCTTAAGAGTCTTGTAAAGTGTGCAAGCAGTAACATCTCAGTGTGTTACATGATGTTAGTCAGCAGGAACCCTAGGTCTTGATAGTTAACACTACTCCTGACACCATTTACATTGACTGACCAAATCGTCCTCAAAAGGTAATGCTCAAGGCGGTGAAGGTGCACCTGCATAATGCCGAACATTTATTAGAGACCTTTTCTGTACTGAATGATGAGTCAGAGAGAACGGTAATCCTACCTCCTGCAGTCCAACATCTTCATCTGACTAAGGAGCCAGAGACACTCTCACTGAGGACTGTTCGCCATGATCTGATCTACCTGAAGGGGTCTTCAGTTTCCTTTGAGATCTCCCCAGCTTGCAATCCTGAAGTACGGTATAAAATTCATCATGCTTTCACAGCAGACAAACTGGGCCTCTCTGAACACAGTTATCCAGTCAAAGCTCTCATGCAGAAATGTTCACACCTACAGGGGCCGCCACTCTCACAATCAACAAAGCACGTCCATTGGCCCTAATAGGATCAGATTTCCCCCACCTTCTTGTTCCATTACAGCCTGTACATTGCGGTCCACCTGTGGGTCCACTAGCAGTTTGTACATCCCTCGGATGGGCACTACAGGGTCCAACTTCTCTAGTTCATTTCCCTGCTGTGGAACTGCAGTGTCTCTTTACCATGTTCCCATCCACTGAGCTTCTCCAGCATGTGGAACAGCTGCAGAAAGTTGGCACATTGCCCTATGCCAACCTCTTAAACAGCTATACGATCCAAGGAAGACCAGAAAGCTATTGAACTCCTGGAGCAGCGCACAGCCGTAATCGAGGTGAATGGTGTGAAGAGATATGCAACACCTCTGCACCGCAAGGATAATCCTGCCCTATGGGCACCTAAGGCTGAATTACTCCCCCATGTGCTTAATACAGAACATCGAATAGCTAAAAATGAGAAGGAGGTAGAGACTTATTGCCAAGAAATGGAGAAACTGGTGATGGCAGGCTATGTTAAGCAGCTCTCCCCTGAAGCAGTGGACTCTTCCACAGAATTGTGGTATTTACTGCATCATGTAGTGCATCACAATGGCAAAGCAAGGCTTGTCTTCAACTGCTCTTATCAATACAGCAGTCAGTCTTAAACACACAGTTGCTACTTGGGCCCATCTTAGGACTCACATTGCTTGGCATCCTACTCCACTTTTGAGAGCACACAGTGGCTGTAAGTGGAGACATCAAGGCTATGTTTCACCAGATTTGCCTACTGCCAGAAGATAAACCTCTTCTCCACTTCCTTTGGAGGGCCATGAAGAGAGATGAGGAGCCAGCAGTGTTTGAGTAGCAAGTCCTAGCATTCGGGACAATGTGCATCCCATGCTGTGCCATTTATGCTCTACAGAGGCGTGTACGGGAACACAACCAGGGTGAGGAAAACATTCTAGATATTGTTGAAAAAGCCTTCTATGTCGACAACTCTCTGCACAGTGTCACAACTCCAGATGAAGCTAAGCACCTAATTGACTGGATGCAGGAATTGCTTTCTACTGGAGGATTTGAAATTCGGCAGTGGGCCAGCAACTCACTAGCAGTTGTAGAACACCTTTCTGCAGAGGCTAGCGCAGCCAGTACAGAGCTGTGTCTTTCCCAACATAACCAAAATCCAGAAGAACCAGCTCTGGGCCTCCTCTGGGATAGCCTCACCGATCGCCTTGGATATAGACAATGCCCAGTGGAATGTTCCCAGCCCACACTGGGAAATGTCTACAAGGTTATTGTCACGCCGCGCCGCTCATCAGCGGCGCCACCTGCACGCACACCTGCTCGTCATCAGCGGCGAGGGATATAAGCCGCCTCGCCCTGAGCTTCGGCCTGAAGCCATTAGACTTCTCATGCATCGCTGTGAGTTCCTTCACCTTCAGCTATTCTCCCGGGTAAGAAGCTCTTACCTCCTTTTTCTCTCTCGAGTCTGCCCCCCTGTGCACAGGTGGATTCCCCGGCGGCGGACATCGCCTCTCCATCGTCTATTCCTCGCTGCTGCACCGAGCACTCCAGGTGGCTGTCTTCCGGACCTCGTCCTTTGCTGTGCCAGTCATCTGTGCCCTCCAAGTAAGCTCCTCTCTCGCTTGCAAATCTCCTGTGTTGGTGTGTGCCCGTCACCCTTCTCCTTTGCTTTTCCCATAGGGTTGTCCGGCTGTACGGCCTCCTGCCTCTGTGCCCGAAGCAGATGCCGCCACCAACACATTTACATCCCGCAGACACACATTCATTCACTCCTGTTGCTAATAAACTATTTGAACTTCTCTGAGCCTGTGTGTGTGCGTCTCCTGAGCCGTGCATTATGTCAGTACGGCTTCAGCAGAGCGGCTCGGCAGACGGCGGGCTCGCACACCGGTTTTCCACTCTCGAGGCTCGAGTGGATCAGATAGCCTATCAGCAACAGGTGATTTTTAATCAATTGTTAAATTTAACTAACCGGTTGGGCCGCTTGGACCCCCAACAGCCGTTCCCCCCGGCTCGTCAGGGTGGCGCGGCTCCTGCTGCTCCAGTGGCCGTCCAGCAGGCTCCGAGTGCACCGGTTCGGCTCACACCCATTCCAACCCCTGCCCGCTTTAGCGGTAAGCTCGGCGGAGTGCGGGGGTTTATTATGCAGTGTGAGTCCGTTTTCCACCGTGTGCCCGGAGACTTTCCCTCAGATCATAGCCGAATTGGTTATATCGGGAATCTCCTGGAGGGGCGAGCATTAACATGGACCTACGCCGTAATGGCGAGGCCCAGTTATGCCGCCCTCACATATGACCAATTCGTGAGGCGCTTCCTGGAGGTCTTTGACCATTCTCCTACCGAGACGGTCCAGGTCGATCGGCTTCTCGCCCTCCAGCAGGGAAGCCGGTTGGCAGCGGACTACGCGGTCGACTTCCGGGTAGCGGCGGAGGAATTAGGCTGGGAGGAACGCTCCCTCTGCGGCCTTTTCCTCCGCAGTCTCAATGATGATCTGAGGGATGAACTGGCTGGGCGGGATATTCCTGAGACGCTAGCGGAGCTGACATCCTTAGCGATTAGTTTGGACAACAGGCTGCGCGAGCGCTCCTCGGGGCGGAAGTCGTCTTCTTCTCGCCCTCGTGGAGTCTCGCCGCGCCTGTTCCAAGCTCGCCCCCTGGCGGCGCCGCCACCATCGTGCCCCGAGGAGTCGGAGCCGATGGTGACGGGCTGGACAAAGCTTTCCCCTGCGGAGAAACAACGCCGCCGTGAGTTGGATCTCTGCATGTATTGCGGAGGTGACCAACACACGGTGAAGCTTTGCCCACGGAAAGCCAGTCGGTGGGGTCCGCGAGTCACTGTAGGGGGCCTCGCTGATGTCAATCGGTTAAATCCCCTCACTCAATTAAAGCTGCCCATCCGTTTCTGCCACAACCCCATTGGGCATCTCACCCACGCATTGGTGGATTCGGGCGCAGAAGGCAGCTTTATTTCACAAAGCCTGGCAACCCGATTGGGCATCCGCTGCCAGGCGCTCAGAACCCCCATCTCCCTGGTCAACCTCTCTCGTGCCTCCCTTGGGAGAGTTATGCACCAGACCATCCCTGTCCCGGTGATCATCTCTGGTAACCACCGGGAGGAGATAACCTTTCTCGTCCTGCCCAACTCTGTGTCGCCCGTCATCCTGGGGTATCCCTGGCTACGCCTCCACAACCCTGTCCTGGATTGGAAGTCAGCCGGGGTGTCGGCATGGAGCACGTTCTGTATGGGCACCTGTCTTCAGTCTGCTGCCTGCTCTCCGTCCGCTTCTCTCCCTCCTACGGACGCTGCACCCCCGGACCTGTCTCTGGTGCCCCTGGAATTTCACGACCTTGGTATGGTATTCAGCAAGACCAAGGCCATGTCTCTCCCTCCTCATCGGCCCTATGACTGCGCCATCAACCTCCGCCAGGGGGCACCCTTACCTTCTGGTCGGCTCTACAGTCTGTCAGCGCCGGAGAAGGAGACGATGAATGCCTACCTAAAGGAGTCGCTGAGTGCTGGGATAATCCGCCCATCGTCATCACCCGTGGGGGCAGGGTTCTTCTTCGTCGGAAAGAAGGACGGATCCCTCCTTCCCTGCATTGACTATCGGGCTCTAAATGACATCACGGAGAAGGATCGTTACACCCTGCCCCTCATGGACACCGCTTTCCACTCCCTCCAGGGGGCGACCTGGTTCACCAAGCTGGATCTACACAGCGCATACCACCTCGTCCGGATCCGGGAGGGAGATGAGTGGAAGACAGCCTTCCGTACCCCGAACGGCCACTTCGAATACCTGGTAATGCCGTTCGGGTTGACCAACGCTCCTGCCGTCTTTCAGCGCCTCATCGACGTCCTCCGGGACTTCATCGGCCTCTTTGTGTTCGTCTACCTGGACGACATACTCATCTTCTCTAAGTCCAGGGATGAGCACCAGGTCCATGTGAGGCGGGTCCTCCAAAGACTGCTGGAGAACCGGCTCTACGTGAAGGCTGAAAAGTGCGAATTTTATGCTAAGACTACATCCTTCCTGGGATTCATCATCTCTCACGACCAGGTGCGTCCAGACCCAGAGAAGGTGAAGGCGGTGGTAGAGTGGCCTACACCTGCGTCGAGGAAACAGGTGCAACAGTTCGTTGGGTTCGCGAACTTCTACCGCCGCTTTGTCCAAAACTTCAGTACCATCGTCGGACCGCTGACCCGCCTCACGTCCCCTAAGGTCCCGTTCCGGTGGACCGAAGAGGCCGCAGCTGCTTTTCAGGCGCTGAAGGCGGAGTTCTCCTCCTCCCGGGTCCTTCGCCAGGTCGACCCCGCGCTGCAGTGCATCGTGGAGGTGGACGCTTCGGACACATGAGTGGGGGCGGTGCTATCCCAGCGGTCGCCTGACGACAGCGCCAAACGGCCCTGCGCCTTCTTCTCCCAGCACTTGTCCCCGGCGGAGAGGAATTACGACGTGGGGGACAGAGAGCTCCTGGCCATCAAGCTCGCGCTGCAAGAGTGGCGTCACTGGCTAGAGGGGGCGGACCTGCCGTTCGTGGTCCTGACGGACCACAAGAACTTGGAGTACCTTCGATCTGCCAAGCGCCTGAACGCCCGCCAGGCGCGCTGGTCCTTGTTCTTCGCCAGGTTCCAGTTTTCCATCACCTTCAGGCCTGGCTCCAAGAACGGCCTGCCCGACGCCCTCTCTAGGCAATTCGCCCCTGAGGAGTCAGAGGACACGCTCCACACCATCCTACCCAGGTCGTGCGTCGTGGGAGCCATCTCCTGGGACATTGAGAGCAAGATCCGGAAGGCGCAGGAAGTGGAACCTGACCCTGGCGGCAGACCGGTGAGGAGGCTGTTCATGCCATCTGCAGTTCGAGGAGAGGTCATCCACTGGCTACACACCTCCAAGCTCACCTGTCACCCTGGCTCCTCCCGGATGATAAACCTCCTCCAGCGGTCCTTTTGGTGGCCGGGCCTGCGGAGGGATGCTGCCCGCTACGCCCGGGCCTGTCCTATTTGTGCCACCAACAAGTCGGGAAATGCCCCTCCAGCGGGTCTGCTCCAGCCCCTGCCCGTCCCTGGCAGGCCTTGGTCGCACATCGCCTTGGATTTCGTCACCGGACTCCCAGTCTCCAACTCCTATGACACCATCCTGACCATCGTGGACCGCTTCTCCAAGGCGGCACACTTCGTCCCCCTGCGAGGTCTCTCCACTGCCCTGGAGACGGCGGACCTCCTCGTCCAACACGTGGTCAGGCTGCATGGGATTCCAGTGGACGTGGTCTCGGATCGAGGGCCCCAATTTTCCTCTGAGGTTTGGAGGTCGTTTTGCAATGCTTTAGGAGCCAAGGTGAGCCTCTCCTCCAGCCATCACCCCCAATCCAACGGGCAGTGTGAGCGGACCAACCAGGAGCTGGAGGCTGCACTCTGCTGTGTAACGGCATCCAAACCCACGTCCTGGAGTAACCACCTTGCCTGGGTTGAATACGCCCATAATACCGCTCGCTCTTCTGCCACAGGGATGTCCCCCTTCAAGGTGTCCCTGGGTTACGACCCCCCGCTGTTCCCGGCGCAGGAGAGTGAGGTAACTGTCCCCTCAGTACGGGCGCATCTCAGGCAGTTCCGCTCCATCTGGGCATCAGCGCGCAATGCGCTTTTACGAACGGCAGAGCACAACAGAGCCATGGCGGACCGGCACAGAAGACCTGCCCCGGCGTACAGGGTTGGGCAGCGAGTCTACGTGTCGACCCGGGACGTTACCCTAAAAGGCGAGAGGAGGAAGCTGGCACAGCGCTTCGTGGGCCCCTATCCCATCACCAGGATTGTCAACCCGGTGGCTGTGCGTGTAGCTATTCCCCCCTCCCTCCGCATCCACCCCACCTTCCATGTGTCCAAGGTGAAACTGGCAGTCTCCGATCCCCTTTGCCCTCCTCCTGCTGGCCAACCCGCGCCCCAGATGATTGGTGGCCATCCGGCCTGGCCCGTCTCCTCCATCCTGGACTCCCGGTGCCGGGGTCATGGGTTGCAGTACCTGGTGGACTGTGAGGGCTATGGGCCTGACCATCGACAGTGGGTACCCCCGTCGTCTGTGTTGGACCCATCGCTCATCGCGGATTTCCACCGAGCGCACCCAGGAAAGCCATCGCCAGGAGGCGCTGCTAGAGGGGGGAGTACTGTCACGCCGCGCCGCTCATCAGCGGCGCCACCTGCACGCACACCTGCTCGTCATCAGCGGCGAGGGATATAAGCCGCCTCGCCCTGAGCTCCGGCCTGAAGCCGTTAGACTTCTCATGCATCGCTGTGAGTTCCTTCACCTTCAGCTATTCTCCCGGGTAAGAAGCTCTTACCTCCTTTTTCTCTCTCGAGTCTGCCCCCCTGTGCACAGGTGGATTCCCCGGCGGCGGACATCACCTCTCCATCGCCTATTCCTCGCTGCTGCACCGAGCACTCCAGGTGGCTGTCTTCCGGACCTTGTCCTTTGCTGTGCCAGTCATCTGTGCCCTCCAAGTAAGCTCCTCTCTCGCTTGCAAATCTCCTGTGTTGGTGTGTGCCCGTCACCCTTCTCCTTTGCTTTTCCCATAGGGTTGTCCGGCTGTACGGCCTCCTGCCTCTGTGCCCGAAGCAGACGCCGCCACCAACACATTTACATCCCGCAGACACACATTCATTCACTCCTGTTGCTAATAAACTATTTGAACTTCTCTGAGCCTGTGTGTGTGCGCATCTCCTGAGCCGTGCGTTATGTCAGTTATGGCTTCTCAATTTGAGCCACTGGGCTTTCTCATCCCATTCTCGACCCGACCCAAAATCCTTGTCCAAGATCTTTGGAAAGCAGGAATAGGCTGGGATGAAAAAATTCACCCTGAAGCCCTATTGGATGGTTGGAAACAGTGGGTGGAGGAATTAGTAGACTTACCAAAGGTGGAAATGCCGAGATATGTTGTCCCCCCAGGCTCAGACACAAACAGCATCAAGCAGGAGGCTCATGTCTCCATGCCAAATCTCCATGCCACAACTAGAACTCTGTGCAGCCCTCGCAGGAGCACAACTGGCTTAACTCCTAAGTATGGCGCTATCAATCTCCGCAACTGATATCACCCTATGGTCAGACTCCACAACAGTTCTGAGGTGGATCCAATCAGATTTATGTCGCTGTAAGGTCTTTGTTGGCACACGGATTGCTGAAATACAAGATCTGACTGAGGAGTCGACCTGGAGATACATCACCACTACAAACAACCCTGCAGATGACCTCACCTATAGCAAGACTATAAAGGAGCTGAGTAAACCTAACCGCTGGAGCCACGGGCCACCATTTCTTTTTGATTCCCCAGAAACCTGGCCAACACTGCAGATTGAAGCAGCCGAAGAGGGAAGCAAGGAGGAACTCCGAAAGACTGTGTTCTTTGGAGCCACTACTAGCAGTGAGCCAAACACTGTGCCCATCTGTGACACCAACAGCTGGGACGAACTCATCAAGGCTGCCCATTGGTCCCTTCACGGGGCATCCACCGACCAAGATAATCCTGCTATGACTGCTGCTGATGCATTAGCTGCTGAAATGTATCTCCTGAAACAGACACAGAGGGAAAGTTTTCCAGAAGATGTACAAGCCCTAGCTTTGGGTAAGTCCATCTCAAGGCAAAGCCGTTTGATTATACTCGCTCCCGAGTACGACATGGCAGTTGGGCTGACAAGAGTTGGAGGACGACTTCGGAGAGCTGACGGCCCAGATCCAGACACTATCCGCCATCAGTGTGTGAATGTGTGTGTGAATGGGTGGATAGCAGGATCTGTAAAGCGCTTTGGTCATCTAGAGATGAGAATAAAAGCGCAATATAAGTGAATGCCATTTTACCATTTACTATGCATCCTGTGGTTATGGATCCCAACCACTAGGTAACAAAACTCCTTATTCAAGAATATGACCGTCAGCTACTGTATCCTGGCTCTGAGTGATTGTTTGGTGAGATAAAGAGGAAGTATTGGATCCTTCGTGGAAGGGAGTCTGTCAGACAACATCAGCGCAGCTGTGCAGAGTGTCAAAGGTGGCGAGCTAATCCGGAGATTCCACAGATGGCAAATTTGCCCCCCGCAAGGCTTCTTCTGTATAAACCACCCTTTTGGTCAACGGGAGTAGATTGCTTTGGTCCTTAAAACATCAAAGTTGGATGTAGTTGTTGTAGTAGTTAAATACTGTAACTACTACAACTCCTTCTATTGATGTCTGTCTTGATGAGTTTACTCCAATCGACCTTTGTGAGTTAGACAAAATAGTTTCCTCATCCAAACCTTCAACTTGTCTTTTAGACCCTATTCCTACCAGGTTATTTAAAGAAGTCTTCCCACTTATTGGTAGCTTTATTCTTCATATAATCAATTCTTCATTAACTTTAGGCCATGTACCGCAGGCTTTTAAAACGGCTGTAATTAAACCCTTACTCAAAAAGCCAACGCTAGATCCAGGAGCTTTAGCTAACTATAGACCAATCTCTAATCTCCCTTTCATTTCAAAAATCTTAGAAAGAGTTGTTGCTACGCAATTATTTGACCACCTGCAGGGAAATGGTTTACTTGAAGAGTTTCAATCTGGGTTTAGAATCCATCATAGTACTGAAACAGCCTTAGCGAAGGTCACTAACGACCTCCTCATTGCATCTGATCATGGACTAGTTTCTGTTCTTGTCCTTTTAGACCTTAGTGCAGCTTTTGATACTATCGATCATAATATTCTACTTGATAGATTAGAACACTATGCTGGACTTAATGGAACTTCGTTGCAATGGTTTAGATCTTATCTGATAGGTTCCAGTTTGTTCATGTAAATAATGAGTTTTCTTTCAACTCAAAGCTTAGTCATGGAGTTCCACAGGGATCTGTGCTAGGCCCTACTCTTTTTAGTTTATATATGCTTCCGTTAGGCAACATTATTAGAAAGCACTGTATACATTTTCATTGTTATGCAGATGACACACAATTATACCTGTCAATGAAGCCAGATGATAGTAATCAATTAGCCAAGTTAGAAGCCTGTCTTAAGGAAATCAAAGCTTGGATGACTTGTAATTTCCTGCTATTAAATTCAGATAAGACTGAAGTCATTCTTGTTGGTCCAAAAAACCTTAGAAATTCCTTTCCAAATCAAACTTTCAGTTTGGATGCGGTTACTCTTTCTCTTAATAGCTCTGTGAGGAACCTTGGAGTTATTTTTGATCAGGATTTGTCCTTCAATTCACATATTAAATTTGTTTCTAAGACTGCCTTCTATCATTTGCGTAATATTGCCAAGATTAGGAGCATCTTGTCTCAGAGTGATGCTGAGAAACTGAGCCACGCTTTTGTTAGCTCGAGATTAGATTATTGTAATTCTTTATTATCAGGCTGTCCTAAAACATCTTTAAAAAGTCTTCAGCTGATCCAAAATGCTGCAGCAAGAGTTTTAACAGGTACTAGAAAGAGAGATCATATCTCTCCGGTTCTGGCCTCCCTTCATTGGCTTCCCATAGAGTTTAGAATTAAGTTTAAAATCCTTCTTCTTACTTACAAAGCTCTAAACAATCAGGCTCCTTTTTATTTCAAAGATCTGATACTACCGTATTATCCTAACAGAGCACTACGCTCCCAAAATGCAGGATTACTTGTAATACCTAGAATCTCCAAAAGTACAATGGGAGGCAGAGCCTTCAGTTATCAAGCTCCTCTCCTGTGGAATCAGCTGCCAATCTGGATTCGGGAGTCAGACTCGATCTCTGTTTTTAAGAATAGGGCTAAAACCTACCTTTTTGATATAGCCTACAATTAGGGAGGGATCATGTGTTTCTGAACCCTCCCTTAGTTATGCTGCTAATAGGTTTTGTCAGCTGGGGGACCTCCAGTAATGCACTGGGCCTCACTCCTTTCCTCACTCTCTATGAAATATTTTTTTTTGCTGGTCATTAACATTTGTTTGTTCTCTCCCATAGATTGAGTCCCCATCGTGCTGTTTGCTCTCTACATGTCTGTTCTTTTCTTTTTCTCTATCCCCTCACCCCCCAGCCAGTCGCAGCAGATGACTGCCCCTCCCTGAGCCTGGTTCTGCTGGAGGTTTCTTCCTGTTAAAAGGGAGTTTTTCCCTCTCCACCGTCGCCAAGTGCTTGCTCACAGGGGATCGCCTGATTGCTGGGGTCTTTCTGCAACTGTGGGGGTTCCCCCCTACAGTTGATAGTGCTATGAGATGACTGTTGTTGTGAAATGGCACTATATAAATAAAGTTAGGATGCCAAACAGAGAAGCGATGGGCATAATTTTTAAATGCATGACAACAAGGTGTGTGCATCTTGACCTGTTGAACATCCTGGATACCGATGCCTTCCTGATGGCTCTAAGGCGGTTCATTGCACGCCATGGTAGTCCATTTGAGATCCTAGCCGACAGAAGAACAAACTTCAGAGGTGGACCCGCCGAACTTCAATCTAGTTTTTCTGCTCTTGAAGCCCCTATTAAAGAGCAGCTGGCAGGACAGAAAATTGAATTCCAGTTCAATCCTTCAAGCTCACCACACTTTGGGGGAACCTGGGAGCGAGAGGTAAAATCTGTGAAGTCAGCTCTTCAGGTTGTGCTGGGTAACCAAACAGTCATGTAGACAGTTATGCAGGCCATGTTGACCGAAGTATAGGGAATCCTTAATGCCAAGCACCTGGGCTATATCTCTTCCGTCGTGGGAGATCCTGATCCAGTCACACTAAACTTACTACTCATGGGACGTCATGATGCATCACTCCCACAAGCTGTCTATGCATCCAGTGGCCTACTGGGAAGAAGACAGAGATGCCATAGTCAGACTCTGGCAGACCATTTCTGGTCTAGCTTCATTCGTCACCACCTGCCCGACCTGCAGAAGTGACAGAAGTGGCTGAGAGACACAATTTGACAAATGGGTAAGTTGTGATGATGGTGGTTGATTCCCAGCTACCTCAAGCTCAGTGGCCCATGGGACACGTGGTCAAGGTCTGCCCAGGCATATATGGTTGTGTAAGAGCCGCCGAAGTGAGGATAAAGGGACAGACATACCTTCGACCTGTTGCTTGTCTGATCAAACTTTCAGCGTGGAAGGATGATGAGGACAGTAAGCAAGATAATGTATAGACTTTCTTCTGAGATGCAAATTTATTGCTTAAATTTGGGGGTGGCTATGTCATTAAGTCTAATGTGTTTTTAGTCTGTTCTTAGGACTTGGTTACAAAGCATCCTTTTTTGTTTCATCCCAGTTGCCATAGCTCCTTACCTCATATGTATTTTTTTTTTTTTTTTTTGCCTGTTCCTCACCTTCATTTATGCCATGTCATGCTGCACATTGTCAGTGGGTGTCTGCCCGTGCATTTATGCACAAATGTAAGTCAAGCCTCTTCTTATCTCTTGTTATCAGTCTTTGCAGTGTGTTTGGATTATTTCTGGTTTAAAGTTCTGTGAAAGTTAAGAAGTAACATAATAGCTTCCATAGTTCATTTTATACAGTTGTTGGGCCTTTGTTGGAGTGTCATCGTGTGTGATATGCATATATTAATCAGAATTTGTATGATTTGACCGTGTTTTGTCAGTTAATTGGTGCATAATCATGTGGCCCTTTGATCTTTGTTGCTGCTCTGGCATGTGATAAGATAAGATAAGATAAGATAAGATAAGCCTTTATTAGTCCCACAACGGGGAAATTCCAGGATTGCAACAGCACAGGGATAGCAACACTCAGAGCAACAATCAGAAGGCAAGAAAAAAAAAAAAAAAAAAAAAAAAAAACAAGCAAGCAAGAGCAGCTAATATACATATGTACATATTACTATAAAATATATATATACACACACACACACACACACAGACACACAGTGCAGAGCATTGTAGCTTGATGGAATAAATATATGAATATATGAACACACAGTGCAGAGCATTGTAGCTAGATGGAATAAATATGTAAATATATAAACACCCACAGTACGGAGCATTGCAGCTAGGTGGAATAAATATGCAAGTATATAAACACACACAGTGCGGAGCAATGTAGCTAGATGGAATAATATGTAGATATATAAAAACACAGTGCGGAGCATTGTAGCTAGATGGAATAAATATATAGATATATAAATATAAACACACCCAGTGCTGAGCATTGTAGCTAGATGGAATAAATATATAGATATATAAATATAAACACACCCAGTGCAGAGCATTGTAGCTAGATGGAATAAATATGTAAATATATAAACACACACAGTGCAGAGCATTGTTGCTAGGTGGGATGAAACAGCATAACCGTCTATTTAGTTATCCTACATGGTATGATTATGTGCCCATACATATTCTCACCCTCCATAGCGACCGGTATGTTCCTAGTTGTATGCCGGAGAGGACCATTGTGTAAGTCTATTGCATCTTTTGCATTCAGAAAAAACTATTAGTTTGTTACGTCTTTTTGCTATCTCTGCGAGCAGCCCTGCTTAGGTTGTACAGTCTGACAGCCGTTGGTAGGAAGGACCTACGAAACCTCTCGGTTGTGCACCTGGGATGATGTAGTCTGCTGCTAAATGAGCTCCTCAGTGCATCCAGTATGTCCTGCATAGGGTGGAACTCGGACTCCAGCAGAGATGACAGTTTAGCCACCGTCCTTCTCTCTCCTATCTCCTCCATCGGATCAAGGCGTTGCCCAAGGACAGAGCTAGCTTTCTTAATCAGTTTGTTCAGTCTCTTCCTATCGGCTGCAGTAATGCCACTGCCCCAGCAGACCACTCCAAAAGTGATGGCTGATGCCACCACCGTGTCATAGAATGACTTCAGCAGCGCCCCTTGTACACCAAAAGACCTGAGTCTCCTCAGCAGGAACAGCCTGCGCTGTCCCTTCTTGTAGAGTGCGTCAGTATTGTGTGACCAGTCTAGTTTATTGTTCAGATGAATACCCAGGTACTTGTAGGATGTCACCATCTCGATGTCTGTTCCCTGTATATTTACTGGTGCTGTGAGGGGCTGCCCATGCCTGCGGCAGTCCACCACCAGCTCCTTAGTTTTCCTCGCGTTGATCTGGAGGCAGTTCCGATGGCACCAGTCCACAAAGTCCTGGATAAGCCCTCTGTACTCAGCTTCATCTCCGCTGGAGATGAGACCAACGATCGCAGAGTCATCAGAGAACTTCTGTAGATGGCAATGTGTTGTGTTGTGTGAGAAGTCCGCAGTATAAAGAGTGAACAGGAAGGGAGCCAGCACCGTTCCCTGGGGGGCCCCCGTGCTACTGATGATCGTGTCGGACACACAGTCCCGGGTTCTCACAAACTGAGGCCGGTTCGTGAGGTAGTCCAGGATCCATGATGACAGATGCTGGTCCACCCCTGCGCGCAGCAGCTTGTCCTTCAGGATCATCGGTTGGATGGTGTTGAAAGCACTGGAGAAGTCAAAGAACATGATCCTCACCATATTCCCGGGCTTCTCCAGGTGGGACAGAGAACGGTGAAGGAGGAAGATCACCGCATCCTCCACCCCAATGCCATGCTGGTAGGCGAACTGGAGTGGATCCATCGCTGGTTCCACCAGGGGGCGGAGATGAGCAAGGAGCAGTCTCTCCAGGGTCTTCATCAAGTGGGACGTCAAGGCCACCGGTCTGAAGCTGTTCAGGTCTTTGGGGTGGGAAGTTTTTGGTACAGGTACCACACAAGATGTTTTCCACAGCTGTGGTACCCTCCCCAGTTTCAGGCTCATGTTGAAGATATACGTCACAATCCCACACAGCTGGTCTGCACAGGACTTGAGGAGCTTTGCGCTGATGCCGTCCGGTCCCGACGCCTTCCTCGCCTTGATCTTCCTCAGCTCCGTCCTCACCTGGGTCTTGGTCAGGGTCAGGATGGGGGGCTGTGTGTTGGGAGTGGGGGGGGTGTCGGTGGAGTGGGGAGTGGGCAGCAGGACTTGATTTCTTAGTGGCAGCAGTGGTTGTTGTGCAGACAGGGGGGAGGGCGGTTGGTCAAATCTATTGAAAAACAGATTCAGGTTGTTCGCCCACTCCCTGCCCCCCGTGGCCTGGGGGGAGGTATTCTGGAGCCCCGAGATGGTTTTGAGGTTTCTCCAGACCCCGCTGATGTCGCTCTGTTGCAGCTTGTCCTCCATCTTCTTCCTGAAGCTGTCCTTGCCTTCTCTGATCTTTCTCCTCAGCTCCCTCTGTACGGACTTCAGCATCTCTCTGTTCCCCGACCTGAAGATCCTCTTCTTCTCTCTCAGAAGTGTTTTTATCTCAGGGTTGATCCAGGGTTTGTTGTTTGAGTGACGCCGTATGGTCTTGGTGGGAACGGATTTGTCCACACAGAAGCTGAGGTAGCCCGTGAAGGTGTGAATGAGGCCATCGATGTCCTCACCATGTGGATCGCAGAGCTGCTTCCAGGCAGTGGCTTCAAAACAGTCCTTTAGAGTGTCCATTGTCTCCTCAGACCATAACTCCACAGTGTGCATGGCCGGAGGTTGTCTGTGCACTAGGGGTTTGTACACCGGTCGGAGATGAACCAAGTTGTGATCCGATCTCCCAAGTGGGGGGAGTTGTGATGAGGTGTACGCCTCCTTAGTGTTTGCGTAGAACAAATCCAGTGTTTTATTGTCTCTAGTGTGGCATGTGACATACTGGGTGAAAGTGGGCAGAATGGGAGACAGTGAAACGTGGTTGAAATCGCCTGAGATGAGGAGAAGAGCATCTGGGTGTTCTGTCTGCAGCCTGCTGGTAACTGAATGGATGACGTCACGCGCTGTCCCAGCGTTCGCCGTCGGATTTGCATAAACAACAATGCAGATCACGTGTGAGTGTTCTCTCGGGAGATATGTAGGCCTCATGCTAACAGCTAGCAACTCAATGTCTTTGCTGCAGTGTCGTTGTTTAACAGTGATATGTCCCGGTCTACACCAGTTGTTGTTAACATACATTATCACTCCACCGCCCCTAGTTTTGCCACTCTCTGGTGTTCGGTCAGCTCGTATCATGTGAAAACCCTCCAGCTCAATGTTAGCATCTGCTGCTAGTTCAGTTAGCCACGTCTCAGTAAACAAAAGGAGAGAGCACTCCCGGTAAGTGCTATCATAACGGGAGATAGCCGCTAGCTCATCTAACTTTCCCAGTATCGACCGTACATTTCCCATGACAACAGATGGAAGGGAGGGTCTGTACCTTATATTTTTTGTCCTCCGCCTTACTCCAGCCCGGCAGCCGCGGCGTTTTCACCTCAGTTCTCTCGGTATGTCGAGTTTTTCCAGTGGGACCGGGTGGCGGTTAAATGCTAGCAGCTCTTCCCTGTTGTATCGAATCCTGCTATAAACAGTGGCTCCGTCCACCGGCTCAGGAGACATTTGGGACGATCTGTGTGTCCGTGATATAAGTGGGGTGAAAAAAAAAGTGATCAAAAGAGAGAGGAAGGGAAAAAAACTCGGAATCGAGCCGCTGTTGCAAAAGGCAGCCGACTGGTGTGGCACCGAGAGAAGATGGTTCTGGTGCTGCATTGCCCCATTTTGCAATCTGTCTCTCTGAGTCCTCACTTTCTGACCGGAGTCCCTGTCTTCAATAGTAATTATCAAGCCAGCATCCCAGAGATACCCAATCTCTATTACAGGGGGCAATCACTTTTTCACACAGGGCCATGCAGGATTGGATTTTCAGGACCAGGCGCTCAAAGGACTTCATGCTCACCTCTGTAGTCATGAAGTCCTTTGAGCGCCTGGTCCTGCCCCACCTCAAGTCCATCACCACTCCCCTCCTGGACCCGCTGCAGTTTGCCTACCGAGCCAACAGGTCTGTGGACGACGCAGTCAACCTGGCCCTCCACTCCATCCTGTAGCACCTGGACTCCCCGGGAACCTACGCCAGGATCCTGTTTGTGGACTTCAGCTCTGCATTCAACACCATCCGCCCTGCTCTGCTCCAGGACAAGCTGTCCCTGCTCGGCGTGCCTGACTCCCTCTGCAGGTGGATCACCGACTTCCTGACGGACCGGAGGCAGCATGTGCGGCTGGGGAAGACTGTCTCTGACTCTGTCAGCATCAGCACTGGATCACCCCAGGGCTGTGTACTTTCCCCCCTACTCTTCTCCCTTTATACCAACTCCTGCACCTCCAGCCACCAGTCTGTTAAGCTGATCAAGTTTGCAGACGACATCACCCTCATCGGGCTCATCTCCAATGGCGATGAGTCCATCTACAGGAGAGAGGTAGCCCAGCTGGCGTCCTGGTGCAGCCACAACAACCTGCAGCTGAACGCTCTGAAGACAGTGGAGATGATCGTGGACTTCAGGAAAGTCACAACCCCTCTGACCCCCTCACCCTCACAGGCTCTCCCATCACCACTGCAGATTCCTTCCGCTTCTTGGGCACCACCATCACCCGGGACCTCAAATGGGAGCCGACCATCAGCTCCCTCATCAAAAAGGCCCAGCAGAGGATGTTCTTCCTGCGGCAGCTGAGGAGGCTCAAGCTACCCACCAAGATGTTAGTGCAGTTCTACACAGCCATCATCGAGTCCATCCTCACCACCTCCATAACCGTGTGGTACGCAGGAGCCACTGCCAGGGACAGACTAAGGCTGCAGCGCGTCGTGCGCACTGCTGAGAAGGTGATCGGCTGCAAGCTCCCATCTCTCCAGGACCTGTACATCTCCAGGACCCGGAGGCGTGCAGGCCGGATCATAGCCGATCCTTCACACCCTGGTCACGTACTGTTTGCCCCCCTCCCCTCAGGTAGAAGACTTCGGTCCATTCAGACTAAAATCTCCCGGCACATGAACAGCTTCTTCCCCTCTGCCATCAGACTGCTGAACACTAAGTGACTTATTGACTCTCGTGCACTAAGTACAGCAGCTCAACCAGACTCATGTCAATCATCACTGTTTCTGTTGCATTACCGTCTGCACTATGTGGTACTCCACAATATCTGCTGCTCGCTTATATATCTAAAAACATTGACTAGTATTACTCATTCTTATTCTACACTTATTGCATGTATAGTTTTTTATTTCTTTTATCTTATCATGTTTAATGTTGCAGCATTGCACCGAGACAAATTCCTAGTTTGTGTACAACATGAACAATGGCAATAAATCTGATTCTGATTCTGATTTTTTCCCCTTAATAATAAACACCTTCATTTAAAAACTGCATTTTGTGTTTACTTGTGTTATCTTTGTTTAATATTTAAATTTGTTTGATTATCTGAAACATTTAAGTGTGACAAACATAAAAAATAAGAGAAATCAGGAAGGAGGCAAACACTTTTTCACGCCAACGTTCCTTAGCATTCACTGCTTCGTGAGATACGGGGAAAATTTCCCAAAGAAACACTGCTGCAAAGGACATTTTTGTCATGTTGACAGTTTTCCTTTTGGACACACAACTTTTCATGTTCTGTTTGTGCTACCTAAGTTACTAGCACAATTTTAATGAGAGTTTTCAGTCTGAATGTAGTTTTTACAAGGAGATCCTGCAGCATCTGCACCACAGGAAACATCTGCAAACCCCAGCAGTCCTCATGAGTGAAGTCAGAAGAATGCCAACGCTGTTAGTGCTGTTCTCAGGTGTGTTGTGTGAATTATTTAATGGTCCAGCAGACCTCTGTCAGTCTCTGTATCTGTTCAGATGACTAACACTTTTTACGTTCTGTCTTTGTCAGACCTACACCCTCACTGATCTGCGTCATAGTTTTGGAAAAAAGAAAAACTCTTTAAAAGCTGGTAATTTAATGGTGATTTTATGGCTCTACTTAATCTGTGTAGCATATTTGGTACATTTATTTAGTATTTGGGAAAACTTTATCTGCTAAGGCTTGGTTTTTCCTTCAGCTCCCCCTGATTGTGAAGGGCACGGTGTTCCTTTTTATTCCCATCTGCCATTGATGATTTGAATCAAGCACTCTACACAGACTGCTATTAATTTAAAGGAGTATCCAACAGCAGATGCCAGTCTTCATGAAATGCTAACTTGAAAAGTCATACGTTCATAAGACAAGACCTAAATCAATACCTGCTGCATTTCATGCCATATGCTGCAATAGTCCTCCTCTTAATTTCAGTTTCATTCTTGCTTTTTAGTTTAGCTGTGAACAAGCTTGTGTGTAGAGGAGCATTCCCACACAGTGACCTCTTTTCTGAGGACACTTTCTCTTGCAGATGATTTCAATTTAAATCCCAACTCCCTTTAGCTTCACAGGAGGGCGAAAAAAGCTTTAAAATCACCCCCTTGGTCCAATGAAGAAGAAAAAAAATCACTCTTGTATTCCTTTTATCTCACTCCCTGGCCACAGTGGAGACCTCAGCCTTTTCGCATATACATGCAGACACTTTGACGAGATCTCCACAGATCCATCTGACATGATGCAACATGAACTGGAAAACAGATGTACCCGGACTGACCCGCAGAAACCTTTTACTAGCTTTCCACTACCAGACTTTCCCCATGTATCTGTTTAAATTCACATAGAAAGGAAGGTGTCAATGATTGGGCCTCTCAGCTTGATTTAGAAGAGTGCAGCTTTGTGAGCTGCGGGAGTGTTGATTGGAATCATTTGGGGACATTTTCGGAGAAGAGAAAAAAAAAAAAAAAAGATTTGCATTTCTCCTCAAGTGACCCCAGAAAGTAACAACTCCACTGTCATAATCTCCAGTGTTGTCTGTCTTTGTCTCTCAGTGTCCTGTGGTTTGATTATATGAAACTAAGAGAAAATGACAATAGATGTTTTTACCAGCAGGCATTGTGACCTACAGTTTTGTTTTGGGAAAAAAGTGATTAGTGATTAATGATTGTGAAAATAACATGAAATGGCATGGTGGAGTGTTATGGCTGTAATGCGTTTAAAGTAGACCCTTGAGGTGAGCCAACTGGTCCAGTGATGTAAAGACAATAATCTTTTCCTGAACATGGGAAAAACCAAGGAGATTGTGGTCAACTTCTGGAGAGAACACACACAGCATCCTCCTCTGATCATCGACGGAGCAGCTGTGGAGAGGGTGAGCAGCACCAAGCAGCACATCTCTGGTCAATAACACCACATCACTAGCCAAGAAGGCTCAAACTCACCTTTATTTCCTCCGCAAACTGAGGAGAGCATGAGTCCCACCCCCCATCATGTGCTCATTCTATCGGGCGACCATTGAGAGCATCCTCACAAGCTGCATTACTGTGTGGTACAGAAGCTGCTCTGCCTCCTGTCGGAAGATTCTACAATGCACAGTGAATGCAGCCAGCAAGATTATCGGTGCCCTTCTGCCCTCCCTCATAGACATTTACCACACTCGCCTCACCCGCAGAGCCATCAGCATTGCAGGTGACACCTCCCACTGCTCACACACCCTCTTCAGCCTCCTGCCCTCAGGGAGAAGGTACCAGAGCATCTGGGCCCACTCCACAAGACTGTTAAACAACTTCATTCACCAGGCTGTCAGGACTCTGAATTCTGCCCAATCCCCCCCACCCCTGGACTGTAACACACTCCATCCATCCATCTTCTTCCGCTTAATCCTTTTCGGGTCGCGGGGGGGGCTGGAGCCTATCCCAGCATCTTTGGGCGAGAGGCAGGGTACACCCTGGACAGATTGCCAGTCCATCACAGGGCCAACACAGAGAGACAGACAACCATTCACTCTCATACCTAAGGACAATTTAACACGCTCATTCACACAAAAACTCTCCCTCAGCTGCACAGAAAAACTCAGTACACCAACAGTATTACATCTGCTGCTGTATGTCTTTGCACCTTACTACAACCATTTGCCCTAATGTCACATCAGCTGCTGTTTGTTATTGCACTACTGATCATGTGCATTTCAAACTGTCACTGTTTGCATCTCCTTTGCCGCATTGACTTTGCACTATGGGTATTACTGTACATAGGATTGCTGTGGTTTTTTTTATCTTTATTTGCACTATGGGTGTCATAAAGGAAGAAATACTCCAAACATATATACAAGATGACATGTAAAATCACATAAGGATTGTCATATCCAGTCTGTGTTGTGTTGTTGCTTAGTTTTTTTGTCACATTTTGTCTTAGCTATGTTCCGAATTGTAATCGCTTTTGTTTTGTTTTTCTTTTGAATTCTTGGATGGAATATGGGTGAGCAATATAAGCTGCGGCTTCAGCCATCACCCATTTCGGATAACTTATGTTGAACTGTATAATCAGAGGAGTTATTGTTAATTTGACCTTGTTGGATTTTTTTACCCTTTGTTATATTATTCTGTTTCTTTTTAATCTTTACTTTTAATCTATCCGAAATAAAGATTCATTCATTCAGTCAGTCAGTCAGTCATTATTGTCCATAGACTGCTGCTGTTGTTTTCATCTTTATTCCTTCTTTTTCTTATATTACCACACTACTAAGAGAGAGAAACGGCATTTTGATTCTCCTGTATGTCCTGTATACATAGAGTATTGACAATAAAAATCTTTGAATCTTGAAAATGACTTTACCCTAAATTGTACTTAATGCATGTTATACAACACTTAATTCTGATTTCTCAGTGTTGATGATGAAGCAAAATGTCACTCTGTCTGTGCAGCGCCTTATACATACAGTAACTTATTAATTAGCTTAACTGCTGTTTACAAGACAAGAGACAGCCCTCAGAATAAGGATGTGATAGTCCCAATCCAGATGTTTTTTCTCCATTTCTTCAGCATTGCTTCCTTATAGTCCACTCTAAAATGAGTTGCTGCATAATTTCTGTTGTCACAGCCTATAGTTTCTATTCAAATCTTACAATACAATGTGCTCCTCTGACTCTTCATTTAATCTGAAAGTACCAGGAAGAAGCAGGTAAAATGCGTGGAATTGTGCTAACTTAAAATAGTGTCTCACTGGGCTGTGACAGCTTGCATCTAGTTGGAGAAATGCACTTGTGAGGCAGTTTCCAAAATGTCTCCAAACATTTGTGGGTGTTTGCAATTTCCTCTCATGAGTCGCAGGGCTTCACTGTCCTGTCACGTGAGTTTTCAACATGTTCAAAAAATTTGGGCGGTAAATTTTCTCTCAAAATAGTCACAGAGTCGACTTCCGGTCTGGACGCCATGGCGACTGCAGCTTAACACTGAAGCTCTCAGACCCAATCCAAGATAACACCTTGAAAATCAAACTTAACGGATTTTTGGAGGAGTGAAAATCAAAAGACAAAATCATCATGTCTAAAGGAAAACAGAAGAAACTGAAATTCACCAGGCCAGGACACGTATCGGCCGGAGAATCTGAACTGGAAGATCTCCGTTCAGAAGACGAGGAACTGGTGGTAGCTAACAAAAAGGTTAGCCTGAAATCACTATTTGAAGAGCTACGACGATTTCGCCGAGAGGTTACGGCCGAATTTCGGGAATTCAGAGAAGAATTGAAAAGGACAAACAGCAGAGTGGACCAGGCCGAGAACCGAATCTTGGAAACAGAGGAACGAATAAAAGTGCTCGAAGATTCTGTGCTGGACCTACGCAAAAGACAAGCATCTATAGAGGCTAAGCTAGCCAACCAAGAAGGAAGAGAGAGAAGAGACAATATAAGAATTCATAGTCTGATAGAAGGAGCCGAAAACGGTTTTAACTCAATGGCAGAATGCGTGGAATCTTTACTAAGAGAGAAATTGGATATTCCACAAACCACCGACTTAAACATAGAAAAGGCGCATCGTTCATTAGCCGCTAGGCCAGCGGCGGAAGCGCCCCCACGTTCGGTGTTGGTAAGATTTTCCAATTTCAAAATAAAACAAGAGGTGGTAAGACTGGCTTGGCAGAAAAAAGGATTTATGCACCAGGAGAGAAAAGTCTTCGTGGAACACGATTACGCCCCGGAGGTTCTTAAAAAGCGCAGGGAATACAATGACGCGAAAAAGGTGCTAAGAGAGAAGAAACTGCGCTTTCAGACGCCATTTCCTGCGAAGTTAAGGGTCTTCTACGGTGAAGAAACATGTCTCTATAATTCGGCGGAAGAAGCAACAGCTGACATGGCGAGAAGAGGGCTCCCGGTAACGGTATTTAAACCCGCAGCAGACCCGAGTGAGAAGATCAAAGCGCAAACATGGACAACACAAAGACCTTCAAAATCCACGGGCCAGCAGCGGGAAACCCAGCGCCAGAGCGTCGCGGATAAACTGTCCGTTTTCAGGTTGGATTTGCGACCTTTTTTTTTTTTTTTTTTTTAATCAATCTGCACATCCAACCCCCCTCATACAAGGTAACAAACATTAAAGGAGATGCGTATTCAGCATGTGGTAAAACATTTCATGGAACAGTCATAATATTTGAAACAAATAAGTCTTTTTAATTAAAAAAAAAAAAACTTGTTAAAATAGAAATGTGACAATAATCCACATGTTCTCCTCATACTAACAAATACTGTTTTTGCGTGAATGTTTGATGTGATGGGGGTGGGAGGGTGCACACAATTTCACAGAGTATAGGCATAAAAGGAAAAAAAAAAATCATTACAAGTTCGGATTGGGTTCTGAAACTCACGTTAAAAGCATGGGACAACTTACAGGGGTAAGAGAGGGCCCGCAACACGTAACAGAGTTTGAGGAATTCCCCTCAGAGCCTTCACTCTATCAAGGCTCTTCCAGGGTCTTTAAAAAGACCTCAGCTCAGGAAGTTCTTTTGACAGTTTTTTGTTTTAAAGTTTTATACACTATGTTCTTAATGTTTTTCTTGTTCTTAATGTTCTTTCAGTTTCTGAGTAGCACAAAAGAGGGCCACCACACAGTTATACTAAACAAAACAACACAATGGAGAAACAGGGTGTAACCAAAATAATTTCATATAATGTAAAAGGAATCCTGAATCCAGTTAAAAGATCCAAGATTCTAGGCAAAATGAAAAAAGACAAAGCAGGAATAATATTTTTACAAGAAACCCACCTAACAGACGTGGAGCACACTAAACTCAGTAGACAAGGGTTTAAAATGATCTCTTCATCTTCATATAAATCAGGGAGGAGGAGGGGAGTAGCGACATTGATATCAACCAAAATTACATTTGAAGAAAAATCAGAACACAAAGATAAAGAAGGGAGATACAGTTTGGTAACTGGGCGGCTAGAGGGAGAAGATATCACCCTGCTGAATGTGTATGCTCCCCCAGGGGCTAACTGGAAATTTTATAAAAATGTATTTGACCTAATGATAACTAAAGCTCAAGGTTTAGTGATATGTGGTGGGGACTTCAATCTCAGACTGAATCCATACTGGGATGCTTCTGGTAATTCTCCACATCAAAATAACACCCAAAGCAGGAAGACTCGGATGCTACTAAAAGAAATGGGAATCTGTGATGTGTGGAGGGAATTCAACCCCAGTGTAAAAGACTATACATTTTACTCAACTCCACATTCATCTTACTCAAGGATTGACTATTTTTTTATGTTTAATAGAGACATTGGAAGAGTAGAAACATGTAAAATAGGACTGATGGATCTCTCTGACCACAGTCCGATCTACATGGACTTAAATATTCAAAAATACACAAATAATACATTTTCTTGGAGGTTAAATTCAAATGTCCTGAAAGGACCATTGAAAGATGAATTGGAATCAGATATTCTCAGATATTTGGAAGAAAACGATAATGGAGAAGTATCCCCTTTAATACTGTGGGATGCATGCAAAGCTGTAATAAGAGGAAAGATTATTGCAAAACTGGCAACCCAAAAGAAACTAAGACAAGAAAAACTAGAAAAGCACTCGGAGAGCGCAGACCTCCGCCAAGCGGCACAGTTCCCCCCATACAGTGTTTGTGTGTATGTTTTCAGATTCCCTGAGCATGAAAAGATATGACTAGCAATTGGATTCACAATGATTATTTGTTTATTTGACATGGACAGTGCAATAAACAGACAATTAATGAATGACAATCAATGTGATAGTGATAGGATTAGTGGTTCAGTAGTGTAAAACGGGGCTATAAGGGACGGCGGGTTGATAAGGGACACTTTTCTGGGAAATGTTTTAAATGTAATTCTGCTTTTTTTATTTTGAGCAGGATGCTGAGTTGTGTTGTTATTGTGAAATATCCATGAATCCTTCATCAAATCTAGGCGGAAGCAAAATTAAAAAAGCAGAATTACATTTAGAAAAGTGTCCCATATTACCCCGCCGTCCCTTATAGCCCCGTTTTACGGTAGTAAAAGCATTGCCTCCTTGGCGGAGGTAATAAGCTGAAGTGTTGGTGTGTCCATCTCCTCCACTGACGGATGCAGATTGGTTAGACAGGTTGCCGTGGGTTTTATATTATATTGTGGTTCAACAGAATTATTTAAAAAAAACAAACTCATGAAATTAGAAATTATAAATTATTGGGGTTGTGCTCCGCGGCAAAACAGAATTTCGAATTTTCCCCGGCAGAGAGGTCGTTTTTACGCAGCGCCTATAGCTGGGCGGGGAATTTGTGGCAAATAATCGGGCGGTGGACAGGTGGCCGTGTCAGGTTTTGCAGCGTGGCGCAAAAACACGCACGCTGGCGGGCCCAGGGCAGCAGTGTTTTCCGCGTGCTTTTGTGCCTAAAACGTTGAACAATGCGGAGTTTGTGTTGGTCAGACACGACGACCAGCGCAATGTGCGCAGCGCCTATGGCTGGCGGGCCCAGGCCACCAGTGTTTTCCGCATGCTTTTGTGGGTAAAACGTTGAAGAAGGCGGAGTTTGTGTTGGTCAGACACGACGCCCAGCGCCGTCCATTGCGCCTGCGCACATGTTGAAAATGGCCATATGTCACAGTGTGGAAAAATGCTTTAAAAAATTCCTGTATGCAGACGGTGATGCGGATCATCCCCAAAATTTAATCAGTTCTTCCTTGTACCATTTCCAACAACGCCTGAAAGTTTCATGGAAATCCGTCCAAGACTTTTTGAGTTATCTTGCTAACCAACAGACAAACAGACAGACAGACAGACAGACAGACAGACAAACACACAAACCCTGGCAAAAACATAACCTCCTCCTGGCCTTTTCGGCCTGGCGGAGGTAACTATCCACATTAGAGTCAGAACTTAGGAACCTAGAAAAAGAACACAAAGGCAACACTCATTCTACTGACTCGCTCAAGATTAAGGAAATTAAAAACCAAATAAATGAGATCTACACAATAGAAATCCAGAAGAAACTTACATTTTTGAAACAAAAATACTATGAAGCAGGCAGTAAATCGGCAAAATTGCTAGCCTATAAATTGAGGAAACATCAAACAGAAAGAGCAATCTACAAAATCAGAGACCCAGTATCAAAGGAAATAAAATTCAGAATTCAGGATATTCTTAAAAGCTTCGAGAATTACTATAAGAACTTATACTCCCACAAAAAACATAAAAACGCATCCGAGGCATTCCTAAACACATTAAACCTTCCCCAACTTACGGAGTCACAAAATAAAACACTGCTGTCAGAAATACAACCTAAAGAATTGGAAAAAGCAATTATGAAACTTAAAGCTAACAAATCCCCAGGAGCTGATGGCTATACAGCAGAGTGGTACAAAACCTTTAAACAGCAACTATCTCCTCTCCTCCTGAAAACATTTAATTATGTCCTCCACACAGGGGAAATCCCCCCCTACTGGAGAGAAGGGGTCATTGCAGTTATACCTAAACCTGAAAAGGATAAACTAGAGTGCTCCAACTACAGACCAATCAGTGTACTAAATCAGGACTATAAGCTTTTTACCATTATCCTTGCCAAAAGGTTAGAAAATATACTGACAGACTTAATTCATTTAGACCAAACAGGTTTTATAAGACAAAGACAGACACAAGACAACATTCGACGCACTTTACACATTATTCATCATATAAAAAAATATAACTTAAATGCAGTCATATTGGGACTAGATGCTGAAAAAGCATTCGATTCGGTTGACTGGTCTTTTCTATATAGAACCTTATCCAGTTTCAATTTTCATAACAACTTCATTAGAACTATACAGGCATTATATAAAAAACCAACAGCTAAAATAAGGATTAACGGTAATTTATCATCATCTTTTGAACTGGAAAGAGGATGTCGTCAGGGCTGCCCCCTGTCTCCACTGCTCTTTGCAATCTTCATAGAACCTCTGAGCCAATGGATAAGACAAAATCAAAAAATTCAAGGTATTACACTTGGTCAGAAGGAACATAAAATAGCACTCTTTGCTGATGACATTTTAATATACCTAGGGCAGCCGGACACTTCTTTACCAGAACTAACCTCAGTTTTTTCAGAGTATGGAGATTTATCGGGGTACAAATTAAACATGCATAAAACCCAAATTTTAACATTCAACTATGACCCAAATCATTATTCACTAAGCAAACTCAAAACTAACTGGGAGTCGGAATCTATGAAATATCTGGGGGTCAATATCCCGAAACAACTCAACAAAATTATATCACTAAACTATGATCCACTGGTGACAAAAATAAAATCTGACCTAGCAAGATGGAATATGATACCATTCTTAGGTACTGCACAAAGAATTGAAGCAGTCAAAATGAATATACTTCCACGTCTTCTATACCTTTTCCAAACAATACCGGTAGAACCTCCCAAAAAAACATGGCAGGAGCTGGACAGAAGGATCTCAAGATTCATATGGCAGGGCAAGAGACCTAGAATCAGATATAGAACCTTACAGCTAAACAAAGACAAAGGTGGGCTCGCGCTGCCAAATATCAGGGACTACTTTAAAGCTGCACAAATTAAAACTTTAGTAGAGATATGTAACCCAGTCTACACTGCACAATGGAAGTAGATGGAATGCCAAATAACAAGTGACATCCCCCTACAGGCGATAATAGGGAACAATGCCTTACCTAAGCTTTTGAATTACACTAACCCGTGGATAGAGACCCCGCTAAAAATTTGGTTTAAGATAGTCAGAGAGAATCAAGCTAAAGAGCCCTATCGACTTCTGCAATGGATTGCCTATGATCAAGACTTTACTCCTAATAAAACAGACACCAGATTTAAAAAATGGAAGGAGAAAGGGCTGATAAAATATTACGATTTTTTTAAAGGGCAAATTTTAAGAAGTTTTGAAGATTTGAAAAAACAAGGCCTAATAAATCAAGACCTTTACAGGTTCTTTCAGCTTAGACACCACATAAACAATATACTTAAAAAGGAGGATTTGGAAAGGGCCCAGTCAGGTGTTCTGAAGGTCTTCTTAATGGCATATAAAGGGATCCCAGGGATCAGATACATTTCTAAAATATACCAAGGTCTTCAAGACTTAAAAGGAGACAACACATCATATATAAAAGAGAGATGGGAAAAAGAGGGGAATTTCACTTTACAACTGGAAATATGGGAAAAGCTAAATAAACAGCAATGGAAAAGTACCTCATCCCTGCAGTGGAGAGAATTTGGATGGAAAAACTTGGTAAGATTTTTCAGAACACCTGCACAAAACAAATTTACCCATAAGGGGTTGAACTGTTGGCGCCTGTGTGGTGAAAAGAATGCAAATCATTTTCATGTGTTTTGGTCATGCCCAGTTATCCACCAATATTGGACCAATGTACAGACAATATTGGGGAAAATATTCAAAATAACAGTTCCCTTTTCTTTTGTAACTTTGTATTTGGGTCTACTACCGGACTCACTGGAAAGACGAGGAGAAAAATACTTATTCAATGTTTTAATATTGGCAAGTAAAAAAGCTCTAACTAAAAAATGGATGTTGAAGGACTGTCCTACACCTGAAGATTGGATTAACGTGATCCAAGACATTTACTCGATGGAAAAGTTGACATTCGCACTGAGACAGGACATGGATGGGTTCATGAACTTTTGGCAACCCTGGATCGCATATGTGTCTTCCATTAGATCTAATCTTTGACAAACACCATTTCAATAATGGTTCTGCTCTTTGTTCCAACGCTACTCAGATGCTCTTTTACCTTTATTTACTTACTTTTTCTTTTTGTTTGTTTTTTGCTGGTTTGTTTGTTTTTGGTTTTTGGTTTTTGTTTTTTTTTTTCTCTTTAATTTCACTTTTTCTTTCACTTTAAAAAAAAAAGGGGGGTGTTGTAAGAATTATTCTTCCAATGTTGTCAGATATCAGAAAATAAGGGAACATGTGATGAAAATGTAAACAATGCATTGCTGTAACGACCTGTATACCCTTTACAAAAACTTAATTAAAAAAAAAAAAATAGTCACAGAGTCATCGCGGGTGTCTCGGACCCTTCTCGATTTAGCTTCCATGAGTCAGAAAGAGCAAGAAAAGTTATACAATTTTGCAAGGGGTTGGAGACCTATGAAACTAAATTGTGACTGACTGGAGACAAAAATGACAAGACATTCCATGTTCAAGACAGGCACGAATGGCCCAGTCATTTTCTAGCACACGCTGACTCACTTATTACCGACAGTATTGCCATACCACCCAAGGGGAAGAAAGGCAAAGCTAGGTATTGGGGATGGGGGGTTATACAGGAAGCAGAGCCAGCCCCAGGCCTGCTGTCTAATGTGGAGGACTCTGAGGCAGCCTCCTCATCCAGCAGTCTCTGCACTTCTGTGCACTCAATTTCGCTTGACGTCTGATGATAAAATGACTGCTGGAATGGGGAGATGTGCTCCTAATTTTGCAGTTGTCATGGATAACTGTCGTGCGAGTGTAGCATGAGATTTGCACAAATGCCATGCAGCATGCACATGTCATGTATGCGAACCCAGTGAATTTTAAAGAAAAATTCACCATGAGTTCATGTGGCATTCATGCAATATTCGGGTGACACACACAAATCTGCCAAATCAGTGTGATTCCAAGTAAAAATTGTTGCTAATTAGCATATTTTTAATCTCCAACTAGTCACCAGCTGTCGCAGCCCAGTGAGATACTACCTTTAATATTTAGCACTTATGTTTGGTGTTATGCCACATCTGTTACCAACAAAAAGGACAAGCTGAAGTTAGGTCATAAGCCAGTCATAATTCCTACATGGTGAAAGAATCTTTATTTCAATAGAAGATGCCGAGAAGAAATGCACGGAAACTAATTTGGAAATGGTTCAAAGCTGAATCACAGTTAGCCACTAACTGCGTCAGCTTTACCACCAACTGTGGATGACCCAACGACAGAATGAACAGACCATGCCGATCAGCCACTCATAATTATAATAATAATAATAATAATAATACATTTTATTTGCACAGCGCTTTCCAAGGCACTCAAAGATGCTTTACATTAAAAAATAAAATAATAGCTATGTGATGATAGCATAACTGTGGCTTTATTCGGGAGTCCCTCAGGACAGCTATTACGCTAACTAGCAGCCAGCAAGATGGTGCAAGTCAAATGATCTACCAGACCACTAGTATGTGATTACTGTTTTGTTTGGAAACAGTTAACTGTGGGACTGTTTTTCTCAGCAGAGTGAAATAACTGGTTAAACAAACAAACAGCAATGTTTTTTCATGTGTTTCTGCCAATTAATAAATTTTGCTTGTGGAACTGTTGTATAATTGCAATATCACACTTGAGGTCGTAACGTGGTACTGATACAGCAGCAAATTTTTGTTCTCATTTTTATTAAAGATATCCCTTCAAACACATTGGAACAGAAGCTTTTTTCCAAGATGAACATCAACTTCTCGAAAGTCACTAATCTTCCATCTTGATGTAATGACTATGTAATGTCTAGCATGCATACATCAACCCGATCTCAGTAAAAAACGTATCTAATCAATGTTTTCTATCCCTCTAAAATTGGATATTTGCACGTTAAAGCAAAAAATAACGTGCCTCGGCACGTATTTACAAGCCAGTCCCCAAGTCCATGCCTTCATTCACTGCACATACACAAAACAGTCCTAAACAGTCCTCACCGCGCATTCGCAGAACAACACCTCTTTTGGTTGGTGGTACACAGAGTTTCAAGCAATGACATCAACAACAGGCGAGTTTGAGTCCCACCCTCATCTGTGACTTTTTTTGTTTGTTTGTTCTTTTCTTGGTTTGTTTTTCACTGCACTAATGAAAGGTTAGATTTAGGCATTACCTTCTGTGAAGTTAGGGTTAGGGGATAAGGTTTGGGCTAGTTGGTAGGTGGTGAAAGACAACAAATGTGACAGGAGCACAAACTGTCAAATGTTAAGCTGTCATTAGACACCTTTCTTAAAGCTGTAAATGCCACATATCCACTGCACGTGAAAAAATGTCATTTTTTTGGTGAGATCAGGCTGGCATACATACACCCTGTCCCGGATTATAGCAAGGGCTTACCGGGGCAGTCGCCCAGGGCCCCAGCTTGTGTGGGGCCTCGAAAGAAACCAAATTTTTTTTGTCTTACTAATAGAGAACCTAAGTTACACCCCTTCTATTTCAGCACATGGGACCTTAAATCGGAAAAAAATCTCCACTGAAATGAATAACAAGAGCAAAATTATCTTTTGATCCCGATCAAATTTTGACACAAGTTACCCATATGATGTTTGTCAGTTTAAAAGATAATTTACCACATAAATAATGATGTAGGTTGTTGTCTAACTGTTAAGGTATAAGGTTATGAAAATATGTAAGTTAAAAAACTACAAACACAGACATCTTAAACTATGTCACGCTTTCAAAGTGCGCCCAGGCTGAAGCAACTAAAGCTGGGTTCACACTATAGCGTTTGGATCAACTTTACAGACGTTTTGAAAAATCAGAGAAAGTAGTCCAAACGTTGGTGAAATTGCGTTTGTGAGCAAGTTTTTGGTTTTTTTTTAATCCAGCACACATCAACCTTTACGAACTTTTACAAACTTTTTCTTGCATTTGCCAGCGTTGTATTCAATGCTGGCAAACTTTTACCAACTTAGACTAGTGTATGTACAGTATAGCTGTTGCCAACTTAGGTTAACTTAAGCAAACGAATACTCAGCGCAGGTCAGCTGACATCAGCGTCAGGCCACGCTCATCTAACGATCAGCGTTTGTGGAGGCTTCCTGCTCTTCTTTACCTGTTTATTTTTTTGGGGGGGGTGAATTCACACTACAATGTGTTATGTCTGCAAATGCCTTTGTAATGATGAGGCCAGGTGCACAGTTGAACTCAGTTTTAATAAGGGGTTAGCAACACAATACAGCCACCAGGCAGGGGCATTGCCCAAGAGGCCAAATCAAGATGCCTGCTGGTATTTATAGGCCGATGCAGTGGCGGAAGACGAAGTGGCCGCCACTACACCGCACTTCAGAATAAAATACCACATCATATTTCCCCCCCCCCCCCTGTAGAAAGTCTAAGACTGTGGAGAATGTGCTCAAGGATGAGACTGAGTTTATTCCTCAGATTCAGCTTTATTCACAGATCACATACTCCAACAATCTCAAAGCAAGAAAAGAGAAAGTATAATCTCACATCTGGGTTTTGTACCCCGGACACGAAACAGCAGTCACATGGTGTTTAATCAAACATACAGTCACATGGTACTTAATCCCAATCACAAAGTAACCCCTTTGATCTCACACCATTGTCCTTTAGTCTCTGGTGGTCGGGAAATCTCCCCAGGTCGTCTACCTGAAACAAAGGCCGAATCTCACATTCTTCCGTTGTCTCTCAGAGGCTCAGTCCCTTTTTTTCCATGAGACGTGTAGCACACAATAAACATACAGCAATACATTTGTGGAGAATATGTAACCAACATATGTGCCACATGCCCCCCCCCCACAAACGTCTAAAATGGGACAAACATAACCAGTGATACATGACATAATAACATTACTACATATCAATCCACCAGTCGCCTAGCTCTAAGTCTCCTGCCGTATTGTGCTGAAAGCCAGCTTTGCTGTTTCTGCAGCATCCTCCTGCTACTGTGGATTAGAACTGTTAGTCAATCTCTGTGGGTGTTCTGTAGAATGCCCTCTAGGGGGTCTGCCGCGACGGGAGGCTCTCGCCAACTGCAGTGCTTCATCCGCCAAAACAAAAGCGGGTTTGAGTCTGTTTATACAAATCAACTCCTTTCTGTCTCCCAAATCTAGCAAAAAATGCTTCTCTCCTGTTTCCAGCACCCTAAACGGCCCATCGTAAGGCGGGCGCAAGTTGGGGCGATAAGCATCATGTCTAACAAAAACAAACTCCGCATTTTTTAAAGCCTTCGGCACAAAAACGCGTGGGAAACTGTGATGAACCGGGCCAGGAAGCGTGTTTGATCCTGTGTCGCTCTGCAACAGCTGAGCGGTGGGGGGGAACAATTTGGCGCAGGAGTATCGGGGAGAAATTCCCCGGGCAGACGGAGAGGCTGTGCAAAAACTAACTCAGCTGGGGAGGCTTGCAAATCCTCCTTAGGTGCAGAACACAACTCCAATAAGACCCATGGTAGTTTGTCAACCCAATTTGTATCCGTAAGCGACGCTCTGAGGGCCGCTTTCAATGACCTATGAAAATGCTCGCATAAACCGTTAGCCTGGGGGTTGTACGCGGTGGTGCGTTGGATCTTTACCCCTAGGCTGCAGGCCGTCGATGACCAGAGTTCGGAAACAAATTGAGGACCTCTGTCAGACGTTATGTCCGACGGAACTCCAAAACACGCTACCCAAGCTGTTAAAAATGCGCGCACCACTTCCTCCGCTGTGGTTGATGCCAGAGGGACTGCTTCCGGCCAACGCGTGGTGCGGTCCACCATCATCAAAAGGTGTGTGTACCCCTGTGACGACGGAAGGGGGCCTACCAAGTCGACATGCACATGATCAAAGCGCTTAGCCGGAATGTGAAAAGGCTCCAAAGGAGCTCTAGTGTGTTTGTGTATTTTGGCTCGCTGACACGCTACGCAGGCTGTCGCCCATTCCTTGACCTGTTTGTGCAACCCCGGCCACACAAATTTCTCTCCCACCATTTTGACCGATGCGCGCACCCCCGGGTGCACCAGAGAATGGATCGAGTCAAAAACGCGGTGGCGCCACGCAGCTGGTACCACGGGACGCGGCCGTCCCGTGGAGACATTGCAGATTAGGGGAGGCATACCCATTTGCTGCACCCTGTTCTCCAGCCTTAACCCTGTTGGTCCAGACTGGAGCGCGCACACGTCTGCGTCGTTAACCTGCTCCGCGGCCATGGCTGCATAATCTAACCCTACGCGGACCGGGGCCGCGCGCGCTTCCGCGTCGCTACCCTGGCCCGCGGCCATGGCTGCAGAGTCTGCCCCCATGGGGCCTGGCGCCGGCACAGCACACGAGAGGCAGTCTGCCACTACATTATGTTTACCTGCGACATGCTGGATATCGGTGGTGAACTCTGATATCGCGGCCAGCTGTCTTTGCTGCCGGCCCGACCAAGGTTCCGAAATCTTGGCCATCGCAAAAGTCAGTGGTTTGTGGTCCATGAACGCGGTGAAACGGCGCCCTTCCAGCCAGAACTGGAAATGGCGGATGGCCAAGTGTAGGGCCAACAACTCCCTGTCGAACGCGCTGTATTTTCGCTCGCTATCGCGCAAGGTTTTGCTGAAAAACGCAAGCGGTTGCCAGGTCCCCGCTACAAACTGTTCAACGACCGCCCCTACCGCTAAATCGGACGCGTCAGTGGTGAGGGCCATGCGGGCCATTGGAACTGGATGTGCCAACAAAGCCGCGTTTGCCAGGGCTGTTTTGACTTGAGAGAATGCGCGCTCCCGCTCAGGAGACCATTCGATTTTATTCGTGGGTTTTTGTTTTTTTAGTGCAGCGTACAATGGTTGCATGAGCTGCGCTGCGCTTGGGAGGAAACGGTTATAAAAATTAACCATTCCCAAAAACTTCTGTAACGCTTTGACCGTTTGAGGTTGGGGAAAATTTGTTATTGCGCGCACTTTATCGGGCAGAGGGACCGCTCCTTCTGGCGAAACGCGATGCCCCAAAAAATCAATCTGCGCTACCCCAAACTGACACTTCGCTGGGTTAATTATTAACCCGTGCTCTGCCAGCCTCCGGAAAACTGCCGTGAGGTGGCTTTCATGTTCGTCTTCGGACGTGCTGGCTACTAAAATGTCATCCAAGTAGACGAACATGAAAGGGAGGTCGCGTAGCACCGCGTCCATCATGCGCTGGAACGTCTGCGCGGCCCCCTTGAGTCCAAAAGGCATGCGCAAAAACTCAAAAAGCCCGAAAGGAGTTATTACCGCTGTTTTGGGTATGTCCTGGGCGCGCACTGGAACCTGATGGTAGCCGCGCACTAAATCTATTTTAGAAAAAATGCGCGCCCCCGCCAAATGAACCGAAAAATCTTGGATGTGTGGGATCGGGTAGCGGTCGTGTGCAGTGGCGTTATTCAACCTGCGGAAATCACCGCAAGGTCGCCACGAGCCATCAGTCTTTGGGACCATGTGCAATGGTGAAGCCCAGGGGCTTTTCGAACGTCTGATGATGCCCAGTTTTTCCAGGTTGGCAAACTCCTCGCGCGCTATGGTCAGTTTAGCTGAGTCCAGGCGCCGAGCTTTTGCAAAAACGGGCAGGCCGGTGGTAGTGATATAATGCTCCACCCCATGTTTGGCCATTGTCGCCGAAAACGTTGGGACTGTTAGTGCTGGGAACTGAGTGAGGAGTGCGTGGAACTTACCACCCGCAGCTGTGACGTTGGCTTGTGCAGTTGGTGGTGCCACTCGTGCTGTGCAGGGAATAGAGTGAAAAGACATTACAAAAACAAAGACAAAAGTCCATTAACCAGACATCTGTTAGCAAGATCAACCAATAACCCATGTGAGCACAAGAAATCAGCCCCTAACATGTTGAAATTGACTGCAGCTACAACAAAAGTCCACTCAAATGAACGGCCCTGCAAAGACAGAAGCAGAGTCCTCTCACCAAAGGTCTTAATAGCTGAGCCGTTCGCTGCTGACACTGACACCCGGGGAACCTTGGACGGCATCAGCCGGTCCGCGTAGGAAGGCGTGATGAAGCTCAGCTGGGAGCCTGTGTCCACGAGGAAGTGTCTCCCCGAACGTGCATCCATCAGGTAGAGCAGCTTGTTCTCCTCCCCGAGGGTCACAGCCGCTACCAACCCTCGGTCTTGGCGTTTCCCGAACTCTTGAAGTGGCACGGTGGGAGGCACTTGTGTGCCCTCTCTGCAAAGCGGCGATGATAGAAGCAAAGGACGTCATCCGCTCCGTGTCGCCTGGTCCTTGCTGCTGCCATCGTCGGCGCGTCTGGCGCTGCAACCACTGGCCCCATGCCGTCTCCGGGCGTCGCTCCTAGCTCCGCTGCTGCAGCTGAAACTGTGCTCCGCTTGTGGGCGTCGACGAGTCGCTGCACCTTCTTGCTCAGCCCATGGTAGTCTCGCTTGGCCAACCGGGGTGAATCGGCCAGGGTAACTCTCACCGCTGGTGGCAGGGTCTGGAGGAAAAGGTGGGCGAAGATAAATTCGCAGTCCTCGGAGTCTTTCAGCCTCAGCATTTTCACCATCAGGTCTACGGGTCTGTCGTTCTCCGACTCCGTCAACGCCAGGAGCCCCTCTGCTCGCTGTTGCACCGAGGGGGTGAAATGGCTGATAAGCACAGCTTTCAATGCGCTGTATTTGTCACTGTCCGGTGGGTGATTGACCAGGTCTTCCACCCTCTGGACTGTGTGGCTGTCCAGCTTCGCCACCACATGGTAGAATTTCGTGTCGTCCTTCGAGATTCTCCGGAGGTTGAACTGGGCCTCGACCCCGCTAAACCAGGAGCGTGGACTATGCTGCCAGAAGTCGGGCAGCCGGAGTGTGGAGGCAGCCATCAGGCTGGCTTCTGGCGAGCCCCGCTCGGGAGAATTATCTCTGCTCATTTTTCGTCGTAAGGTCACCAGTGTGGAGAATGTGCTCAAGGATGAGACTGAATTTATTCCTCAGATTCAGCTTTATTCACAGATCACATACTCCAACAATCTCAAAGCAAGAAAAGAGAAAGTATAATCTCACATCTGGGTTTTGTACCCCGGACACGAAACAGCAGTCATATGGTGTTTAATCAAACATACAGTCACATGGTACTTAATCCCAATCACAAAGTAACCCCTTTGATCTCACACCATTGTCCTTTAGTCTCTGGTGGTCCGGAAATCTCCCCAGGTCGTCTCCCTGAAACAAAGGCCGAATCTCACACTCTTCCGTTGTCTCTCAGAGGCTCAGTCCCTTTTGTTCCATGAGACGTGTAGCACACAATGAACATACAGCAATACATTTGTGGAGAATATGTAACCAACATATGTGCCACAAGAACACACATACTGTACAATATAGACACTCCATAATTTAGGACCCGAATCACACACTAAAAGCAAGAACTGAAAACTACTAAATGGCCTAACACATTCACACAACGAACCTAAGCTAGGGGGGACGGGTGGACAACCTGTCCCACCCCACACAGCAAGGTGGGTTATTCTGCCACCTGTAAACTTAACCAAAAGTCCATCTACAACTGAGAACATTGCCGTGCTCCTAAAATAAAACACATCCAGAACAATTATAGTTTACTTTTTTTTTTTTAAACACATGCAAACATTTGAACATTAGAACTTATTATTTTATTTTTACAAAACCACACTACTGTCCTTCTGGCAGAAAGGGATAGAACCTGCTTATGGGGGGCCCAGGGCAGCCCCTCAGTAGATCTGACCCTGGAAGCGGCATGCCCCCAGGGTCACAGCTGACCTCATAGAGGAGAGTACTTCTTCTCTTCGCCATCGACCGCCTCTCTCGTCCGGAAATTCCATCTGAAGCCTCCTCCCGGGAATGCCGCAGCTCACTGGCGTGCCTCCACAAGCCGTCCAACAACTGGAAGTAGGCTGCGCCCCACAGCCACGATGCGCAGCCACTCCTGGTGTTCCTCTGGCTGTCGTTTGGCCCACATCCACCGTGGATGTCCATCATTTCGAGCCCAGACCAGGTCTGTAACTCTGAGGAGCTCTGCTTGGTCTGCAATGATGCCAGGATGCGCTCCCTCCGTGCCTGTTGGTCTGGCCCCGACCTCTTTTAATGCCGCTGCAGCGGTCGCCGTTGTAGCTGCACATCCTCCAGCCCTCTGCAGCCAAGCTCCAAAGGAATCTGGGGCTAGCTCGTCAACGTCACTCGCCGACGCAGGCGCCTCGCCACCACGCTCAGTACCCTCTCCTACCGTATCTCGAGCACAGGCACTGAGACCCTCCTGCACCGAACCTGAGTGAGGCTGGTCCTGTTTGACTGCCATGGTGCCTGGTAAATCTTCATCCCACACAGCCTCGTCCTCCACCACTGGAACAGGACAGTTCCACTGGCCACAACCGATCCACTCTTCCCCAGCGTCGTCTTTAATGGCAAACCCCAGTTCATAAAACAGGTCGCAGCCCATGATGTTGTCGCCTCGGGCCGTCACATGGAACTTGAAGTCAGCCATCGCCCCCGACTTGTATCGAACCATTAATTCCAGTGTTCCAACCGTGCGCAGCCTTCCACCTCCATAACTGTAGAGCAGCGCTGGGTTACCTTATTCTGCAGTAAGGGAAAAATTTCTTCACTGTGGCCCAATTCAGTAACGATCCCTCCGCCCCGTGTCAATCAGCAGTGGCACCTCCTCACCATCCAGCATCACTTTGCAGAACGTGTACCCGGTGGTACTCGGGGACACCGCATGAACAGCTGTCGGGGCAGGTGAAGTTGATTTTCTCCGTGGGCTCTTCGACTCGGACATATGGCACACCCTGGCATAATGCTTCAAGCGTCCACACTTGCCACAGCACTTCCCTCTAGTCGGGCAATCCCTGGCCTTATATCGGTGATTCGCAGACCCACAACCCATACACAGGGGCTTTCCTGGGGCAGACCTGCGGCTGGTAGCATTGGTTTCCATAACATCATCGTCCATGCTATCCTCGCTGTCTGGGTCCATTACTAGTGCCGCGGCAGGAGGCTCAAGCTGCTGTTGTGACTGGCGCCAATTTAGCTCAAAGGCTAGTTTGTCTGTGGTCTCCAATTGGAGAGCTAACTGCAATAGCTTTGGCTAGCGTTAGGTCACCCAGTGCCGTGAGTATCTTCGCTCGTATAGCGGCGCTGTTTGTGTGTTCTGCCAGCTGGTCGCATACCATCTCTTTGTGTCGCTGACAAAACCTAATTTTCCAGCCAGTCACGCTGTCCAGGGTGTGGAAATGGCACGCTAGCAACTCGGCCACGTCCTCATACAACTCGGAAGCCTCTAGTGTACGCAGGATACGCTGGGCTAAAAACCCCAAATTATGCACCAGAAGCTCACGTGCCCTCGGTTTATCCAGCTTACCCAGGCCGAGCGCCACAATGTAGTTTTGAAAGGCAGCAAACCATCTTAGCCAGGGCACAAGTGGCTTGCCCTGGAGCTCAAGGAAGGGCTGAAGCGATGAAACACACGCCTCCATGTTTATTCTCATCACCGAAATGTTATGTCTGTAAATACCTTTGTAATGACGAGGCCAAGTGTACAGTTGAACTCCGTTTTATTAAGGGGTTGGCAACACAATACAGCCACCAGGCTGGGGGATGGGCAAAGAGGCCGAATCAAGATGCCCACTGGTATTTATAAGGCAGTGCAGCGGCAGAAGACGAAGTGGCCACCACTACACCGCACTTCACAATAAAATACCACATCACACAATGTTTGGACCAACTTTTACTGATGTTTTGGCAAACATCTGGCTCTGCTGGCAAAAACTGTCAAAAGTTAAAGATTGTTGGTGTTTGTCAGCAAACACTGGCAAAAGTTGTATTTCTTGAAAATTTTCAGCATGCTGAAAATTTGCCAACATTTGGAAATAAACGTCGGTGAAAGCTGTGGTCAGTTTGTAAAAGTTCCTGAGTGCTGGGCTAGTTATGCAGAGTTTACCTAAGTCAGCCTAAGTTAAGCTCCATTGGCAAACGCTGACTGAAATGCCGGTAGAAGCAGATGTTTTTAGACCAAAACTCACTTCAGACATGCACGGATGAAAGAAAAATGGAGAAATGGGGGAATTTTAAAAAAGAAAATATATGTAAGAGGACAGTGTACAGTATTTGTTTGGTGATAACATGGTGTGTATGACATGTTTTGTTTTTTTAAACTACAGGGTATACTGTATATATATACACACATGGACAAAATTGTTGGTACCCCTCTGTTAATGAAAGAAAAACCCACAATGGTCACAGGAATAATAAATAAAAAATCTATGAAAATTAACCAATGAAATTCAGACAATGCTTTTGAATTGTGGTTCAAAAGAATTATTTTAAAAAACAAAATCATGAAACAGGCCTGGACAAAAATGATGGTACCCTTAACTTAATATTTTGTTGCACAACCTTTTGAGGCAATCACTGCAACCAAATGATTTCTGTAACTGTCAGTGAGACTTCTGCACCTCTCAGCAGGTATTTTGGTCCACTCCTCATGAGCAAACTGCTCTAGTTGTCTCACGTTTGAAGGGTGCCTTCTCCAGATGGCATGTTTCAGCTCCTTCCACAGATGTTTAATAGGAGTTTGATCAGGGCTCATAGAAGGCCACTTTAGAATAGTCCAATGTTTTGCTCTTAGCCATTCTTGGGTGTTTTTAGCTGTGTGTTTTGGGTCATTATCCTGTTGCAAGACCCATGACCTGCGACTGAGACTAAACAGTCTGACACTGGGCAGCACATTTCTCTCTAGAATACCTTGATAGTCTTGAGATTTCATTGTACCCTGTACAGATTCAAGACACCCTGTGCCAGATGCAGCAAAGCAGCCCCAGAACATAACAGAAACTCCTCCATGTTTCACAGTAGGGACAGTGTTCTTTTCTTGGTATGCTTCATTTTTGCCTCTGTGAACATAGAGCTGATGTGCCTTGCCAAAAAGTTCCAGTTTTGTCTCATGTGTCCATAGGACATTCTCCCAGAAGCTTTGTGGCTTGTCAACATGCAGTTTGGCAAATTCCAGTCTGGCTTTTTTATGATTTGTTTTCAACAGTGGTGTCTTCCTTGGTCGTCTCCCATGAAGTCCACTTTGGCTCAAACAACGACGGATGGTGCGATCTGACACTGATGTACCTTGACCTTGGAGTTCACCATGAATGTGTTTAGAGGTTGTTCTGGGCTCTTTTGTTACCATTCGTATTATGTCTCCTCCTGCGGCCACGTCCAGCGAGGTTGGCTACAGTCCCGTGGATCTTAAATTTCTGAATAATATGTGCAACTGTAGTCACAGGAACATCAAGCTGCTTGGAGATGGTCTTATAGCCTTTTCCTTTAACATGCTTGTCTATAATTTCCTTTCTAATCTCCTGAGACAACTCTCTCCTTTGCTTCCTCTGGTCCATGTTTAGTGTGGTACACACCATGTCACCAAACAGCACAGTGACTACTTGTCACCCTTTAAATAGGCCAACTGACTGATTACAAGTTTGTAGACACCTGTGATGTTAATTAGAGGACACATCTTGGTTGAACATGTCCCTATGGTCACATTATTTTCAATCTTTTCTAGGGGTACCATCATTTTTGTCCAGGCCTGTTTCATGAGTTTGTTTTTTAAAGTAATTCTGTTGAACCACAATTCAAAAACATTGTCTGATTTTCATTGGATAATTTTCATAGAATTTTTATTTCTTACCACTTTTGTCAGATTCAAGTTATTTCTGTGACCATTGTGGGTTTTTCTTTCATTAACAGAGGGGTACCAGCAATTTTGTCCACGCTGTACATATATATATATATATATATATATATATATATATATATATATATATATATATATATATACTGTATATATATATATATATATATATATATGGGCATTTGATTAGTTTTGAATTATTTGTGGCTTTGCTTGCTCCAGGTGTTGGGTGTGGTCTGGTGGGTGATTTGGGGTTTTGTGTCTTTGCAGTGTTATTTTTTTATCACTAGGCTATGCTGTTGCACAAACGTGTCTTTTGCCAGTCGGGATTACTGGTTGCCTTGGAAGCAACAGCCGTTGCAGACCCCGATCTTTTTTTTTTTTTTTTTTTGCTGTCTGAAAAAACATTTTCTTAATCCGTGAAATAAAGGGTTTTTTTCGTGAAATTTTCAGTCAGAGTCTGTCTACTCTCTGCCTGCTACATATAAATAATCTCCCAAAAATGTGACAGTCCAAAAGAAAAAAAAAAATCTCCTCATTGAGAAAGTTACTGTTCTTAATTTTCTTCTCCGTGCATGATCATTCTCCAGGATTTATTGGTTCAACTTCCATTGAATGGAATCAAACAGTGCTAATGTGTTGTCAAAAAGTAAATGACATTTAATGTGATTTTATGTTATTTTAATGGAGAGAGTTGTAACAGTCAAAATATAATCACCCGTCATTTTATTTAAAATGACAGGTAAATACTTTTTTATTCAATCCACATTCACATTTTAATTGTGGACTTAGTGTTGGAGTCTATAGCGTTATTTTATTATTTTGTAGATGAATGAATGAATGAATGAATGAATGAACAGGGGAAAAGGGTATGCCGAAGTAACTACATAGGAATATAAAACGAAAATTAATACTGAAACGTATGCCCAGCGGAGATGTGTTCACTCCAGAAGCAGATCAAGAATGGCAGGAAGCCTCCCTAAATGCTGATCTTTATTTGAGCATCCCCTGACGATGATGTCAGCTGACCTGTGCTGAGTATTTCTCTGATTTTTCAAAACGTTTCAAAACGTTGTAGAAGTTTGTCCAAACACTATAGTGTGAACCCAGCTTTAACTTAGGCCGGCTTAGGTAAACTCTGGATAACTTAGCCTAGCACTCAAGAACTTTTACAAACTGAGCACAATTACGTTTTCATGCTGAAAATTTTCAAAGGACAGCTTTCGCCAGTGTTTGCCAGGAAACACCAGGAATCATTAACTTTTGCCAGCAGAGCCAGATGTTTGCCAAAACGTCAGTAAAAGTCAGTCCAAACGGTGCACGGTGCTGCACGGTAGCGCAGTGGTTTAACACTGTGGCAGCACAGTTTACCCTCGGCCGGGGGATCGCGGGGATCATGAGATCGTGGGTTCGATCCCAGCCCCCGACCAACAGTGAGCTGTGTGGAGTTTGCATGTTCTCCCCGTGTTGCGTGGGTTTACTCCGGGATTTCTCCAGTTTCCTCCTGCATACCAAAAACATGTAGGTTTAGGGCGCTCGCGCACGCAGCGACCGGCAGCCAGTGGCTTGTCACCAGACTGCAAACCAAATCTACCTACGGGTACAAATAAGTAACAAAAAAAAAAAAAAAAAAACCAAACCTTGCGGTGTGAATACACCTTCACAGTCCTCTGGATTAGTTGCAGCACTCAAAATACAAAATGATTCCTTTGTGTTGTTTTTCTCCTCTTTGGATCTTCTTTCACTGGTCAGGAAACAGGAGGTGAGGTTTTTGTAATCTCCTGCCATGATCGTGTTTGGTGATGTGGGATGATAAAAGATAATGTCCACCAATCGTTTACACAAAAACTGTTATTATACTACAGCTCCATCCATCTATCCATCTATCCATCCATCCATCCATCTTCTACCGCTTTTCCGGAGGTCCAGGTCACAGAGGCAGCAGTTCAAGCAGAGAAGCCCAGACCCTCTCCCCAGCCGCCTGCTCCAGCTCTTCAGAGGGGACACCAAGGCATTCCCAGACCAACTGGGAAACACAGTCTCTCCAGCAAGTCCTGGGTCTGCCCTGGGGTCTCCTCCCAGTGGGATGTGCCTGAAACACCTCACATGGGATGCTTCCAGGAGGCATCCTGATCAGATGCCCAAACCACCTCAGCTGACTCTTTTCAATGTGAAGGAGCAGCGATTCTACTCTGAGCCTCTCCTGGATGACTGAGCTCCTCACTCTATCTCTAAGGGTGAGTCCAGCAGTCCTACGACGAAAGCTCATTTCCGCCGCTTGTATCCGCAATCTCATTCTTTCAGTCATTACCCAAGGCTCATGACTATAGGTGAGGATAGGAACGTAGATTGACTGGTAAATCGACAGCTTTGCCTTAAAGCTTAGCTCCTTCTTCACCATAACGGACTGGTACAACGTCCACATGCTGCTCCAATCCATCTCTCACTCCATTCTGCCCTCACTCATGAATAAGACCAGAGATACTTAAACTCCTCCACTTGGGGCACGAGCTTGTCCTCAACCCAGAGAGGAAAATTTGCCTTTTTCTGGCTGAGGACCATGGACTCAGACTTGGAGGTACTGATTCTCATCCCAGCCGCTTCACACTCAGCAGCAAACTGTCACAGTAAGACCTGTAGGTCATTGCTGGATGAAGCCAACAGGACAACATCATCTGCAAACAACAGAGATGAGATCCTGTGGTTGCCAAGAACGACACCCTCCGATCCCTGGCTGCAACTAGAAATCCTGTCCATAAAACTTATGAACAGGATCAGTGACAAAGGGCAGCCCTGACGGAGTCCAACTCTCACTGGGAATGAGTCCGACTGAGTGTTGGCAATACAAACCAAAGTCTCACAGCGGTCATATAAAGACCGGATAGCTCGTAACAACGAGCCCGATACCCCATACTGGCTAAGCACCCCCCACAAAAAACCATGAAGGACACAGTTTAATGCCTTTTCCATGTCCACAAAACACATGTAAACCATTGGACAAACTCCCACGAACCTCCATGTCAATAAGGAACTAGACTCCACAACACCGGCAATGAGAGTCCATGATCTGGCTGACACTGTAGACTAAGCCACTGTTGACCATGGCGGGGGGAGGGGACAGATTGGATGGGGGGGGGGGGACAAAGGACTGGTGGAAACAGGTTTGATACGAGACATGTGGAACATTGAATTAATGCCGGGGGGGGGGGGGGCTTGAGTCAAACAGAAACTGGGTTGATTATGTGGGAGATGGGAAAGGCTCCAATGAATTGGGGAAATAGCTTCTTGGAATCGGTCTTGAGCAGGATGTCCTTGGTGGAACCCCAAACCTTCTGCCCAACCATGTAGGTGGGTGCCGTGCTCCTCCATTGGTCAGCTTGTTTGCAATTCTGGTCGGCCATTCGAAGGAGTGCTGCCTTGGTGACCTTCCAGATGCGACACCTCTGGATGTGATAGCGAATGGATGGCACAGTGATAATCCTCTCTGTAATGGGGAGGAGGGGGTGGTTGTAGCCTAATGAGGCTTCAATGGGTGGGTAGCTAGTAGCAGCAGAAGTGGTGGTGTTGTGGGCATATTCTACCCAAGGGAGGTGGGATCTCCACAAAGAGGGACGGGAGACTATAATGCAGCATAGGGTCACCTCCAGCTCTTGGTTGGCCCGTTCACACTGTCTATTAGACTGGGGGTGTTAGCCGGATGTAAGGCTGACGGTGGCCCTGATGGCTTTACAAAAGGCGCACCAGACCAAGGAGCAGAATTGAGGGCCTCGGTCAGAAACGATGTCAGTTGGTATGCCGTGCAGCCTTACCACATATGTGGGTAACAGGTCCACCGTCTACTTGACAGAGGGCAACTTCTGAAGGGGGATGAAGTGGGCGGCCTTGGAGAACCTGTCAATGATGGTTAAGATGGTAGTGTGGCCACTGGACGGGGAAAGCACTTGAGGTGAGCCAGGGTTCTGGCCACCCCTGGATGACAGGTAATCCTGGACATGTGCAACCAGTCATTGACCTCTCCCCTGAATGTAAGAGGTACAAACAAACAGCGCTCCACCCCCCAAGGTCAAGCTGTGTCCTGAGTGCTTCCCGAACCTTCCGTTCAACCTCCCATGTGGGTGCCCCTACCACACATTTGGCAGGGATGATGGTTTCGGGGCGACTCTCTGTGGATTGAGTGGAGAACAGACTGGAGAGGGCATCAGATTTGGTGTTACAGGAAACGGGAAACTTGTTGATGGTAAACTGGAAGTGATCGAAGAACAGTGACCCCGTAGCCTGCTGGGAGTTGAGGCATCTGGCAGTAGTGAGGTACTCCAAGTTCTTGTGGTCAGTCCAAACCAAAAAGGGTAAGGAGGAGCCATCAAGTCAGTGGTGCCACTCCTCTAAGGCCATCTTCACAGCCAGTAGTTCCCGGTCCCCGATGTCATAATTCCTCTCAGAGGTGCTCAGTCACCAAGAGAAATAGGCACAGGGGTGGCGCTTCCCGTTAGTGGCTGACCTCTGGGACAGGATCACCTCAGAATCTGAAGCATCAACCTCCATAATAAACTGGCGGCCGGGCTCAACCTGGGCTAAGATGGGTGCATCAGCAAACTTGGCCTTGAGGAGTGAGAAGGACTCTTTGGATTCCTTGGCCCAACGAAGGTCATTGCTGGATGAAGCCAACAGGACAACATCATCTGCAAACAACAGAGATGAGATCCTGCAGTCGCCAAGCACGACACCCTCAGTTCCCTGGCTGCAGCTAGAAATCCTGTCCATAAAAATTATGAACAGTAGCCCCTTGGCTACGATGAATCCCAGGAATGTGGTGGAAGGGGTGTGGAATTCGCACTTCTCCACTTTGACATAGAACTGGTTCTCCAGCAGGCGTTGAAGGACTGTGCGAACATGGACCTCGTGTTCGGCTAGAGAACAAGAGAAGATCAGGATATCGTCAGGGTAGACAAAAACGAAGAAGTTAAGGAAATCCCTTAGTACATTGACAATGAGTCACTAAAAGACTGCCGGGGCATTGGTCAGGCCAAAGGGCATTACCAATCACTCAAAGTGGCCGCTATGGGTGCGAAATCCTGTCTTCTAATCGTCACCTTCGCAAATCTTGATGAGATGGTAGATGTTCCTGAGGTCCAATTTAGTAAAGATGATAGAGCCCTCGAGCAGAAAAAAGACAGAATTAATGAGAGGGAGGGCATACCTGTCCTTGATGAGGATATCATTGAGCTGCCAATAGTCAATGCAAGGGTGAAGAGAGCCATCCTTCTTTTTGACGAAAAAAAAAAAAATCCGGCCCCCAAGGCAGAGAAGGAGGGTTGAATGAGGCTGGCATTGAGGGAGTCCTTAATGTATTTGTCCATGGCCTCCCTCTTCGGCCCAGAGAAGCTGTAGAGCCTTCTAGTGGGAAGACATGCCCCCTGCATGAGCTCAATGGGACAGTCATATGACCTGCGGGGAGGGAGGGATAGGGTCCTAGCCTTACTGAAGACAGGGGCTAGATCATGATATTCAGGGGATACCTTAGATCAGGGGTGTCATACTAATTCCATGGAGGGCCAAGACCTTGCATGTTTTACTTCCACCCAGTGTCTTCAGCAGGTGCTTTCACTGATCAGCAATCAGTGGGAAGAAATTCAGTTAAAATCACCTGTTGAAGACACTGGGTGGAGGTAAAGCCTGCAGGGTCTTGGCCCTCCAGGGAATGAGTTTGACACCCATGCCTTAGATAGATCTGGTGGCTCAGCCACAGGAGGTGATAATGTGACTGAAGGGGAGCAGGCAGCGGACCGTAAACAGGCAGAGAAACAAACAGTTCCCCAGGACGTGATAATGTTCCTCTGCCAGTCAATGGTGGGGTTGTGTAGGCGGAGCCAGGGATACCCTAAGACAATGTATGGGTTAGATGAGGAAAAAATGAAAAATGAAATCCTCTCTCTGTGATTACCCGACACCAATAGGGATAATGGGGTAGTAATGTGGGAGAGAGTGAGCAGTGGGCTGCCTGATAGTGATAATACCCTAACAGGAGTCGGGAATGGGAAACAGGGTGTCCCTAACAGGGTTGCCAGACCCCTGGATATAAAGCCCCTGAATCAATTAAGGCGTGATCATTGTGTTCGCGTGAGGATACCAGAAGGAGGACAGGGAGAATGAACTTGGTTTGAAGGGATTTGGGGGAAAGGCCCCCCAGCTCCCCTGATGTGGTGGACAGGCCAGCCCCTTTTGGCTCAATGGGGCATGCCTCTGTAGAATGACCATCACCTGCACAATACAGGCAAAGCCCCCCTCCCCCCCTCGGAACAACAACGCCACTCAGCGGCCGAGATTGGAGCTCAATCCAGCGTTATGGGCTCAGGAGAGACGAGGGAGGAAGGGGCGGGGAGAGCTGGGAGGCGCATGGCCGATGAGGAGGTGGAGGGGATTGGTGCATGCGTGTCATGTTGGCTTTCATACACGTTCCCTGAGACAGTTGTCAAGGTGAATAACCAGAGTAATTAGAGCATTGAGCGAGTTGGGCTTGTCCCGACAGGCCAGCTCATCCCAAAGCTGGGAATTGAGGCTACTGATGAACGTAGACCTCAGCACAGTATCATCCCAACCCACCTCGGCCGCGAGTACCTGGAAGTCGATTGAGTGTTCAGCAGCTGACCAGCAACCCTGTCGAAGGTTAGTAAGCCGAGTTGATGTGCTCCCGTCTTGATCTGAATGATCAAAAATCCCAAGAAACTCGCTAGAAAAACAATCAAAGGTGTAAGTGGAATATTCGGGGCGAGTCACAATTGTGCTAGCCCACAAAAGTGCTCGTCTGTCCAGTAGATTTACTGTGTAGCTAATTTTACTGTGTTCAGATGTAAAATCCTCTGTCACACGCTGAAAGACCAGGCTACACTGTCAGATAACCCCCCCCCCCTTCCCCCAGTTTCCCATTGTTGCGGGCGGGAGTGGAGACGGCCACCGAACGGCCCGAATGGGCTAGCATGGGAACAGAAACCGAGGAGATGGCATTCACAGCGAGTGACAGTTGCTCCACTCTGTCCGTGACTTGTGATAGCTGGGCGATTATTGACTGATTCATTGAAGTGAGGTGGTCAACCCATTGTTCGAGTAAGGCTACCCGAGCCGCCCAAGTTCCATCTGCAGCTGCTGGGTCTGCACGAGGAGATCGTTCTGTCATGTGTCTATAGTAATAGACCCAAAAGCAGGCTACAGAGAGAACTGGAGGTGAGTTAACAATGATTTTATTAATAAATGTGCAAAAGAGAACTGCGACGAGAGGTCTGGCAACCCTATTGAGAGAGAGAGAGGAGACAAACGGTCAGTTAGCAGTAATAGGGAATCATCACAATACAAATGATTGCTTGTTTGCTTACAGGTGCTGTGAGGGAGCTGGGCAGCGGAGAAGAGGCTGGAACCCTCAGCGTCGCAGCAAGGTGGGAAATGCTTGGGGGAAAAGGGAGAAAATAATCTGGTTTCATTAAGTTCTGTAAATACATCTCGGACAACTCGATCAACAGCATGCGGCCAGTGCAGGATTCCTAAGCACAAGACAACATTAGCAAATTCAACATTTTCATGTGTGGCTATGCGACAGTGGAACATGTTACCAACGGAGTTACTTGCAGTAACAGATTATCACACATTTTCACGCTTGGTGAAAAAACAGTTAATCTCTAAGCAAACCTGTGTCCATAATGTACTGTGATGTAAAGGTGTTAGAGTGTGTGATGACGACAGTGGGACCAATAAGAGTCAGTGGTTGGATGTGAAAAATTGTTTATATGGATGGAGTTATAAAAATGTATTATTGTATGTTTTAGTTTTTATCAATGTTTTGGCTTCTTATCAATGTTATTAATGTCTGTTTTAGTTTTTAGCAATGCTTGGTTTTAGTTTTTTTAATCAGTGTTTGGTTTTAGTTTTTTATCAATGCTTACTTGTAGTTTTAGCAAATGTCTGCTTTTGTTAATGCTAACACCAGCCTGCCCAGGGACTACAGGTGGAAATTAGCACTTGTGCTATAACCTGGTACAATGCATCTTTCCTTTTTAAGGTCAGTGTATATTGTGCATGTCCCTGCATAAATAAATAAAGAAAAAAAAAAGAAAAAAGAAAAGAGACAAGTTTTGGGGACGTTGGTAAGTGCACTTACAGGGTGTGGGTAAGGATCCAGGTGAAGCCTCCACAGTACAGGAGTCCAATACGCCAGGGTTGGGTCCACTGTCCGCCTGGGAAATACTGGAGAAGGGAAAATGGAATAATAATTGAATGAATACTTCTCTTTCCATTGCAGGGGCATTGGAGGAAAGGTACTGGCTGCACATGCCTCTAGGCAGCATGAAGTCATTAACAATCTTCTGATGACTGGAGGATGCTGGGGCTATTTAAGGAGTCAGCTGATTACCTGCAGATGGTCAGTACAACTGTCGAGAATGAGGTTAATTAATGAGGGAGAGAAGTAGTGTGCAGGCCAGACCATAGGTGCGCTCCAATTGCCCAATAGTGTACTTTGAAGTGGACTGCACAGGGTATTCTGCCATATTAAGTGAAATTTCAAATCGAAGGGACCGAATGGTCTTCAGTTCAAAAGGAACTGAGAACTGAGCAGGGAAGAAGTGAACAACCAGACATCATTTCACCAGAACTCGATGAGATTGACCTCAAATACAAGTACACACGTGGACAAAATTGTTGGTACCCCTCTGTTAATGAAAGAAAAACCCACAATGGTCACAGAAATAACTTGAATCTGACAAAAGTGGTACTAAATAAAAATTCTATGAAAATTAACCAATGAAAATCAGACAATGCTTTTGAATTGTGGTTCAAAAGAATTATTTAAAAAAAAAAAACTCGTGAAACAGGCCTGGACAAAAATGATGGTACCCTTAACTTAATATTTTGTTGCACAACCTTTTGAGGCAATCACTGCAATCAAACGATTTCTGTAACTGTCAATGAGACTTCTGCACCTCTCAGCAGGTATTTTGGCCCACTCCTCATGAGCAAACTGCTCCAGTTGTCTCAGGTTTGAAGAGTGCCTTCTCCAGACGGCATGTTTCAGCTCCTTCCAGAGATGTTCAATAGGATTTAGATCAGGGCTCATAGAAGGCCACTTTAGAATAGTCCAATGTTTTGCTCTTAGCCATTCTTGGGTGTTTTTAGCTGTGTGTTTTGGGTCATTATCCTGTTGCAAGACCCATGACCTGAGACTGAGACCAAGCTGTCTGACACTGGGCAGCACATTTCTCTCTAGAATACCTCAATAGTCTTGAGATTTCATTGTACCCTGCACAGATTCAAGACACCCTGTGCCAGATGCAGCAAAGCAGCCCCACAACATAACAGAACCTCCTCCATGTTTCACAGTAGGGACAGTGTTCTTTTCTTGGTATGCTTCATTTTTGCGTCTGTGAACATAGAGCTGATGTGCCTTGCCAAAAAGTTCCAGTTTTGTCTCGTGTGTCCATAGGACATTCTCCCAGAAGCTTTGTGGCTTGTCATCATGCAGTTTGGCAAATTCCAGTCTGGCTTTTTTATGATTTGTTTTCAACAGTGGTGTCTTCCTTGGTCATCTCCCATGAAGTCCACTTTGGCTCAAACAACGACGGATGGTGCAATCTGACACTGATGTACCTTGACCTTGGAGTTCACCATGAATGTGTTTAGAGGTTGTTCTGGGCTCTTTTGTTACCATTTGTATTATCCGTCTCCTCCTGCGGCCACGCCCAAGGAGGTTGGCTACAGTCCCGTGGATCTTAAATTTCTGAATAATATGTGCAACTGTAGTCACAGGAACATCGAGCTGCTTGGAGATGGTCTTATAGCCTTTACCTTTAACATGCTTGTCTATAATTTTCTTTCTAATCTCCTGAGACAACTCTCTCCTTTGCTTCCTCTGGTCCATGTTTAGTGTGGTACACACCATGTCACCAAACAGCACAGTGACTACTTGTCACCCTTTAAATAGGCCAACTGACTGATTACAAGTTTGTAGACACCTGTGATGTTAATTAGAGGACACATCTTGGTTGAACATGTCCCTATGGTCGCATTATTTTCAATCTTTTCTAGGGGTACCATCATTTTTGTCCAGGCCTGTTTCATGAGTTTGTTTTTTAAAGTAATTCTGTTGAACCACAATTCAAAAGCATTGTCTGATTTTCACTGGTTAATTTTCATAGAATTTTTATTTCTTACCACTTTTGTCAGATTCAGGTTATTTCTGTGACCATTGTGGGTTTTTCTTTCATTAACAGAGGGGTACCAACAATTTTGTCCACAGCTGTATTAATTTTGTGAGTTTGCATCATACAGAACTATTTTGAGTTTATTGGTAGTCCCTGAGAAATGTGTGTTTCCCATTAATATGGTCAAATGCAGTAAAATGAATTCCATAGGAATTGCTACTGATTTGGAGCATTAAGCAAATGCAATGAGAGTATAGTTGAACAGTTACACTGTTCTGCCATAGTGAAAATGTATGCAATGTAAAACATCTGAGCTTGAATTTACTGCTTTCACAGTATATGTATATGGTTTCTTTGAACGTAAAATGAAGTTTATTTGGTTTAAATATTATTGTAACGTTAAGGAGTCTTGAGCGACACAACTGTATATCAGCTTTTTTGTCATAAAGCATGTGAAATGTGAGATGAAACAAGTTAAACAAGCACAAATAAGGGAAATTGTTGTAACATGTTTTATTGATTTGTAAAGAGTAGAATTGGGAAGAGAAGAGTGTGGCTCATCTCTCTCACCGGCCGATGCCTTGCATGTGTTTTTCAGGGGCAGACACTGAACCCAAATTCGTTATGGTGGGACCACCAGTTTTGGGACCCATAACACACACATTTTAAACTTAAAACATTACAGATGTTTTTCCATCTCTATACCTATGCTGATTTCCATCATTGTGAAGTCCAATATTTTGATGTAAGTTTTTAATTATCTTCTCTTATATTTTTTTATGTATTATGAAACCAAACCGAATAAGCTTAACCTCTTGCACTCCGTTGTACCGCGGGCGGGCAAGTCTCTGCATCCCAGAGTGCACGAGGGCGCTCTCGTGCACCCTTGTGCGCTCTAGGACGCATGATGGAGATGGTGATGGCGTCCAAGCGCGCACTGAAAATAAAAGCTGCAGACACAGCCGCGAACAGATTAGTTCATCTGATTGACCTCTCATTCGACTAATAAGAGCCTTGAATTGGGTTTCTGAAACCTTGAAGAACCAGTGACTGAAAACCTAGCCAGAAGGACCCGCCTACCAACGCTGTGAATGCAGTGAGCCAATTGAAGCAGAGAAGTTCGCGAACTGTTTTTTTTAAGGCTGGGTGAAGACAGACTGCTGCAGCAGATGACAAGGACCTGCAGGAAGAACCCCACTGACCCAGCAGCACGGAGACCATCCACAAGTACAACCTTTGTGACAGCGACTGCCATTCGCGCATCGGCATGTTCGGCCAGGCGGCGCTTATTTTGTTTTTGTCCCAGCAGAATAGATATTAGGATTGTCTTCTATGGTCATCATAGACCGACGGAGGCCGACGACGAAGGCTGAGTGACACACACGCGTTTGCCAGTCTATTTTTAATTACTACTGTTATTTGTTTTGAAAAATCGTTCACCAAAAACCGCAATCATGGAAGCGCAAAACCGCAATAATGGAATTATGTTTTGATCGGGTCGCGAGACTAGCGTCGCGTTCGTCTGACAGTGAGGAAGACGTTCGCCAGCTCCGCTTCTGCTGTGAAGAGGTAAGGTGTTCTAAGCTAAATTATTCTTTATCCCTGAAAATTGTAATCAAAATGACTTTTGACCGATCGGTAAATTACAGCTGTGCGTCATTGCTGCATGACGGACCGTGGCGCAACGGGCGATGTCTTTCATCTGTAGCGAGGGGGGGGGGACAACCCCCCCGCACACACACACACACAAACACAGCCCTGAGTGTGACCTTTCATTAGAGCCCAAAATGAAGCTTCTACATTTAATCATTCAAAAGTTACAGACGTTTTTCCAAACTGTGCCATTTGGCACAATTTGGCACAGTTCCAAAATGCCTGGGAACTACCTGAGGAAAAAGCTGTGTAATATATTCATTTTTTGTGGTATTGTTACAAAATTTGGACCTCAGCTGGATAACCCTTGGTTCTACATTTCTGTTGCATTTTCCAGCCCGGATCTGAAGCTGTGTGTTATTTGCAAGCATTTGTATCCAAAAAAACACCCAGGCCAAATTTATTTTCTTCAAGTTCACTATGTTTAGATGACTGTAACTCAGTGGCCAGAGCACTTAGAGAGATTATGACTGTTTTGCCAAAAAATTCAAAGTGTTTTCTTTTAAATGTGACCAACCCCATGAAGATGCTGCAAAGGGTTGAAGAACAGCTTTCAATTTACTTTGGGCATGTTGTTTTTTGGCGTTTTTAGGGAAATTGACCGGAGTGCAAGGGGTTAAACTTAATAGTTGTGGTATTTTAAACTCAATTTTCTGTTATGTCTGTTTTAAATTTGGAAGCCTAACCAGGGACAGGGGTTACAAATTAGCCTTGGTTAGAAACCTGTATGAATGACAGGTACTTTGTGTGTTTTATGAAGCAATGTTTGATGCATTTGTCCCTGATAAATAAGTATATAATTAATAAGTTGCCACAAACGTAACCAGATTTTCTTCTAATTACTTTTATTGAATTCATCTTGTCCAAAATTTATTCTTCCACTGCAGCACCATCATCAGTAATGGCGTTTACATATAATAGGTTCAAGCCTCAGTGTTTGCTGCTTATGTCTAGTGTTTTATTGTAACTAATAGCTACATTGTTGTGTTGTAAATAATTTGTCAAGTTTTAGAGTCACAAGTCATTAGAGAGCCACTGAACTGGAATTTTCTTTTCATGGTGAATTCAAGCTTAAGCCATAGCAGTAAATTCCTATGAGCAGATGCCACGCTCTTGCTGTCGTCACTCGAAGCTGTAAAGCTGCCATATTGTCTGTGGAGACAACAGCTGAAATATACCCATTGTCTGTTTAACCTTTAATGCTCCGCCCTTTCAACTGTTAATCATTTGGCCCAAGGACAGGCTGTTAAACATTTGTTTAATCACTCACAAAGACCAGCTGCAGTTTGTTTAATTCCATATTTGGCAACTAAAATTGTCTTTACTACTGTGTTTATTACTTTAGGCCATTTCGTCTGGTTGGTATGTTTGAGACAGTTTTTGTCTAGGGACACCCTGAGAAGTCTGAAGAATTCCACTTGCTCATCTGGCTACACTAGTAGTAAAACTATGATAAACTCATTAGAAACTTCAAACCACACAGAGAAAACTCTACAGCTGTAGTCCCACTACAGGAATCTTGAGTACCCGGGACCACCTGCAGTACTTCCTTCTTTTTTTTTTTTTTTTTGCATATTTCCACATAGAGTAGGAACAAGTTCAGCCCTAAATATGAATTTTCTGGAGCCTTTTAGCTCCTGCTACTCCTACTCCAATTTCACAACAGGACCACCCAGGGATGTAAGTGATTGGTCTAAACCAGTTGGGGTCTGTCAGCGCTAGCAAGGCCTTATCTGCAGGCCTAAACGCTATCAGAATTACTAACCTATGTTTACACCCTACATTCCTATATTTGTTCCATGAGGATGCATTAAATTATTCCCAATAATCTGTTCTCTTCATTTCGCAGATTTTCTCGTGGTTGCACCACTTCCAGTAATGTATGTGCATGTTAGAGTTTTTGTCCAATCATATTTCAGCCATGACATCATGTGCTGTCGGGGTCAAAGGAACCTGCCTTGAGGACTTCACAATCGAAGGTGCGGGCATCTGTAGCTTAAAATAAAATGGTAAACAGGCCATTGCTTTAACCAATCACAATTTGTGTGTGCAAGTCAGTATTTCCATGTCCTTTGATTGGATTGCCATGGTACATGTCCACTGCTCTGTATTTTGGACAGAAGGAATTGCATCATAGCATGTGTTGAGTGGGGTAAGGTGGTGTTAAAGACTGCAAACACGGAGAGAGGACCAAAAGATGCAGGTGATATGATTAAATGTATTAATCAATAAAACAAACTGAAAACCATTGCAAAATACCAGAGAAATGGGCTAACTGAATAACTGATTAAACTAGAAAATAAAAACCCAGCATGGGTGCTGAAAACATCCAAACTAAGACACCAGGGAAATTAATGAAAGGTAACAAGCGAGAAACTGAATGTACTCAAACCTTGGGAAACCGAGAAGCCTGGAAAACACAAGGACTACACAGGGACCTTGGCAGGGATAATCCACATACAGAAGATAATGTCACTGTGAAGCAGGGAAAGACAATACTCATCAAAAGAGAAACTAATAATTACACAAGGGAAACTGATGGGGAACACAGGAGCAGAGAATCAAACTAATGTGGTTACATAACACACAGAAGGTAAATTGTAAATCATAACCAACCATTATTGCCAATTATGCCATTTCACTGTACAATAACTCACTCTGATGTTGTACTCTGGTCAAAACTATGCTACCATACTGCACCTTACAGTCTAATTGGTACCTTGTGGAAGATGAAAGCAGACGAGACAGCGAGCTGAACGACACACAAACTTTATTCACATTCCAACATAAAACTCAGAAAAAACTCTCCCCGGGGTCTCTGGGTGCCTCCTTTTATGCCACTTTATTTCTGCCCCATGAGACCCAGGGAGCCAAAGCCAATACACACAGTGCACAAAGCATGTCTGGAACCTTAACATTACAGAACACGAACCCTGCTTCTCACTCCCTCTTATACTCTAGCAAACTCCAGTGTCTCCTGACTCCCCAGGGTGCGGCGGCAAGTCCTTTCTGTAACATCTGAGACCCCCCGGTGCCACGTCCATCTTCAGTCCTCTCCCCCCGCCCCCCCCCGCCACAGTTTCCGACTCTGGGTGGAGAACCCCCCACTCAGTGCCACCACAACCTGACAGTCCTGCATTGTACAGCGGGCATGATTCATGTACGGGTCACCATCTAGTCATCTATTATGTATATAAGTTTTTAGCAGTTTTACTTTCCATGGGTAATCCCTTTTTTATGTTGTGTGTGTTTCTGTCGTTTGGTTGTCTACTGTCATGCTGCTGTTACTGTCACCACTCGCTGCTCACGGGCATCCACCTCAGCTGTGCACACACCTGCACCTCGTTAGTGCGCAACTATTTATTCCACCTCGCCCTGAGCATCGGCCTGGAGCCGTCTGTCTTCCTTCGTGCTCTAACCCTCAGTGGATTCCTTCCTCCAGGCCTGCTGATTATCACAACGACACGTAAGCTGTCTATTTGTCTCACCTGTCCTCTCAGCCTTCCCCTGTGCACAGGTGGATTCCCCGGCGGCGGACATCCTCTCCTTCGTCTTCATCGTCCCTCTGCAACACTGCTCCTCCAAGGACGCACAGCAGGATGCTGTCTCCCAGGCTTGGGATCTTGCCACCGCCAGCCACCTCTGTTACTGCAAGTAAGCACATTGCCTTATTACTCTCCTGTGTGGTTTGTCCAGCTAACCCCCTGCTCTCATCTCATCCATAGGGTTGCCTGGCTGCATGGCGTGCTGCTCTGTCCCTGCCTTCATCCTCCACCCACAACACATTCACACATCTCACACATGCATCCAAACACGTTATATTGGTTGAAATAAAGCTTTCAAATCTACCTGAGCCTGCGTGCATGTTTCCTGGGCTGAATAATATGTCAGTACGGCTCCAGCAAAGCGGCCCAGCGGACAGCGGGCTCGCACGCCGTTTTTCCACCCTTGAGGCTCGGGTGGATATGATTGTGCACCAACAGCAAGTTATTTTCAATCAATTAACCATAATTACTCACCGGTTAGACCGCCTGGATCCCCAGCAGACGTTCCCCCCGGTTCCTCCTGGCGCCTCGGCTCCGGTCGCTTCCACGGCTGGCCAGCCTAGCTCGGGAACGCCAACCCGGCTCACACCTATTCCGACCCCCGCTCGCTTCAACGGGAAACTCGGTGGAGCGAGGGGGTTTATCTTGCAGTGTGAGTCAGTGTTCCTGAGCGTTCCTGGGGATTTCCCCTCAGACCATAGCCGAATCGGGTACATGGCTAATCTCTTAGAGGGGCGAGTGTTAGCTTGGGCTTACGCCGTTATGACGAAGCCCAGCTACGCAACCCTCTCTTATGACCGGTTCGAGCGAGACTTTTTAGAGGTGTTCGACCACTCGCATCATGACAGCATCCTCACCGATTGGCTCCTTAGTCTCCAACAGGGAAGCCGGTCGGCGGCGGAGCACACTGTTGACTTCCGGGTGGCAGCGGAGGAGGTGGGCTGGGGAGAGGCATCTCTCTGCAGTATCTTCCTCCGTAGCCTCAGTTCTGGTCTGAGGGACGAGCTAGCCAGTCGAGATCTCCCAGGGCGGCTGTCCGTGCTGATCTCTCTCACAATTAGCCTGGACAATAGGCTGCGAGAGCGGGCCGCGGAGCGGAAGTCAGTCAGCCGCTCGCGCGGAGCTTCCATCCGCTCTCCTCAGTCTCGCCCCCTGGCATTACCCGCTCCGGAGTCCGCCGATGAGCCAGAGGCCATGGCGATCGGGCGCACCAGGCTCCCTCTTGCGGAGAGACAACGCCGGCGGGAACGGGGTCTCTGCATGTATTGCAGAGATGACCAGCATCCCGTGGAGCTGTGCCCGGTTAAGCCAAACGGGGAGGTCCGCGAGTCACTGTAGGGGGCCTCGCGGACTCTAACTGGTCAAATCCCCTATCCTGTTGCACACTGCCCATCCGATTCTGCCACAACTCCATCGGGCATTTCACGCACACACTGGTGGATTCAGGGGCAGAGCAAAGTTTTATTTCCAAGAGCCTGGCAACCAATTTGGGCATACCCTGTCTGCCACTGTCAACTCCCCTCAACTTGGTCACTCTGTCTCGCTCTCCCCTGGGGGTAGTGACACATCGCACCAAGCTGGTTCCCATCATCATCTCTGGCAACCACCAGGAGGATCTGAACCTGTTTGTCCTGCCCTCCTCTTCGGACCGTGTCATCCTGGGCTACCCTTGGCTGTGCTTGCACAACCCCGTCCTTGATTGGAGATCCAGCAGTGTCCTTTCATGGAGCTTCTTTTGTCTGGGCACCTGCCTCCAGTCTGCGGCTTGTGCTCCGTCCTCTCCTCTGCCGGTGCCGGTCTCCGAGCCTCCGGACCTCACCCTGGTGCCGCAGGAGTTCCACAACTTGGGAGTAGCTTTCAGTAAGTCCAGGGCTATGTCTCTTCCCCCTCACCGGCCATATGACTGCGCGATCAACCTCCGCCCAGGGGCTCCCTTGCCATCCGGCCGCCTGTACAGCCTCTCCGTTCCTGAACGTGAGGCGATGGATACTTACATCAAGGAGTCGCTCAGCGCTGGGATTATCCGCCCCTCCTCGTCTCCGCTTGGCGCGGGCTTTTTCTTCGTGTCCAAGAAGGATGGGTCCCTGCGTCCCTGCATTGACTTCAGAGCGCTGAATGATATTACTATCAAGGATCGCTACACCTTGCCGCTAATGGACACCGCCTTCCACTCCCTCCAGGGGGCGACCTGGTTCACGAAGCTAGATCTCCGCAGCGCTTACCATCTCGTTCGGATCCGGGAGGGAGACGAGTGGAAGACGGCCTTCAGGACGCCCAGCGGTCACTTCGAGTACCTTGTGATGCCGTTTGGGCTCACCAACGCACCTGCCGTCTTCCAGCAGCTCATAAATGACGTCCTACGAGATTTCCTGGAGGTCCTTGTCTTCGTGTATTTGGATGATATTCTCATCTTCTCCAAGTCACGGGAGGAGCACCAGGCTCATGTGAGGTGGGTCCTGCAACGGCTGCTGAAGAATAGACTTTACATCAAGGCGGAGAGGTGCGAGTTCTACACCCGGACCACCTCCTTCCTGGGGTTTGTCATCTCGCACAATCAGATTCTCCCCGACCCCGCTAAGGTCAAAGCGGTTGTCGAGTGGCCCACGCCTACCCCCAGGAAGCAGGTGCAGCAGTTTATTGGCTTCACTAACTTCTACCGGCGCTTTGTCCCCAACTTTGGCGCCATTGTCACCCCCCTGACTCGCCTCACGTCGTCAAAGGTGCCCTTCCAGTGGTCTGAGGAGGCAGCCGCCGCCTTCAAGACTCTCCAGGTGGAGTTCTCGTCCTCCCGGGTCCTGACCCAGGTCGACCCTGCGCTGCAGTGCTTGGTGGAGGTCGACGCTTCCGACATGGGGGTGAGGGCGGTGCTCTCTCAGCGCTCACCAGTGGACGGAGTCAAGCGGCCCTGCGCCTTCTTCTCTCGACGATTATCTGCTGCGGAGCGTAACTATGACATCGGCGACAGGGAGCTCCTCGCTGTCAAGCTCGCGCTGCAGGAGTGGTGTCACTGGTTGGAAGGGGAAGCTCAGCCTTTTGTGGTCTGGACGGACCACAAGAACCTTGAGTATTTGAGGTCAGCGCGGCGCCTGAATGCCCGTCAGGCGCGCTGGTCTCTATTCTTTGCTTGGTTTCAGTTTACCATCACATACCGTCCAGGCTCGAAGAATGGGTTGCCCGACGCTTTATCCAGGCAGTTCGCTCCTGAGGATCCGGAGGAGTCGGACCACACCATCCTTCCCAGCTCGTGCGTTGAGGGGGCGGTTTCCTGGTCCATCAGGGACAAGATCCGAAGGGCACAGGAGACGGAACCGGACCATGGCGGTGGTCCAGAGGGGAGGCTCTTCGTTCCTTCAGCGGTTCGAGGAGAGGTGATTCACTGGGTCCACACCTCCAAACTCGCCTGTCACCCTGGCATCTCCTGTCTGGTGGATCTTCTGCAACGCTCGTTCTGGTGGCCGGGTCTCCAGAAGGGCGTCACCAACTACGTCCGGGCTTGCCCCCAGTGCACTACCGGCAAGTCTCAGAACTCTCCACCTGCAGGTCTGCTCCAGCCCCTGCCGGTCCCGGGCAGGCCCTGGTCACACATCGCCCTTGACTTCGTCACTGGTCTCCCGGTCTCTAACACCTATGACACAGTCCTGACTATTGTGGATCCGTTTTCTAAAGCTGCCCATTTTGTGCCTCTTCGGGGTCTCCCTTCGGCACATGAGACGGCTGACCTCTTCGTCCAGTATGTTGTCAGACTGCACGGGATCCTATTGGACGTGGTATCGGATCGGGGCCCTCAGTTTGTCTCTCAGGTATGGAGGTGCTTCTGCAACGCCTTGGGGGCCACGGTTAGTCTCTCCTCTGGTCACCATCCCCAGTCCAATGGACAATGCGAGCGCACTAACCAGGAGTTGGAGGCTGCCCTGCGCTGCGTGACCTCCTCTAATCCATCTTCCTGGAGCTCCTACTTGGCCTGGGTGGAGTATGCCCACAACATGGCGCGGTCTTCGGCTACTGGTTTGTCTCCCTTCAAGGTGTCCTTGGGGTACGATCCCCCCTTGTTCCCTGAGCAGGAGGGTGAGTTGGCTGTTCCATCTGTCCAGGTGCACATGAGACGCTGCCGGAGTGTGTGGACCAAAATGAGGGGTGCGCTTTTACGCACGGCGGCGCGCAACAGTTCCACCACCAATCGCCACAGGAGGCCAGCTCCTGATTACCAGGTGGGTCAACGGGTTTGGCTCTCGTCCCAAGACATCAACCTCAAGGCGGAGAAGAGGAAGCTGGCTCCGCGGTTTCTCGGTCCTTTTGTGATCTCCAAAATTGTCAACCCGGTGGCTGTGCGTTTGGCCCTCCCCCCCTCCCTACGTGTGTGTCCCACCTTCCACGTGTCTAAGGTTAAACCTGTTCTCTCCAATCCACTCTGCCCTCCTCCTAGGTCGCCGCCCGCTCCTAGGATGATCGACGGTGACCCGGCGTGGGGTGTTACCTCCATCTTGGACTCCCGGCGCCGAGGTCGTGGGCTACAATACCTGGTGGATTGGGAAGGTTATGGGCAGGAGTGGAGGTCCTGGATGCGCTCTTCATGGGTGTTGAATCAAGATCTCATCGCGGAGTTTCACCGGGCGCACCCAGGTAAGCCAGCGCCAGGAGGCGCTGTTAGGGGGGGGGAGTACTGTCACCACTCGCCGCTCACGGGCATCCACCTCAGCTGCGCACACACCTGCACCTCGTTAGTGCGCAACTATTTATTCCACCTCGCCCTGAGCATCGGCCTGGAGCCATCTGTCTTCCTTCGTGCTCTAACCCTCAGCGGATTCCTTCCTCCAGGCCTGCTGATCATCACAACGACACGTAAGCTGTCTATTTGTCTCACCTGTCCTCTCAGGTGGATTCCCCGGCGGCGGACATCCTCTCCTTCGTCTTCAACATCCCTCTGCAACACTGCTCCTCCTAGGACGCACAGCAGGACGCTGTCTCCCAGGCTTGGGATCTTGCCAACGCCAGCCACCTCTGTTACTGCAAGTAAGCACATTGCCTTATTACTCTCCTGTGCGGTTTGTCCAGCTAACCCCCTGCTCTCGTCTCATCCATAGGGTTGCCTGGCTGCACGGCGTGCTGCTCTGTCCCTGCCTTCATCCTCCACCCACAACACATTCACACATCTCACACACGCATCCAAACACATTATATTGGTTGAAATAAAGCTTTCAAATCTACCTGAGCCTGCATGCGTGTTTCCTGGGCCGAATAATATGTCAGTTACACTGTAATTTCCCAGTTTGGGATCAATAAAGTACATCTATCTAGCTATCAATCTATCAATCTATCTATCTATCTATCTATCTATCTATCTATCCATCTATCTATCTGTCTGTTATAGGAAATGGCATTTCACACTGAAGCAAGAATTCAAGTTACTTGAGACTAAACAAAACCAAAACACAAAGTACTTTCAAAATAAACCTAAGAAAGGAAAAAAATAAACTAGACAAGAACAACACAATAAATACTCTTAACATCACCAGAAACTAGGAAGAATAAAATATAATAAGTAAAACAAAATAGGATAACTCAAAGAGAGGGGCATGATCACCAACCATGCCCCCATGACAAGTGGAGTAAGAGGAAGAACTGATGGTGAAAACCAATAGTCAAAGAGATGTGTCCCGGGGGAAAGAATCTCATTAGGTCTGCTTCTGAGAACACAAAGGTCGCACCTAATTGGTTGACACATCGAGGCGTAGGTTGTCTTTCACTGGATTTCAGTTCCTGGACAATATGGTGGATTGTGAATAAACTTTTTCTCGTATCTTTAAAATAAACCATCAAAATCTGTTTCTAACTAAATTTGAGGCTTGAAATAGTTGCAGTTAATGAATCTGTTGTTATTTGACATGAACAATGGCTGGTTTAAACATTTGGAACAACATCACTGCAGCCAACCCATCTCAAGTGCTGGATGTGAGCAATGCAGCGCAGTCCACACTGGCCCTGCTTTGGCGAGTAAAATGTATTTTATTTATTTTTTTTATGTTTTAGTCATTTTAGTTAATCATTGAGGCTTCTGCTTGAGATGATGTACGTGGCGCAGCTGCTGTAGTGAAAGGAGACTTGTAGAGTTGTGTTAACTGGGTTTCTTGCTTGAGTAATGGCATTCATTTTCAATACATGAAATACCTGTCTGTAATGCAACACCTTGTTATATTGCATTTTTTGTATAGTAGTGATGGTTTCTACAACTGTGGCATCATAGTGATGGTATTAAGATAAGGATAAGCCAACTTTATTGTCATTCAGTCCATACAGCCATTCATGTACAGTAGAATGAAATTACATTTCTCCTATCTACAATGTTAATCACATACTGTATATAGAATAAGAGGGGTCACTGCCATGCAAGGCGCCGCCACATTTCCCTCCTCCATTCCATTATCGCTGAGCACCAAGCTGGACGGTAGGAAGTTCCACTTTTATATGGTCTTCGGCATGACCTGGCCGGGATTTGAACCCCGGCGTCCCGGGTGTGGGGCGGATGCTCTACCAGCTAGGTCACCACTCCGGTAAAGGTGGATTAAGTCAAGTAGGGCACCACTGAAGGTCTAGGTGTAAAATAAATTAACTACCACTGGTCTAAACACAAGTGACCTTTGGTGTTTCAATTCCAGCAACTGGGTCACAACCACAGCAACTGCTCCTAATCAACAGAAAAGAAAAACAGAAGGTAAGGAAAGGAATGACTATCATGCACTGTCATTTACTGATTTCATCTTTCGCATGGCTTTGTCCTCTGTCATCAAACTGCACAAATGCAGTAAGTTCTTTTTTCAAGCCAGCAACTTAAAGCATTAATTGCCTTCCACCATCCTGTCAAAAAGGCTTGTTGCTTAAAATGCTAAGATCTCCGTTCATCCATCCATCCAGAGGTGGACTTACCATTAGGCAAAGGTAGGTGACTGCTTTAGGCCCCGATCCGCTGAGGGCCCCGATCTACTAGGGGCCCCATATATTTTTTTTTAAATGGTTAGGATATTTAACCTGATGTCTGACAAAATTAAGAAACACCAGTATTTACATAAACGACAGATCAAATCATGAACATAACGTCCTCCCACTTCTCAAACTGCTGGACTCTTCCATGTTGTCTCTGAGATGTGCGCATATCATTGGTTACATTGTAAACAAACCGTACAGCGTGTAGAATAGCGGCAAAATGAAACGAAGTTATTCAAGAGGTGCAAAGAAATTGAGAAAAAGGGAAGAGTACAGAGAGTTTTTATCGAAACAACCTTTTTCACTTCAAACTGGGAGGAGACTTTCCCTCACGAGGAACAGAGAGCAATGCTGCTTGTACGAGCACACATGATGCTAATGACGAGCACCTGTTGTTAATCAGGAGGCAGCAGTGACGCCTGCTGCTGACAGTACAAGTAAACAGCCAATTTTTTTTACTGTTTTTTCTAATTGTAAGATTTGCAGAGGCCAAGGCTCACAAGGTTAAATTTAAATATGGCCAACTGTCCTCCCCAGGCATGTACAGGATATCTGCAGCCTCATAGAAGATGACTTTACATGAGATTTTCTGATTAAATATAGTTTGTTTTATTAAGATCCCCATTAGCACTTTTATAAAGCATTGGCTATTCTTCCTGCGGTCTAACAGATATATTCTCCCTTGTGTCTACATTGTACAGAGGAGGGAGCACAATAGATGCCTTTGCAAAATGGACCAGTCAGCAGACCATGAACAGGACCCAGCTGGCAAATGTGGGTAAGTCAGTCCCTCCAGGATTTCACAGAATGTTTTTATGATTGTTGCAGCCCAAAAAGCCTGAATTTGTGGGGACTTTTTTAAAAAGTTGTGATGTTTGGAAAGGGTTTTTTTGCACTAAAAGTTGTGGGAAGAATTATAAATTTTAAAGCAGAGGCTTTTTTCATAGCTTACTGCAAAAGCACAGGATTGTCAAAAAAAATTCCTATTAAACAGTGATTTGGAAATTAAGCAGAAACTTCTGCTATACAGAAAAACTCTTTTGTGCAACAGCAAATACAGACTTTAACACAATTAAGTGAGAATGAAGTAGCTACTCATAAATTTATCATTAAAATGATCAACATTGTAGGCTACTCTTGCTGAGAACTTGAATAAAAAGGATGAAGAAATAATTATCCATTACAACAGCTAAATTGCACTGAATGCATGTTAAAGAGAATAGATTTGGAAATTATGGCAGCACTTTCATTTGAAAACTCCCTAACCGCAGCAGTCCCCAACCAAACGGTACCGAGCGCAGAGAATAAAGAAATAATTTATTCTGTTACTGTCTGTGTTTTTCTGAAAAAAAAAATACTGAATATTCTCTCTCTTTCTATGCCTGACTCCTACCTGTCTGTCTATTGGCTGCATGTCTTGATACACACCTGTCTCATCAGATATTCATCTTTACTTTACTGGGAGTTTTACCAGGAGGAGGGGATCTCCTTGGGGGTTTGCCGGGGGCGCGCATTGGTCCGTGTCCAGACCAGAGATTAACAGCTTTAAAGTTCATTGACAAGATGTAGTAATGATTTTTGTCATGACTGATAAGATAATTCAGCCCACGTGCAAGGTGCAGCAACAAAGAGACAATGAAACAGTACATACGTTTGAATGTTTTATTAAATAGCAAAACCCACACTGCTACAGAACAGTCACTCACCAGAGGAATGGGCCTGTGGAGAGAGAACGAGAGCAGTAAGCAGAGGAATGGAGTAAGGGAAAATGGGCGAGCCAAATTACCACTTACGTGGGCTCCGAGGGAGCACCGACAGGACTCCAGCGGGGAATAGACGAACCAGCAGGATAGGGGACTGCTGGTGGAGCCTGACCAGGTGGAGGTTACTGTCGTGGGAGAAAAAGTGGCAGGAGAGCACGCGCAGCCCTCAGTGACACACCCGCACGATGGCAGCAACCTGCACAGTGGAAAAAGCACACAGGTTAATAACTTCTTTTACCAGTGTTATGATGACTTGCTGTCTTTCAGCAACAGTATACCCAGACGAGCCAGCGTTGAATCACAGAAGAATGCCTCCTTAAGAACACTGGCTGATGAGAGGGCGCATGTGTGTCCTGTCCCTCATGTGTGATGATGAGCAGCGGAGAGGTGAACGGGAAGGAGAGGGCGCGCTCTCACCGCCCATGACAGGGCCCCCCCCCTTCCAAGAGCACCTCCTGGTGGTCCACAAGGTTTGTTGGGATGGGCTTGATGGTACGACCGGAACATCTCTTTATCCAGGATTTGGGCCGTAGGAACCCAGGATCGTTCCTCCGGGCCATACCCTCCCAATCCACCAAATACTGGAGACCCGGCCCCGACGGTGAACATCCAAGATCCAGCGGACCGTGTGGGTGGGGTGGCCGTTAATGATCCAGGGAGGAGGAGGCAGCTTCGGGGGGGGGGGGGGGGACTGACCGAGAGGGGCTTGATGTGTGAGACGTGAAAGGTCAGGTTCACTCGGAGGGTAGGTGGGAGTCTCAGCTGAACCGAGGCATCATTGATAATCCTGGTGATCGGGAAGGGCCCAATGAAGCGTGGAGACAGCTTCTTCGAAGTGGTCTTCAACGGCACCTGACTGGCCGCCAACCAGACCTGCTGTCCCACGGTGTACTTGGGCACAGGCATCCGTCGTTTGTCCACTGCGGTCCGGTTGCACTCCATATAGCGGTTAAGGGCGGCACGCATTAATCTCCAGATGCGCCTACAGCAGCGAGCATGAGCCCCCACGGAGGGAACCGTGATCTCCCTCTCGGTCATGAGCAGGAGCGGAGGCATGTACCCCAATGACGCTTCAAAAGGAGTAAGCCCTGTAGACGTGGAAATAGCCGAGTTCATAGAATATTCCACCCAGGTCAGGTGTGAACTCCACGATGAAGGGTGCTCGGCTGCCATGCACCGCAGGGTGGCCTCCAAGAACTGATTGGTGCACTCTGCCTGCCCGTTGCTCTGGGTGTAGTTCCCAGAGGAGAGGCTCACCGTCGTTCCCAGGGTGTGGCAGAAGCCTTCCAGACCTGTGATGTAAACTGCGGGCCCCGGTCAGACATGATGTCCACTGGGATACCATGGAGTCGAATCACATGATCAGTCAACAGGATGGCCGTCTCCAAGGCCGAAGGAAGTTTGGGAAGCACCACCAAGTGGACAGCACATACTCCCGCATGTCCCGCCGCAGCATGGGCCACCAGAACCCCCGCCGAACCAGATCTATAGTGCGGGTGATTCCAGGATGACAGGTGAAGCGGCTGGTGTGACCCCACTGGATGACGTCACTGCAGAGGGCAGCGGGGACATACAGGCGGTCCAGGGGGCACCCTGTTGGCACAGGCTCCCAAGACTGGGCCTGATGGACCCTCTGCTCAAAATCCCACGTAAGGGCGCCGAGGACGCATGAAGGGAGAAAAATGGATTGGGGGTGGGAAGGGGGCACTACTTCCTTGGAATCAAACTGGCACGATAGCGTGTCCAGTTTGGTATTCTGAGAGCCAGGCCGGTAAGTGATGGTGAAATTGAATTGCTAGAAAAATAAAGCCCAGCGAGCCTGTCTGGCATTAAGTCAGCAGGCTGACCGCGAGTACTCGAGGTTCTTGTGATTGGTCCACACGACTATGGGGTGAATAGCCCCCTCTAACCAATGTCTCCATCCCTCTGATGCCAACTTTATGGCAAGCACCTCTCTGTCCCCTATGTTGTAATTCCTTTCAGCCGGCGTAGGCTGACTAGAGAAAAGCACGCATGGATGGAGCTTCTGATCGGAGGATGTGCACTGTGAGAGAAAGCGCCCACCCCCGAATCAGACGTGTCCACCTCAAGGATGAACTGGCGCTGCGTGTTGACCTGAGCCAAGATTGGTGTTTCAGTGAACAGGCCTTTTAATTTGGAAAAGGCCTGTTCTGCTGCCTCGGTCCACCAAAAGGGGACCTTAAGATAGGTCAGCTGCGTTAAGGGCAGTGCTACCCCACTATAGTTCCTGATGAACCTGCGATAATAATTCGCAAACCCGAGGAAGCATTGAAGCTCCCTATGGGAGTGGGGTGTCAACCAATCAAGCACTGCCCTCACCTTGGCCAGGTCGGCAATCAGTCTCCCTTCAGCCACTATGAAGCCCAAGAAGGAAGTTGATGTTGTGGAGAACTTGCACTTCTTGGCCTTAACATGGAGCTGGTTCTCCAGGAGTTGTTGTAAAAGGGCCCTTACATGGACCTCATGTTCCTCTGGTGAGTGGGAGAAAATTAAAATGTCATCCAAATAGACAAACACAAATTGATCGAGAATATCATGAAGGACGTTGTTAATTAACCGTTGGAAGACAGCGGGGGCGTTGGTGAGCCCAAACGGCATCACCAAATACTCGAATTGCCCCAAGTGTGTTTTAAACGCTGTCTTCCACTCATCCCCCTCACGAATGCGAATAAGATGGTACGCGTTGCATAGGTCTAATTTGGTAAACACCCGTGAGCTCTGAAGGAGCTCGAACACGGAATTCATCAAGGGCAGGAGATATTTATCCTTAACTGTTATAGCGTTGAGCTCACAGTAATTGATACACGGGCGCAGTGAGCCATCCTTCTTGCTGACAAAGAAGAACCCAGCCCCGAGAGGGGCCAAAGATGGCCTAATAAGACCGGCGTTCAGCGACAACATACTTTTCCTTAGCCTCCCTCTCCGGCCTAGAAATACTGTAGAGCTGGCTGGACGGCAGCCTCGCCACCGGGACAAGGTCCACAGCACAGCCATAAGAACAATGAAGCAGCAGCGACAGCACTCTCAACTTGTTGAAGACCTCCCCCAAATCATGATAAACCCGGGGAACGAGACTGAGGTCCAGCGGCTCGACCGGAGGAGGAGAGACCGGAAGAGATGGAGCACATTCGGCTGAACTTAAACAATTGGCCAAACAGAACGGACTCCAGGAGCGAGATGGAATTACGCCCCCAGTTTATTATGGGGCTGTGCCTCCGGAGCCACGGATCATATCATAGGGGATGATGAATTTGGGAGAACTAGGAATGTTAGTTCCTCCCGATGATTCCCGGACAAGAGGATGGCAACTGGCCACGTGCATTCGGCGATAACTGCAACCTCACGGCCAGATATGGTGGTAACACCTTGATGATGGGGCAATTTAAGAGTGGGAATACCCAGGTCCCGGACAAGCCGGGCCGACACAAAATTGCCTTCTGCCCCTGAATCAACTAACGCCAAGACCCTCCTCTCGACCCCCGGCAATTGCACGAGGGCCGGAATAGAGAAATTGCCAGGGGGAGTCAACTTGGTCCCGCCCACCAGACCCCCCACGGTTACTGACAGGCTGCGTCTTTTGGCTGCTGGGGGCTCTCTTCCCGACTGTGCTTCAGTGAACCACAGTACAAGCACGCGCCAGCCCTCCTCCTCCGCCAATGCTCATCATCGGTTAATTGAAACCGACTGAGGTCCATCGGCTTGGGAGGAGGACCGGCTGTCAGTTCCCGCAGCGGGTACCCGCTCGGTGGATGAGCAAGAGGAGGCCTGTCGCTCCTTCACGCACTCATGATAGCAGTTGTCCAACCCCACAGCCTGATCAATAAGACCATTGAGTGTATCGGGAATGGCATAAACCGCCAGGTCGTCGCAGAGATGGGCGTTTAACCCGTGGAGGAATGTGCTGCGTAACGCAACCTCGTTCCACCCCGAGTCTGCAGCTTCGACCCGAAACTCTACAGAGGACCCAGCCACAGACCGGGCCCCCTGGCGGAGAGTCATCAGGCAGCTCATTATGTTCCCCTGACTCTCAGTGTGGTTGAACGCGCCGCCCATGACAGATTTTACCTCTAAAGATGTATAAAATGTTCAAGCACTGGCTGTAGTGTTAGATTTGCTCGTCTGTGGTTATACAGCGCCTCTCCCTATGCGTTCTCCCGCAACAGCGTGCTTTTCAGGCAGGCAAACTTTTTTCAACACAAACCCGGCTCTTTGTACACACAGTCAAGACAGAGACATGGGGAGACATCCACGGGCAGGCTGGGGAAGACGGAGGATGGGACGGTGTGGGAAAACTTGCAGGTGAGTGGTTTTTTTTAAATTGCACTGTTTTTTGCTGATATGTTCCGTTAATACTCACTGTAAACATGGAAGTGAGTGCGGTGCAGCAACGCATCTGATTGGTTAGATTAAGTGTTTGAGGGCTACTCAGGGACAAATTTGATTAGTGAAACTGGTGGAAGTTGACGAGGATTGGCTAAAATTGTGGGAAAGTTGCTGTGATTGGACAAAGTTGCAAGGTCGCTCAAAAGATATGGCGATGGCCTGATTTCACGTGAATTAGTATGACTGCAATATCGCGAAATCCTGGAGGGACTGGTAAGTGTGAACAAACAACAGCTCTTTCATGTCAATTGTTGTTTTTTTTATAATAGACAAGAGCCTACATTCAATTTGTTAAACTGCTTTGTTTTTCTACAGATGCAATTCCTGATGCCTGAATGGTATCATCATTTGACACCTTCTGAGGACAGTAAGTTTAAAGTTTGATTTCAATAAGGCCTGAAAAGAAAGTGTAGAACAAAGAAAAGGTAGGGTCCCATTTCTGTCTTTGCCTTGGACCCTAAATGGACTAAGTCTGTCCCTGCATCCATCCATCTAGTTTCTGTTATATGTCCAGAGGTCCAGGTTGCAGAGGCAATAGCCCAAGCAGCTCCTTGTTCACCTCCTTCAGCTCTTCTGGGGCCAGCTAAGACACATCATTTCTCCAATGTGCCCTTGGTCTGCCTTGGGATCTACTCCCAGTTAAATATACAGGTTAAGCCTCAGCGATAGAGACATCCTAACCTTATGCCTGAATCATGTCAACTGTCTCTGTTTGATGCAGTGGGTTAGGGTACTCAGAGGGCGAAGGCTGGCGAGATGGAGCATGGTCCTCCTGCAGCTCCATCCTCGACATGACCACCTCGGACGAGCAAGGGGAACAGGAGGTGAGTGAGGTGGCACCACAGTCATCAGCAGCAGAGGCTGATGGGGAGGGCCCAGAAGTGGGTCGGATTTGCACTTGGGTTCCCCCACAAGGAGCAAGGCAAGTCTTTTCTAAAACTGATGTTGAAAATAAGGGAAAAGGTACTTGCCTTGACTTCTGGTCTCCTGCTGCTGGAGTGACGGCCTCAGGATGTGCTGCAGACATGATGACCTTTGGATGAGATGGTGACTGGGGCACGGTGACCTTAGGACAAGACGTGACTGGAGCACGCTGACATCAGGATGAGACGGTGACTGGGGTGCGCTGACCTCAAGATGAGACAGTGAATGGGGCGCGCTGACCTCAGGATGAGACGGTGACTGGGGTGCGCTGACCTCAAGATAAGATAGTGACTGGGACTGAAGAGCATCAGGCCCAGATGCCCAGAAATCCCTCTCCAAAGCACCGGACAGGGAGGAAGAGGCATTGGTAGGAGTAGGGACCACACAATAACAGCCAGTAGAAGAGCTCGCCGGGGAGAACTCGGAAGCACATGGAAGCTGGAACTGGGTCTCCCTACCAGAAGTAAGACAAGCCCTTTTTAAAATGAATGTTACAAAAATAGCAAAGAGGACTTGCCTTAACTCCTGCTCTTCCACTGGTGAGGATCCCAGTGGCTCCGCTGCTGGTATAGAAGTGACGGCCTCAGAGTGAACGGCCGGGGTATTGGCCTCAGGATGAGCTGCTGAAATGGTGGCCTCTGGATGAGCTGTGGGAGCGACGGCCTCAGATCTAGCTGCAGGAGTGATGGCCTCTGGATGAGCTGCAGGAGAGGCAGCGGGCAAGGCGGTCAGGGAAGGAGCAGCAGGTGAGGTGGCCGTGAGAGAGGCAGCTGGTGAAGTGACCTGGAGGGTAGCAGCAGCAAATGAAGTGGCTGGGAGACAGGCAGCAGGTGAGGTGGCCAGAGGCGAAGCAGCGGGTGGAGCTCTCTGGAGAGGAGGGGATGCGGCTGCAGGAGCTCTCCAGTGATGAGAAGATTCAGCCGCTGGAGCGTTCCGGGGAGCAGTGGGACCGGGTGGTAGAGGAGCCAGGGGTGATGCTGGAATGGAGCACCGAGTGGAGCGGTGCTTCCCAGAGTCTTCCTTCCACCCCGGTCCCCCGCACGCCAACCGGCTGCCGTTAAAAAAAAAAATCAGTCTGTTCCATGGGAGTAAATGCAGGTTGCCAGTCAGCTGGTTCAGGTGAGGAGTAGGCTAGCAGTGCTGGTAGGGCAGGGAGAGGAAGCCCCTGCACCCAGGGAAGGGAGTGCAGGCTCAGGCAGGCTTCCAGGATGTTAGTGGCTGCCCCCCAGCAGTCTTCAGCATCTTCTGGGGAGAGTGAGCTGTGGGCCGGAGCGATGAGATCCTGCAGTACCTCCGTGATTGGCAGCTCTCCCCCTCTCTGTCACAGCTCGCTCTCGCCCATCATCAGTTCCAGTGACGCGCACACCTGCGTCTCATCAGCCGCGGACTATTTAACCCGCTCTGCCTACAGCCTCAGTCTGGAGCCGTCTGCTCGTCTACGCTCCCAACTCCAGCGCATGACCGTCTCTTCCTGGCCTGCGCCATCCTTCACCCAGCACGTAAGCTGTACATTCTCTTACCTGCTCTTCAGTCTCTCCCCTGTGCACAGGTGGATCCTCCAGGCGGCGGATTTCCTCATCCTCACCTCTACCTCCACAGCTCTCTCCTCTCCTCACCGAGTGGCACCGGAGCACTATCCCCCAGGCAGAAGTCCTGTGTCAGCCAACGCCAGCCACCACAACACCTGCATGTAAGCAGCACACTGAGTGTTAACCGCCACGGGGTGTAAGACTGTCATTAACCTGCATCTCTGCTCTGCCCTTAGGGTTGCCTGGCTGCATGGCGAACTGTTCCGCTCTCGGCGCTCCCTGTTCACCATCAATCCATCCACACCCCTCACTCACGCATCCAAACACTCTCTGTTGTTGAATAAAGCTTTGAATCTAACTCGAGCCTGTGTGCGTGTTCCCTGAGCCCAATATCATGTCACTCTCTGCCTCCTCCTTCTGCGATTGCTCACTGAGTCCAATTTTGACAGCATTCTTCTATCAGGTGTGGCCCTCCGGGGCGGATAGAAGGACACACGTGCAGGGCGGCCTTTTAACATAATTTATTACAGAACACGAAATAAGCAAGAGTAACGGTGGTATGGAAAGTGGCGATAAATGACGGAGAATACTGTACTGAGAGTATGGCGTGGGCAACGTATATAGAGGCAGGACATAATTAACAAATGTGGCACAGTCGTGAGTGATTACAACACAAGGACCAATAACTGAGCAGAAAATCAACTGAGAACGCTGTCACAAAGTAAACACAACATAATGAACGTGACAGGATAATGGCGATAATAATGATACAAAGGATAAACATAACTAAGAGTGGATATAGCTTAAGTGAGGATACTGATAATGATGATAATGATATACAACAAACGATCAACCAGAAAATAAGGACGCTGTCAACATGAGGGTAAACATAGGATAATGAGCAGGACCGGAATAATGATAATGATAAGTACAACAAAGAACATACAGCACGGACAGGGTCTGCGGCCCTGTCCAGATCATTACAAAAATACCCTTCAAAGAGGCACCAACGAGAGATTTAAGGTTACAGGACTCAGTCAAAGGCCAACTGGGACCAGAGGTGCCTTCCACACCTGTCATCGGAGGAGTATGATTCCAGAAAACCTAGGTTCTAGCATTACATACCCAGTAACAGTGTCGAAAAACAGGGAGGCCGAAGCCATCTTCAGATGTGAGTTTCTGCAAGTGGGTTTTTGAGATACAGGGGGGCTTGTTAGCCCAGACAAAGGGCATCACAAATGAGCCTATTAACTTAAAAAAGGAAGCTGTAAGAAAGTGTGGGGCATTATGAAGTACAAAATATGACAACGGAGACCTCGGAATATCGATCAATTGAAGTCATACATAAAGCAAGAATGAGAAAAAATTCAAATTGCAAAACTTCAAAAATTAAGATAAGATAAGATAAGATAAGCCTTTATTAGTCCCACAATGGAGAAAATTCCAGGATTGCAACTAATTGCAATTGCAATTAGTGTTATCAGTTGCTAAACGTGTATTGAGTGTTGTTAAAAAGAAAAATGTTGTAACACAGCGGTAAACATGCCTCTGTCCCAGATTTTTTGGAATGTTGCAGGCATCAAATTCAAAATGATTAAAGATTTGAAAAAAAAAAGTATATCAGTCTGAACATTAAATGTCTTTGGAGAGGATTTTTAAATCATTGTATTTTGTTTTTATTCACATTTTACACAATGTCCCAACAGCACTGGAATTGGGGTTGTAGCTTGCTATTTCAGGTTTGGTGTTTGATCTCCAATCTGTTTCAATGGTAGTGTTTAAATATAGTGTAGAGGTGCACCAGTGGCAGTGATCCGTGAGTTCAAGTCCTGACCTGAGTGGTCTTTCCTGCATGTTTCTCCATGCTCTTTCCTTTAATTTCTGTCTCTTGTCACTGCTCCTACCCACATAAAGTGAAAATCTTTCAAAAGAGTGTAGAATGTTCCATGTCCGTTGGATCAACATAATCTTGTGTCAAACTTTATGACAGCAAGACTTTGTATCAAACTTTACAAGACTTTAACATCCACCATACATATTGTGTATTTGTGTTATATTTTCTCTCTCTTTAGTCATGTCATGTCTCCTAGGCCTCTGTCATTTATATGCTGTTGGCTTGACTGCTCTCAGCCTGTATTATACAATTCTGGGAATTCCTAAATGTTTACTCACCAAGAAAAATAAATCCATAATACATAAGGATATGTATAGAACATTACTGCATGTGTCTGTGTTATGGAGCATAGCATGCCCTAAATGTCCCAGCTGAGAATATGGAGGCAGTGCCGCATGGGTTTGTATGGTAATGCCTTTGGCCCTCAGTCAGCATGGACCTACACACATGCACACCTTAGTAGTGGGAAAATAGGGATGCCCTTTTACTTATTCTGGATGGAAAAAGAAATACGTTTCAATTAGCTCCTCAGTCCAAGTACACCGCTGTAAACACCGTGCGTACGTGACTGGTGTCTATGTACGTGTGTGCTGGAGGGGGGTGGGGGTCTTGTGAATAGGCCCATAGAGTCACTAACCACAGGCTGGCCATTACACCTAGTTACAGTCACTGCCGGATCGACGAGGAGACAGACAGTCTGCCACACTGACAGAACGCCACTGTGTGTGTGTGTGTGTGTGTGTGTGTGTGTGTGTGTGTGTGTGTGTGTGTGTGTGTGTGTGTGTGCTATATCAGGTAGGGGATCCCCCTGAGTTACTCCTGTCGGTACCATATGGCCTAATAGAAAACGTAAACTCTCTCCACCAGGGAACAAGGGGCTAGAAAGAGGGGGGAAAGGAGAGCTTTTCTCTTTCACCAGAAAGACTCCTCTGTAGCCAGGAGCTGAGGACTTTCAGTCTGTCTGCCCGTCTGTCTGTGTATGTGTTTCTCTGTTTTTTGATGAAAGAGGTATTCAGACGATTTGAGGAGCAATCACCCACATAACAGTGTTGAAGCCCCTCTCATGGAACTTGCCTTCAAGTGAACTTACTTCACTGCTGTAGCTCGGTAGCAGATGCTAGTTGATTTTTGGAGCAGAGTAGAACAATGTCAGCTATAAGAGTGGTAGTTACTAGTGACATTTACTCAAGTACGTGTACGCAAGTAAAATTTTTACTAAATTGTACTTTGTGAATTGTTCTATTATAGGATAATTTTTGCTTGAGTACATTTATCAAGAAAAAAAAACCATCCTAATACTCAGGCACATTTGGTCACAATCTGAGTTACATGTGATTCATTTTTTTTTTTTTTTTTGGCTGGCATTTGTATGTATGTCTTGTAACAGTCAAAACTGTTGAATACACCTTTACTGTAAGCACGTTCTGCGTCACTATGTCTCTTACTTGGCACACTGCTGCCATGCAGTTGGAAGGACGTACCCACCGCGTGTGGACACTTGTGGCTGAGCTCTGCAAGAACTACCTTCTCAACTCACTTGTGATGATTTGGGTAATGTGTGGCTCTTATTTATTTCATGTATGAAGGTAATAGTTGCTGTACAACCGGGCATTACAAGGTCGTTTGCTGCAGTTAATAAATGAGAAGTACTGTGGAGCTGTTAGTACCAGTGTGGCCTCCCATCCCTTCTTTGCACCTGCAAACCGCCTTAACCGACAACAGTGAGCCCAGACTCGTCACAGTCTGTTAGCAGGATTATGCAAAAACTATTGGATGTACTTTGATGAAATTTTTTACCAGAGGTGGTCCTTTGGCTACAGATGAATCCATTGGATTTTGAATGTGTTCCACGAGTACATACATATCTCTGCCAAGAGACAGAGGGATGGAGGGACGGACAAGCAGACTAAGGGAGGGAGAGATGGATGGAGCCTTGGAGGAGGTATGCATTCTCTGCCATCTAGAAAAAAAACTTGTTCTTGCCAGAAATGATTGACTCTTTCAGACATTTTAGGTCATTTCTGTTTCATTGAAATAAGTTTCAAAAAATATTGTTTTTCTATTCAGGCTCAGCTGTAATGGAAGAAGAAAAAAGTTGCAAATTTATTATTAAAAGATCACAAATTTACATGAAAAAAAGTCACAGTTTTATCACATTCTATCCCTTCTTTCAGCTGCTCCCTTTCAGGGTTACCACAGCATATCATCACCTGATATCGTGATGATCCACATGTCGATTTGGCAAGAGCTTTTATGCTGGATACCCTTCCTGGCACAACCCTCCCTATTTAGACGGGCTTGGGGCCAGCACAAGGAGTACACTGGCTTGTGCTCCCCCTATGACTGGGTAACTAACTTTCCTTCCCCCATTCTATTATGCTGAGCACCAAGCTAGAGGACAGGAAATACCATTTTCATGGTCTTTGGTATCACCCAGCCAGGGCTTGAACCCACATCCTCCTGGTTGTTGGGGTGGATGCTCTACCACTATACCAGCACTCTGGTGTTTCACAATTTCATCACGTGAAGTCTCAGATTTGTTAGAATGAAATCTCAGATGTGCAAGAAAAGTAACAAATTCATGAGAGAATTTATTTCTAATTTATGAGTGAAGGGTTTTATATTTATGAAAAAATAACTAACAATTTTAACAGGAAAAACTTCCCAACTGGGCAACAGTGAAGTCAAGTAGCTTTTTTAGGAGATAAATTGTTACTCTTGGTCCCATAATTTTTTTTTGATGACTAGTGTGCAGGGTTGGGCAAGTTACTAAAAATTAGCAACTAATTACAACTACTAATTACAGTACTTTTCAAAAGTAACTGAGTTACTCTACCAATTACTGCATGATTAAAGTAATTAGTTACTTGGAAAAGTAACTTTTACATTACTTTTAAATGTATTCTTAAATCAACTTGCACACATAGCAAGATAATTTAAGTAATGGATTACTACAGGGGGGCTATTATTACAGGGGCGCTGCTGAAGACATTCTATGACACGGTGGTGGCATCAGCCATCACTTTTGGAGTGGTGTGCTGGGGCAGTGGCATTACAGCAGCCGATAGGAAGAGACTGAACAAACTGATCAAGAAAGCTAGCTCTGTCCTGGGGCAGCGCCTTGACCCAGTGGAGGAGATAGGAGAGAGAAGGACGGTGGCAAAACTGTCATCTCTGCTGGAGTCTGAGTTCCACTCTATGCAGGACATACTGAATGCACTGAGGAGCTCATTTAGCAGCAGACTACATCATCCTAGGTGCACAACCGAGAGGTTTCACAGGTCCTTCCTACCTACAGCTGTCAGACTGTACAACCTAAGCAGGGCTGCTCGCAGAGATAGCAAAAAGACGTGACGACCTAATAGTATTGAATGCAAAAGACGCAATAGACTTACACAATGGTCCCCTCTAGTATACAACTAGGAAAATACCGGTTGCTATGGAGGGTGAGAATATGTCCATCCATCCATCCATCTTCTACCGCTTAATCCTTTTGGGTCGCAGGGGGGCTGGAGCCTATCCCAGCATCTTTGGGCGAGAGGCAAGGTACACCCTGGACAGATCGCCAGTCCATCGCAGGGCCAACACAGAGAGACAGACAACCATTCACTCTCACATCCATACCTAAGGACAATTTAGAATCCCCATTTTTAATGCCAATTAACCTAACTTGCATGTTTTTGGCATGTGGGAGGAAACCGGAGTGCCCAGAGTAAACCCACGCAGACATGGGGAGAACATACAAACTCCACACAGAAGGGTCACCGATGGTCTGGGGGTGGGATCGAACCCACGATGGTCAAGGGTGGAATCGATCCCATGACCTTCTTGCTGTGCTGCCACTGTGCTAACCACTGCGCCACCGTGCTGCCGTGAGAATATGTATGGGTACATAATCATACCATGTAGGATAACTAAGTAGGCGGTTGTGCTGTTTCATTCCATCTAGCTACAATGCTCCGCACTGTGTGTGTTTATATATATATATATATATTTATATATTTACTCTATCTAGCAACAATGCTCCACACTGTGTGTTTACATATTTACATATTTATTCCATCTAGCTACAGTGCTCCGCACTGTGTGTTTATATATTCATATATCTATTCCATCTAGCTACAATGCTCCGCACTGTGTGTTTATATACTCATATATTTATTCCATCCAGCTACAATGCTCCGCACTGTGTTTATATATTTATATATATCTATCCCATCTAGCTACAATGCTCCGCACTGTGTGTCTATATATATATATATATGTATATGTACATATGTATACTTGCTGCTCTTGTTTTTTTCTCTTGCCTTCTGATTGCCTAATGACTGGCGCCTAGCGGCTGCCCCAGCCTTGGATGCGCTCTGCAGAGCGTGCCCAAATGGCAAGTCACGTTTCGTTACCTTGTGTTCATACATGTGTAATGACAATAAAGTTGAATCTCATCTCATCTCATCTCATTGTTGCTCTGAGTGTTGCTATCCCTGTGCTGTTGCAATCCTGGAATTTCCCCATTGTGGGACTAATAAAGGCTTGTCTTATCTTATCTTATCTTATCTTATCTTATCTTATTATTTAGGAAAAAATGCAGGAACATGGCCTTTTGCACCTCAAAAAGAGAAATATAATCGTTCCCACAACTATGGAGGGATGGGAAGAGGACTTTGAAAAGTGGCCTAGCAGACAGTAGTGTTAGATATGAACATATCTACTGTATATTCTACAGCAGCGCCCTCAAGAATACGGTAGATATCCATCTTACTCCGGAGGGCGCTGCTGTAGAAATGATTATGAGTGCAACTTCCGCTTTCGGCCGGAAGTACTGTTAAGTCAGTCAGCAACAGTGGAGTAGCAGGGCTTTTAAAATAGGGTGATTTTTTTGTTTGTTTGTTTTTTTACCTTTGATGGCACCTACTTTCTTTAAAATGGTGAACCAAATTAAAGAAGATCATGTAATCCCTCCAAATATGAACTTAGCTAGCATTATCCTGCTCCTTAAACCCAACCTATGCTTCCATCCAGCTACCGTCCCATCTCACTTATGAATGTTGATTTAGCCAAAAGACTGGAAAGGTTTCAAGGGTAGGCAACTGGCTAATAATACATGCAGGCTATTTAATTTAATAGACTACTGTAAGATTAATAACTTAGGAACCACAATATTATCTCTGGATGCAGAGAAAGCCTTCAGCCGTGTTAATTGAAAATTCTTTTTTATGGTGTTACATAAGTTTGGGTTTGGTTCATCTGGATTAAAACACTAAATACCGTAGCTGTCCAATTGCATCTGTGCGAACAAATGGTCAATCTTCTCGAAGCTTTAATCTTTAGAGAGGCACCAGATAGGGTTGCCCACTCTCTCCCTCACTTTTTACCATCTTTATCGAACCATTCGCAGCAGCCATATGACAAAATGTTGATATTAGAGGTATCTAACCCGGAATAAAAAAGAACTCAAGATAAGTCTTTATGCTGATGATGTATTAATTTTCCTTGAAAACTCACAAAGATCTCTTCAGACAGAGGCGCTCATTGATAAATTTTCTTCACTATTAGACTACTCTATTAACTGGGGTAAATCAACAGTCTTACCTATAAATTGTAATTTTTCAAATATATCCTCTATTCCAATGCAACCAAGAAAAATTAAATATTTAGGAATAGATATATCCCCGAGGCTCTCAGAGTTATTGCGACTAAATCACATTCCCCTTCTAAAACACCGACAACCAAGCCAAGATGGCTGCAGTGTGAGTAGACGTATCTCAGCTCATGTCTGCCTAACTGTCACAGCCCACTCACACCTGTCATCCGCCCCAGCTGAGGGCACACCTGCACTTCATCAGGCCGCGCCTATTTAGCCAGCTCTGCCCAGGGCTTCGGCCTGGAGTCATCAGCAATCCTCCTCGTGAAGCTCTGCATTCGCCTACGTCTACGGCCTGCGCTTCTCCTATGCATGTAAGATCATCCACTTACCTGCTTTCTCAGCCTTCCCCTGTGCACAGGTGGACCTCTTGGTGGCGGATCCTCCTCCTCATCACCGTGCTTCTTCACCTTCGTCCCTTGGAGCCGATCAGAGCGCTGTCTCCCAGGCGTGAGCCGGTCTTGCCAACGCCAGCCACCAAATCCCTGCAAGTAAGCCACTCTCATTACTCATCATATCCCTGTGTGTGTTCATCTCACCCTTGTCCTCTGCTTGTTCTCAGGGTTGCCTGGCTGTACGGTGTTCTGGTCCGCCCTCGGTGCTCCTGTCCCCAATACGACATCCACATTCCTCGTTCATGCATTCATACACCTGCCTTTCAATAAAGACTCTCAAATCCTACCCGAGCCTGCGTGTGTGTTCCCTGGGCTAGCCCTAACATGACACTAACTCCATTTTTGAAGCTCCTGTTTCTGCTTTGCCTTCTTTAAAAATTATGCTTTTGGCTCATTGTATTGATTAAGAACTCCTATTAATCATTATCATTGTCGTTTGAGCTGAGTATAATTGGTTGGCCACCATAATGGAGGAGTCTCATATCTCTTTGAAATCTCTGGGTGAAGCCATTAACCAGATTAAGACCGATATGCTAGCTTATTTTGATGCCAAACTGGACCCTATTCAAATGAGCTTAAATAGCATTCAGAACTCTTTATCAGTGCTGGGAGATCAAGTCACTATGTTGGAGCAGCGTGTATCTGCTAACGAAGACAATTTACAGGATTCAACTGTGTGTATTAAACAACTGGAGAAGGACAACTCCTACCTCATGGACAAAGTTGATGACCTGGAGAACAGAAGCCAACGTTCTAATCTTCACTTGGTTGGAATCCAAGAATCATCTGAAGGCAGCAATTTAATTGCCTTCATGACACATCTAATTCCACAGCTGCTAGGAAGAGATCATTTCCCCACTCCACCAAGCATTGAGTGGGCCCATCGTTCTGCTACGACCCTACAGAAAGACAAAGTTACTCCAAGGCCCATCCTTATTAAACTTCATAGCTTCCAGGAGAAGATGAAAATTCTCCATCTGTCCAGAGAAAGGAAGAAGCTGGAAGACAACGGGAGTGGGGTTTAGATCTACCCAGAGTTCAGCGCTGAACTGATCAGAAGGCGTCAGAACTTTGATCCTGAAAATGTAAGCTTCGTAAACTTAACATTAAGTACTCACTCCGTTATCCTTCCACACTGTGTTTTTGTTGATTGCAAAGAACAATGTTATAGCTGTAACATTGTATAACGTTGTTATAGCTGTCATAAAGATGCAGAAACTGCTTTTCTACCTTTGTCTTCCCCTAAGTGAAAAACATTGACTCCTCTGGTGGCCTGAGGTCCTTTGATCAGAATTAACTTAGTTTCTGTTTTAATTATATCCGTATAATCATTGATTTGATCAGTTTTCCTTATTAGGGCCTGAGTCACTGACAACGTCAGTGGGCAAGACCCCTATTGTAATGAGGCCTGAGCCACTGACAAAGTCAGTGGGCGAGAGCCCTATTGTAATTGTTAGAATTTTTTTTTTTCTTCTTCATCTAAGATCTCATTGTTGGGGTAGTGAACGTGCATGAAAACTCATCATTTTTTGCAGGGATCTCAAGACTGGCGAAAAATTGAATATTTTGGAGGAAATATGAATGACCCCACAAAAATAGCTCTACAGCGTCACCTAACATGAAGTCAATGGGGAGTGGCACATGCTTACTTTCGCGTAGAAAGATGAAAATCGCATTAGATGTTGATCATGTCAAGACATGCAAAAAACTCCATAGAAGTGATGGTCTAAACCCAAAAGGAAGTTGGCCATATTGGCAGGAAGTGACCGGGACCTGATTTCCACCTCGCGCAAGTGATGCACATTTGATCGAACTCGAGCCACTGACAGTCAGTGGGCGAGAGAATGTTTTTTTTCTTCTTCTCCATCTAAGATCTCATTTTTGGGGTAGTCAACATGCATGAAAACTCACCATTTTTTGCAGGGACCTCAAGACTGGTGAAAAAATTGAATATTTTGGAGGAAATATGAATGACCCCACAAAAATGGCTCTACAGCGCCACCTAACATGTGAAGTCAAGGGGAGTGGCACACGCTTACTTTCGTGCAGAAAGATGAAAATCGCGTGAGATGTTGATCATGTCAAGATATGCAAAAAACTCCATAAAAGTGATGGTCTACAACCAACAGGAAGTCGGCCATTTTGGCAGGAAGTGGCAATGACCTGATTTCCGTCTTGCGTAATTGACGCGCATTTGATCGAACTCCTCCTAGGGGTTTTTTTCCCGATTGAGCTCATTTGTGGTGACAATCATCTATACATATGTGCCATTAAAAGTTATTGAAAACTTTTCTAAAAGTTCGACAGTTTGGCCATAGGGGCGTGGCAAAGTTTGATGCCTCGCCATGATCCTTCTGTGACCATTCTGACAACAATAACTCTGACATGCATTGTCGGATTTCAACCAAATTCAACATTATGGATATCAGTCCAATTCCAAACAGTTCTATAGAACAATATTCATAGAAATCTACAGCGCTACCTAGTGGTTAAAGGAAGAATTGCTGAAAACTGTTTTATTTATTACTCACGCGCCACTTGCCAGAATGACGTGAAATTTTGAAATTTGAAATTTTTTGAATTGAGATTCATCACACCACAGGGATGATCATAACTGCACATCAACTTTACCATCACATCACACTTGTAACCATGGATATGCCCTCCTTGCCATTCAATCTGTGATCTTGTGGGGAGGGTTGGGAACATCCTGGAGTCATGAAATTTGGAGCATAGGTAGAGGTGATTGTCATCTGTAGTCCTATATGGATCAGCAACACATAACTGATAAGTAAGTGTTACCATGGTGACATGGCAAAGGTTGACTCCTCACCATGGAATATCAAAAAGTTGCAACTTGGACAAACTTCATCTGATTTTCACCAAATTTTTGACAGTGCATATTAGTCCAACCCCGGATGCTACTATGTAAAAATGGTTGACAAAACTTATACCACCACCTACTGCTCATGGGAAGGATTGCACCACTTGCATTTGAACGAACTCTTCCTTGGAGCCTGCTCCCATTGAACTCATTTTCACATGGCGGCATCTACAGGCATTTGCCATTAAAAGTTATCAAATGTGAGTGGCAATCTCAAAAGGCATGGCCACAACACCATGGCGAAGTTTGAGTCCTCCCCTTACAAAATCAAATCGCTGTAACTCAAGCAAAACTTGTCCGATGTTCACCAAAGTTTCCATGATAGAAAATAGTCCTGCCCCAAACCCGTCTACATAAAAATGCCTGACAAAAGATATCGTGCCACCTAGTGGTTAAAGGAAGAATTGCTGAAAACTGCTTTATTTATTAGTCACGCGCCACTTGCCAGAATAATGTGAAATTTTCTGAGGTCTATCAGACCATCTGGTTGATCATAACTGCACATCACCTTTAGCATGGTGTCACTGATGTTACCATGGACACGCCCTCCTTGCCATTCAATCCATGATCTTGTTGGGATGGTTGGGAACGACTTAGAGTCATGAAATCTGGAACATAGGTTGAGGTGACTATCATATGTAGTCCTATATGGGTGGGCAAAACATAACTGACAGGGAAGTGTTGCCATGGTGACATGGTGAAGGTTGACTCCTCGCCATGGAATATCGGAAAGTTGTAATTTGGACAAACTTTGTCTGATTTTCACCAAATTTTCTACGATGGATATTAGTCCTGCCCCAAACGCTTCTACGTAAAAATGATTGACAAACGTTATAGCGTCACCTACTGCTCAAAGGAAATACTGCACCAAACTGTTTACTTTATTATTTACGCAGCGCTGACCACAACGACGGGAAATTTTCTGAGCCAGCTAGGTATGATGGGCGCTGGGGTCAGCGGTTGCAGGGGGTCAAGATCCCACTTACAGCTGCTTGCAGCTTTAAATTGGTATTTTTGTTTACTTTTCAATTTTAATTTGATTGGACAATTTTATCTTCCTCGTGTGATGGCTAGAGTATAACTGACTATGATCATTACTGCCTCCTGGTGGCATTTGTATGAAGCTACTCGTTCAGGCCCGAGCCACTGACAAAGTCAGTGGGCAAGATCTCTATTGTAATTGTTAGAATTTTTAGGGCCCAGGATTTCACACATGGTTCTCACCACCTTATGCATTGCAAAGAAAACTATCCTCATGAATTGGAAATCAAGAAATAACTTATGCATGACTTATAATAACTTACTATTAGATTATATTAGCCTGGAGAGAATGTCAGCTTCGTCAAATAATCAATTGGCAGAATTCAATTCTCTCTGGTCCCCGCTTATTGATACTATAACCTGAGGGGTGGCGGGCGGTGGCTTGCTCTCCTTGGTGCCTCTGGTGGCTGGCTGCGCCCCAACCGCGGGTGTCCGGGGGGCCTGTTCCGGGGTGGCTGTGTGTCTGGCCTTGGGGAGTTGGTCGGGGGGGCCGCAGGGTGGGCCGGGGGAGTGGGCTGTGGCCTCCGGCTAGCTGGCCTCACCTCCCAGGGGGTCTGGGTCTGGCCCTGGGCCCCTGGTGCTGGGGGGGGGCATTCCCCCCCGGGCTGGGGTCGGGTGTGCACCGATGGTGCGGGTTGGCCCCAGTGTGTCCATGAGCAGCGGGGTCGTGTTCTCCCTGGGGTCCTGGCAGCACCCTGGGGCAGCTGCCTGCATCTTGGGTTGCCCTTCCCATCCACTGGGGTCTGTGGGTGTGGGTATGTATGTGTGTGAGAGTGGGTGTGAGTGGGGGCTTGTGTATGAGCGGGTGTGAAAGTGGGTGTGTGTGTTGTGAGTGGGCAGGTGGGGCTGTGTGCAGGTGTAGGTGGGCATGTGTGATGTGGGTGGGGGTACATGTGTGTATGGGTGCAGTTATCTGTGGGTGGATGTCTGGGGGTGGAGGATGTGTGTATTGGTAGGAGAACTTCGTTGGGTGGCGGGGGTGGGGCAGTACATGTAGTGGCATGGGGGTTTTCGTTTTGAGGCCTGCTTGTCTCAGCTGCCCTGCTGTTGTGTCGTGGGGTGGGGTGCTTTGTCGCATTGCCCCTGGTGTCATTGGCGGCGGTTGTGTGTTGGTGCTCGGGGGTGGTTGGGGGGGCCATTGGTGTGGGTTGGTGGCCATGTTTCCGTCGGGTTGCTCCAGGGTGGCTGTGGCTCCAGGGCAGCCTGCCGCTGTTGGTGTGCATCTGGGGTGGGTGGGCGGTGGGCTTGCATGGGCACTCGGTGGTGTCGCTTGGCATGTGGGGCACCATGTGGGTCCAGCCCATTGTTCACTATTGTGACTATTGTGGTCCATGTTTGTGTGTGTAAGATAAGTGGGAATGGGTATGGCTGCCCCATCATGTTTGCTGGGAGCACCAGGGCGCAATGCTGGTGGGTCCTGGGCTGCTCGCACTGGCGGCCCTCACCCTGGGTTGGGATTTGGGGGCAGTGGGTGGCCTCATGAACCAGTTTGCAAGCTGGCTTCTGGGGGGGGGGCAGCCTCGCTTTTAGACTGCCTCCCTCCCAGTCTTATTTCCCGCCCTCCCCCTCTCCCTGACTCTGGGTGGAATATGCATCTTCTTGGATACATTTAGGGCTTTGGGGTGGGGGTGTGCCGCACTGTGTCGGCGAAGGGGATACCTTTGCTGCGTGGTGGGGCTGCCCTCACCTCAATTTTAATTTCATTTTAGACTCTGAGGGCTTGGGGGGATAGAGGCGCCGCTGCCCATCACAATGGCTAGCGGTGCTCCAATCACCATCCCCCCAATTTTAATTGCACTTTGGTAGTCCACACGTTTACACACAATTACATCATATAGCCGACATATACCGACCATGTTTTGTGCAGGGGGGAGGGGGTGGGGGGTCTTCCTCCATCCCTGTTACCCTTCTCCTGCTGGGGGCATGGGGGCCCGGTGGGGAGCCTTGGACCCGTCATGTTGTCAAAATCCCTGGGTGCTACCGAATGTATAGATACAGCCAAGGGAGTGAGAGCAGGACTGAATAAGAGAGTAAGTGAGAGTGAGGGGGTGATGAATGGAGGTGGTGATGGTGGGTCGGTTTTGTGCGGTGCTTTGCATGTCGAGTGGCATCTTGGGGCGCCTGCAATGGTCTGCTGATCAGTCGCTCGGGTGGGCACCGGGGGTGGGGGTCTGCTTCTGTGGCCTGAGCCGGCGGTCTCCCCGGCCGCTGCCAGACACTGGTGTATGTTCAGGCTCACTGCATCTGCTTCGCAGCCGCCGTATGAAACAAGTGTGAATGAGGGGTGAGTTTGAACGGGTCCAGGAGTGAGAAAGAATTGGTTGGTCCAGGTGAGTGAGAGTGAGTTAGTGCATATGGGTGTGCATGGGAGCATGTGGGTGTCAAGGTGTGGGGAGGGGTGTTTCTGTGAGTCGGGAGATGCTGGATTAAGGGGGGTAGTGCCTCTCGGCAATGTGGGCTCCCCTGGGAGGGGGGACTTCTTTGGGCATGGGGTCCCCGGGGTGTGCGGTGGTGGCACTGGGGGAGGGGTGGGCCCTCTGTGGGGGTGCCTAGGGGGGCTCGTGCTGGGGGGTGCGGGCCAGTCTCCGGCCTGGGGGGTGGGATCGCTGGCCCCCTGGGTCCCGGGGGAGAGCATTGGCCCCACTGGGGGGTAGGGGGCCGGCGGGTCCGGGGGTGTGGGCTCGCCACACTGGCCACCTGGTGACCTGGCCTCCCTCGATTGTCCCTCAGGGGGCGGATGCCTGGCTTTCCTGGGGCTCGCTGACCTTGGACGTTTGTGCCCTGTGGGGGATAGTGGCGCCGCCTTGCCTGCTCGAGGTTCCTGCAGGGAGAGCTGCTGCGACTGGCCCCTCGCTTCGTATGTTTCCTGACAAACCACTCACATGCACACACATATTTTGCACGCGCTCTCATATATACGCACACAGACGTACACACACAAGTGTCTCTCCTTTAACAGGTGCAGAAACCAGACTCGTGTTGAGACATCGCCGGTGGAAGAAGCAGTTTGTCTTTTGTTTGTTTTAGTTGTTGGTTTGTTTGTCTTTTTGTCTGTTCTCCTCCCTTTTCTTTCTCCCTCCACACACTTCCTTTCCCTCTTTCCCATCCTGTCGGGTCTTCCATGGGTAAAATAATTAACATAAAGTATTAAAAGTTATTACAGGATGAGTTTACATCAATATACAATGCATAGTCAGGTACTGTATAAGCTCCTCTTGGCAGAAGAAAAAAAAAAGAAAAAAAAAAGAATTTTTAGGGCCTGAGCCACTGACAATGTCAGTGGGCGAGAGCCCTATTACGATAAGGCTCTTGCCCACTGACTTTGTCACTGGCTCGGGTGCTAATTACAATAGGGCTCTTGCCCACTGACATTGTCAGTGGCTCGGGCCCTAAAAATTGCCTTAGTCTCTCAATGATCTCCATGCTGTGTAAAGGGGCCCTTTGGGTCATATTACAACGATGGGGTTGGGTGATCAGTTGTCACTGACTCATAACGTGTTTAATGGTGTTTCCAAGTTCATTTCCTTGTCACAATGGCGTAAAAACGAACTTTCCACCAGCTCATGATGCAATTTGTGGCGCATATGTACTGACAACATTCAATATCACACCTTCAACTTCTATCTTCAAATTCATGATCCTGTCTGACTCCCTGTTTACCTCCTGAACACTTTTCACATACTCTTCTTTCAAGATTACTCCTCCTCCATTTCTCTTTCTATCTACACCATGGTAGAACAGTTTATATCCACCTCCAATGCTCCTAGCCTTGATTCCCGTCCATCTGGTTTATTGAATATACAGTACATCTACCTTTCTTCTCTCCATCATATCAGCAACCTCTCTGCCCTTACCAGTCATAGTCCCTACATTTGAAGCCCATACTCTCACCTTCACACTTCTACCGTTCCTTTTGTCTCTCTCTCTCTTCATCCTAGCCCGCCAACCTCGTCTCCTCCTCCACGATCTTCGACCAATACTAGCCCAATTTCCACCGGCACCCTATCGGTTAACAGCATCGGTGGCAGTCGTTGTTAACCCGGGCCTCGACCAATCAGGTATGAAAGTTTCATTAGTCATGGTCTACATGTTTCATTTAGCAAAGGTTTTACATCAGATGCCCTTCCAGACACAATCCTCCCCATTTATCCGGGCTTGGGACCAGCACTAGGAGTGCACTGGCTTGTGCACCCCCTGTGGCTGGGTTAACAAAAATCCTTTCTATTCTAATTTAAATGCCACATTTTATAGCCAAATCCCATAGACCGCCTCATGTGGGACACACAGGTGTACATCCACATACACGCATACAACTGGCGTACCAATCTTAAAGCGAACCACAATCCATCTAGTTGTCAATCACAGGCTGCGACAGGATGTCTCCTTCTGCTCCTGGAACAATACATCAAGACACAAAGCCAGACACTTGTTACCACTCTCACTGAGGTTCCCGCGTTTCTTTTCTGCCTCAGTTAACTCATCCTCATTTCTTTCTCCCCATCCCCCCCTACCTCTACTCCTTCTTTCCTTCTCCTTCTCTCTCTGTACTGCTTTTGTGGCAACAGTGAATTTTCCATGCTTTAATTCAATGAATGGCCTGACTGAAATGATGTGTGTGCGTGTGTGTGTGTATTGTGTGACTCACCCCTTATCCGCCCCCCCCACACACACACAGCACATATAAATAGACAAGCTGAGTGAAGAGCATGTGACTAAGTATTGTTGTGTTATATTCTTTTTTACGCGACTGATAGAACATCGTGCACTGTACATGTGTTTCCACATGCTTGTATGTTTCCCCACACATGCACTTGCACATGCACAGACGTAAAGTGATTTATTGTCATGGTGGAATAAAGGAATCCATCCAACGACGACGGGAGGCAGGAGAAGGGTGGAGCTGCACATGTAGTCTAGGGTGGGGTAGGGCGCGCATGGTCAGGAGTCAGAGCAGATGGCAGACCAAGCACCAATCACCCTCCTCCTCTTCTTTTTCTCTCCGCAAACCTACCAACCTCTCCTCCTCCTTCTCCGCTTTCCTCCTCAATTGTGGCTCAGCAGGTTATGGAGTAGGGGCAATTAACAACAACCCCCCACAATGCACCTCCATCCAAGAATGTGTGTGTGTGTGTGTGTGTGTGTGTGTGTGTGTGTGTGTGTGTGTGTGGCAGAGCACCACTCCATCAAGCTGCCCGCTCCATTAGCGACGCCAAAGACAGGTGCACAGAGGCTCAACGCCTGTCAATAATATTTCTAGAATGGAGACAGACACTGATAAAAATGATTCTGGTTAGACGTAATTGTAACACAATTAAATCTGTGATATTAACATTAAGCTTGCATGTTTGTCTCTCTACCAAAAAAAAAAAAAAAAAAAAATCTTTTCCTGAACTCAATTGGCATTTGTTTAAAAGACAACAAATTGTACATTTTTTTCCTTAACAAGATGCATTTATGTAATCCCAGCTAATCTTCTTGCATACACTCATCCAACAAACATTTTATTGTAGTATTTACTTTTCAAAGTGGGTGGAGTCACGTGATTTCCTGTCAGCTGCAAGATGTGGAAATCCACCATCGTTTACATGGGTCTGGGCTGTCATGACGCCGAGCGTGGGTTTGTACCGTGCTCGGGTTGTTTGGTTATTTTCCTTTATCTGTTTTTGTATTTAGTCTTGATTGCTGCCATTATTGTTTGTGCTTTTATTTTGACAGTGCCGGGACAGGACTTCTGCCTGTCAAGTCTGTTCAAGGCCTGTCACATGTTTGTGTTTGGTTGACTGCTTTCACTCCACACCTGTTTGTCGTTGAGTCTCTGTGTTACTATTTAAGTTCGCTGGCGAGGTTTATTCCTCGCTGCGACCTCGTTTTGCTCAGACTGGAATCACCAACCCATATTCCAGTCTTTCTTCAGCTTAGGATTTTTCCTCATTTGTTTCATGTACTGTAAGTTCCTTTCTTAGTTTTTTCAGTATTTGTATTTTCCTGTTATCACCCCTCGTGGTCTCGTTTATAGCCTTTTTGTATCCACCCCTCGTGGCAAGGTTTTGTGTAGTCTATTATTTTATAAATAAGCAAACTCACTGCAGGCAAGTGGTGCCGTGTTTCTGCCTTAAAAGGGCCAATTATGACAGTAGGTCGTAGCCCATAGGTGCCAGCGGCAGTGGGCTTGCCTTTTTTTTCTTTTTTCTGCTTTTTCCTTTTTTTTCACTCACCTTTTTCGTGACTGAGTGGCTGTCAGCATGTTCCCAGTGCGCCGAAGAAGGAAGGCAGCCGGGGGTCCCAGTATGGATAAGCAGTGGGCAGCTGAATTTATCCGGGGCCATGTTGCTGAAGCTCTCACCTCCCGCGGCCCAAAAATTGTTCTGGAAAACGTGGTTGCAGCAGTCGGGATTGTGGAGGCACATCCCAGTTTGGGTAATTATCCCGAGTTCACCGAGCTGCTGGCCACCGTCTCGGCGCTTCAACAACGATTTCTGGGGTTGGCGATTGGATCGTCATCAGCCTGAAGACCCCGTCTCCCGGTGCAGAACTCTACTCCTCCCCGTGTCACGGCTGTACCGAAGCGGATGGTGGAGAGTAGCCGGGTCCAGTCGCCACCACTTTCCCACCATTACCCAGCCACAGGCCGAAGGAAGAACTCCTCCATCTATCAGCCAGCAGAGCTATCTTTGCTACGTCAGAGAGGAACTTCAGCAGCTTCAGCCTTTTGGGCCTCCTCACGGGCTGTTACTTCAGTTCCCAATCCCGGGGTCGTCGCAGCTGTTCCCCCACCCCTCCACGGCACCTTCTCTGACTGCCGAGAGCTCAGCTGGTTCTCCCTCAGCTCCGCCCGTCATTATGTCTGCAGGGACGGCTCCTCCATTTTTTTCAGAGGGGCCCATGATCACTACAGCGACGAGGAGGAAAGAGACTGGGCTTGCTGCAGCAGGAACCATTAAACCCCAGGAAAACAGGCAAGTGTTTTTTTCACTCTGTATCACAATTTGATGAATTACCTTGTCTGATTCCCGGGGGTGAGGCTCAATTAGTACAGTCCACTGTTTCTTCACCACCTGCTGCAGCCACAATAATGTTACCTGCTTCCTCTGTATCTCCTCCTATACTCCCCGAGTGTCCGCCGGTTCCAGGATCAAGCCACCGGATGGAGGAGGAGCCTGTGGCTCTGGAGAACCTGGTTCCAGCCCCGCAGCCATGGTATGGACAGAGGAGGAGGGCTGTCTGCCACCCGGAGCCTGAGCCGATGAAGAAGCATCCCTGGGCTTCTCCCGAGCAGAGTTCAGCCCCAGCAGGAAGAGGATCTCCTGTCGGCATGCCAGGTGAGACACCTGCGTGGGTAACATCGCCAGGGGGTTCCAGGACTGCAGAAACCATCATGCCTGCTGTTGGGGCCGCCACAGCAGAGTTCGAGTTGGCTCACCAGGGGGCCAGGCCTGAGACATCGCCATCCGGATCAACAGAGTCCTGGACGGTCGTGGAACTTGAGCTCAGGCAAGTACTCACCTTTGTTTTCATTGTTTCAGTATTGGAGAGATCTTGTCTGGCTCTTGATGGGGAGAGCCGGGTGCTGCCGTCAGCAGCATCTGAGCTCTCCTCACTGGGTTCCACTGCCACCGGTGACCCTGACCCTGTTCCTGTCCCTCTTTCATTCGAGTCTTCTCTCAGGGTCACCGAAGATCTGCCGGCTACACCAGAGGTCTCCGTGGGTTCCGGTCCACCTCCTGAGATCTTCGTGGGTCCAGCTCCTCCAGCTGAGGTCGTTGTGGAGGCGCCGTCCCAGCCTGGGATTTCCAAGAGTGCAGTTCCTCCTCAGTCTGGGTCTCCATGGGTGCTGCACTCCAGTTTGATTCCCACGTGGGTGCGGCACTCCAGTGTGTGCCCGCTGTGGGTCTTATGCTCCAGCCCGGGGGCCATTGAGGGTGCAGCTATGCCTCAGTCTGGGGCCATTGAGGGTGCGGCTATGCCTCAGTTTAGGGCCACCGAGGGTGCAGCTACACCTTAGTCCGGGGCCACCGAGGGTGCAGCTATGCCTCAGTCCAGGGCCACCAAGGGTGCCGCTATGCCTCAGTCCAGAGTCACTGGAGGTGCTGTGCTGATGCCCAAGGCTGCTGTGGGTCCTTGGTCCACATCGGGTGTCCATCGTTCAGGGGTCTGCGGTGGATACTGGTCTCAGCTGCCGCCTCCAGGTGGAGGTGGGTGGTGCTCCGCGGCCCGCTGGCCTAGAGACACGGGGAGACTGCCCAAGCCTTCTGGGTTTCTCAGATGGTTTTGGGACTCTGATAGACCACCCAATGGACTCTTTCTACCTGGCTGGGGTCTCTGGAGACCTGGTAGGCCGCCCAACCTTTTCCACCTGAGGGTCGGGTGGAGCCAAGAGCAGTTCCCTTATTTATCCAGTGTTTAGTTTTCTTAGTATTCTGTTTTGTCAGCGTGTCATCATGTAGGGGTTTTTTTTGGGTTGTTTGTTTTTGTGTCTCTCCCTCCAGGCCTGGATCCCCCCACCACCCTCCCGGGGTCGGTTTTTTCCAATCATTTCTGTTGGGAGGGGGAGGGTGGGTGTCCTTTTATTTCTTTTTGATATTACTGTGGGGTGTCTGAGTTCCACCTGTTAAGAGAGGAGCACTGTCATGATGCTGAGCATGGGTTTGTACCGTGCTCGGGTCATTTGGTTATTTTCCTTTTTCTGTTTATGTATTTAATCTTGATTGCTGCCATTATTGTTTGTGCTTTTATTTTGACAGTGCCGGGACAGGACTTCCGCCTGTCAAGTCTTTTCAAGGCCTGTCACATCTGTTTGTGTTTGGTTGATTGCTTTCACTCCACACCTGTTTGTCATTTAGTTTCTGTGTTACTATTTAAGTTTGCTGGTGAGGTTTATTCCTCGCTGCGACCTCGTCTTGCTCGGACTGGAATCCCCAACCCTGATTCCAGTCTTTCTTCAGCTTAGGATTTTTCTTCATTTGTTTCATTTAAGTTCCTTTCTTGGCTTTTTCAGTATTTGTATTTTCCTGTTATCACCCCCCGTGGTCTCGTTTATAGCCTTTTTGTATCTGCCCCTCGTGGCAAGGTTTTGTGTAGTCTATTATTTCATAAATAAGCAAACTCACTGCAGGCAAGTGGTGCCATGTTTCTGCCTTAAAAGGGCCAATTATGACATAAGATATTTAGTTATTAGTATATTTATTTAGTTATTAGTATATTTATTAGTCCCACAATGGGGAAATTCCAGGATTGCAACAGCACAGGGATAGCAACACTCAGAGCAACAATCAGAAGGCAAGAAAAAAACAAGAACAGCTAGTATACATATGTACATATTACTATAAATATACATATATATATATATATATATATATATATATAGACACACAGTGCGAAGCATTGTGGTTGGTGAATGTGCAGCAGAAAGTCTAAGCTCTCTCTCCCTCCGCGGGTGCGGCGGGCCAGCTGGATGTCTTTGGGCATGATGGTGGTGACCCTCTTGGCTTGGATGGCGCACAGGTTGGTGTCCACGAAGAGACCCACCAGGTAGGCCTCGCTGGCCTCCTGCAGAGCCATGACGGCGGAGCTCTGAAAGCGCAGGTCGGTCTTGAAGTCCTGAGCGATCTCCCTCACCAGGCGCTGGAAGGGCAGCCTAAGGATGAGCAGCTCCGTGGATTTCTGGTAGCGACGGATCTCTCTCAGAGCCATGGTACCGGGCCTGTAACGGTGAGGCTTCTTCACTCCGCCGGTGGCCGGAGCGCTTTTTTCGAGCAGCCTTGGTGGCTAGCTGCTTCCTGGGGGGCTTTTTCCTCCAGTAGATTTACGGGCGGTCTGCTTGGTTCTTGCCATCGCTCTTTATTATTCTGTCTTATATTTCTTGGACGCCGCCTAAACTCCAGCCCGGCACCCGCGTCGTTTTCGCCACAGTTCCTCGGCATGTCGAGCTTCTCCGTTAGCACCGGGTGGCGGTTGGAGCTAGCTAGCCAGCTAGCTAGCTCTTCCCTGCTGTATCGTCCCCCGCTGCAAACAGTGGCTCCGTCCGCCAACTCGGGAGACCCTTGGGGCGATCTGTGTGTCCGTGATATATATATATAGAGTGAAAGGTGTAGAAAGAAGAAGGAAGATAAGAAAAAGGCAGTTGCAAAAGGCAGCCAACTCGTGTGGCGCCGCCAGTGCGGCGGAACCGGAGCATGGATTGAACTTCAAGGTAAGTAGGCCTTAGATACTTAGGTATCTGCTTAGTGTTAGCTTACCAGAATGAATAGTGAGAGTGGTATATGCTGAAACTAAGCAGTTAAACAAATATTAATAAATATTCTGACCGCATTTCCTGTAACAACAAATGAGCAGAAGGCTTATCTTGTAATCTTTATCTCTATTTTTTTCTACAGTGTTGTGAAAAAGTGTTTTCCCCCTGCCTGATCGCTCATTTTTTTGCATGTTTGTCACACTTAAATGTTTCAGATTAGTTTAGTTTAGTTTATTTGAAAAGGGACAATGCAATTTCATAAAACACATGATTACACATGGTTAAAAAAGCCAGAATTAGCCAAAAGGCTAGTTTTCATCTGTAGTCCCCTGGCCAAGATGTAAAAAAGCAGTAAAATGCATAGTTGCATGTTAGACATTTAAGAGGGCACTAATGTAACAAATAATATATACATAACAAACCGTACATTGAAACACAACATCAAACATCACAGCAGACTTATCTTTTAGTGTTGGCAGCTGTAGGTGTTTATAAGCCACATTTTCAATTTTTTTGTGAAGGCCTTGAATGTTGTGAGCAGTTTAACCTCCTCAGGTACTGAGTTCCACTCACTAGCGCTCCTCACTGACCAGGCCGACTTACTGAAAGTCGGCCTGGAAAAAAAAATCCAAACCTACATGGTCCTGTGTGGAAAAAGTGATTGCCCCCTAAACCTAATAACTTGTTGGGCCAGCCTGAGCTGGCCCAAAATGCAAAACTGCATTTTGTGTTTACTTGTGTTATCTTTGTCTAATATTTAAATTTGTTTGATGATCTGAAACATTTAAGTGTGACAAACATACAAAAAAATGAAAAATCAGGAAGGGGGCAAACAGATCGAGAAGGAATTCCGGAGGATCACACTGAAGTAGAAGAAGAAGCCAACTCTGTTGTCATTCAGTTCATACAGTCAGTCATGTACAGTAGAACAAAATAATGTTTCTCCTGTCTACAATGTTAAATCACATGTAGAATTAGTGGGGTCGCTGCCATGCACAGCACCACCACAAACAACTTCTCCTTCCCCCATTCTATTACACTGAGCACCAAACTAGAAGGTGGGAAGTTCCATTTTCATATGGTCTTTTGTATGACCCAGCCGGGACTTGAACCCCCAACCTCTAGGCCACCACTCCCGAAGCCACTACTGTCCACATTCATGGGGAAGATGAACCAATATATAGCCAAACTGTTGCACCTGTACAGAAGGAAGGGAGAAGCTGTAGGGAAGAAACTTGATGAGATGCTTGACATGTCAAATGAGGCATGTACTTAGAATACTGTAGCAGTTTTGTGTAGTAGCATTCTGATGTCTGTACTTCACATTATCTCATACTTCATATTTTTGTAGGACAACAGCATAGAGTCCTGAAGAGAAGCTGTGATCAGGGGCCTCATTCTCAATTTTGGAGAAAAGCTGGAGGAGTTCACCAAGTCAACCAGGTAAAGAAAATGTACCTCTGTATGTGACAATGTTTGTAAAATGAAAATACATTGCAGTAAGATGTCAATGTAACAACTGGTGATAACATTTTAAAGTGTATTGATTTTACAAAACAGAACTGATTGTCCATTTTTATATATAATCAGTCCCAACAAGATGATTCATCAGAGTGACAGTAAATGGTTAAGTGGTATTAAATGTATCTTTATAAGATAAGATAAGATAAGCCTTTATTAGTCCCACAATGGGGAAATTCCAGGATTGCAACAGCACAGGGATAGCAACACTCAGAGCAACAATCAGAAGGCAAGAGAAAAAAAAAGAAACAAGAGCAGCAAGTATACATATGTACATATAAACATAAATATATATATGTATATATGTATATATATATATATATATATATATATACAGTGCAGAGCATTGTAGCTAGATGGAATAAATATGTAGATATATAAACACACACAGTACAGAGCATTGTAGCTAGATGGAATAATATGTAGATATATAAAAACACAGTGCGGCGCATTGTAGCTAGATGGAATAAATATGTACACTACCGTTCAAAAGTTTGGGGTCACCCAGACAATTATTTTGTGTTTTCCATGAAAAGTCACACTTATTTACCACCATGAGTTGTAAAATGAATAGAAAATATAGTCAAGACACTGCCAAGGTTAGAAATAATGATTTGTATTTGAAATAATAATTTTTTCCTTCAAACTTTGCTTTTGTCAAAGAATCCTCCATTTGCAGCAATTACAGCATTGCAGACCTAACATGATTGCACAAGGGTTTTCTAATCATCCATTAGCCTTCTGACGCAATGAGCAAACACATTGTACCATTAGAACACTGGAGTGATAGTTGCTGGAAATGGGCCTCTATACACCTATGTAGATATTGCACCAAAAACCAGACATTTGCAGCTAGAATAGTCATTTACCACATTAGCAATGTATAGAGTGTATTTCTGATTAGTTTAAAATTATCTTCATTGAAAAAAAGTGTTTTTCTTTCAAAAATAAGGAAATTTCTAAGTGACCTCAAATTTTTGAACGGTAGTGTAGATATATAAACACACCCAGTGCGGAGCATTGTTGCTAGATGGGATGAAACAGCACAACCGTCTACTTAGTTATCCTACGTGGTATGATTATGTACCCATACATATTCTCACCTTCCATAGCGACCGGTATTTTCCTAGTTGTATGCCGGAGGGGACCATTGTATAAGTCTATTGCGTCTTTTATAAACATTTAAGTGAACTTTCTGACACTTGCAGAAAGCTTATTTTATGCCCTCCGATATATTTCACAGATTGTTGATGATGACGATGCTGCAACCATCCAAGAGGCTCTGACTACACTTATGCTCAGCATCTTTGTGGTCAGTAAAGGTCCCGACAAACAAACAGGAATAACCATTGAGGGAACAGAGGTCCTTTTTGGTATTTGTGATGTTGCACATGTTTGTGCCTACTGTGGTGTACCAATATGGCACCCTGTATACCCTGGGTGTAGTGGGGGGTGACGGCCCTGCCTTTCCGGTTCCGCTGTCACCAGGGGTATAAAGGGCAGATGTGGAAGAGCTCTTCCTCTTTCGCCGTCGACCCTTTGGCCTGTATGGAGCACCTGTAAGTTTCTTGTTTGATATAATAAAGTTACATTCACTGTACCTCCAGCCTGGTTATTCATCATACGAGTTATTGACATAACATTTGGCGATGAGGAAAAAGGTATGGAGTGAGCTGTTTACACTTTTCATCCATTTTTGGAGGTTCCAGGCGAGCCGCCGGTCCCCTGGGCTAGGTGGTACGTGGCTTTCCAGAACTATCTGGTGGCCCTTAACCTTGGTGAGCTTGAGAAACTGTGTGCAAGGGCTGTACTGGTCCATAATCTTGACATGGAGGGTCAAAGAATCCTCGGCACATTAGGAGGGGCCAATACTTTTGAAGACGTGGTTCGGCTAATGGCGCGCTACTTTCGCGCCCCAGAAAATGTAATAGTCCGAAGAATTCAGTTTCGGCAGCGCCACCAGCGGACAAGAGAGTTGGTGCAGTGCTATGTTGCAGACCTACGTCAGCTGGCGGGGGAGTGCCAATTTGGAGCCCTAGAGAAAGAGATGGTCCGTGATCAACTAGCAGAGCACACTCTTTGTTCTGCAACACAATCGAGGCTCCTGACCTACCCGCATGAACTGACATTAGCCACGGCTATTGAGATAGTGCAGCAGTTTGAAGCAGCGGAGAAGATAGCGAAGGCTCTCGGTAAGAGAACGACGCTGACACACACTGAACCACGTTTGAAGGTGATGGCTGCAGACTCGGACAGAAAAGACAGCGTGAATGAAGAGGAATACACTGCCGCTGTGAAAATTAGGTCCACCCCGGGTAAGCCAAGATGCTATGGCTGCGGGTCCACCAGGCACCGGTACAAGGCAAGAGAGTGTCCAGTGAAGGGCAAACGCTGTGGCAAGTGCAGTCTTCTACACCATTTCACCAGGGCCTGCAAAAATTTTGAGCGAGGGGGACCGAAGATGTGAGGTGGACTCCCCCGCAGTGACTCCTACGGTTGTTCATACTGTCTCCCCGAGCACAGATGGGCGGATTTACTGCAACGTTTTGCTGGATGATGTGGAAGTGCCGTTGTTGGTAGACACAGGATCAGCGATTTCCCTGTTGAACTGGCCCACTGTGAGGAGTCTGTTCCCACATTACCGTGAGAGAGACCTGTTGATGCCGTGCTTCGGCTATGGAAGAAGCAGAGTATCTGTCATGGGTTTGTTGGAATTGACGGCGAGGTACAACTCGGCAATGATGTCTAACGTCCAGATCGTGGTGACCATTGGTGGGTCGAACATCATGGGATGCGACATGTTCTACAGCCTGGGATTCGCGATCACCTGCGGCGTCGGAGAGGAGTGGTCAGGTTGCGGTTTGTGGGACTGACCTGCTCTGCACGTGGAGGATGATGCGGTTTGGGACAGTGACTGGCCTGGTATTATGGGAGGAGTGCAAGATCAACAACATGGAGCGCCATTCTTGGCAGGTTCCGATGCCAGTGTCCAAGTTGCCCTGGATGTGGGAACTGGACGGCACAGCAGAATGCCTGGGACGGCTGATGAAGCAAAGATGCCAGCTCCCTCGACTTCCGGAGTTGGTCCTGGTGATACCGTGAAGCGAGGAGCTGCAGGGGCTGTGCCGGCGTTTAGAACAAAAGCGAGTGGGGCAGGACCAGCAGGCGCGATTTTATGACGTGCCAAACAGCGATATCGGAGATTAAGGAGAACTCCGGATCGGGTCGTGACGAGGTTCGACCCAAGGCGGGAGCCCGGTTACAACATGGTGGTCATCGGAAGTCCAATCGAGCTCCTCTGCGCATTGGTGAAGAGGTCTGGTCCAGGGTAGAAGCTCGGGTGAGGGGTGTGCACAAGAAAAGAAAGCGACAAGATGACCAGGGATGGCTGCGGGTGGTGGCTGCCCGGGAGGATGGCTACTTGAGACTGTCCGATGAATCGTGGAGACACCCTAACGAGCTACAGCGAGTAGACGAGAGGAAACACCGACATGTTTCGTCCCTAGAGAAGAAGAGGTGAAGGTACTCTCGGAGGGATCCACCAGACGGAAATCCATGGGGGTGGGTCTCCCATTGGGACTTTAAGGTGACTGTGAGGGGGGGGCTATTAGCATGGTGTGGTGGTGTTGCCGGTATGCCATTTTATCCTAAGGTCACTTAGTTAATATGTACTAGTTGCATTTTGCCCTGTGTTGTTAAAAAAAAAAAAAAAACTCAACACTGTTTGTATTATGTTGGATATGTTGTTTGTTGTTTGAAGCCCAGGAATGCGGTGAGGATCATGTTCTTTGACTTCTCCAGTACTTTCAACACCATCCAACTGATGATCCTGAAGAACAAGCTGCTGTGCGCAGGGGTGGACCAGCACCTGTCATCATGGATCCTGGACTACCTCACTAACCGGCCACAGTTTGTGAGAACCCGGGACTGTGTGTCCGACACGATCATCGGAAGCACGGGGGCCCCCCAGTGAACGGTTTTGGCTCCCTTCCTGTTCACCCTTTATACTACGGACTTCTTACACAACATAACACACTGCCATCTACAGAAGTTCTCTGACGACTCTGCAGTCGTCGGCCTCATCTCCAACGGAGATGAAGCTGAGTACAGAGGACTTATCCAGGACTTCGTGGACTGGTGCCATAGGAACTGCCTCCAGATCAACGCGAGGAAAACTAAGGAGTTGGTGGTGGACTGCCGCAGGCAAGGACAACCCCTCACAGCACCAGTAAACATACAGGGAACAGACATCGAGATGGTGACATCCTACAAGTACCTGGGTGTTCATCTGAACAATAAACTAGACTGGTCACACAATACCGACGCACTCTACAAGAAGGGACAGCGCAGGCTGTTCCTACTGAGGAGACTCAGGTCTTTTGGTGCACAAGGGGCGCTGCTGAAGACATTCTACGACATGGTGGTGGCATCAGCCATCAGTTTTGGAGTGGTCTGCTGGGGCAGTGGCATTACAGCAGCTGATAGGAAGAGACTGAACAAACTGATCAAGAAAGCTAGCTCTGTCCTGGGGCAGCACCCTGACCCAGTGGAGGAGATAGGAGAGAGAAGGATGGTGGCTAAACTGTCATCTCTGCTGGAGTCCGAGTCCCACCCTATGCAGGACATACTGAACGCACTGAGGAGCTCATTTAGCAGCAGACTACATCATCCTAGGTGCGCAACCGAGAGGTTTCGCAGGTCCTTCCTACCTACGGCAGTCAGACTGTATAACCTAAGCAGGGCTGCTCGCAGAGATAGCAAAAAAACATGACGACCTAATAGTACTAAATGCAAAAGACGCAATAGACTTACACAATGGTCCCCTCCAGTATATACAACTAGGACAGTATCGGTCGCTACGGAGGGTGACAATATGTATGGGTACATATTCATACTATGTAGGATAACTAAGTAGACGGTTATGCTGTTTATTCCATCTTGCTACAATGCTCCGCACTTTGTATATATATTTATATATTGATGTGTATGTATGTATATCCACTGCTCTTATTTATATCTTCCGTATCTTCTTAATTATTGCTCTGAGTGTTGCTATCCCTGTGCTGTTGCAATCCTGGAATTTCCCCATTGTGGGACTAATAAAGGCTTATCTTGTGTGAAGTGCCCAAGTTGTGAGGTGGGGGTGTTGGGGGTGGGGGCTGGCAACAAGTGATGAGTGTACATATTAACTGTTCGTGTTTTGTTAAGGAAGTTCTGATTATATGTATATACACTACCGTTCAAAAGTTTGGGGTCACTTAGAAATTTCCTTATTTTTGAAAGAAAAGTACTATTTTTTTCAATGAAGATAACTTTAAACTAATCAGAAATACACTCTAATATGTGGTAAATGACTATTCTAGCTGCAAATGTCTGGTTTTTGGTGTAATATCTACATAGGTGTATAGAGGCCTATTTCCAGCAACTATCACTCCAGTGTTCTAATGGTACAGTGTGTTTGCTTATTGCGTCAGAAGGCTAATGGATGATTAGAAAACCCTTGTGGGGTTTCTAGGAAATTCTACTCATTACCTCCACCATACATTGGACCTTGTTCTGACATATGGCATAGAAATAGAAAATCTTGTAGTGTCTCCTCATAACCCTGTACTGTCAGACCATTGTCTGTTAACCTTTGATTTTACTATTTCTGACTATTTGGCTCCTAAAGAAAAATATTATCACAGTAGATGCCTCTCAGATGATGCTGTTTCCAAATTTATGCAGATTGTTTCCTCTATGCCATGTGTCAACACAACAGAAATAAGCTATAGTCAGCTTGCTCCTTCTGTAATTGATAACATGGTGGATAGTGTTTCAGCTTCTCTGCATCAGGCTCTAGACTTGGTGGCCCCCTTAAAAAAGAAAAAGTCTAATCAGAGATTTTTAACTCCTTGGTTCAACACAGAAACTCTTAGCTTAAAACAGAAGACTCGTCAATTAGAAAGAAAATGGCGCTCTACTAATTTAGATGAAATCTATTTAGCTTGGAGAAATCATCTTTTAATTTATAAAAAATCTCTTAGAAAAGCTAGAACGAGTTATTACTCTGCATTAATAGAAGAGAACAAGAATAATCCTAGGTTTCTTTTGAGTACTGTAGCCAGGTTGACAAAGAGTCAGGACTCTGTCAATCCTAGCATCCCCTTAGAGCTTACTAGTCAGGACTTTATGAACTTTTTCAATAATAAAATTTCATCCATCAGAGATAAAATCAATCAGATTCTTCCCACAGTTAACTTAAATACTGTAACTACTACAACTCCTTCTATTGATGTCTGTCTTGATGAGTTTACTCCAATCGACCTTTGTGAGTTAGACAAAATAGTTTCCTCATCCAAACCTTCAACTTGTCTTTTAGACCCTATTCCTACCAGGTTATTTAAAGAAGTCTTCCCACTTATTGGGAGCTTTATTCTTCATATAATCAATTCTTCATTGACTTTAGGCCATGTACCGCAGGCTTTTAAAACGGCTGTAATTAAACCCTTACTCAAAAAGCCAACGCTAGATCCAGGAGCTTTAGCTAACTATAGACCAATCTCTAATCTCCCTTTCATTTCAAAAATCTTAGAAAGAGTTGTTGCTACGCAATTATTTGACCACCTGCAGGGAAATGGTTTACTTGAAGAGTTTCAATCTGGGTTTAGAATCCATCATAGTACTGAAACAGCCTTAGCGAAGGTCACTAACGACCTCCTCATTGCATCTGATAATGGACTAGTTTCTGTACTTGTCCTTTTAGATCTTAGTGCAGCTTTTGATACTATTGATCATAATATTCTACTTGATAGATTAGAACACTATGTTGGACTTAATGGAACTTCGTTGCAGTGGTTTAGATCTTATTTATCTGATAGGTTCCAGTTTGTTCATGTAAATGATGAGTTTTCTTTCAGCTCAAAGCTTAGTCATGGAGTTCCACAGGGATCTGTGCCATGCCCTACTCTTTTTAGTTTATATATGCTTCCGTTAGGCAACATTATTAGAAAGCACTGTATACATTTTCATTGTTATGCAGATGACACACAATTATACCTGTCAATGAAGCCAGATGATAGTAATCAATTAGCCAAGTTAGAAGCCTGTCTTAAGGAAATCAAAGCTTGGATGACTTGTAATTTCCTGCTATTAAATTCAGATAAGACTGAAGTCATTCTTGTTGGTCCAAAAAACCTTAGAAATTCCTTTCCAAATCAAACTTTCAGTTTGGATGCAGTTACTCTTTCTCTTAATAGCTCTGTGAGGAACCTTGGAGTTATTTTTGATCAGGATTTGTCCTTCAATTCACATATTAAATTTGTTTCTAAGACTGCCTTCTATCATTTGCGTAATATTGCCAAGATAAGGAGCATCTGAGAGACTGCTCCTTGCTCATCTCCGCCCCCTGGTGGAACCAGCAATGGATCCACTCCAGTTCGCCTACCAGCATGGCATTGGGGTGGAGGATGCGGTGATCTTCCTCCTTCACCGTTCTCTGTCCCACCTGGAGAAGCCCGGGAATATGGTGAGGATCATGTTCTTTGACTTCTCCAGTGCTTTCAACACCATCCAACCGATGATCCTGAAGGACAAGCTGCTGCGCGCAGGGGTGGACCAGCACCTGTCATCATGGATCCTGGACTACCTCACGAACCGGCCTCAGTTTGTGAGAACCCGGGACTGTGTTTCCGACACGATCATCAGTAGCACGGGGGCCCCCCAGGGAACGGTGCTGGCTCCCTTCTTGTTCACTCTTTATACTGCGGACTTCTCACACAACACAACACATTGCCATCTACAGAAGTTCTCTGATGACTCTGCGATCGTTGGTCTCATCTCCAGCGGAGATGAAGCTGAGTACAGAGGGCTTATCCAGGACTTTGTGGACTGGTGCCATCGGAACTGCCTCCAGATCAACGCGAGGAAAACTAAGGAGCTGGTGGTGGACTGCCGCAGGCATGGGCAGCCCCTCACAGCACCAGTAAATATACAGGGAACAGACATCGAGATGGTGACATCCTACAAGTACCTGGGTATTCATCTGAACAATAAACTAGACTGGTCACACAATACTGACGCACTCTACAAGAAGGGACAGCGCAGGCTGTTCCTGCTGAGGAGACTCAGGTCTTTTGGTGTACAAGGGGCGCTGCTGAAGTCATTCTATGACACGGTGGTGGCATCAGCCATCACTTTTGGAGTGGTCTGCTGGGGCAGTGGCATTACTGCAGCCGATAGGAAGAGACTGAACAAACTGATTAAGAAAGCTAGCTCTGTCCTGGGGCAACGCCTTGATCCGATGGAGGAGATAGGAGAGAGAAGGACGGTGGCTAAACTGTCATCTCTGCTGGAGTCCGAGTTCCACCCTATGCAGGACATACTGGATGCACTGAGGAGCTCATTTAGCAGCAGACTACATCATCCCAGGTGCACAACCGAGAGGTTTCGTAGGTCCTTCCTACCAACGGCTGTCAGACTGTACAACCTAAGCAGGGCTGCTCGCAGAGATAGCAAAAAGACGTAACAAACTAATAGTTTTTTTTGAATGCAAAAGATGCAATAGACTTACACAATGGTCCTCTCCGGCATACAACTAGGAACATACCGGTCGCTATGGAGGGTGAGAATATGTATGGGCACATAATCATACCATGTAGGATAACTAAATAGACGGTTATGCTGTTTCATCCCACCTAGCAACAATGCTCTGCACTGTGTGTGTTTATATATTTACATATTTATTCCATCTAGCTACAATGCTCTGCACTGGGTGTGTTTATATTTATATATCTATATATTTATTCCATCTAGCTACAATGCTCCGCACTGTGTTTTTATATATCTACATATTATTCCATCTAGCTACATTGCTCCGCACTGTGTGTGTTTATATACTTGCATATTTATTCCACCTAGCTGCAATGCTCCATACTGTGGGTGTTTATATATTTACATATTTATTCCATCTAGCTACAATGCTCTGCACTGTGTGTTCATATATTCATATATTTATTCCATCCAGCTACAATGCTCTGCACTGTGTGTCTGTGTGTGTGTGTGTGTATATATATATTTTATAGTAATATGTACATATGTATATTAGCTGCTCTTGCTTGCTTGTTTTTTCTTGCCTTCTGATTGTTGCTCTGAGTGTTGCTATCCCTGTGCTGTTGCAATCCTGGAATTTCCCTGTTGTGGGACTAATAAAGGCTTATCTTATCTTATCTTATCTTATCTTGTCTCAGAGTGATGCTGAGAAGCTGATCCACGCTTTTGTTAGCTCGAGATTAGATTATTGTAATTCTTTATTATCAGGCTGTCCTAAAACATCTTTAAAAAGTCTTCAGCTGATCCAAAATGCTGCAGCAAGAGTTTTAACAGGTACTAGAAAGAGAGATCATATCTCTCCGGTTCTGGCCTCCCTTCATTGGCTTCCCATAGAGTTTAGAATTAAGTTTAAAATCCTTCTTCTTACTTACAAAGCTCTAAACAATCAGGCTCCTTTTTATTTAAAAGATCTGATACTACCGTATCATCCTAACAGAGCACTACGCTCCCAAAATGCAGGATTACTTGTAATACCTAGAATCTCCAAAAGTACAATGGGAGGCAGAGCCTTCAGTTATCAAGCTCCTCTCCTGTGGAATCAGCTGCCAATCTGGATTCGGGAGTCAGACTCGATCTCTGTTTTTAAGAATAGGGCTAAAACCTACCTTTTTGATATAGCCTACAATTAGGGAGGGATCATGTGTTTCTGAACCCTCCCTTAGTTATGCTGCTAATAGGTTTAGTCAGCCGGGGGACCTCCAGTAATGCACTGGGCCTCACTCCTTTCCTCACTCTCTATGAAATATTTTTTTTTTTGCTGGTCATTAACATTTGTTTGTTCTCTCCCATAGATTGAGTCCCCATCATGCTGTTTGCTCTCTACATGTCTGTTCTTTTCTTCTTCTCTATCCCCTCACCCCCCAGCCAGTCGCAGCAGATGACTGCCCCTCCCTGAGCCTGGTTCTGCTGGAGGTTTCTTCCTGTTAAAAGGGAGTTTTTCCTCTCCACCGTCGCCAAGTGCTTGCTCACAGGGGATCGCCTGATTGCTGGGGTCTTTCTGCAACTGTGGGGGTCCCCCCTACAGTTGATAGTGCTATGAGATGACTGTTGTTGTGAAATGGCGCTATATAAATAAAGTTGAATTGAATTGAATTGAATTGAATTGTGCAGTCATGTTAGCACAGCTGAAAACAGTGTAGCTGGTTAGAGAAGCTATAAAACTGACCTTCCTTTGAGCAGGTTGAGTATCTGGAAAAAATTATTATTTCAAATATAAATCATTATTTCTAACCTTGTCAATGTCTTGACTATATTTTCTATTCATTTTATAACTCATGGTGGAAAATAAGTGTGACTTTTCATGGAAAACACAAAATAATTGTCTGGGTGACCCCAAACTTTTGAACGGTAGTGTATGTTTAAGGGATTGTTTTAGTTTTCAAGAACACTGTCATTTTGTTTTATGGACTCCATTATTTCAAAGACAGCAGAATAACCCATCTAGCCGTGTCGAGTTGGGTCGGCAGTCTACCTGGCCCTCTCTAGTTTATGTTGTGTGAATGGATAGGCCTTAATATATATATATTTGTACATAAATGTCATTTTTACTAGCGTGCAAATCGAGTTTAAATTTGGGAGGGCCTCATCGGTGTGTTTGCCATTTTTCTATGGGGGGGATGTGGTGCACCAATATGTCGTCCTGCATACCCTGGGTGTAGTGGGGGGGTGACGGCCCCGCCTTTCCGGTTCCGCCGTCACCAGGGGTATAAAGGACAGATGCGGAAGAGCTCTTCCTCTTTCGCTGTCGACCACTTGGCCTGTACAGAGCACCTGTAAGTTTGTTGTTTGATATAATAAAGTTACATTCACTGTACCTCCAGCCTGGTTATTCATCATACGAGTTATGGACACAACATCTACCTAATGGGCCTTATGCATGCCCGGGAACTAAGCTACTTTAAGAAACTGAAATACACCTTTGAGGTTTTTCAAAAGATCTTTCTGGAGCTGAAGATGTAAACAAAAAGAATGTCCTCCAAAGTCCATGATCTCAAGGTCAATTTGCATGCCTAAAAGCCAAACAGACATTGTTGAATGGAGGGGGTTTTGTGTGACCTCCTTTTTGTGTTGTTGTTGGTGTTTGTAGCGGCACTTTGCATGGCCAGCGAGCGGCCCCTCTGATTCTAGATGTGATTAACATTGTAGATAGGAGAAACATAATTTCATTCTACTGTACATGACTGGCTGTATGGATTGAATGAGAATAAAGCTGGCTTCTTCTTCATCTTGTAGTTGCTCATTTTTACTGTCAAAGTCAGGTGTCATTGAAGGTCTAGAGTTAATTGTCTAGTGCTGCAGTTCTTACTTGTGCTGCACTTTCTCAGGTTCTCAATGCACCTTTTCAGGTTCCATTATAAGTCCTTTTTGATTTTTGACGCTGGTGTATACTTTCTGTTGTAGTGCTCTACAGTTGGAAAGGCACAGTTAGCCCAAGATGGCTTTTGTTCAGAATATTGCCAAGTTTCAGGTAGAACCATGAGATGGTCATGTCCATTTATCTTGATAGTAAATTCTTGGCTCCATGTCAGCAACAAATGTGGTTTGTTTTTTGTGACCATATGAGCTAATAAAAGACAGTTTTGGTGACTTTCATTTATCCATTCATCCATCCATCCATCCATCCATTTTCTACCGCTTTTCCAGAGGTTTGGATCGCGGAGGCAGCAGCTCAAGCAGAGAAGGCCAAACTTCCCTCTCCCCGGCCACCTGCTCCAGCTCTTCAGAGAGGATATCAAGATGTTCCCAGGCTAGTTGGGAGATATAGTCTATCCAGTGTGTCCTGGGTCTGCCCCGGGGTCTCCTCCCAGTGGAACATGCCCAAAACACCTCAAGTGGGAGGCATCCAGGAGGCATCCTGATCAGATGCCCAAATCACCTCAACTGGCTCCTTTCGATGTGGAGGAGCAGTGATCGTACTCTGAGCCTCTCCCGGATGACTGAGCTCATCACCCTATCTCTGAGGGTAAGTCCAGCACTTCTGCAAAGAAAGCTCATTTCAGCCGCTTGTATCCCCGATCTCGTTCTTTAAGTCATTACTCAAAGCTCATGATCATAGGTGAGGGTAGGAATGTAGACTGACCAGTAAATTGACAGCACCACCATGAAGTGGTGGGGCTGCACGGTGGCGCAGTGGTTTAGCACTGTGGCAGCACAGTTTTACCCTCGGCCGGGGGACCGCGGGGATCGTGGGTTCGATCCCAGCCCCCGACCAACAGTGAGCTGTGTGGAGTTTGCATGTTCTCCCCGTGTTGCGCGGGTTTACTCCGGGATTTCTCCGGTTTCCTCCCGCATACCAAAAACATGTAGGTTTCGGGCGCTCGCGCACGCAGCGACCAGCAGCCGGTGGCTTGTCATCAGACTGCAAACCAAATCTACCTACGGGTACAAATAAGTAACAAAAAAAAAAAAAAAAAAGTGCAATTTTGTCAAGTACAGATTAGCTCAAAATCTGTGGGACAGATATTAAACCCTGTTAACCCCTTGCACTCCGGTCAATTTCCCTAAAAACGCCAAAAAATAATGTGCCCAAAGTAAATCAAAAGCTGTTCTTCAACCCTTTGCAGCATCTTCATGGGGTTGGTCTCATTTAAAAGAAAACACTTTGAATTTTTTGGCAAAACAGTCATAATCTCTCTAAGTGCTCCGGCCACTGAGTTATAGTCATCTAAACATACTGAACTTGAAGAAAATACATTTGGCCTGGGTGTTTTTTTGGATACAAATGCTTGCAAATAACACACAGCTTCAGATCCGGGCTGGAAAATGCAACAGAAATGTAGAACCAAGTGTTATCCAGCATAGGTCAAAATTTTGTAACAATACCACAAAAAATGAATATATTACACAGCTTTTTCCTCAGGTAGTTCCCAGGCGTTTTGGAACTGTGCCAAATTGTGCCAAATGGCACAGTTTGGAAAAACGTCTGTAACTTTTGAATGTTTCAATATAGAAGCTTCATCTTGGGTTCTAATGAAAGGTGACACTCAGGGCTGTGTGTGTGTGTGTGGGGGGGGTTGTCCCCCCCCTTCGCTACAGAGGACGGACATCGGCCATCGCTACATGATGGAATAGTGATGTGGCGACAGCGACGCAGTCACTGCGGCTTCCCCCCCCCCCCCACTACAGAAGAGTAGCGGGGGGGTGGCGTTCACGGTCTGGACGCAGCGCACGACCCGTGTACCGCGGCGCACGAACTTCGGACTTCATGCGCCGCACAGTTGTAATTTACCGATCAGTCAAAAGTCATTTTTGATTACAATTTTCAGGGATAAAGAATAATTTAGCTTATAACACCTTACCTCTTCACAGCAGCAGTGTCCTGGCGAACTTCTCTTCCTCATTGTCAGACGAATGCGACGCTGGTCCGCTCGTGGTTCTGGTCTCACGACCCGGTCAAAACATAATTCCATGATTGCGGTTTTGGCGAATGATTTACGACCTTCGTCGTCGGCCTCCGTCGGTCTATGATGACCATGGAAGAGAATCCTAAACGTCTATTCTGCTCGAATGAAAAAAAAAAAAAGCACCGCCTGTGACTGAAGAGGCCGATGCGCGAATGGCTGTCCCTGTCACACAGGTAGCACTTGTGGGTGGTCTCTGTGCTGCTGGGTCTGTGACGGTTCTTCCTGCGGGTCCTTTTTTTATCTGCTGCAGCAGTCTGTCTTCACCCAGCCTTACAAAAAACAACTTGCGAACTTCTCTGCTTCAATTGGCTCGCTGCATTCACAGCTTTGGTAGGCGGGTCCTTCTTGCTAGGTTTTCAGTCATTGGTTCTTCAAGGTTTCAGAAACCCAATTCAAGGCTCTTATTAGTCGAATGAGAGGTCAATCAGATGAACTAATCTGTTCGCGGCTGTGTCTGTAGTGGAAGAACTTTTTTTTTTTTTTTTCAGTGTGCGCTTGGAGGCAGCGCCCTCGTGCGTCCTAGAGTGCACGAGGGTGCACGAGAGCGCCCTCGTGCGCTCTGGGACGCAGAGACTTGCCCGCCCGCGGTACAGCGGAGTGCAAGAGGTTAATCTTTGAGTATTTCATGACTGAAATGCCAGCTAAATACAAAAGGTATAAGATGTTATATAACACTTAATTGCTTTGACCTTTTACTGAAAAATACCGTGTTTGATGTACATAGAAAAATTAAGGCAACTTTTTGCATATTTATGTAGATTATGCAAGGCTGGTCTTTGTATGAACTACTTAATTTTTTGTTTGCATTAAATGCATTTTACAAGTAAAATCAGTTAAAGAATTGAAGGAAAATCAACCTAATTTTGTGAATTTGCAAATAATGAATTTAAGTTGACCTTACTTGAAACATTAACTTGATTTTACTTCCAAAATTAAGTTGATTTTACTTAAAATGTCTACCTGTCTTTACTAGAAAATGTGTTCTTTGCTTACAAAAAAAAAAAAATGAAGTAGTTCTTACAAGGAGCAGTCTTGCATAATATACATACTTCCAGCGCCACACAAATCGGCTGCCTTTTTGCAGCAGTGGCTCTATTCTGAGTTTCTTTCTCGTTTTTATTTACTACCTGTTTTTTTGTCTTCTCTCAACTTTATGATCTTGCGACCCCGTATCCACCATGGATGCCAAGGACACACAGATCGCCGCACAGGTGCTGATATTAGTCATTTTTCGGCTAATATCGCAAATGTCTCCCGACCCGGTGAGTGGAGGAGTTACTGTATACAGTACGAGTCAGCTGTTAGCATTAGACTGCCCCATGGTGCAAACGCAAAAACTCCATATACCAAGAGAAATCAGGTGAAAACAATGTCGATGTCGAGCTGGATTGAAGCGACACGCAAGGAAAACAAGGTACAGACCCATCCTTCTATCCATTATTATGGGGAATGTGAGATCACTGCTTAACAAGACTGACGAACTGACAGCTATGTCCCGGTATGAAAGTGTCTTCAGAGAGATTACCATTATGTTGTTTACTGAGATGTGGCTAACAGAACTAGCAACAGATGCTAACATTGATCTGGAGGGTTTCCACACAATATGGGCAGATCGGACATCAAACAGCAGGAAGAGCAGAGGCTGGGGGCTGATAATGTACGTGAACAACAAATGGTGTAATCCTGGGCACATCACGATTAAAGAACAACATTGCAGCAAGGACGTTGAGTTGCTAGCTGTCAACATGTGGCCCAAGGGAATTTTCACGTCATTGGCATTGTTATTTATGTATCCCCCTCCGCGAGCGCTGAGGCAGCACGTGACATCATCCACTCCATCATGAGCAGGCTGCAAACATAGCACCCAAATGCTCTCCTCCTCATCTTGTGTGATTTTAACCATACTTCACTGGCCTCCATTCTGCCCACGTTCACCCAGTATGTCACGTGCCACACCAGAGACAATAAAACATTGGACTTATTTTACGCAGACACTGAGGCTTGCACCTCATCGCCACCCCCCCACCCCACCCCCGTCCCCCGGGAGATTGGATCACAACTTGGTTCACCTCCTGCCTGTGTACAAACTCCTGGTACACAGACAATCTCCTGTTACCCGCACAGTGAAAATATGGTCTGAGGAGGCGATGGACGCTCTGAAGGACTGTTTTGAATCCACTGCATGGGAGCAGCTCTGTGATCCACATGGTGAGGACATCGACGGCCTCACACACACCACCACAGACTACATCAACTTCTGTGTGGACAACACTGTACCCACCAAGACCATACGGTGTTTCTCAAACAGCAAACCCTGGATCAACCCTGAGATAAAGTCACTACTGAAGGAGACGAAAAGGATCTTCAGGTCGGGAAACATGGGGGAGCTGAAGTCCGTACAGAGGGAACTACGGAGGAAGATCAGAGAGGGGAAGGACAGCTACAGGAAGAAGATGGAGGACAAGCTTGCAACAGAGTGACATCAGCGGGGTCTGGGGAAGCCTCAAAACCTTCTCTGGGCACCAGAATATCTCCTCCATGGCCACAGGGGGCAGGGAGTGGGAGAACAACCTGAACCTGTTTTTTTAACAGGTTTGACCAACTGCCTGCTCACCAACCACTACTGCCTCCACCTTCATTTAGTTCCACTGTCCACAGCCTCCCCCCAATACCCCCGACTCCCAGCCCCCCTGCCCCAACCTGACCCTCACTAAGACCGAGGTGAGAGAGCAGCTGGGGAAGATCAAGGCGAGGAAGGCCTCGGGTCCGGACGGCATCAGCTCAAAGCTTCTCAAGTTCTGCACAGACCAGCTGTCTGGGATTGTGGAGCACATCTTCAACCTGAGCCTGAAGCTGGGGAGGGTATCACAGCTGTGTAAAACATCCTGTATGGTGCCTGTACCAAAGACCACTCACCCCAAGGATCTGAATAGCTACAAACCAGTAGCCGTCACATTGCACCTGATGAAGACCCTGGAGAGGCTGCTCCTTGCCCACCTCTGCCCCCTGGTGGGACCAGAGATGGATCCACTCCAGTTCGCCGACCAGCATGGCATCGGGGTGGAGGATGCAGTGATCTTCCTCCTACACCGTTCCCTGTCCCACCTGGAGATGCCTGGGAGCACTGTGAAGATCATGTTCTTTGATTTCTCCAGTGCTTTCAACACCATCCAACCGGTGATCCTTAAGGACAAGCTGCTGTGTGCAGGGGTGGACCAGCACCTGTCATTGTGGATCCTGGACTACCTCACAAACCTGCCACAGTTTGTGAGAACCCAGGACTGTGTGTCTGACACCATCATCTGCAGTACGGAGGCCCCCCAGGGAACAGTTCTGGTCCCTTCTTGTTCACCCTCTGTACTGGGGACTTTTCACACAACACACCACACTGCCACCTACAGAAGTTCTCTGATGACTCTGTGATCGTTGGCCTCATCTCTGATGGAGATGATGCGGAGTACAGAGGACTTATCCAGGACTTCGTGGACTGATGCCATAGGAACTGCCTCCAGATCAATGCGAGGAAAACTAAGGAGATGGTGGTGCACTGCCACAGGCGAGGACAACCTCCCACAGCACCAGTAAACATACAGGGAACAGACATTGAGATGGTGACATCTTATAAGTACCTGGGTGTTCACCTGAACAATAAACTGGACTTGTCACACAACATCAGTGTGTTCTACAAGAAGGGGCAGCGCAGGCTGTTCCTCCTGAGGAGGCTCATGTCTTTTGGAGTGCAAGGGACACTCCTGAAGACCTTCTACGATTCGGTGGTGGCATCAGCCATTACATTTGGAGGGGTCTGCTGGTTCAGCGGCATCACGGCAGCCGACAGGAAGAGACTGAACAGACCAAAAAAGCTAGCTCTGTTCTGGGGCGGCGCCTTGATCCAGTAGAGGGAATAGGAGAGAGGAGGATGGTGGCTAAGCTGTCATGTCTGCTGGAGTCCGAGTCCTACCCCATGCAGGACATGCTGAATGCACTGAGGAGCTCATTTAGCAGTAGGTTGTACTACCCTAGGTGCACAACGGAGAAGTTCCGCAGGTCCTTCCTGCCTACGGCTGTCAGATTTTATAACCTAACCAGGGCTGCTCGTAGAGGTCGTATTGAATGTACAAAACGTTAACAACCTTGCACAACAAATGGTTCCCTCCATTATACAACTAAGACAATATCAGTCATTACTGAGGGTGACAACACGGCTGATTCAAATACGAAATATACTGTCTGGGTACATATTCATATTCTGCGGGGTAACTTAACAGACCATAATGCTGTCTATACCATCTAGCTGCAATGCTCCTGCACTGTGTATATATCTTTGTACATTTGTATATTCATTTGTTCTTATTATCTTATCTTATTAATTATTGCTCTGAGTGTTGCTATCCCTGTGCTGCTGTAATCCTGGAATTCCCCATTGTGGAACTAATAAAGGCTTATCTTACCTTAAGTTTTATGCAAAAAGTTGCCTTAATTTTTTTAAGTAAATTGGGCAGAATATTTTTATCAGTGCAGTTAAATGGTCAATTTCACAGCTAAACATTACGCATCCACTATACATGCACATGTTCGTGGATGCTGAGGGGGAAAACCTATTGCAAAGCAGGAGAAAAAGTCACTTCATTACCTATGTTGTGTTTCTTAGAAGGATGGAACAGGCATTGAATTCCAAGGTTTTATAGTGACTTGTAATAAACCTGCCTGTTCACAGTTAGTTGCAACTGCAGTATTCTCCACCCCACCTTCCTTCCCCTCGTTTTTCCTCTTGTTTCTTCACTCTCCTCCTCATCTCCTCTCTCATCCCCTCCCAGTGGCACGGCCTGTCATGTACAGCCTATGATTAGCATAATAAGACTAATTAAATCCATATCGCCAATGTTCTCGAATGTGTGTGTGTGTGCACATACTATATATGTGTGCCCACTGTATTGCTCAGTGTTTGAACCAGGCTCCACACATGACAGTGGGTTACTGTGGAAAGCCCTCTGAAACATAAACAAACCATTATAAATGCTCAGCTGTTGAATGGAGTTCTTTGGGCTCCATGGGCAGACAGCATGTATAGACTTTCCATTTAAGGCTGCTTCCAAGAGTGAGAGACTCTTAAAAGAGCCAAGAGAGGGAACAGTAACACTGTGTATAAATAGTGTGTGTGTGGGGGGGGGGCTGTGAAAGCCAGGAGAGAGAATAGTAATAGTGTATATCAGCAGAGAAGGAGACAGCAAGTAAGACAGGCTGGGAACTAAGATGGCATAATTGTGCCATACATATACACAGAAAAAGAAACAGCCACACGGAGAAATATAGGGAACCAGGAAAGAACACTTACCTTACAATTGTAGGTGTATATGCAGTACATGATTCAGTGCTAATTGTTCACTACGTCTGCTCTTTCAGCATCTTTCCTGATATTTGTCACATTTTTTTTTAAATTTTGCATAAACAGCCAAAGGATTTTTTTATACTGTACAGGAGTGTGAGCATGCATACCACTCCAAGTAGGTAGTTTGGGTCTTCCGCTCACTTAATCAGTTCATAGATTGCTAATTACAATCATTTTCAATTAACATTACAAAAGTCTATTGACGGTATGCTATATTAGCAATCTCTCTACAAGGATCCCCAATATTTGTGTTTGCAAACTCAAAGCAACCCCAAGATTATATTTGAAAAAATACTCAATCTGCCTTGTAGCTAGGGGACAGTGTGGGCAGCCTGAACATATATGTGAGTGTTGTGGTGAAAGAAGAAGAGTTTGTATCTGTGAAGCTGATGGCAGCGATCTTAAAGATGCACTCCAGTGGATAGACAAGTAAATCCCCTATAAAAACAAATATACAGTACATTTCCTCCTTTAGGATCCTCAGATCACAACTGTGTACATTTGCTGCCCACATATAAAACTGCTCTCAGAAGAGGCAAGGTGGAGACCAGAGACATAGATGTGTGGACAGAGGATTCAGTGCACTGCCTCCAGGAATGCTTTAACTGTACGGACTGGGAGGTTTTCACACTGTCCTGCGGGGATGATTTGGACTCTTTGGTAGACGTCACATGCTCATACATGGCTTTCTGTAAAAAATATGATCGTTCCACGTAAACGTGTCAAAATATATCCCAACAACAAGCCATGGGTTATAAAATCAGTTAAATCCTGCTTACAGAGGAAAGCACTTGCCTTTAAACAGGGGTCTGTTTCTGAACTACAGGTTGCCACAAAAGAGCTGAAGTCCGAAATTTTAAGAGCAAAACAGAATTATAAATCAGAATTGGAAAGTAAGATGGCAACAAAGAAACTTGGTTCAGCCTGGGCCAGTATGAAAACTATTGCAGGCCTTCAGAGCACAGAACGCAGTAATCGTGTGTTTTTGGATGGTTTTAATTCAGACACAGAGCAGGCTAATGCTCTTAATTGTTTTTATGGTCATTTTGACTCCTTTGATTTTAGCACGGAAACCCAAGATTTGAAACAGAAACTCAAAGACAATCAGCACTTTAATATTGAGGTGCAGGACATTAAAAGGGCGTTCTGTGCTGTAAAAGTGAACAAAAGTCAAGGCCCTGATAATATATGTGGGTGCTTGGTAAAGTCCTGTGCACATGAACTGAGTCCTGTATTTCATTACATTTTCAATAAGTCCTTACAGACACAACATGTGCCCAAGATCTGGAAAGAAGCCGTGGTTGTTCCCGTTCCAAAATCCAGCTGTCCTAAAATGATAAACGACTTTAGACCAGTTGCTTTGACTTCAATTTTAATGAAAATTGTTGAAAAACTGGTCAGATGTGAGGTCCTAAAGCAGACTGAACATGCATTGAATCCTTTGCAGTTTGCATATAGGCCTCACAAAGGAGTGGAGGATGCCACTGTCACTCTGTTTAACATGCTTTTTAAACATCTGGATTTTAATGGGATGCATGCCAGGCTTTTATTTGTGGACTTTTCCTCCGCCTTTAATACAATCCAACCTCATATTTTAGTTGAAAGGCTCCTGCAACAATTGATTTAAGCAATAATCTGGTGAGTTGGATTTTGGATTTCATAACCAACAGGACGCAGAGAGTAAGGGTCAATGGTACATTGTCTGACCTAAAGTGCTCTTCTACAGGCTCTCCTCAGGGGTGTGTGTTGTCACCACTACTCTTCATCCTGTACACAAACATGTGTCGTGACACATAAAAGGTGCTATGGTACACAAACATGTGGTATGACAACAGACACATTATAAAGTATGCTGATGATTCAGTTATTGTCAGTCTCCTCCAGGATGGTGAGAGTGCCCACGGCCCAGTAGTTGATGATTTTCTTCACTGGTGTGAGAATTCCTACCTGCAGCTGAATACGACGAAAACTAAAGATATGATTATTGACTTTAGGAGGAAAACTCCCAGGCACAAAGTCACCGTACTAAAAGGTCAGACCACTGAATGTGTACAATCCTACAAATATCTTGGGATGATTATTGATAGTAATTTAAACTTTGAAGAGAACTGTGAAAGGGTGTGCAAAAAGGGTCAGCAACATTTGCATTGTTTGAGGAAACTTGCATGCTTCCAAACTGACCAAACCATAATGACAATGTTTTATCGGGCTTTTATTGAATCTGTTTTATCCTTTTCTTTAATGTCATGGTTTGGTCAGATAAAACTGAAACAGAGGAAATCCTTGGATCAGGTTGTTAGATGGTCCAGTCGTTTGCTTGGTGAGTCACAGCTGAGCCTGACATCCCTGTACACCAGACAGGTACAGAGGATTGCTACCTCCATTTTAAATGATGACTCCCACCCTTTGCACTGCAGTTTTCAGTTTCTTCCCTCAAGACGGAGGTTTGCTGTCCCAAAAAGTAAAACCCAGCGCTACAAAAACAGCTTTGTTCCTGCTGCTGTCAGAGAGTTGAACAAGTTGTAACAATATATTGCACATAATTTAGGTACCTATTTATTAACTCCATTTTATATTTACTTATTTTTGTAGGATTTTTGGGGGGTTCTAAATCTTTTATTGGGTTTTAGACCTTTGCGTTTTTAACCTCTTTGACTAGTCTTTAACTTTTTAATATGACCCTTCTCTCTTATCTCTGGTTTTCTCACATCTCTTTGTCTTTATATCCTGATTGATGGAGCCTTGAGTACTTTTATCATGTTTATAGTCAGCTTCATGTGTGCCTGTGTTTGTGTCTATGTTGAATGTAATTTGTGGCTTGTAAATATGGATGTCACCAGACTGCAAAACAAATCTACCTATGGGTACAAATAAAGTAACCTGAACCTGAACCTTGTCTAAAATGGTATCTTATGCCATTTTTTCTTCAAACAAAACCTTTCATTTAGAGTTTTGTGACAAAATCCCCCCCCCCCCCCAAATGCCAGGATCTGTGATTACTAGGCCCACCCACATCTGATGTGATGCTGATGTGATGTGATGCTGATGTGATGTGATGCTGAGGAGAAGCTGGAAACGTGCATGGAAATATCTGACTGGGGCATGCTTAAAGGAGCCACGCATGATCTGGATGAGTACACGGACACTGTGAACTCATATATCCACTTTTGTGAAGAGAACATTCTTCCATCACGCACCAGGGTGAGTTACTCTAATGACAAACCCTGGTTCACAGCTAAGCTCAGACAGATCAGGAAGGAGAAGGAAGCAGCGCTGAAAAGTGGAGACAGGGACTGCTACAGGGAGGTTAAATACCGGTTTAACAGAGAGCTGAAGAGGGCTAAATCTCTATACTCAGAGAGACTCCAGCAGCAGTTCACTGCTAATGATTCGGCTTCCGTGTGGAGAGGACTGAGGCAAATCACCAACTATCGACCTAAGGCTCCTAAAGGTCAGGATGACAAAGCCCTTTGTCAAAGACTGTCCCAACACTATGCCCGTTTTGACACCTCGTCATCTGTGTCCAACTCCCCCCCTCCCTCCAGCTCCACAGCCTCCACATTCCCTACTTCATTTAAGGCACCCCCCCCTCCTCCCCCCCTCCCCTTATCATCAGTGAGCAGGATGTGCTCAAACAGTTCTCCAGACTGAACCCGCGCAAGGCCCCCGGCCCAGACGGCGTGTCTCCCTCCACCCTGAGACTCTGTGCGAAACAGCTGGCTCCTGTCTTCACAGACATTTTTAACACCTCCCTTAAGTTATGCCACGTGCCGTCCTGCCTCAAATCCTCCACCATCATCCCTGTCCCCAAGAAGCCACGGATCACTGGACTTAATGACTACAGACCTGTAGCGCTCACCTCTGTAGTCATGAAGTCCTTTGAGCGCCTGGTCCTGTCCCACCTCAAGTCCATCACCACCCCTCTCCTGGACCCGCTGCAGTTTGCCTATCGAGCCAACAGGTCTGTAGACGATGCAGTCAACCTGGCCCTCCACTCCATCCTGCAGCACCTGGACTCCCCGGGAACCTACGCCAGGATCCTGTTTGTGGACTTCAGCTCCGCATTCAACACCATCCGCCCCGCTCTGCTCCGGGACAAGCTGTCCCTGCTCAACGTGCCTGACTCCCTCTGCAGGTGGATCATCAACTTCTTGACGGACCGGAGGCAGCATGTGCGGCTGGGAAAGACTGTCTCAGACTATACTAGCATCAGCACCGAATCACCCCAGGGCTGTGTACTTTCCCCCCTACTCTTCTCCCTTTACACCAACTCCTGCATCTCCAGCCACCAGTCTGTCAAGTTGATCAAGTTTGCGGACGACACCACCCTCATCGGGCTCATCTCCAACGGCGACGAGTCCGCCTACAGGAGAGAGGTGGCCCAGCTGGCGTCCTGGTGCAGCAATAACAACCTGCAGCTGAACGCTCTGAAGACAGTGGAGATGATTGTAGACTTCAGGAAAGTCACTACTCCTCTGCCCCCCCTCACCCTCTCAGGCTCTCCCATCACCACTGCAGATTCCTTCCGCTTCCTAGGCACTACCATCACCAGGGACCTCAAATGGGAGCTGACCATCAGCTCACTCATCAAAAAAGCCCAGCAGAGGATGTTCTTCCTGCGGCAGCTGAGGAAGCTCAAGCTACCCACCAAGATGTTAGTGCAGTTCTACACAGCCATCATCGAGTCCATCCTCACCACCTCCATAACCATGTGGTACGCAGGAGCCACTGCCAGGGACAGACTAAGGCTGCAGCGCGTCGTGCGCACTGCTGAGAAGGTGATCGGCTGCAAGCTCCCATCTCTCCAGGATCTGTACATCTCCAGGACCCGGAGGCGTGCTGGCCGGATCATAGCCGATCCCTCACACCCTGGTCACGTACTGTTTGCCCCCCTCCCCTCTGGTAGAAGACTTCGGTCCATCCAGACTAAAACCTCCCGTCACATGAACAGCTTCTTCCCCTCTGCCATTAGACTGCTGAACACTAAGTGACTTATTGACTCTCGTGCACCATGTACAGCAGCTCAACCAGACTCATGTCAATCATCACTGTTTTCTTCCTGCATTACCGACTGCACTATATAGTTCTCCACAGTATCTGCTGCTGGCTAATATATATTTTAACTGTTGACCAGTATCACTTAATCTTATCCTACACTTTATTACATGTATAGTTTATTTCTCTTATCTTATCATGTTTAATGTTGCAGCATTGCACCGAGACAAATTCCTAGTTTGTGTACTACATGAACAATGGCAATAAACCTGATTCTGATTCTGATTCTGATTCTGATCCCACAAGGCTAATAGTGGCTAGCACATTATCAGAATAAATCCGGTGATAAAAAGACTTACCAGTTGAAGGACATGCCCAGTTGTATGCATGGTGGTCCAGGATAGTGACTGAAACGATATTGGCCCTTAAAAGCAGTTAATGGTTAAGCCCATCTTAATTTTGGTCAAGTTTTCAAAGCAGCTGTTTAAAAAATGCAAACTAGCCTCGACAATAACTTCAGTTAGGCCAGAGACTCCCGGCTGGCTCAACACTGCAGACGTATCAGCGCCATGCATAGTTACATTACCAAAAACACAGTCTAAACTCAACTTTTTTCAGGGGGTGGCACTTAAATGAAACACATGAGATTAGTGTTTCTAAGTCCACTTATTATAAGCGACTTTGGGCTTGATTTTCTCCAAAGTCACCTGCAAATCTTGTCAGTCGCAGGTAGCGGGTTTTTGGGCTTGTTTTTAATGTGTAGTTGCTTATTTGGGCTTGCTTTGCTGTCTGTGTGACAACTCTCACAGCTCCCAGTCACGCCCCCCCTACTTGCACATATGGGACACTGATCTCTATAGAAAAGCTGGATGGCTCACACCCCATTAGCAAGTACAGACCCAAGTGTTAGGCAACCTGGCTGCCGTGTTTGTGCACCTGGGACACTCAGCGAGTCGGTGGGGAGTGGGTGGGTTTGATTTGTGGCAATGTGTCTATGTATGTATGTATGTATGTGTATATGTGCAAGTAGGTATATAGTTATATTAATTAGTTAATGATAGGACAGGACAAGATAAGCTTTGGGCTTCAATTCGGTTCCTTTTCGGACTGCATTTAAATTTTTGTTTTATTCTTGTTTTTATGTTGTTTTGTTTGAAATAAAATGTTATCAATCAACCAATCAATCAATCAATCAATCAATGGTGGACAGTGCCACTTTTGCCTCGGTGGCTTCCCTGAGAACTGACAGATTTTGGGCTTCTTGGTGTGGAGGTGTGGCTTGTGGTCTTGCACAGCCGGTGAATAGAAATCAATTTCTGCAGTTCACCGGTTGCGCAGGATTGTGGGCTGTGTCTTCATGCCCAGAAGTTCAGAATCTATTGTTTTTTTGGGAGGTTGTTGCGGCGGGGGTGGCGCCGTTCGTTCTCTGTTTGCACGCTGAGTGTTTTGGGTGTGCTGGTGAGGAGGCCGGGTGGCTTTACTTCTGGTGGCCAATGATTCATCCAGTTTTTCTATAGAGATCAGCCTCCGGGACCTTAAATTGAAAAAATTCTCCAGTTAAATGAATGGCAAGAGCAAAATTATCTTTTGAGCCCAGTCAGATTTTGCCATGAGTTACACATATGATGTTTGTCAATTTAAAAATTGTCGGCTGTCGTATAATAACACAGTAATATTTAGTTCTTGTTTAAACGACTTGCGGACAACAACTCCCATCATCCCACTTCACTAAACTGTAATCATTTAACTGTGACCGGCCTTCGCCCCCGGTGGGAGAACCCCCAGACACCCCGAAAGCGGGTCCACCCCCACCCTAGCATCACCGCCACACACCCCAGGGACCCCGACACCCCATGCCCAAAGAAGGTGGCCGGGGAGACCACCGGCGTAGACCAGCAGCCACAGCCCCGCCGAACTGTCCCAGGTTGGCCGCGGCCACAGAGGCAGACCACCACCCCCAGCGCCCACCCGAAGCGACTGATCAGCAGACCACCACAAGTGCTCTGAGATGCCACCCGACATGCAAAGCACCACACAAAACCGACCCACCATCATCATCTTCGCTCATCACTCCCTCACTCCTGCTTACTCTCTTGTTCAATCACTCTCTCACTCCCGTGCTCGCATCTATTCATTCAGCAGCACCCAGGAATTCTGACAACATGATGGGCCCTAGGCCTCCCGCTGGGGCCCCAGGCCCCTGGCAGAAGGAGGACAGCAGGGGTGGGAGAAGACACCTGTTCCCCATCCCCCATGCACGAATCATGATGGGTGTTAGTTGTGTGGTGTGATTGTGTGCAGGTGTGTGAACTACCGTAGTGCAGTAAAAATTGGGGGGATGGTGGTTGGAGCACCACTAGCCACTGCTATAGGCAGTGGGGCTCCCACCCCCCCCCCACCAAGCCCTCAGTGTCTATAGTGCAATTAAAATTGAGGTGAGGGCGGCACCACTGCACAGCAGACAAAGGATCCTCTTCATCGACACAGTACAGCACACCCCCACCCCAAAACCCTAAGTGTATCCAATAAGATGCATATTCCACCCAGAATCAGGGGGAGAGGAGGAGGTAAGACTGGGAGGGAGGCAGTCCAAAAGGGAGCCTCTCCCCCCCAGAAGCCACCTTGCAAACTGGCTCAGGAGGCAACCCACTGACCCCAGATCCCAACCAAGGGTGAGGGCCGCCAGGCCGAGCAGCCCAGGACCCGCCCATGTCGCACCCCGACACTCTCCAGCACCCCAGGCATGATGGAGCAGCCACACCCACACCCACTCCCCCACATCTTGCATACACAAACACACACAACAACAATAACAATAATGAACAATGGGCCGGACCCATGCAGTGCCCCACATGCCAAGCGACACCCCAGAGCACCTACCGCAGGCCCACCAACCACCCACTCCAGACACACACCGACAACGGCAGGCCGCCCTGCAGCCACAGCCACCTCGGGGCAAACTGACGGAAACACAGCCGCCAACCCGCGCCAACGGCTTCCCCGCCCCCCTCCTTCCCCGAGCACCCACACACACCCTCCACCCCTGTACATCCACCCACAGGCACCCGCACCCACCCAGACACACACACGCCCACCTTCATGTGCACACACACACTCACCATCACACATGTCCACCTACACCCACACACATCCCCTCATGCCCACACATAACACACATACACCCTCACACCCACACACACGTGCAGGCACCCACATTCTCACACACCCACCCACACACACACACGAACCCCCACCCACCCACACTCCCGCACACCTGCACACACACATGCGCACACACATTCACACAGGTACACATACACGCATACACATACACACGCACCCACATCTACAGGCCCCGGAGAATGGGGGGGTGACCTCTCCGGGATTTAGGCATCAGCCCCTGGAGTGCCGCTAGGGCCCCGGGGATGGCACGACCCTGCCACGCAGGGACGCGCCAGGGCTGACCTGCACAACCAGTGCACACCCTACCCCGGCCCAGAGGGGGAACACCCGCCCCCCCTCCCAGCACCAGGGGTCCAGGGCCAAACCCAGCCCCGCCCAGGAGGCAAGGCAAGCCGGCCCGGGGCCACGCTCTTCCCAACCCGCCCCAGACACTGGCCCCAGTGGGTCACAGAAACCCCTCGTGGTCAGGGCGCAGCCAGCCGCCAGAGGCGCCAAGGAGGGCAAGCTACCGCCTGCCACCCAAAACGTTATAGAATTAACAACCGGGGACCAGAGAGAATTGAATTCAGCCAGTTGGTTTTTAGAGGAGGCAGACATTCTCTCCAGGCTAACATAATCTGATAGTAGGTTATTATAGTGTGTTGTACATAAATTATTTCTTGATTTCCAGTTCATCAGGATAGTTTTCTTTGCGATACATAAAGCAGTGAGAACCATGTGTGACATCCTTGCCTCTATGTTCATTTCACTTAAATCACCTAGTATGCAAAATGTGGGAGAGGATGGGATACGATACCCAAGCCATGCCGATAAGTTTTCACATGTCTTCTGCTAGAACTTTTGGGCTGGTGCACAGGACCACATAGCATGCATATAACTATCCGGGACATTGCTGGTGCAATGGGAACAGATATTTGTGTGACTCAGTCCCATTTTGAACATCCTTTGTCCTGTGTAATAAGTTCTATGTAGAACTTTGTACTGTATGAGTTGTAAATTAGAGTTTTTAGTCATCTTAAAAGTATTTAAACATATTTGTGTCCAGGAGCATTCATCTTTATTGACTGATAAATCTGTCTCCCGTTTTGGTTTTGGAAGAGATACTAAATCACCCACTTTTGATAATAGTCCGTGTACTTTCGATATCGGTGGCGGAGTGGTTAGCACTGCGGTAGCACAGCAACTCACCTTTGGCCGGGGGATCCTGGGTTCGATCCCAGCCCCCGACCAACAGTGATCTGTGTGGAGTTTGCATGCTCTCCCCGTGTCTGCGTGGGTTTACTCTGGGATTTCTCTGGTTTCCTCCCACATGCCAAAAACATGCACGTTAGGTTAATTAGCATCATACTGGGGATTTTAAATTGTCCTTTGGTATGAATGTGAGAGTGAATGGTTGTCTGTCTCTCTGTGTTGGCCCTGTGATGGACTGGCGATCTGTCCAGGGTGTACCCTGCCCCTCTCGCCCAAAGATGCTGGGATAGGCTCCAGCCGCCCCCCCTCCCCTCCGACCCAAAAAGGATTAAGTGGAAGAAGATGGATGGATGAATTTAGGGGAATGAAGACTTAGAAACTCTGTCACCTTAACTGGTACCTCTAAATCTGTCTGACTGAGATTGAATCTTACTTTTATTATGGATTTAAGCTGTTGGTATTCAAGAAAATTTTTATCACTGATGTCATATTGTGAGACCAGTTCCTGGAATTGGATAAGGTTTCCACTTCAAATAAGATGCTCTAAGTTTTTTATTCCTTTCTCATACAATAGTGGAAAGTTAATGTCCTCTTTTGTTGCAGGATATTGTGGGAATGCATATTGTGGAGGAATCTGCAGACAGCATCTCAGTCAGGAGGCAGCGATTAAACATAAGAGAAGAATAGGCAAGGACGTCATGGGGAGTTGGCAGGAAGAGGGAGCTGGGGGTTGAAGGAAAATGTATCGTGGAGTTGGATATCATGCAGTGTGATGTGAAATGTCATGCAGAAGTGAGATCATCTGTGGAGGTTATAAGGAGAAACCTGGTTTGGCTGATTAAGTGCTTTTCTGTGTTTGGATGATGTGAGAGTGTTAATAAAGCTTCGTCTGCTCATAAACCTGCCTCATCATTTCCCACACTCTCCACACTGGTGACCCGAGACGTATTATGGAACATGAGGCAAAAACCCCGGAGTCGGCCCGGACGGGAAGCCCCAGCAACGCATGCGCTGTTGCAGTCAAGCTACCGGACTTTTGGCAGCACAACCCGCGCTCTTGGTTCCACCACACCGAGGCCCAGTTCGCCCTCCGGGGAGTAGCGGCAGACGACACCAAGTTTTTCCATGTGGTTGCAGCGCTGGATGCTCACACAGCTCAGCAGGTAGCGAGCCTGCTCGATCAGCCCCCAGCCCACAGCAGATACGAGGCTCTGAAAGCTGCACTGATTCGGCGCAACACGCTCTCGGACTGTGAGAGAGCAGAGAGGCTCCTGAGGCATTCCGAGTTAGGAGATGGTTCGGCCGTCAATCTGATGGAGAAGATGTTGGCGTTAATGGGCACGGACGACGGGCATTTTCTGTTTGCCCACCTTTTCCTCCAGAACCTTCCAACAGAGGTGAGAGCGGTCCTGGCCAATTCGCCGTTGCTGGCCGCGCGTGACTACCGTGCGCTAGTCCAGGAGGCAGACCGGATCATCCTCACCACCAGAGCGCTCACGGTGAACGCAGTGGCGTCAGAACCCAGCGAGACGACCAGAGGAGGCGAGGAGCCACAGACGGTAGTGGCAGTGGGGGCCAAGGAGTGCCAGAGAGGCACGCTCTGCTTCTACCATGCCGCTTCGGAGAGAACACACGCAGATGTATGCCACCATGCCAATTCAAGCGCTCGGGAAACGATGAGGCCGGCAGTTGGTAGCAGCTGCGACCGCCGGTGAAGAGAACAAGCTGCTCTACGTGATGGACTTGCGCTCGGGGAGACGCTTCCTCGTAGACACCGGAGCCCAGAAGAGCATCATCCTGCCGACTTATGCCGACCAGCTGGCAGGACCTAGCGGCCATGGGCTGGTAGCAGTAAACGGCTCGGACATCAAGACCTTTGGTGAGAAGACACTGGCTTTATCTCTACACGGCCGTACATACGAGTGGACTTTTGTCATAGCAGCTCTGAGTTTCCCAATCCTGGGAGCTGATTTTCTGTGTGCGCATGATTTATTAGTTGATGTTGCTAACAGGCGCCTGGTTAATGCACTGTCCTTTGACTCTCTCCCCTGCACAGCTTGAGGGGCCGGCGCAGTAACACAAGCCAACGTCACAGCTCCAGGCGGTAAGTTCCACACACTGCTCACTCAGTATCCAGCACTCACGGTCCCGACGTTTTCAGCGGCCATAGCTAAACACGGGGTGGAGCACTTTATCACCACCACCGGGCCGCCCGTTTTCGCACGACCTCGGCGCTTGGACGCAGCTAAACTGGCCATAGTGCACGAGGAGTTTGCCAACCTGGAAAGGTTGGGCATCATCAGGCGATCGAACAGCCCATGGGCATCCCCGCTACACATGGTCCCTAAGGCTAGAGGGGTCGTGGCGACCATGCAGCGATTTCCGCAGGTTGAATAACGCCACAGCACACGACCGCTACCCGATTCCCCACATTCAGGATTTTTCCATTCACCTCGCCGGAGCACGCAATTTTACTAAAATCGACCTGGTCCGCGGTTACCACCAGGTCCCAGTGCATGCGGAGGACATACCCAAAACAGCGGTAATAACTCCGTTTGGCTTATTCGAGTTTCTGCGCATGCCATTCAGATTAAAAGGAGCGGCACAGACATTCCAGCGCATGATGGACGTGGTGCTGCGCGATCTCCCGTTTGTGTTCGTCTACCTGGATGATATCCTGGTAGCCAGTATGTCCGAAGACGAACACGTAACCCACCTCAGGACGGTTTTCCAGAGGTTGGAGGAGCATGGGTTAATAATCAACCCGGCGAAGTGCCAGTTCGGCGTGACGGGGATTGACTTTTTGGGGCACCGCGTCTCACTGGAGGGAGCGATACCCTTGCCCGATAAAGTGCGTGCAGTGGCGAACTTTCCCCGGCCTCAGATGGTCAGGGCGCTGCAGGAATTTTTGGGGATGGTTAACTTTTACAACCATTTCCTCCCCCGCGCAGCTCAACTCATGCAGCCATTGTATGCCGCGCTCAAGAGACGGAAACCCGCGGATGGAGTCGAATGGATTCCGGAGCGAGAGCAGGCGTTTTCTGAGGTTAAAGCAGCCCTGGCAAACGCCGCACTGTTGGCGCACCCAGACCCTGCGGCCCAGATAGCGCTCACTACCGACGCCTCGGACATGGCCATAGGGGCCGTCGTGGAGCAACGTGTCGCCGGTTCTTGGCAGCCGCTCGCTTTTTTCAACAGGGCTTTGTGCGACAGTGAGCGTAAATACAGCGCGTTCGACAGAGAGTTGCTGGTTCTCCATCTGGCCATACGCCACTTCCAGTTCTGGCTGGAAGGGCGTAGCTTCACCGCGTTCGTGGACCACAAGCCGCTGACGTTCGCGATGGCCAAGGTTTCGGAACCATGGTCGGGCCGGCAGCAGAGACAGCTGGCCGCGATCTCGGAGTTTACGACTGATATTCAGCATGTGTCGGGTAAACTGAATGTGGTGATGGACTGCCTCTCGCGCGCGGTTGTGGCCCCGGTCTGCGTAGGGATAGATTATACAGCCATGGCCGCAGAGCAGATTAGCGATACAGGCGTGCGCACGCTCCAGTCTGGACCAACGGGGTTAAGGCTGGAGAGCAGGGTACTGCAAGACGGCAGCCCCCCTCAGTCTGCGACGTCTCCACGGGACGCCCGCGCCCGGTGGTCCCGGTCGCATGGCGCCGCCGCGTGTTTGAGTCAGTTCACGCTTTGGCGCACCCAGGAGTGCTCGCGTCAGTCAAAATGGTGGGAGCGAAATTCATGTGGTCAGGCCTGCGCAAACAAGTGAAAGAGTGGGCTGCAGCCTGCGTAGCGTGCCATCGTGCCAAAGTGCACAGACACATGAAGGTTCCTTTGGAGCCGTTTAGTATACCGGCTAAAAGATTTGACCATGTTCATGTGGACCTCGTGGGCCCCCTCCCGCCATCGCAGGGGTGCACGCACCTTCTGACACTGGTGGACCGCACCACACGCTGGCCAGAAGCAGTTCCGCTGGTGGCAACCACATCCGCGAACGTGGCACGTGCTTTTTTGACAACATGGGTGGCGCATTTTGGAGTCCCGTCGGACATCACGTCCGATAGGGGCCCTCAGTTTGTTTCCGAACTTTGATCCGCGATGGCCCGCAGCCTGGGTGTTGCAATTCATCGCACGACCGCGTACAACCCACAGGCAAATGGGTTATGTGAGCGTTTTCACAGGTCACTGAAGGCAGCACTCAGGACTTCATTGACGGATGCAAATTGGGTTGACCGGTTGCCGTGGGTTTTACTGGGGTTGCGTTCCGCACCAAAAGAGGATTTGGAGGCTTCCCCGGCTGAGCTGGTTTTTTCTCAGCCACTGCGGCTACCCGGGGAATTTTTGCCAGATAATCCCATGCTGGACAGCTGCCTGCCTCAGCATTTGCAGCATAGTGCAGACACAGGCATGCTGCCCGACCCGACCCACCACTGTTTTCCACGCGCTTTTGTGCCAAAAACTTTGAAGAACGCGGAGTTCGTGTTCGTCAGACACGATGCCCACCGCCCGCCATTGCGCCCACCCTATGATGGCCCGTTCAGAGTGCTGGAAACAGGGGACAAGCATTTTTTGCTAGACTTGGGGGGGGGGTGTCGGGAGAAAATATGCATAGACAGACTTAAGCCCGCCTTTGTAGTGGCGGACAAGCAAGTGCTGCTGGCCCGGGCCCCCCGGCATGGAAGACCCCCACGGAGAACTCCCCAGGCAAATGATTCACCAGAACAGCCACACAGGCAGAGCGAATTCCCCCCCCCTCGCCTTGGCCCACCCGCAGTCAGACACACGTCCAGCAGCCCCCCGCCAGCACAGAGACCCCAGTTACAGCAGATATGGGAGGAGACTGAAGCCCAAAAGACGTAGTGACTGAAACTCTGTCTGGGGGTGGGGTGATGTGGGAATGCATATTGTGGCGGAATCTGCAGACAACGTCTCAGTCAGGAGGCAGTGATTAAACATAAGAGAAGAATAGGCAAGGATGTCATGGGGAGTTGGCAGGAAGAGGGAGCTGGGGGTTGAAGGAAAATGTATCATGGAGTTGGATATCATGCAGTGTGATGTGAAATGTCATGCAGATGTGAGATGATCTGTGGAGGTTATAAAGAGAAACCTGGTTTGGCTGATTCAGTGCTTTTCTGTGTTTGGATGATGTGAGAGTGTTAATAAAGCTTCGTCTGCTCGTAAACCTGCCTCATCATTTCCTACACTCTCCACAATATCAGGATTACTCCAAATGGGTGTGAGTTTACCAGGGACAAGTGAAGACCCTGTTATTTTTAAAAAAATTCCACCAGGCTGTCAGAGAGGAGCTAATGTTAATGCTTTTAAAACAGTCATGATGCAAGGACTCATGAAAGGTAAGTCAGAGATTTAGTGACCCACAGAGAGCCTGTTCAGCATCTAACCCTAGGTTTCCTCATTGGGTTGATTTTGTCCATTTAGAAACAAACTGCAGTCTATTGGCTAAGAAGTAATTAAAAAAATTTTGGTAAATCTAATCTTCTGCACTCTTTTGCTTTTTGAAAAGTTTTTAAACTGATCCGTGATGGTTTATCCTTCCATAAAAATTTACTTATAAGTCTAGACACTTAAACCAGGCCACAGATGGTTGGGTGGGAATCACTGAAAATTAATAGTTGATTTTAGGAAAGGACCATCATTTTAACGGTTGCGACGCTTTCCATTAGTGATATAGGTAATGTCCTCCAACGTGTAAGGTCGTCTTGTATTGTTTTTATTCTTGAAATTTATTTATTTGAATAAACCCCTTGAGATGTAACATCTCGTTTTCGAGGGGGTCCAACAAACAACACTTAACAAAATTCAAAATAGAATACATAAATTGCAAGTATTAAATCAAAAACAATACAACAAACAAAACACGTAACACCAGCTCATACACATACAAACACTTTGAATAATGCAGTAAATACATGTGTGTATACCTATAAATGTATAACACACGAAATTAAATATAAACGCACCTTGTAAATCATCATCATCATAGCAGTCTGTCAGGAGTGACAATGACTGTTTCATTTAGGTCTGATCAGATTCCTCCACGCAGTTCTGTCCTTCACCCTCCACTGCCAGGAACTCCTGACCTTGTTAACCTGGGCGACGTCCGAGCCAGTATGAGTTGCTTCTGGATACACTCGGAAAGGAATTAGGAAAGCTTAAACTGTGGTTTGATTCAAACAAATTAACGCTCAATTTAAGTAAGACAAAATTTATAGTTTTTAACAACCATCACAACAACTCAGTATCTAAACTCAGTGTAAATGGTGTAGAGATTGAAAGGGTATCCAAAACTAAATTTCTTCAGGTTCAGGTTCAGGTTACTTTATTTGTACCCGTAGGTAGATTTGAGTAATAATTGATAATAAACTGTGTTGGAAGTCACATATTAATTATATTAAAGGTAAAATATCCAAATCAATTGCAATTCTACACAGAGTGAAATATTTGCTGAATCAACCCACACTATATACTTTGTGTCATTCATTAATACTCCCTTACATGACATATTGTACTGAAGTATGGGGAAATACATATAAAACAAACATATATCCAATCTTTATGCTTCAGAAGAGAGCTATTAGAATAATAAACAAAGCTGCTTACAGGGGACCAACAAACCCACTTTTTCTTAAATTAAAAGCTCTCAAGCTGAAAGATCTGGTTGACTTTAAAACTGCAGTAATAATGTTCAAAGTGAAGAATCTATCACTGCCCGTAAATATCCAAAAGTTGTTCCAAATAAGGGAGAAACAATATCATTTCAGAGGAACATGTATATTTCAAAAACCTTCAGTGAGAACTACCACCAAGCAACACTGTGTCTCAGTGCAAGGAGTTAGATTGTGGAACGCTTTTGAACCTGAATTAAAATCATGTACAACGCTTGGACAATTTAAACAAAAACTAAAGGAAGAAATACTCCAAACATACACTACCGTTCAAAAGTTTGGGGTCACCCAGACAATTATTTTGTATTTTCCATAAAAAGTCACCCTTATTTACCACCATGAGTTGTAAAATGAATAGAAAATATAGTCAAGACATTGACAAGGTTAGAAATAATGATTGGTACTTGAAATATTATTTTTTTCCAGATACGCAACCTGCTCAAAGGAAGGTCAGTTTTATAGCTTCTCTAACCAGCTAAACTGTTTTCAGCTGTGCTAACATGATTGCACAAGGGTTTTCTAATCATCCATTAGCCTTCTGACGCAATAAGCAAACACATTGTACCATTAGAACACTGGAGTGATAGTTGCTGGAAATGGGCCTCTATACATCTATGTAGATATTGCACCAAAAACCAGACATTTGCAGCTAGAATAGTCATTTACCACATTAGCAATGTATATTAGATATTAGAGTGTATTTCTGATTAGTTTAAAGTTATCTTCATTGAAAAAAATAGTGCTTTTCTTTCAAAAATAAGGAAATTTCTAAGTGACCCCAAACTTTTGAACGGTAGTGTATATACAAGATGACATGTAAAATCGCATAAGGATTATCATATTCAGTCTGTGTTGTGTTGTTGCTTAGATTCTTGTCACGTTTTGTCTTAGCTTTGTTCTGAATTGTAATCGCTCTTGTTTTTCTTTTGAATTCTTGGATGGAATATGGGTGGGCAATATAAACTGCGGCTTCAGCCATCACCCATTTCGGATAACTTATGCTGAACTGTATAATCAGAGGAGTTATTGCTTAATTTGACCTAGTAAGATGTTTTTTTTTTCTTTCCTCTTTGTTATATTATTCTGTTCCTTTCTTTTAATCTTTACTTTTAATCTATCCGAAATAAAGATTCATTCATTCATTCATTCATTCTTTCTGACTGACCATTTCATGAAACTGCTTGCAAAGTGTTTGAGTACCGCTAGCTTTTGCTGGACTAACGGCACATTCGTGGCAGATAGAGGTATTATCAGTGGCAAGGACAGGCCAAGACAAACTGACTCCAGTATCTGTTGCAGTGACTGACCAGATGATAGGTTTGCTTATCTCTGCTCTTTGTAAATAATGACTACAAAAACCTAAACTTATAATTATACAGTGACAGTCAGTTAAACCAGACACAGTCTGTCTCTAAGTGAGTAGACAAGTATTTTTTAAACAAACCAAAATAGGTTATTGCACGAATATGACATGGGAGACTATTCCAATGAGATGGAGCTTTAAACATAAAAGCTCTTTTACCAATTGATTTTTTTCTCTTTTTTTTTGCAATAGGAATAACAAAATAAGGCTGAGAGGAGTCTCTGAAATTAATTTGATAAAAATGGTATAAGATGTTCCTTCAAGTAGATAGGATAATTAAAATGAAAACATTTAAAAATAAAAATGAGCCAACAGATTCGTCTTCTCACAATTAGAGAAGGACATTTCAGTAATTTGTACAAAAGGCAATGATGAGTAAAAAAGGAACAGCCAAGAACAAATCGACAGAGTCTATTAAAAGCTACATTAAGTGAAGTCAAGTTTGATTTCACTGCATTTTGATATATAATATCACAGTAGTCAAAAACAGGAAGTATTAGTTGAGATGCAAGTTTCAAATGAGTTCTATGGGAAAAACACATACAGGAGTGATGAAGGCCGGTGATCCCAAAAAGAATTTTTTTGAGAATGTAATCGATATATGATTTAAATGACAATTCGGGATCAAGCCAAACATCAGATACTTAAATTTATCAGCATTGATGAGTCCACTTCCATCTTTGCTATTTCTAATAAATAAAGGAGAAATTATCTGTTTCAGTTTTTGTTTGGTTCCAAATAACACAACATACAACTTTGTTTTATTAAATTCAAGTCGATTATGTTCAAACCATTCTTGTATTAAATTGAAATCTTCCTGTAAAGACTTTTGTATTCTTGTGCTATTTTTATCAGATTTATATCATAATCATAGCAGTCTGTCATGGGCGACAATGACTGTTTCATTTAGGTCTGATCAGATTCCCCCACACAGCTCTGGTCCTTAGCCTTCCGCTGCCAGGAACTCCTGTCTATGTCCAACTTCTTCAAGTTTCTTTTTACAGTGTCTTTAAATCTGAGCCTTGGTCTACCCTGATTGCGTTTGCCCTCGCATAACTGTGAGTAGAATAACTGCCAAGGGAGACGCTGGTGGTCCATCCTCTCAACATGTCCAAGCCATCTCAGGTTCATCTGTATTAGCATGTCCTCCATTGATGGTAGTCCAGCTCGTTTCAACACTTCTGTGTTGGTTATCTTGTCTTTCCATGAGATGTTCATTATGGCTCGAAGGTGTCTCATCATGTACGCATGGAGTTTCTTCACCTGCACTCTGTAGACAGTCCAAGTTTCAGCACCGTACAGTACAGTAGCCAGTACTGTCGCTCTGTACACTTTGCATTTCACACGGATAGACACATGTCGATTGTTCCACAGTCTCTCCCTCAAGTTTCCAAACACAGCGCTCGCTCTTCCCATTCCGAGAGATAGTTCATCCTCCAGCCTAGCATTCTCTGAAACAGTACTCCCTAGGTACTTGAAAGTCTTGTACTTGACTAGTGGTACTTGACTTGTCTAATAAGTGCCAGTGCTTGGATCTTGGGTGCATCCATGTCTTCTTGTGTGTGTCCTTGTGCTTAAATAGAGTGTTGGTTATCACAAGGTTGTACTCTGAACATAGTGCAAGTAGAAGTTCTCCATTAGCATTGCACTTGCCTACTCCATGACTGCCTAGCACTCCTTTCCATTTCTCAGCGTCCGAACCAACTCTGGCATTAAAATCTCCAATGAGTATTAGCCTGTCATCAGTCGGTACACGCCTGATAGTCTCACATAAATCACTGTAGAACTCTTTCTTCACCTCCTCTGTGTTGGTCATTGTTGGGGCATACACACTGATGAGTGTGGCATACATCTTCCGCTGTAGTGGGAGTCTCATAGTCATTATCCTGTCGTTGATTGGCACCGGTTCCTCATCAAGCATTGCTGCTATCTCCTTTCTAACTGCAAAGCCCACTCCTGCTTCTCTCCTTTCTTGAGTTGATCTCCCACTCCAAAAGAAGATGTACCCATGGTCTTCCAAGCTGTCATATCCAGGCAATCTTGTTTCACTAAGTGCAGCTATGTCTACATTGTACCTGTTCATTTCCAGGGCCACAAGCGTGGTCTGTCTTTCTGGGCGCTGTGATGTTGTTCTGTCCAACAGAGTGCATACATTCCATTCTGCTACACACAAAGCTGCTGTTTTCCTCTTCTTTTGTCTTCCTGCTCCTAGCTTACTTTTCGTTGCCTGTCCGAGTGTGAACAGATCAGCGTGGACCTTGTAAGCTCGGGCGACGTCCGAGCCGGTATGAGTTGCTTTCTGATTGACCATTTCATGAAACTGCTTGTAAAGTATTTGAGTACTGCTAGCTTTTGCTGGACTAGCACATTCTTGGCAGATAAAGGTATTATCAATGGCAAGGACAAACCAAGACAAACTGACTCCAGTATCTGCTGCAGTGACTGACCAGATGATAGGTTTGTTAATCTCTGCTTTTTGTGTAGTGCATGTCACAATGCACCAACTGGCACAGTCCACCACAGACCTTGCGACAGATGTGTTTTTCTGCCAGGATGTCCAGTCTCACCCTGTGTAACTGGGAATGGTCCACCACAGACCTGTGGCAGATATTGTTTTTAGTTCTGCCAGGATGCCCTGTTTCACCTTCCACACCCTCGGAAGGGCAGGGATGCAGGATGAGTCGCCGTCGGCTCGACCAATGAGACAGGTAGTACCGGTTTTCATGGTTATCCGGTAGCAAGCAAGCCAATGCCTGACCTGACACAAAAAAAAGGGATGTAAGTCTCAGTTAAAAGCTGACAATTTCTGACCAAAAAAAGTGGAATTTTATGGGTTAGAAGCTGCAACTTTTGCAAAAAGACAAAAGAAGGTGTAAATTTCCAACTGTTTGCATCCTAAAATGCTGCAGATATAAGATTTGAGTAAAATGCTATAGGTTTAAGTGTTTTTTTTTAAAAAAAACTACAAATTCAAGAGTAAGAAAAGTTCTAAATTCATGAGGAAAATGCTGCAAAATTATGAATAATAAAAAGCTGCAAATTTTCAAGTAAGAAGCTGCACATTTCTGAGTAAAATGGCTCTAACTCTGCAGGGAAATCCTGCAAATTTATGAGAAAAATCCTCACATTTACAAAAGAATGTTTCTAATTTACATGGAAAAAGGATGTGATAAATTGGTGTGTGTTGGCCATTTCAGTCTAGGCAAGAGGAAAGCAATCCACCCCAAACCGGACCTTGCGTCACTATTTACAGAGATGCAGGCTGAAGATCTTCTGAACCAGGACCAGTGTGAGTGGCACAGCCAGTTGCTTCTCAGTGAGGCAGCGTGGCCAGCATGTGAGACCCATTCTAAGTTTTTTTTTTACAGTTTGAATTTTGCACATTCTAAATAATCTGGAATTTGCTGCTGATTGTAATAAACAATTTAGTGACTTATATGTTTGCATCATGATTTTCTATTTTCTCTGTCAAGACACCAGTGGGTAAAGAATCAACAGTACAAACCATTTATCAGTGACTTTGAAAATAATGGCTCATTTTAAAGAAAAAGTAACGAAAAACATTTATTTTATTTACTGAAGACTGTACTGCTGAATGTGCCAGTGCAGAAGACACTGCACACTTTAGTGATAGTACCAGTATATGGAGGAATTCTGGGCCATATTAGCATCTGTATTTCCTAATCCGATTTATATATGACTGTATCATCAGCATAAGGTTATATATTACATTTATCTAAGATAAATGGAAAATTATTTATGTAAATAGTAAAAAGAAGTGGTCCTAAAGTTGAGCCTTGTGGCACACCTCTTTGCTGAACATAAAAATAAGATTGAATACCATAAATGACAACACATCGTTTTCTGTTATGGAAATATGAGTTAAACCAGAGAACCGCATTCTGACAGAGGCCAGTGGCATAAAGTGCATCCATTAAGAGATAGTGATCTACAAGATCAAATGCTTTTGTAAGATCAATAAATATAGTGGCAGTAATTTCACCTTTAACAGCAGCAGTATAAATACCATTAGTAAAATTGAGTATTGTTGTCCTGGTAGAGTAGTTGTGTCATGAACCTCCCCGTGCACTTTTAAGCAGCACACGGAGAGGGGAGAAATGACGAGGATCTACGTGCAGGGTTACACCACAACACATTTATTAACGTAATGACAAACAGTTCAAAAAGAATGAAGACTTCGAAAAATACAAAGATGAGCTTACAGTCGGTGTTTAGGGGCTGGCATTGCCCAGCAAATGCATGAGGAGAAATGGATTAGCCCCAACGACGTCCCAGAGCCAACATTGCTCAGAGAATGCCAGAAAACCACAGGAAACACGGAGGGGCTAACCCGTCGTGGCACACAGACGAACAAGATTATCCACAGACAATGCAGCAGACAATACATTCAAAGACCCAGCAATGTGTGACTGGCAAAAGGCTGCTTAAGTACATGCATTGCTGGTGATGGTGTGATTGCGAGCACCTGGGCAAGAGCGGAGAGATGGCACACGGGAGTGGGAACAGCTGGTGATAATGAGTGAGGGGGCGTGGTAGGACCAGCAGACTGTCAGCCAGCGCTCACAGAAGAGTGAGCCAAAGAGAGCTGCCTCACAGCTGCCGGCCATAAAGCAGTGGCTAAGGATAGGGAAGCACACTGAAATACATAATATACACATAAATAGTGGCACCTAAACCCACAGGGAGGTCAGGACCGAGCCGGGGAAACCAAGCTGGCTCGGCTCCTGACAAGTTGGACGGAAAGCCAGACTGAAATGGAATTAGAATATTATTAATATTAAGATAGTGTGAGAGCTGATTATGAATTAGTTTTTCAAAAACCTTTGACAATGAGCATATAATGGGCTGCACGGTGGCACAGTGGTTAGCACTGTGGCAGCACAGTTTTACCCTCGGCCGGGGGAGCGCAGGGATCGTGGGTTCGATCCCAGCCCCCGACCAACAGTGATCTGTGTGGAGTTTGCATGTTCTCCCCGTGTTGCGTGGGTTTACTCCGGGATTTCTCCGATTTCCTCCCACACGCCAAAAACATGCAGGTTAGGGATACAGGGCGCTTGCGCACGCAGCGACCGGCAGCTGGTGGCTTGTCACCAGACTGCAAAACAAATCTACCTACGGGTACAAATAAGTAACACAAAAAATAAATAAATAAAAAAATAATTGTAATAGGTCGATAATTATCAGGATCAAGTTTATCACCTCCTTAATGCAATGAAGTAATTCACACACATTTCCACATAATAGGAATCTCATAAGAGGACAGGGAAAGATTAAATAAGTCAGTAAGTGGATATACAGTGGTGTGAAAAAGTGTTTTCCCCCTTCCTGATTTCTCATTTCTTTGTATGTTTGTCACACTTAAATGTTTCAGATCATCAAACACATTTAAATATTACACAAAGATAATACAAGTAAATAAAAAATGCAGTTTTTAAATGAAGGTGTTTATTATTAAAGGTAAAAAAAAAATCCAAACCTACATGGCCCTGTGTGAAAAAGTGATTGCCCCCCCCCCGCCCCATTAAAACATAAATTAACTGTGGTTTATCACATCTTTGGAAAGCTGAGTTCAATTTCTCTAGCTACACCAAAGCCTGATTACTGCCACACCTGTTCTCAATCAAGAAATTACTTAAACAGGACCTGCCTGACAAAGTGAAGTTGACCAAAAGATCCTCAAAAGCTTGACATGATGCTGCAATTCAAAGAAATTCAGGAACAAATGAGAAACAAAGTAACTGAGATTTATCACTCTGGAAAAGGTTATAAAGCCATTTCTAAAGCTTTGGGACTCCAGCGAACCACAGTGAGAGCCATTATCCACAAATGGTGAAAACATGGAACAGTGGTGAACCTTCCCTGGAGTGGCCAGCAGATCAAAATTACCCCAAGAGTGCAGCAACGACTCATCCAAGAGGTCACAAAAGACCCCACAACAACATTCAAAGAACTGCAGGCCTCATTTGCCTCAGTTAAGGTCAGTGTTCATGACTCCACCATAGGAAAGAGGCTGGGCAAAAATGGCCTGCATGGCAGAGTTCCAAGACGAAAACCACTGCTGAGCAAAAACAACAAAAAGGCTTGTCTCAGTTTTGCCAGAAAACATCTTGACGATCCCCAAGACTTTTGGGGAAATACTCTGTGGCCTGACAAAATAAAAGTTGAACTTTTTGGAAGGTGTGTGTCCCATTACATCCGGCATAAAAGTAACACAGCATTTCAGAAAAGGAATATTATACCAACAGTAAAATATGGTGGTGGTAGTGTGATGGTCTGGGGCTGTTTTGCTGCTTCAGGACCTGGAAGACTTGCTGTGATACAGGTCATCATCATCATAGCAGTCTGTTGTGGGCGACAATGACCGTTTCATTTAGGTCTGATCAGATTCCTCCACACAGCTCTGTCCTTAGCCTTCCGCTGCCAGGAACTCCTGTCTATGTCCAACTTCTTCAAGTTTCTTTTTACAGTGTCTTTAAATCTGAGCCTTGGTCTACCCTGATTGTGTTTGCCCTCGCATAACTGTGAGTAGAGTAACTGCCGAGGGGAACGCTGGTGGTCCATCCTCGCAACATGTCTGAGCCATCTCAGATTCAAGAGGGCTCTCGAGCCACTGACGCCATCAGTGGGCGAGAGCCCTATTGTAATTGTTAGAATTTTTTTTTTCTTCTTCTTCTCCATCGAAGATCTCATTTTTGGGGTAGTGAACGTGCATGAAAACTCACCATTTTTTGCAGGGACCTCAAAACTGGCAAAAAATTTAATATTTTGGAGGAAATATGAATGACCCCACAAAAATGACTCTACAGCACCACCTAACATGTGAGGTCAATGAGGAGTGCCACACACTTACTGTACTTTCGTGTAGAAAGATGAAAATTGGGTGACATGTTTATCATGTCAAGACATGCAAAAAAAAAAACTCCATAGAAGTGGTGGTCTCCACCCAACAGGAAGTCGGCTATTTGGGCATGAATTGGCAGTGGCCTGATTTTGACCTTGCGCTATTGACTTGTATTTGACTCATCCTAGGGTTTTTTTTCCCATTGAACTCATTTTCATATGGCAGCATCTATAGCCATTGGCCATAAAATGTTGTCAAATGTGAGTCGCAGTCTCAAAAGGTGTGGCCACGACACCATGGCGAAGTTTGTCTCCGCTGACAATATCAAACAGCTGTAACTCAAGCAAAACTTGTCCGATGTTCACCAAAGTTTCCATGATGGAAAATAGTCTCACCCCGAATGCGTCTGTATAAAAATACCTGACAAAAGATATAGCGCCACATAGTGGTTAAAGGAAGGATAGCTGAAACTGTTTTATTTATTAGTCACATGCCACTTGCCAGAATGACATGAAATTTTCTGAGATTCATCCGACCACAGGGATGATCATAACTGCCCATCAACTTTAGCATGATGCCAGTCTTGTTACCATGGACACGCCCTCCTCGCCATTCAATCTGTGATCTTGTTGGGATGGTTGGGAACGACCTGGAGTCATGAAATCTGGAACATAGGTTGAGGTGACTGTCATATGTAGTCATATATGGGTCAGCAACACATAACTGACAGGGAAGTGTTGCCATGGAAACATGGCGATGGTTGACTCCTTGCCATGGAACATCGGAAAGTTGTAATTTGGACAAACTTTGTCTGATTTTCACCAAATTTTCTATGATGATTATTAGTCCTGCCCCAAACGCTCCTACATAAAAATGACTGACAAAAGTTATAGCGCCACCTAATGCTCAAAGGAAGTACTGTGCCAAACTGTTTACTTTATAATTCACGCAGCGCTTGCCGCAACGACGGGAAATTTTCTGAGCCAGCTAGGTATGACGGGTACCAGGGTCCACGGTTGCGTGGGGGATGAGGGCCTGCTTACAGCTGCTTGAATCTTTAATTTTTTTTTCTTCACCATCTAAGATCTCATTTTTGGGGTAGTGAACGTGCATGAAAACTCACCATTTTTTGCAGGGACCTCAAAACTGGTGAAAAATTTAATATTTTGGAGAAAATATGAATGACCCCACAAAAATGGCTCTACAGCGCCACCTGACATGTGAAGTCTATGGGGAGTGGCACACGCTTACTTTTGCGTAGAAAGATGAAAATTGGGTGAGATGTTTATCATGTCAAGACATGCCGAAAAACTCCATAGAAGTGATTGTCTACAACCAACAGGAAGTCAGCCATTTTGGCAGGAAGTGGCGGTGACCTGATTTTCACCTCATGCAACTGACACGCATTTGATCAAACTCATCCTAGGGTTTTTGTCCGATTGAGCTCATTTGTGGTGACAATCATTTATACTCATGTGCCGTTAAAAGTTATTGAAAATTTTTCTTAAAGCTCGATGGTTTGGCCGTAGGGGTGTGGCAGAGTTTGATGCCTCCCCTTGATCATTCTATGACCATTCTGATGGCAATAACTCTGGTATGCATTGTCGGATTTCAACCAAATTCAATATAATGGATATCAGTCCAATTCCAAACAGTTCTATAGAACAATATTCATAGAAATCTACAGCCCCACGTACTGGTTAAAGGAAGAATTGCTGAAAACTCTTATTTATTACTCACGTGCCACAATGTTATGAAATTTTCTAAGATTCATCAGACCACAGGGATGATCCTAATTGCACATCAAATTTCCCATGATGTCACACGTTACCATGGACACGCCCTCCTCGCCATTCAATCCGTGATCTTGTGGAGAGGGTTGGGAAGGTCCTGGAGTCATGAAATTTGGAACATAGGTAGACAGGACAGTCATCTGTAATGCCATATGGGTTACCAACACATAACTAATAGGTAAGTGTTACCATGGCAACATGGCGACAGTTCACTCCTCACCATGGAACATCGGAAAGTTGAAATTTGGACAAACTTTGTCTGATTTTCACCAAATTTACTACGATGGATATTAGTCTCGCCCCACACACTCGTAAGTAAAAATGATTGACAAAAGTTATAGCGCCACCTACTGCTCAAAGGAAGTACTGCGCCAAACTGTTTACTTTATGATTCATGCAGCACTTGCCGCAACGACGGGAAATTTTCTGAGCCAGCTAGGTACAACGGGCGCCACGGTCCGCGGTTGCGCAGGGGGCTAGGGTCCGCTTACAGCTGTTTGCAGCTTTCATTGTTACAATTTTTTTTTTTCTTCTTCTCAATCTAAGATCTCGTTTTTGGGGTAGTGAATGTGGATGAAAACTCACCATTTTTTGCAGGGACCTCAAAACTGGTGAAAAATTGAATATTTTGGAGGAAATATGAATGACCCTACAAAAATGGCTCTACAGCGCCACCTAACACGTGAAGTCTATGGGAAGTGGCACACGCTTACTGTAGCATAAAAAAATGAAAATCGGTTGACATATTTATCATGTCAAGACATGCAAAAAACTCCATAGAAGTGATGGTCTACACCCAACAGGAAGTCAGCCATTTTGGCACGAATTGACAGTGACCTGATTTCCACCTCGTGCAATTCACTCGTATTTGATCGAACTTGTCCTAGGGTTTTTGTCCGATTGAGCTCATTTGTGGTGACAATCATCTATACCTATGTGGCATTAAACGTTATTGAAAACTTTTCTTGAAGCTCAACGGTTTGGCCATAGGTGTATGGCAAAGTTTGATGTCTCGCCATGATCATTCTACGACCATTCTGACGGCAATAACCCTGCATTTCAAACAAATCGGATTTCAAACAAATTCAATATTATGGATATCAGTCCAATTCCAAACAGTTCTATAGAATGATATCCATAGAAATCTACAGCGCCACCTAGTGGTTAAAGAATGAATTGCTGAAAACTTTTTTCTTTATTACTCACGCACCACTTGCCAGAATGATGTGAAATTATCTGAGATTAATCAGACCACAGGGCTGATCATAACACCACATCAGCTTTACCATGATGTCACACTTGTTGCCATGGACACGCCCTCCTTGCCATTCAATCCATGATCTTGTGGAGAGGGTTGGGAAGGTCCCGGAGTCATGAAATTTGGAGCAGAGGTAGAGGTGACTGTCATCTGTAGTCCCATATGAGTCAGCAACACATAAATAATAGGTAAGTGTTACCATGGCAACATGGCGAAGGTTGACTCCTCGTCATGAAACATCGAAAAGTTGCAACTTGGACAAACTTCATCCAATTTTCACCAAATTTTCTACGATGGTTATTAGTCCAACCCTGCGCTCTCCTACCCAAAAATGGTTGACAAAACTTATAGCACCACCTACTGCTCACGGGAAGTAGTGTGCCACTCGCATTTGAACAAACTCCTCCTGGGGGCCTGCTCCCATTGAACTCATTTTCACATGGCGGCATCTATAGACATTGGCCATTAAAAGTTATCAAATGTGAGTCGCAATCTCAAATGACACCATGGCGAAGTTTGACTCCTCCCCTTACAACAACAAACAGCTGTAACTCGAGCAAAACTTGTCCGATATCCACCAAAAGTTTCCATGATGGAAAATAGTCCCACCCCAAATGTGTCTACATAAAAATACCTGACAAAAGATATAGTGCCATCTAGTGGTTAACGGAAGAATTGCTGAAAACTATTTTATTTATTAGTCACATGCCACTTGCCAGAATGGCGTGAAATTTTCAAAGATTCATCAGACCACAGGGATGATCATAACTGCACATCAAGTTTAGCATGATGCCAGTCTTGTTACAGTGGGCACACCCTCCTCGCCATTCAATCCGTGATCTTGTTGGGATGGTTGGGAACGACCTGGAGTCATGAAATCTGAAACATAGGAAGAGGTGACTGTCATATGTAGTCCTATATGGGTGGGAAACACATCACTGACAGGGAAGTGTTGCCATCGCGACATGGCGAAGGTGGACTCCTCACCATGGAACATCAGAAAGTTGTAATTTGGACAAACTTTGTCTGATTTTCACCAAATTTTCTACGATGGATATTAGTCCCGCCCCACACGCTTCTACATAAAAATGATTGACAAAAACTATATTGCCACCTACTGCTCACAGGAAATACTGCGCCAAACAGTTTATTATTCACGCAGCACTTGCTGCGACAACGGGAAATTTTCTGAGCCAGCTAGGTGTGGTGGACGTGGGGGTCTGTGGTTGTGCAGGGGTCGAGAGCCCACTTTCAGCTGCTTGCAGCTTTAATTTTTTTTTTCTTCTTCTCCATCTAAGATCTTATTTTTGGGGTAGTCAGCGTGCATGAAAACTCACCATTTTTTGCAGGGGCCTCAAGACTTTCAAAAAATTTAATATTTTGGAGGAAATATGAATGACTCCACAAAAATTGCTCCACAGCACCACCTAAAACATGAAGTCTATGGGGAGTGGCACACGCTTACTATAGCATAGAAAGAAAAAAATCATATGAGATGTTTATCATGTCAAGACATGCAAAAAACTCCATAGAAGTGATGGTCTACACCCAACAGGAAGTTGGCCATTTTGGCAGGAAGTGGTGGTGACCTGATTTCCACCTCACGCATTTGATGGAACTCGTCTAGAGTTTTAGTTCAATAGAACAATATTCATAGAAATCTACAGCGCCACCTACCCATATGCCATCAAAAGCTGTTGAAAACTTTTCCAAATGCCCGGTTTGGCGGAAGGGGCGTGGCCAAGTTTCTAGTATCGCTATCACCATTTCAATGGCTTTTTCTCTGGCATACATTGATTTCAACCAAATTTTGTGTGGTGAATAGGTAGCCTATACTGATAATTTCTTTAATAAAAAATGACACATAGTGACAGCACCCCCTACCACCAATGGACAGGAAGTTGCCATAACTCACATGCCATACTCACGTGCCGCTTGCCAGAATGATGTGCAATTTTCTGAAGTTTATCAGACCACCTGGCTGATCATAACTGCACATCACCTTTAGCATGGCATCACTGCTGTTACCATGAACACACCCTCTTTGCCATTCAATCTGTGATCTTGTAGGGATGGTTGGGAATGACCTGGATTCATGAAATCTGGAACATAGGTTGAGGTGACTGTCATATGTAATCCTATATGGGTGGGCAACACATAACTGACGGAAATGTTGCCATGGCGACATGGCACAGGTTGACTCCTCGCCATGGACAAACGTTATATCGCCACCTACTGCTCACAGGAGTACTGCGCCAAATGGTTTACTTTATTATTCACGCAGCGTTTGCCACGATGACGGGAAATTTTCTGAGCCAGCTAGGTATGAGGGGCCCCACGGTTGCGCAGGGAACAAGTCCGCTTACACTTGCTTGCAGCTTTAATTTTGATCTTAGGATTGTTTGAGAGATCCTTGTGTATTTTAGACTGAGTCAAAACTTTGAAGAGATGATGACAACTCTGATCTTCACCCCTGTGTAAAGGGGGTGTAAAGATTTATGGTAACATTTATAACACAGCCCATGTTTTACCTAGTAAAACACCACGTATTATCTGTGTTTTACGAAGTAAAACATGGTGCTTATCAGTGTTTAGCACATGATTTACTTGTGTTTTATTGGTGTTTTATCTGTATTTTATCTGTGTTTTATAGGTGTTTTATAGGTGTTTTATACAGTAGGTGTTTTATCTGCATTTTATCTGTTTTATAGGTGGTTTATTGTGGTTTAGCCATGTTTTATCTGTTTTTTGGTGTTTTATCCATGTTTTAGCCACACTTTTTCTGTGTTTAATAGGTGTTTTATTTGTGTTTTAGCCATGCTTTATACTGTAGGTGTTTTATCCGTGTTTTATCAGTGTTTTATTAGTGTTTTATCAAAACACAATAACTACTGAAAGAAATGATTTAGGCTTTTCAAATCGATACAGTAGTTGCATCTAATGCACATCTTGGACAATTTACACAAGTTTGGGGTCAAGGGGTCAAAGGTCAAAGTTCAAAGTTAACATTGCAGTTGCACTATGGTAAATGCTACATTTACTATGACTATAAAACGAGTAAAGCTAGGCCCACCAAACCTAGTATGCAGGTTCATCTTGGGATCCTGACCTCTGACAATGGGTTTGGGGTCAATGGTTAACGTTAACATTCCCTATGCCTTATTAAATCACCCATTATTGTCATTCAACCATACATGTACAGTAGAACGAAATTGTGCTTTATCCTATCTACAGTGTCAATCACACACACCCCATGTGTAGAATCAGAAGGGCCGCTGCCATGCAAGGCACCGCCACAGATTTCCCTCCTCCATTCCATTATTGCTGAGCACCAAGCTGGACGGCAGGAAATTCCGCTTTTATATGGTCTTCAGCATGACCCGGCCAGGATTTGAACCCCTGCCTCCCGGGTGTGGGGCAGATGCTCTACCAACTGAGCCACCACTCTGGTGTCGACTGTACAACGAGTCTGTTTACTGTACAATGAGTAAAGCTAGGGTCACCAAGCTTGGTACACAGGTACACCCTGTGACCCTGAAGTGTGACTATGGTTTGGGGATTGCAAGGTCAAAGGTCAACATCAAAATGGCTTACAAACTACTGTATATCTCAACAACAAAGAAAGCTAGGGTCGCCAAACTTGCTACACAGATTCACCTTGGGATCATGACATGTGACTATGGGTTTGGGGTCTAAAGGTCAAAGGTCAAGGTTAGCAGTCCTTATGCCTTATTACTGTACAACACGTAAAGTTAGGGTCACCAAACTTGGTACACAGGTTCACCTTGGAATCCTGACCTCTGACTATGGGTTTGGGGTCAAAAGGTCAAAGGTTAACATTAACATTCCCTATCCTTTATTACTGTACAACGAGTAAAGCTAGGGTCATCAGACTTGGTACACAAGTTCAGCCTATGACCCTGAAGTGTGACTATGGTTTTGAGATTGCAAGGTCAGACGTCAACATCATATGGGTTTGGGGTCAAAAGGTCAAAGGCCAAGGTTAACATTCCCTATGCCTTATTACTGGGCAAAGAGTAAAGCTAGGGTCACCAAACTTGCTGTACAGGTTCACCTTGGGATCATGACCTCTGACTATGGGTTGGGTTCAAAAGGTTGAGGGTCAAGGTTAGCAGGCCCTATGCCTCATTACTGTACAGTGAGTAAAGTTAGGATCACCAAACTTGGTACACAGGTTCACCCTATGGCCCTGAAGTATGACTATGGTTTTGTGATTGCAGGGTCAAAGGTCAATATCATAATGCCTATACTATATCTCAACAACAAAGAAAGCTAGGGTTACCAAACTTGGTACACAGGTTCACTCTGAGACCATGACCTCTGAATGCAGGTTTGGGGTCAAAAGGTCAAAGGTCAAGATTGACACTCCCTATGCTCTCTTACTGTAGAATGTGTAAAGCTTTCTAGGGTCGCCAAACTTTCTACACAGGTTCACCTCGGGATCCTGACCTACAGTTATGGGTGTTATACTTTGTTGTTTATTTGTGGATGATGGGCTTATCATAATTTGTTTCCGCCACAGTAATTATATTGAAAAGTTGAAAACTGCTCTCTGTCAGTAAGTATTGGGATTGTCAAAGAAAACGGAGGCAGGGGATTTTGCACTCACCTCAGAGTGCTCTTCTTTTAAATAATGAAGGCACTTTAACGCAAACATTTATTTTGTAAACAAAACAGTGAGCAAAATCAGAGAGGGCAGTGGCTATGGATATGGAAGCTGTATCTATATACGAAATGAGAGTTGGCAATCCGACAAAGCCTTTTCAGATCAACTCCAAACCAGCTGCCACGGTGGCTTAGGTAGATAGTGTGGTGAGCTGGTGATGGAAGGTTGCTGGTTTACATCCTGCTATCAGCACTTTGCTCACACCATTTAACTTGATTTGAGATGAAATTTAGAGTTAAAATTAAGAGGTTATCCTTAGGATTTGGAAGTGGGTAAGGTTAAAAAGGTAGTAAATAGATATTAATTAAAATTTTGAAAAAAATTAATGCCTCAGGTTTCTGTACCTGTAGCTTTTAAAATACGCATTAATAGAATATACTGGCCAGTCAGATTCCAGCCATATCTGTAGCAAGAAATCTATGTGTTCACTTCCATATCAATAGCCACTGCCATCAGAGAACAGTGATCAATATGTCAGAAGAGAAGATTTAATTTTTTTTTTTTTCTTTTAGGGCTGTAGGATTCAAAATTTAATAGGAAGTGCAGAGGCCCTTTGAATGACTTCAGCACATCTGTGCCCACAGGACATCATTAGATTCATTACAACCCATAGTTGTAGATCAGGATCCCAAGGTGAACCTATGTAGCAAGTTTGGTGACCCGAGAGAGCTTTACACGTTCTATAGTAAGACAGCATAGGGAGTGTCAACCTTGACCTTTGACGTTTTGACCCCAAACCTGTATTCAGAGGTCATGGTCTCAGAGTGAACCTGTGTACTAGTTTTGGTGACCCTGTGGAAGATGAAAGTAGCCGCGACAGCGAGCTGGACGACACACAAACTTTATTTCACCTCCAAGATTAAGATTAAGATTAAGATGGCGGCAGCGCGCTCGGACGCAGCGGCCCCTCTTGGCATCAACGAGTGTGAGAGTTTTGAGTGTTTTGATCATCCCAGACGTACATTCTGTAAAACTTACAACCGTGAGACCTTATTAAACATCAAGGTACTGCACGCTGCAAGAATCGCGGCGATCGGTTGTGATTTGGACATTCTACGCCAGCATGGAATTCTGGCGGAGTCCCCGCTGGAAGCTACCCGAGAGAGGAGGAAGCGGAAGCGGAGCGAACGCAAGCAAAAGCGCAGAAAAAGGGCCGGGATCCATGCTAGGCTAAAGGCTAACCCCTCCAGACCAGCGGTACCGTCGCTTCTTCTCTCTAACGTCCGCTCCCTCGAAAACAAGGTGGACGAGATGCGTCTGCTGAGAGAAACCCGGAGAGAGTGGAGAGACTGCTGTGTGTTTGTTTTCACCGAGACATGGCTCCACAACAACATTCCTGACGAGGCCATTCAACTGGAAGATATGGCGATGTTCCGTGCCGACAGGGAAACAGTGAGCTCCGGTAAGAGCCGGGGGGGTGGGCTATGCATCTATGTTAACAAGAACTGGTGCGTTAACTCCACGTTAGTGTCTAAACACTGCTCTCCGTTGGCGGAGTTCCTAATTGTAAATTGTCGGCCATTTTATCTGCCGAGGGACTTCAGCAATGTGTATGTAGCTGGTGTTTACATAGCGCCGAGCACTAACGCTAAAGCTAATGCTAAGAAGGCACTCGGGGAACTGCACAATGCTAATAGCGAAATCCAAACTTCACACCCGGACAGTTTTGTGGTGGTTGCGGGGGATTTTAACCACACCAGCCTAAAGTCTGTGCTCCCCAAGTTTAAACAATGTGTAGACTTTAAGACCAGAGGAGAGAATATGTTGGACTTAGTGTACACAAACACAGATGCATATAAAGCGATACCCCGCCCCCATCTCGGCCGTTCTGATCACATGTCCGTGATGCTGCTGCCTGCCTACAAACCTTTATTGAAGCGCAGCAGGCCAGCAGTGAAACAAATCAGGATTTGGCCAGAGAGTGCAACCTCTGCACTGAAAGACTGTTTTCTGCACACAGACTGGAAGATCTTCAAAATAGCAGCCTCCCAGGAAGACAAGACAGATGTGGAGGAGTATGCTGATACAGTCACCAGCTACATCGCGAAGTGCACAAAGGATGTTACTACAGTGAAGACCATCACTATGCGGGGTAATCATAAGCCCTGGATGACTGCAGAGGTGCGCTCGCTGCTTACAGCCAGAGATGCAGCCTTCAGAGCGAAGGACAGGATCGCCCTCCACTCAGCCAGGTCTGCGCTCTCAAAGGGAATTAAGGCAGCAAAGCGTGCTTATGCGGAGAAAATCCAGGGACACCTCTGTGACACTAGGAACACCAAGCAGATGTGGCAGAGAGTTCGGACACTGACGGGCTATAAGTCTAGGCAGGGGGTCGATGATGACGACGCTTCGCTTCCAGACAGACTTAATGACTTCTTCGCACGTTTTGAAGCATCAAACTCGACAATCAGAGGGAGGGCTGGCCCACACCCACCATCGGTCGGACCAGCTTTTACCATCAACACAGCGGACACACGGAGGACCCTAACCAAAATCAACCCACGTAAAGCTGCAGGTCCGGACAACATTCCGGGACGTGTGCTCCGAGACTGCGCGAGCGAGTTGGCGGATGTCCTGACTGACATTTATAACATCTCCCTGAGTCAGGCCATCGTTCCCAGACACTTCAAGACCTCTATCATTGTACCGGTGGCAAAGAAACCAGTTGTGTCGTGTTTGAATGACTATCGTCCTGTTGCACTGACACCAATTGTGATGAAGTGTTTTGAACGGCTTGTCAAACCACACATTACAGCCTGCCTCCCTGCATCACACGACCCGCTCCAGTTTGCATATCGTTCAAACCGCTCCACGGAGGATGCTATAGTCACCACCCTACACTCTGTCATCACCCACCTGGACCAGAAAGACACCTACGCCAGACTCCTGTACATTGATTTCAGTTCAGCATTCAACACCATTATTCCCCAGAGACTGATGGAGAAATTACTCCTTCTCAGTCTGAACACCGCCACATGTCTCTGGATCCTGGATTTCCTGACTGAGAGACCTCAGTCTGTCCGGGTTGGAAACAACATCTCCAACTCTGTCACGCTGAGCACCGGATTCCCTCAAGGCTGTGTACTCAGTCCACTGTTGTTTACACTTCTAACACATGACTGTGTATCCAGACATGAGGGGAACCAGATTATTAAGTTTGCAGACGACACCACGGTGGTGGGACTTATTCAGAGGGAAGAGGAATCAATGCACAGGGAAGAAGTGAGAGACCTGGAGGGCTGGTGCAGGGAGAACAATCTGGTGCTCAACGTGGACAAAACGAAGTAGATGATTATCGACTTCCTGCGGTCACAGCCTGAGCACGTCCCCCTCAGCATCAGTGGCCGTTTAGTGGAGAGAGTAGAGAACATCAAGTTCCTCGGAGTGCAGATCTCGCAGGACCTGACCTGGAGCAAGAATTCCTTGGGGATCAGGAAGCGGGCTCAGCAGAGACTGCACTTCTTGAGGAAACTCAAACAGGCCTCTCTCCCCATCTGCATCCTCAGGACCTTCTACAGAGGTGTGGTGGAGAGTGTTCTGACGTACTGCATTGCTACATGGTACTCCAGCTGCAGTATTTCAGACAAAAAAGCCCTGCAGAGGATAGTCAAGGGGGCTGAGAGGGTAATTGGAGTCTCCCTCCCCTCTGTCCAAGAACTTTTTCAGAACCGTTGTAGGAGCAGGGCACTGAACATTGTCAAGGACCGTTCTCACCCTCTGCATAAACACTTTGAACTTCTTCCATCTGGTAAACGATTCCGGAGCATCAGAGGCAGAACCACCAGACTGATCAACAGCTTCCTTCCACAAGCTGTCAGGATGCTGAACAGTTGACCCGGAATCTCTCATACACACTACTGCACCTACGGACATTTTGTATATTATTTGTATATTATAGTTAGTTGGTTGTTTTTCCCCCAAGTATGTCTCAGGGATGTGTGAATGGATGGGGGTGGGGGGTGGGGGGTGGAGCTATGTGGGAGTGTGTCTTAAATCATGCTGCTTCTATTTATATGGATGCCGAGAGAAACGCAATTTCATCTTGCCTGCACTACAGTTGTATGTACAGCAATATGACAATAAAGTTTGATTTGATTTGATTTGATTTGATTTGAACACAGAAAACACAATCTCCCCGGGGTCTCTTGGTGCTCACCTTTATACCTCTTTATTCTCGCCTTTGAGACCCGGGGATAAAAGACATTACACACAGTACACAAAGCATGTCTGGCACATTAACATACAGGACACGAAGCCTTACTGATCACCATCTCTCACCCTCTGGCGAACTCCGATGTGACTCCTGTCACCCCCGAGGGTCGACTACTCTCTTCTGTTACCTCTAAGACCCCCTTCCCCTGGTGCCACAGTCCGTCATCTTTCTTCCTCATTCAGTCCTTTTACAAATCCGCCCCCCCTCCCCCCGGCCTCCGGTTCTGGGTGGAGAAACCCCCTACTAAATGCCACCACATAGCCCCCTTCCCCTTCACCCCGAACACCCAGAAAGGGGCCTAACTCCTCGGTCCTTTGGACTTGAGCCGGCACCCATAGCGGCTGTAGCGGGGGAAATGCCGGTCCGGTCGAAGCGCCCTCCTGGTGAGGTGTGTGGGAGGAAACGTTGGTCTGTGGAGGGGGAGAGGGTGGGGAGGGAACAGGGTTAGTTTCGCAAGCATAGTTCTCTGCCGGGGGAACACCGACTTGCAGAACTGCCGTAGGTGGGTGTCTGCTCCGGGGAGCTTGAGCCAACACCGCCTGTTTGTCTGCCAACATAAGCGGGCTTCAGCCTGTCAATGCAGATGGTTTCCTTACACACCCCCTCCCCCAAGTCTAACACAGAATGCTTTGCCCCAGTTTCCAGCACTCTGAACGGGCCATCATCACCATGGCACTCTGTAAGCTCTTTGGGACAAAGGTGCAGAGAAAACAATGGTGCACCGAACCCGGCACGTTAGCAGCCCCTGTACTGTAAAAAACAGTGTGTGGGTGGATCAGTCCCAGGTGCTGGGTTTTCCGGTAAAAATTCCCCGGGGATCTGCAAAGGCTGAGAAAAAACAAGTTCTGCCAGGGAGGCTGCTAGATTCTCCTTAGGCATGGAGCGCAACCCTAATAGGACCAAGGGCAGGTGGTCGACTCAATTTTTTGATTTTTTTTTTTTTTTTGATTTTGTATACTTTATTGATCCCCAGAGGGGAAATTGAGGGCATCCGCCTGGATGGATGAAGCAGCCACAGTACGGCGCTATCCCTTCACCATTCACACCTAGGGCCACTTTAGAGTCTCCAATTAACCTAACCTAACCTGCATGTTTTTGGCCTGCACTCTGAACGGGCCATTTGCATCCGTGAGTGACGCTCTGAGCACTGTTTTAAGTGATCTATGAAAATGTTCACATTGTAGAGGATGCCTTCACAGACAAGACTGAGTTTATTTCTCAGGTGAGGTTTATTCACCTCTCTGCCGGGTCGGGTCCTTTTGGACGTTTGAAGTCTCCAGAGTATGCACCGTCATGTCCACTTAATACATGTGAGGGAAAATGCGTACCATACATGCATACCATATATGCGCCCTAAATGCACGCCATATAACCCCCCCCCCCCCCCAAACGTCTAAATAAGGACAAGTTACACCCCAGATGCATAGAACCATGACATATCACACAGAATGAGGAAAAAATTGACACAACAGATCACACATCCAACTGTTTGGGCTTCAACCTCCTGCCATATCTGCTGTGAGCAGGTCTCGCTCTGCCTGTGGCTGTCTCTTGCATCTGTGGATCAGAGTCATTAGCACATCGTTGTGAAAGCTTAGCAGAATGTCTCCCCGGCGGCCTGCCGCGGCGGGGGGCCCTGGACAACTGGACTTGTTCATCAGCTAACACAAAAGCGGGTTTGAGTCTGTTAATGCAGACTAATTCCCTCCTGTCTCCCAAATCGAGCAAAAAATGCTTTTCCCCGGTTTCTAACACTCTGAACGGTCCATCATAAGGCGGTCTTAAACCTAACCTCTGTGCGTCGTGTCTAACAAAGACGAATTCTGCATTCTTTAAGGCTTTAGGCACAAAAACGCGTGGGAAACTGTGATGAACTGGACCGGGGAGGGTGTTTGATCCCGCGTCGCTCTGCAGCAGCTGAGCGGGGGGGCGATCTGGTGCGGGGTTCTCAGGAAGGAATTCTCCCAGTAACCGGAGAGGTTGGGCGAAGACCAGTTCGGCCGGAGAGGCCTGCAAATCTTCTTTAGGTGCTGAACGCAACCCTAATAAAACCCATGGAAGCTTATCAACCCAATTTGTGTCCGTGAGAGCCGCTCTGAGGGCTGCTTTCAATGACCGGTGAAAGCGTTCGCACAAACCGTTGGCCTGGGGGTTATACGCAGTTGTGCGATGAATTTTAAGATAAGATAAGAGATAAGATAAGCCTTTATTAGTCCCACAACGGGGAAATTCCAGGATTGCAACAGCACAGGGATAGCAACACTCAGAGCAACAATCAGAAGGCAAGAAAAAAAAAAAAAAAAACAAGCAAGCAAGAGCAGCTAATATACATATGTACATATTACTATAAAATATATATATACACACACACACACAGACACACAGTGCAGAGCATTGTAGCTGGATGGATTGTAGCATTGTAGCATTGTAGCATTGTAGCTTTTCACCCCCAGACTGAGTGCCATGGATGACCAGAGCTCGGAAACAAATTGGGGTCCTCTGTCAGACGTTATGTCTGACGGGACTCCAAAGCGCGCAACCCAAGCCGTTAAAAAAGCGCGCGCAACGTCTGCTGCTGTGGTTGACGCCAGGGGAATCGCCTCTGGCCAGCGCGTAGTGCGGTCCACCATAGTTAGAAGGTGTGTGAACCCCTGTGACAGCGGGAGGGGTCCCACCAAGTCGACATGCACGTGGTCGAAGCGTTTGGCTGGGATGTGAAAAGGTTCTAGAGGGGCCCGCGTGTGCTTGTGTACCTTTGCTCTTTGACACGCTGCGCAGGCTGCAGCCCATTCTTTGACCTGTTTATGCAGCCCCGGCCAAACAAACTTCTCTCCCACCATTTTGATCGAAGCGCGGACGCCTGGATGTGCCAGCGAATGTATTAAGTCAAAAATACGGTGACGCCATGCAGCCGGGACCACGGGGCGGGGGCGCCCCGTGGAGATATCGCAGATTAGGGGGGGCATACCTCTTTGATGCACCCTGTGCTCCAGCCTTAGCCCTGTTGGCCCAGACTGGAGCGCGCGCACATCCGCATCGTTAACCTGCTCGGCGGCCATGGCTGCATAATCTAACCCAATGCAGACCGGGGCTGTGAGCACTTCCGCGCCGCAAGCCTGGCCCGAGTCTACAGCCGCCGAGTCTGCCCCCTGGGGGCCTGGTCGTGCAACTGCGCGCGAGAGACAATCTGCTACTACATTGTGTTTACCCACCACGTGTTGAATGTCGGTGGTAAACTCCGAAATTGCGGCCAGCTGTCTCTGTTGTCGGCCCGACCAAGGCTCTGAAATTTTAGCCATTGCAAAAGTTAATGGTTTATGGTCTACAAACGCGGTGAAACGGCGTCCTTCCCACCAGAACTGGAAGTGGCGGATGGCCAAATGCAGGGCTAAAAGCTCCGTATCAAACGCGCTGTATTTACGCTCGTTATCGCGCAATGTTTTGCTGAAAAAAGCAAGTGGTTGCCAGCTCCCTGCTACCAGTTGCTCGACAACCGCTCCCACTGCCACGTCGGAAGCGTCCGTCGTTAGCGCCATGCAAGCTGCTGGCACCGGGTGTGCCAATAACGCAGCGTTCGCGAGGGCCGATTTGACCTGTGAGAAAGCGCGCTCCCGGTCCGGGGACCACTCGACCTTAGCTGTAGGTTTTTGTTTCTTTAATGCTGCATACAATGGGTGCATGAGCCGTGTCGCATTGGGGAGGAAGCGGTTATAAAAATTGACCATCCCCAAAAATTCTTGCAGTGCCTTAACTGTCTGCGGTTGTGGGAAATCCGTTATCGCGCGCACTTTATCCGGCAGCGGGACCGCGCCCTCCGGAGACACGCGGTGTCCCAAAAAATCGATTTGCGCTACCCCGAATTGGCATTTCGCTGGGTTAATGATCAGCCCGTGCTCTGTCAGCCTCTGAAAAACGGCTGTGAGGTGGCGTTTGTGCTCGGCTTCGGATGCGCTGGCTACCAAAATATCATCCAAATAAGTGAACACGAAAGGGAGGCCGCGCAGCACTGCATCCATCATGCGTTGGAACGTCTGCGCGGCGCCTTTGAGGCCGAAAGGCATGCGCAAAAACTTGAAAAGCCCGAAAGGGGTTATAACTGCCGTTTTGGGTATGTCTTGCGCGTGGACTGGAACTTGGTGATAACCGCGCACCAAATCTATTTTGGAAAAGATGCGCGCCCCCGCCAAATGTGCCGAAAAATCCTGGATGTGCGGAATCGGGTAGCGGTCGTGTGCTGAAGCATTATTTAATCTGCGGAAATCACCGCAAGGGCGCCACGAGCCGTCAGCCTTGGGCACCATGTGCAGGGGTGATGACCAAGAGCTGTTCGAGCGTCTAACAATGCCCAGTTTTTCCAAGTTGGCGAATTCCTCGCGCGCGATGGCCAGTTTAGCTGGGTCCAAGCGCCGAGCTTTTGCAAAAACAGGGGGGCCAGAGGTAGTTATGAAATGCTCGACCCCGTGTTTGGCAACTGACGCTGAAAATGTTGGGACCGTGAGTGTTGGGAACTGGTTGAGTAATGCATGAAACTTACCACCCGCAGCTGTGACATTGAGATGTGCAGAAGGCAGGGCCACCCGAGCTGTGCAGGAGATAGAGTAGAAAGACAGTGCATTTACAATACGTCTATTAGCAAGATCAACTAACAAACTGTTTGAGCATAAAAAGTCAGCACCTAGCATGTTGTTGTTAACTGCAGCTACAACGAAGGTCCACTCGAAGGTGCGCCCGTGGAGGGACAGGAGGAGCGTCTTCTCCCCATAGGTTTTGATCATGGAGCCGTTTGCCGCTAACACCAGGGGTCCGCTGGCAGGCGTCAGCGTGTCCGCGTAGGCAGGCTTGACAAAACTTAGCTGGGAGCTTGTGTCCACCAGGAATTCTTTCCCTGAATTCGCGTCTGTCACGAAAAGCAGCTTGTTCTTCGTGCCGAAAGTCGCAGCTGCTACCGGCTCTCGGTCTTGGCGTTTTCCCTGGCGCTGGTACCGGCACGGTGGGACGCATCTGCGCGCTCTCTCGGCGAAGCGTCGATGGTAGGAACAGAGGGTGTTGTGAGCTCCGCTTCTCCTGGCCTCTGCCGCTGCTGACGTCAGTGGATCCGGTGCCGCAGCCTCTGGTCCCCCCTCGTCTCGCGGGGGTGCGTTCAGCTCTGCCGCTGCCATCGTGGCTGCGTGCCGTCCATGGGCGTCGACGAGCCGCTGCGCCTCTTGGCCCAGCTCGTGGTAGTCCCGGTTGTTGAGTGGCTGCGAGCTGGCCAGGGTGACTTTCACTGCTGGTGGTAGCGTTCTGAGGAAGAGGTGGGCGAAGATAAAGCTGTCGTCATCCTCGCCCCTCAGGCTCATCATCTTCGCCATCAGATCTGCCGGCCTGTCTGCTTCCCCTTCTGTCAGCGCCAGGAGCTTCTCTGCTCGCTCCCCCAGCAAGGGAGTGAAGGCTCGAATGAGGGCGGCTTTCAGTGCGCCATACTGTCGTCTTGGGGTGGGTGGTTGGTCAAGCTCTCCACCCGCTGCACTGTGAGGCTGTCCAGCTTCGTGACGACATGGTAGAACCTCGTTGCGTCCGCTGAGATTCCCCGAAGGTGGAACTGCGCCTCCACAGTGGTAAACCAGGAGCGCGGGTTATGTTGCCAGAAATCGGGCAGCTGTAGGGTGGTATCTGCGTTAACCCGGTTGGCTCCTGAAGAGTCCGGTGCAGAAAGCTCGCCGTCACCGGCCATGGTTTGTCGTAGGTCACCAGTGTAGAGGATGCCTTCACAGACGAGACTGAGTTTATTTTTCAGGTGAGGTTTATTCAGCGTTTACATCCTCTAACAAGAAGTGTATCTCAGCAAAAGAGAGAGAACAATCTTTTCTCACAGCTCTTATACCCCCAGAGACACAAAACCCCCAACATCAAATATCACACCTTCAACCCACAGTCCTTCAGTAAACACACATAGCCTCCGAGGCTCGTTGGCGTCTCTATTGTCTCTTCCGCCTCGGGGGCTCCTGCTGGGACATTCTCTCTGGCCACTTCACACCTCCCGAAGTCTCTGCCGGGTCAGGTCCTTTTGGACGTTTGAAGTCTCCAGAGTATGCACCATCATGTCCACTAAATACATGTGAGGGAAAATGCGTACCATACATGCATACCATATATGCGCCCTAAATGCGCGCCATAACATAAACCATTAGCCAGGGAGTTGTAGGTGGTGGTGAGGTAGATTTTGACCCCCAGGCTCTTGGCCATCGTGGACCAGAGCTCCAAAACAAATTGCAGACCCCTGTCGGAAGTGATGTCCGATGGGGATCCGAACTGTGCAACCCAAGCCAACAAAAAAACGCGAGCAACTTCAGTGGACATGGTGGAAGCCAGCAGGACCACTTCAGGCCAACTTGTGGTGCGGTCCACGATTGTCAAAAGGTGCGTGAAACTTTGCAATGGCAGAAGGGGGCCCACCAAATCCACGTGGACGTAGTTGAACCTCCTGGCCGGAATTTGAAAGGGCTCGAGGGGCAACTTTGGTGTGTTTGTGCGATTTTGCCTGCTGGCACGCGACGCGCACTGCAGCCCATTCTTTCACATCCCTGCGTAAGTGAGGCCAGACAAATTTCACCCCCACCCCGAGGCGCATGCTCCAGGATGTGAAAGTGAGTGGATGGACTCAAAAATGTGGCAGTGCCAAGAGCTCGGAACCACCAGGTGTGGGCGACCGGTGGAGACGTCACAGAGCAAGGAGGGGCACCCTTCTTGCACCACCCTGCTCTCCAGTTTCAACCCAGTAGGCACGGATTGGAGCACACAAATGTCTGCATCCCCAGCTTGCTCCGCAGCCATGGCCGAGAAATCTACAGTCATGTGAAAAAATTAGGATACCCCATTAAATAATAAGTTCTTTATTAAGAAATGTTCACATATCTATGTCAAATCTTGTTTTTGTTTTTATTCGCATTTTACATTTATTTTAGCCATTTTAAGTGGGAATGAATGTGGGGGTGTCCTAAAACAAAAGGGGGGGGGGGTCCTAATTTATTCCTCACTATTTGTTTAGAATTATATTTTACAGAAAATTTGAAAAAAGTCTTTAATTCATTTTTAATTGTTTAGCTGTATTACGTGAATCTTCCAGTATTTTAAACACTGATATTAAATATCCATATGTCCAAATATGTAAAACACACACACACACACACACACACACACACACAGAGGCTTATACAGGGTATCCTAATTTTTTCACATGACTGCATTCCCATGTAAACCGGGGAGACTAACACACGTGACAGGCAGTCAGCCACAACATTAAGCTTACTGGCTACGTGTTGAATGTCTGTCGTGAATTCCGAGATTGCAGCCAAATGTCATTGCTGCCGAACTGACCATGCTTCCGAGACTTTGGGCATTGTGTACGTTAATGGTTTATGATCAACAAACGTGGTGAACTCGCACCCCTCCAGCCAAACTGGAAATGGCGTGTCACCAGTTTGAGCGCCAACAAACGTACCATATTTGAGTTCGTTGTCACGCAAAGTACAGCTGAAAAACATGAGTGGCTGTCACGAACCGGAGACGTACTGCTCCACCACTGACCCTATGGCAATGTCAGATGCATCTGTGGTGAGTGCTATTCGCGCTGACGGGGTGGGGTGGGCTAGCAAAGCTGCATTAGCAAGTGCTGTTTTGGCATTTGTGAAAGCCTGGATTCGCTCAGGGGTCCAGTCGATGTTTTCCGCATGCTTCTTTTTTTTTTTAGTGCACCGTACAGCGGTTGCAGCAGCTGGGCTGCCCGAGTGAGGAAATGGTTGTAAAACTTGACCATTCCGAAAAATTCCTGCAACGCCCTCACGGTCTGCGGACGAGGAAAATCTGACATGGTGTGCATTTTATCTGGCAGCGCAATCGTGAAAAACTGGCACTTTGCTGGGTTAACGACAAGCCTGTGCACTTTCAACCACTTTAAAACTTGTTGGAGATAAGTGAGGTGCTCCTCCTCCAATGCGCTTGCCACCAAAATGTCATTTAAGTAGACAAAAACGAAGGGCAAGTCGTGGAGCACCGCGTCTATCATTCTCTGGAAGGTCTGCACCACACCCTTTAACCCAACTGGCATGTATAAAAACTTGAAAAGGCCAAAAGCAGTTATTACCGCTGTTTTGGGAACATCCTCCATGCGCACGGGGACCTGGTGGTAACCGCCGACCAGGTCCACTTTTGAAAAAACACGCGTCCCAGCCAGATGCATAGAAAAATCCTGGATGTGCGGGATGGGATACCGGTCGTGTTCTGCGGCGTTACTCAAGTGCCGGAAATCACCGCACAGTCACCACGACCCATTGGCCTTGGGCACCATGTGTAGCGGAGATGCCCATGGGCTGCTGGAGCACCAAACGATGCCTAGTCACTCTAAGTTAGCAAACTCCTTGCACGCTCTGGCTAGTTTAACTGCGTCAAGGTGCCGAGGGCACACGAACACCGGTGGACCTTTTGTTGTTATGAAATGCTCGACCCCGTGTTTGGTTACTGTAGCAAAAAAAGTGGGAACCATGAGTGCTGGGAACTGTGAAAGCAAATGCTGGTACTTACCCCCTGGAGCTATAACGTTAACATGTGTTGTTGGCCAACTCCCCGAGCTGTGCAGGGCAAGGAGGAAAAAGAGACAGCGTCCACTAAACATCTTTTGGCAACATCAACTAACAATCCATAAGCACATAAAAAATCAGCACCTAAAATGGGGAAAGAACATGCAGCTACCACAAAGTCCCACTGGTAATTGCATCCGTGTAAGCATACCATCAGCATCCTTTCGCCAAACATCCTGTTGTTGGATCTGTTAGTGGCCGGAAGCTTGGGGCCGCTGCCTTCTTCCAACCTGTCCACGCTGACTGGCAGAATGAGGCTCTTCTGGGAGCCAGAGTCTACCAAGAAGTCTCTCCCAGAACATGTGGCTGTGATGAAAAGCAGCTTGTTCCTGTCACCAGCGGTTGCAGATGCTACAGACTGCTGGCCGTGCCATTTCCTGGCTTCTTGAATTGGCATGGCGGCAGACAGCATTGGGCATTCAAGCCAAAATAGCGGTGACAGAAACAGAGAGTCCCGTTCCTGTGTCTCTTGGCATCTGTCCCAGCCTCCACCAATGGCTCCTCGACCTCGCTGGAGTCCTTCATGGTTGCCATTGTCATTGTGTGCACGCTGAGGACTCTGTTCACCAGGGTGATGTGGTCTGCTTCTTGCACCAGCGTGCGGTAGTTCTTGGTCACCAGCAGCAGTGAGGTGGCAAGGATCACCCTCGCTGTAGCTGGCAGGTTTCTGAGAAAGAGGTGGGCAAACAGGAAGGAGCTGTCATCCTTCCCCATCAGCGCTAACATGCTCTCAATCAGGTCCACAGCTGATCTGTCACCCAACTCTGAGCACGTGAGGAGTTTTTCCGCTCTCTCACTGTCCAAAAGGGTGTAACGTTGGAGCAGCATCTGCTTGAGTACGTCATATTTCCCCTGGGCTGGCAGCTCGTGGAGCAGGCTCGTTACTTGCTGTGTGGCACGCACATGATCATGACATGATAATATTTAGTGTCATCCGTGGAGATCCCGCGGAGTGCGAACTGGGCTTCCACATGTAAAAACCAAGCGGTCGGATTGTGGAGCCAAAAGTCCGGAAGCTTGACTGTGACAGCGCACGCCGCGCTAGTGTTCTCCATCTGGGTTGTCTCCGCATCAACAACAATAATCACCTACAATAGTGCACACACTCCCACGGGCGGCAGTTAATTGATCAAGAACCATTCCATTTTGTCATCATAAGTTTCATAGCCGTCATTTCTTCCCATACACCCGACTAAGCAGATAAGGCCTTTAATTAAGTGTTTCAATCCATAAGGTGTTCTTACCTACTCTCACCCAAGGAAACAGTGAATGAAGGACCCTTGACCCTGTGCTTTTTATCTTAAATTATGCCTTTAAATCTGTGCCCCAAGTGGCATGATGTGGTGCAAAGGTGGCATCCTGTGGTGAAAAGGCATCTCTCTTCACCCTGCCCACCTGGCCTGCCGACATAATGAGGGTATGGTTAGTCACAAAAAAAAGAGCACACAACCCCGCCCACTTCATGGGCAGGTGTGAGTATGCCCGATGACCACATAACCACCACCCTAGTTCCAGAATGATAAAGAGGATCTTCAGGACAACACTTACCCACTTTGTTGGTCAAGCAGGTAGCAGTACAGGGGAGAGATGCACTGTGAACCGTTGCACACTTAAAGAGTGGTAAGCTGCTCAGAGGGACATCACCACTTTCCTTTAGACAAAAGGAGAAGCTCCCTGATGAAATTAACCTTGCCTTCACAGAGTAACGTGTGTCATCATGTTTCCGATCAGTGGAGTGATAAGTGGTGTGATAGGTGTGATTCAAAGTAATGTTTGCTGTGTTATTTCTGTACATAGCCTTTTGCAACAAACAAACAGCTTGTGGTAGCTCCATGATTTTAGCCATGACAGATATCTGCCCAGCTGATAGTGACATTAAGGAGCAAACATAACAGTTGGAATTATTAGCTGATTTAGCTGTGTAATTAGCATATCTCCACCAGACATTGCCAGCATAAACATGATCATGACGACCTGGAGCTTCCAGCCAGTTATGGTGTGTGTAATGAATCCTGCTCTACGGTGCATAGGCAGTGGAACAACTAAGAATAACCAAAACAAAAGTGTTACCACTAGAATGATGAGGATGAAAATGAAACAATACCATTTGCACCCTTCAGTTGCCAACCTTCTTTCTCTTGCATTTTGCCTCTCCATGACAAACAAGCAGTTGCTTCGCTATACAAGCCGTTACTGGACACCACAAGGGCACTGTCAGCCGACACTTGTATAGAGAAACAGTTAAACAGTCCCTTGCTGAGGACTTTCAGTGGGATAAAGTTTGCACTGTGTATTAAACAATTTCTTGCTGAAGGTTTTGAGTGGGGTGAAGTTTGCAATGTGTTAAATGCACCCAAGAGTCACGTCCTTCAGCTTTCACGGCTGTTGGTGTCACCAGGATAACTTTTGTGTGTTCCTTGCCAGGGAGTATTGGTCCAGTTTTCCTCTTTGATGACCAGATCCCCTGGTTTTGGCCAAAATTAAATTAAATTAAATCACCCTTATTGTCATTCAACCATACAACCAATCATGTACAGTAGAACGAGATTGTGCTTTACCTATCTACAGTGTCAATCACACACACCCCAGTGCAGAATCAGAGGGCCGCTGCCATGCAAGGCGCCGCCACAGATTTTCCTCCTCCATTCCATTATTGCTGAGCACCAAGCTGGACGGCAGGAAGTTCCACTTTTATATGGTCTTCAGCATGACCCGGCTGGGATTTGAACCCCTGCCTCCTGGGTGTGGGGCGGATGCTCTACCAACTGAGCCACCACTCCGGCGGGTGCACAAATGGGTGCACCCCCGTGGTTCCTCCGTCACATGGACCCTCCTGGGAAGGGCAGCATGGTTTCAGTGCTACCATAGCAGCATTTGGATTAGTGCAAGGGAAGGCCTTTGTCTATGATGATGATTCTAACTCGTCCCACAGTTTTTGTGCTACATACTTGATTTTGGTATCAAAATGTTCAGCTTTTTCTGGAGAAGTGTGCTTCCATTTTTCTTCTTCCGAACTTTTACACTTTTCGTAAAAATTACGATTTTTCGGCTTTTTAAATCCCATTCATTCCTATGGGGAAATTCTGCAAATTCTGCTTTTTCGGCTTCTTTTATGCTTAATAACTTCTGCAATTTTGAAGATACAGAAACCACTCTGCCTTTATTTTGTTTCTGCAAGTGTCAGCTACTTAACTTCCATTCAGCTTTTCGATAACTTTTACGTTTTTTGAAATATTCACATCTAAAGTCAGATAGGTTTTTAAGCAAAAATCACCGTTTAACATTGAAGTCAATGGGAGGGGAACCCAGCAGCTTAAAGTGTGCGACATCATCGCTAGAGCGTAGAACCTTTCAAAAATATTTCTGGATAAATTGTGATTGTGGCCACAATTTTCGCTCTACTGACTTCAATTTTTCCAAAAAAGTAGCCACAGATGTCCTGACACTCACAAACTTTTCATGTAAGCCATAAATTTGTAGTTTTTTCTCCAGAAGCCCTGAAGAGGAGAAAAAACGGCCATACGTTTGAATGGGGCAGAAAAAAAATTGATCCAAAATTTTTCTCGGTTTTTAACTCTTGAGTGTGAGCACAGTTTTGCATTTCGGAAAATAAAATTTACATCACTGCGTAGCTCAGACTCTCAGGATCCTCACGGTGCCAAAATTATATCTGTCAGTCTTACGGTTTCTGTTCTATTCACGGTTGTTCGAGGGGTGGCTTCAAGGTTTTGCGTGCATTATTAATGTAATCCTCTGACTGGATGAATCCGGATTTATCCAGATCTTTCTCACCTCAACTGCTGTGTGTGTTGCTATGGTAACCCAGCAATATATTGCACATAATTTAGGTACCTATTTATTAACTCCATTTTATATTTACTTATTTTTGTAGGATGTTACTTGGGTTCTAAATATTTTATTGGGTTTTAGATCTTTGAGTTTTTAACCTCTTTGACTAGTTTTTAACTTTTAATATGACCCTTCTCTCTTACCTCTGGTTTTTCTCCCATCTCTTTGTCTTTTTATACCCTGATTGATGGAGCCTTGAGTATTTTTATCATGTTTATAGTCAGCTTCATATGTGCCTGTGTTTGTGTTTATGTTGAATGTAATTTGTGGCTTGTAAATATGGCTGTCACCAGACTGCAAAACAAATCTACCTACGGGTACAAATAAAGTAACCTGAACCTGAACCTGAACATGCGCTGAGACAGCTGCATGAAGCTGCATAAATTGTTTTATTTATAATTCAACAACTAGTTGCCATAATGACATGAAATTTTCTGAGGTTCATCACAGTGTATGGATAATCCTAAATGTAACTTGTGGGGTCACCCCCACAGCCTACAGACTAGCAGAGCGCTCAGCTGGAGCAATTAACAGAACAGTGAGATGTATGGACTGTTATCAATAGGTGGAGAGGAATTCCGGCCAGTAATCCTGCTATTGTTATGTGTGACTCTCAAATGCAAATGTCTTCCTGTCAATAATCCTCCTATTGATGTGTGTGACTCTCAAATGCAAATGTCCATGCTTACTGCTGTGCACGTATTGTCTGTAGCTGGGTATATAAGTCAACCATATTGCTCATTCTTTCTCTCTTACTGCTCATCTGACTACACGCATTCCCTGTCTGCTCACGAGAGCCTGAGAGCTCGCTCCAGCATGCTTATACAGTGCTGGAGTGAGTTTCTGTGATGGCGATGAATAAAACCCACTTATAAACCTCAGTTCGCCGTGCCTTATTTTACCATCGCCACAAACTCACATTTACCAATCCATTACTGCTGTTGCCATGACAACACCCTCCTCACCATCAACTCTGTGATTTTGTTTGGAGAGTTACAAAAATCATGGAGTCACGAAATTTGGAACAGAAGTCAAGGTTATACCCTAAGGGTATAACCCTTAGGGTATAAGAGTATCAGTGGCGATGGACTACTTTTGATGCTTCGCCATAAAATATGTGACAGTTGTAGCTCAGATACACAATTTCCGATTTGCACCAAATTTTTTATCATGGACAATAATCCTGCTGCCAATGATAATATGCACATTGATTTTCCCTTGGGTTTCAAATTTTTTGTAAAAAATTATGAACTTTCTCCCCCCTATTATATTCAGTGGGTTTTCCATTGAAAACACGGTAAAATGTTCTTGGTTTTTAAGTATGAAACTGCATAAATTGTTTTATGATAAATGCATAAAATGTTTTATTGTTTTTCATAATTTTTTTTTTTTTATAATTCAACAACCAGTTGCCATAATGACAAGAATTGTAACCCACACACAACAGGATGTTGGACAGACTTTCAAAATAAAAGCCTCCAAAACTCAAAACCTTAAAAAGTGAGTAATTTTGCCCCAATTTGAATATGAGCGATACTATCACTACCAAGTTACTTCATGACAGCCATTCAACAACCACACAACACCGAAATACTGGGTTTTTTTTTTCAAAATAAAAGCCTCTAGATGTTGAATTTGTCAGTATTTTCCTGGAATATTTGGTGACTATATCGTTCTCATTTTCTATGATATTAACTTGAACCTGTAGCAGGAAGGAATGGAACCCACATACAGCAGGTTGTTAGTCAGACTTTCAAAATAAAAGCCCCCCCAAATTAATGGTCTTAAAAAAGTGTGCGGTTTTGCTCCAATTTGAATATCTGAGGTGCAATCACTACCATTTACTTACCGATGGACGTTGGAACAAACACTTTGAAATACAGTGGTTCTTCAGGATAAAAGTCCATTTTTATTGAAGTAGCTAGTCCTTTGCTGCAACATTTTGGGATTTTACCCTTTCAACTAGCTTTTTTTCAATGAATTAAGGTTGTATTTAGCATCTTTAAGCTGACTTATGCAACATTAAGCAAGTTCTACTTTTATGCTAATGTTTTTCAAGATTAGGCTGTTTTAGCTTGGAAGCTAGCATTTTTTGTTTCAATCTTATGCTTACATTTACCATCTTTAAGCAAACTTCCTACAATGTTAAGCTATTTTAGCTGTTTGCACTATTTATGCTACTTCTACTTCTTCTGCTTATGCTATTTCTACTTTTATGCTAATGTTTTTAAAAACTAGGCTAAGTTAGTCTTTGAGCTATCTTTTTCAATGAATTAAGGATGCATTTAGAATTTTTAAGCTGACTTCTACAACCTTAAGTTATTTTATACTCTTATGCTAATGTTTTTTTATGATTATGCTAATTTACCCTTTCAGTTGGCATTTTTTAGTTTTTAAGCTTATATTTAGCAAAATTACGCTAAATTCAGGCAACATGAAGCTACGTCTACATATATAATTTTCAAGCTATGTTATGCCAGCATATTTCTGCATTTTTAAGCATTTCAGGAATGCATTCTGCATTTTGAAGCATTCCAGGAATGCATTTTCAGCAAACGGCATTCACACTGCATTTCAGCTAGAAAATGCAAATTTTTCTAGTTATTATTATTTTTACAAATCTGGCGTGAGGCTGCTGGATATCACTTTGAATTAATCACTCAAGTTCGTGCAGGCGTTAACAGGTAAATAGCACGTAAAGCAAGAGTCACGGACGTAAAACAGAGTTCTTTCTATCTGTGCTCGACTAGTTTTGACTGAGGCTAGGTACCGGATGTGTGGCACAAAAATCTGAAATAAAAAAAATGAATTTGTATAACAAGAAGTGAAAATGAACTCTGACATTGAATTAGGGAGCCAAATTTTTAAAGTAAATGAAATACATGTTCAATTTTATTGCAATATACATTCAAACCAATAGATTCAATTTCAAACTAGAAAAGCACTCGGAGAGCGCAGACCTCCACCAAGCACCACAGTTCCCCCCATACAGTGTTTGTGTGTATGTTTTCAGATTCCTTGACCATGAAAACATATGACTAGCAATTGGATTCACAAAGATAGGATTAGTGGTTCAGTAGTTATTCATGAAAATGGCATTTTCCGTAATGGCGGTTTTCCTCTGGACGGTGATCCGGATCACCACCAAAATGTAATCATCTGTAGGATACCCCATTTCTGACAATCTGTGAAAATTTCATGAAAATCCATCCATAATTTTTTGAGTTATCTTGCTAACAAACAAACAGACAGACAAACCAACGCCGATGATCACATAACCTCCTTGGTGGAGGTAATTAGGCAGTCCAGATTCAAAATTTAAAAGCAGTTATTCAAACTAATTGATTCAGGTTCAAATTCTTATTAAAAATCAAATAATTAAAATTCAAATTCAGTTCCTGCTGGCTCAAGTCTTATTCCATAAGGCTCAAACGCTGAGCAACTACACCAAACACACTCAGACTCAGTTGGTAAGTTTCACCACTTTAATGAAAGTACAAAAACTAAAATACACAAACCTAAATAAAGTGTCCAACTAAGGAAAAGCGCAAGCAAATCACACACTTAAATTGACACACAAAACTGGAGCGCGCTGGAACACACGCAGCCTGGGGGGAGAGAGCAGAGAGAGAATATTAGAGGCAAGAATCTCCGCAAGAGGAGTGTAACTGATAGATAGATAGATAGATAGATAGATAGCCTTTATTGTCATTATACAAACAAATGTACAATGAGATTTAAGCATCTCCTTCAGTGCAACATATGTAAAAGAGAAAAATAAAAAGCATAAAAACAATAAATTCCTGCAATAAATAATGTATAATGTGTACAATGTACATAATCTAAGATAAAATAAGTTATATATACAATATAAAAATAAAAATATTAAAAAAGACCACAGCATTCTGGACTGTAAATGTCAATTACACAGTGATGTGTTTAGAGGTATACTGAGAGGGTCAGGGAGGGTTGGACTGAGAATTCAGAGCCATGATGGCTTTTGGAAAAAAACTGTTCTTAAGTCTATTTGTCCTGGCTCTGATGCACCTGTAGTGCCTCCCTGAGGGCAGCAGGTCAAACAGGTCAGCTCCAGGGTGGTAGATGTCCTTGATGATGTATTGTACTCTCCTAAGGCAGCGGGCGGTGTAAATGTCTGTCAGGAAGGGGAGAGGGCGGCCGATGATCTTCTGTGCTGCCTTTACTACCCTCTGCAACCTCTCCCTGTCTACCATTGTGCAGTTCCCATACCACACTGTAATGCAGTATGTGAACAGACTCTCAATGGATGAGCGATAGAAGGTCAGCAGCAGGGTGGAGATGAGGTCGTACTTCCTGAGGACTCTCAGGAAGTGTAGCCGCTGCTGAGCCTTCTTAATAATTGCCGAGATGTTGTCTGTCCAGGAGATGTCAGAGGAGATAAGGACGCCGAGGTACCGGAATGTGTGGACCCTCTCCACACACTCGCCATTAATGAAGAGGGGGGCTGGGTCGGTATTGGTTCTCCTGAAGTTGACAATGATTTCCTTGGTTTTCTTGGTGTTCAGAGTCAGGTTATTTTCTAAACACCAAGTTGCCAACTTCAGGACCTCCCCCCTATAGGCTGTCTCGTCCCCTCCAGAAATGAGTCCAACCACCGTGGTGTCGTCAGCAAACTTCACGATGAGGTTGTTGTTGTAGGCCGGACGACAGTCATAGGTGTAGAGACAGTACAGGAGGGGGCTCAGCACACAGCCCTGTGGGGAGCCAGTACTCAGTGTCCGTGTAATGCTGCCTCACAATGTCAGTTTATTTTTTCCATTGTTAATGTTTATTTGGTTCTTACCTTTAACACTGTAGTATTGGAGGCGGAACTAATCTTTGCTGCTTTGGTGTTCCGCACAGACATAAATAAGAGACACACCTTGCCAGTTAAGTGCCAAAGAAATGTAAGTTGGTATACATGAGCCTTTAAGCTATATATTAAAGCATAAAGAAGCACTACATTGAAGAAAAGAAATGAAGACAAGCACAAAGACAACAAACTAAAGATTTAGCCCCTCTTAAGTGATAAGAAGCCTATGAGGTGTGTTTGTTATAACTATATTTACAAAGGAAGAAATGTATGTGGATTAGGTGGCGGTCAAAGGCGGAGACCTTGGCGGACTGATCCCAAGCTTTCTAAACTGGCTTTTGGTACGTGGAATGTCACCTCTCTGGTGGGGAAGGAGCCTGAGCTGGTGTACGAGGTTGAGAGATACCGGCTAGATAAAGTCAGCCTCACCTCAACACACAGCTCCGGTTCCGGAACCAGTCTCCTAGAGAGGGGCTGGAGCTTGGCCTTTTCTGGAGTTGCCCCGGGCGAGAGGCGACGAGCAGGGGTGGGTATTCTTGTATCGCCCCACCTTGCTGCCTCTATATTGGAGTTTTCCCCGGTGGACGAAAGGGTTCCTTCCCTGCGCCTTCGGGTTGGGAAACGGGTCCTGACCATCATTTGTGCTTATGCACCAAATGATGTTTCAGAGTACCCACCCTTTTTGGAGTCTGTGACTGGGGTGCTGGAGGGTGCTCCTCTTGGAGACTCCATTGTCCTACTGGGGGACTTCAATGCGCACGTGGGCAACGACAGTGAAACCTGGAAGGGGGTGATTGGGAGGAACGGCCTGCCTGATCTGAACCCGAGTGGTGTTCAGTTATTGGACTTCTGTGCTAACCACAGTCTGTCCATAACGAACACCATGTTCAAGAATAAGGGTGTCCATATGTGCACCTGGCACCAGGACACCCTAGGTCGCAGGCTGATGATCGATTTTGTTATCGTATCATCAGACCTGCGACCGTATGTCTTGGACACCCGAGTAAAGAGAGGTGCAGAGCTGTCAACTGATCACCACCTGGTGGTGAGTTGGATCCGATGGCAGGGGAGGAAGCCATTCAGACCTGGTAGACCCAAACGTATAGTGAGGGTGTGCTGGGAGCGTCTGGCTGAGGCCCCTGTCCAGGAGGTCTTCAACTCTCACTTCCAGAAGAACTTCAACCACATTCCGAGGGAGTCTGGAGACATGGAGTCTGAATGGGCCATGTTCTCCTCCTCTGTTGTTGAAGCGGCGGCCCAGAGCTGCGGCCGCAAGGTGGTCGGTGCATCTCGTGGTGGCAACCCCCGAACCAAGTGGTGGACACCAGTGGTGAGGAGGGCCATTAAGCTGAAGAAGGAGTCCTATCAAGCTTGGTTGGCTTGTGGGACTCCCGAAGCAGCTGGGGTGTACCAGCAGGCCAAGCGGAGTGCAGCTCGGGTGGTTGCTGAAGCAAAAACCCGGGTATGGGAGGAGTTCGGTGAGGCCATGGAACAAGACTTTCGGTCGGCCTCAAAGAGATTCTGGCAAACTGTCCGGTGGCTCAGAAGGCGAAAGCAGCTCCCCGTCCACACTGTGTATGGTGCGGATGGGACACTGTTGACTTCGACTGGGGATATCGTCGGCGGTGGAAGGAAAACTTCGAGGATCTCCTCAATCCCACTGATACGCCTTCCACAGAGGAAGCAGGGTTTGGGGACGAGGGGGATGACTCGCCTATCACAGGAGCTGAGGTCGCCAAGGTGGTTAAAAATCTCCTTAGTGGCCGGGCCCCGGGGGTGGACGAGATTCGCCCTGAGTACCTCAAGGCCCTGGATGTTGTTGGGTTGTCATGGTTGACACTCCTCTGCAACATTGCGTGGAGGTTGGGGGCAGTGCCTTTGGCATGGCAAACCGGGGTGGTGGTTCCTCTCTTCAAAAAAGGGGACCAGAGGATGTGCTCCAACTTTAGAGGGATCACACTCCTCAGCCTCCCTGGGAAGGTCTATGCCAAGGTACTGGATAGGAGAGTCCGGCCGTTGGTTGAACCTCGGATTCAGGAGGAGCAATGTGGTTTTCGTCCTGGCCGTGGCATATCAGACCAGTTCTTTACCCTCTCGAGAATTCTTGAGGGTTCATGGGAGTTTGCCCAACCAGTTTACATGTGTTTTGTGGACTTGGAGAAGGCATTTGACCGTGTCCCTCATGGATTGTTGTGGGGGGTGCTTCAGGAGTATGGGTTATCGGGCTTGTTGTTACGAGCTATTCGGTCTCTGTATGACCGTTGTGAGAGTTTGGTTCGTATTGCCAACACTCGGTCTGAGTCATTTCCAGTGAGAGTTGGACTCCGCCAGGGCTGCCCTTTGTCACCGATCCTGTTCATAATTTTTATGGACAGGATTTCTAGGCGCAGCCAGGGAATGGAGGGTGTCATGCTTGGTGACCACAAGATTTCATCTCTGTTGTTTGCAGATGATGTCCTGATGGCTTCATCCAGCAATGACCTACAGCTCTTGCTGGGACGGTTTGACGCTGAGTGTGAAGCGGCTGGGATGAGAATCAGCACCACAAAGTCCGAGTCCATGGTCCTCAGCCGGAAAAAGGTGGATTGTCCTCTCCGGGTTGGGGACAGGCTCCTGCCCCAAGTGGAGGAGTTTAAGTATCTTGGGGTCTTGTTCACGAGTGAGGGGAAAATGGAGCAAGAGATCAACAGACGGATTGGAGCAGCATCTGCAGTGATGCAGACGTTGTACCAGTCTGTTGTGGTGAAGAGGGAGCTTAGTTCTAAGGCAAAGCTGTTGATTTACCAGTCAATCTACGTTCCTACTCTCACCTATGGTCACGAGCTTTGGGTAATGACTGAAAGAACGAGATTGCGGATACAGGCGGCTGAAATGAGCTTTCTCCGTAGGATTGCTGGACTCACCCTCAGAGATAGGGTGAGGAGCTCAGTCATCCGGGAGAGGCTCAGAGTAGAACCGCTGCTCCTCCACATTGAAAGGAGTCAGTTGAGGTGGTATGGGCATCTGATTAGGATGCCTCCTGGACGCCTCCCACTTGAGGTGTTTCAGGCACGTCCCACTGGGAGGAGACCCCGGGGCAGACCCAGGACTCGGTGGAGAGACTATGTCTCCCAGCTGGTCTGGGAACGCCTTGGTATCCCCTCTGAAGAGCTGGAGCAGGTGGCGGGGGAGAGGGAAGTCTGGGCTTCTCTGCTTGAACTGCTGCCTCCACAACCCGGACCTCCGGAAAAGCGGTAGAAGATGGATGGATGGATGGAAATGTATTACTTACAATTGTGTTTTACTATTGATTTCTAGTTACCAGTGAATAACTGCACATGCTGTGTGAATGTATTTACTAAAGTTACAGCCATGTTGTGAATTATGCTGTCATTTGTGTGTTGGATTGTAGCATTAGCTACATGCTATGTGTTTCACAACTATAGGGGCATAAATTGTTGTAACAGACAGACAGACAATGCATTGTTTGTTTGTATCTTTTTATTATTTACTTCAACTCAGTTCTCATGGGTTGTGGAGAAATAAACCCTGTGTTTTAACCCAGATCTCGTGCCTCATGTCTATCACTGGAGGGAGCTACAGTGAGAACTTGACTGCCATGCCTGAGTAGCCGAGGAAGAGGGTGCCAGACAGTAGCTGTCCACACGAGGGAGACAAAACTTCATTCTGCAGCACATCTGCACCACCATCTATTTTTTTTTTTTTTTTTTTAATTTTGTATACTTTATTGATCCCCAGAGGGGACATTGAGGGCTTCCACCTGGATGGATGAAGCAGCCACGGTACGGCGCTATCCCTTTACCATTCACACACACAATCACACCTAGGGCCACTTTAGAGTCTCCAATTAACCTAACCTGCTTGTTTTTGGCCTGTAGGAGGAAACCGGAGAAATCCCGGCATAAACCCACGCAGATACGAGGAGAACATGCAAACTCCCCACAGATCACTATTGGTCAAGGGCTGGGATCGAACCAGGGATCCCACGGCCAAGGGTGAGTTGCTGTGCTGGTGCAGTGCTAACCACTCCACCACTGCATCACCCTACATCATCTACACCACAACACAAGAAAGAACAACCAGGAGAAGATCCAGGTGCCCTAACTCAAATTAAGAGGATTAAGGCTACGGTCACACTGCAGGTTTTAATGCCCAATTCTGATTTTTTTGCACAAATGTGACCCATATCTGATTTTTTAATGACTGTCTGAACAACACAGATCTGATTTTTTCACACCAGACCCAGGCCACTTTCATATGTGGTCCTAATTCCAAATCGTATCTGATACTTTCTAAAGCGACCTCTGTCTGAACGGTCATGTCGCATTTCATCCGACTTTTTCCTCATTGAAGTGAGACAGATGCTACAATTCTGCAGCGGCAGATGCCTCAGGCATGGGAGACATAGCTGATTTGTGCTCTTTTTTAATCAGTCTCCTTCCCTTTATCACTGGATTGTAATTTTTGTTGGCTCAGACTGCACAATAACTTCAAAATTGCAGGCGTGGGGGGGCGCGGTTCAGGGCTGAAGTCATAGACATTACATGCGCACAGTAACGGAACATTTATAAAAAAAAAAAGTGGTCATCTGGCATGTAGAGGAATGAAGGTGGTCTCATTTATTTTGTGCATAAACATTTCTGAATGTTTTTTTAACATTTATTTTGCTGCGCTGCATCAAAGGTGAAGAAGTTCTGTCCCCTCAATCATTCGGTGGTCATATTTACTTCCTCAAACACAGCGCTTGTGTCTGACATGTTTTCTTCTGCGCATGCAGGTCACTTCATAGCTGGAGACCGTTCATACTCCAGTCTGATGGGGGTTGCATTTAAATTATAATATGAATGCCCACACAAAAAAATCGGATCTCAGAAAAAATCAGAATTGAGCATCAAGACCTGCAGTGTGACTGTAGCCTAAGAGACTGGGAGTGTTTTATACAAAAGGGTGAGTCATCTGTGGAATTTATTTGACAAGTTTATATTGCTTATACACCTTTTCTAGTGAAAGTTATTGAAGTTTAATAAGTATTGATACTACATTGATGTTTTTCAAGTAGGTTCCTTTTGTCTTCTTTTAATTATTTACCTTTAGTTCTTATTAAAGACAAAAATAGAAAGGAGATGTCTTTACGTTCTTAACATGTTTCAACTGTGCACTGCAGCCTTCGTCAGAAGAGTCAACTGATTGCTGCCAGGTGACATTTTATCAGCTGACTTTCATAGGCGGTGCCAGCCCAGCAGACCTGTCAGATCCACCGAGCCGGCCCCGCTTTCTGCCATCAGATGGTCTCTGGAGAATGTGGTCCCGGGTGTGAGAAAGCACAAAGGCCCCCTCATCTCGGTTCATGGTATCTTTTCCCCGCTTCCTGATTTCTGTGGCCTCCTTGAGCCAGCGTTTGTGTCTGTTGCTCTCTGATCCAATAATTTTTGCGTTGTCCCAATCCATGATGTTATCATTTCTTTTGCAGTGATCTGATATTGCTGATTTTAATGTTTCTTGTTCTGCCTTTCCTTTTTGTGATCTTGTGAGTCGTCCTTGTGTTTCCTTCTCACATTCCTTCTGGTGTTCTTTTTTTCTTGTGGTGAATGATCTTCCAGTTTCTCCAATGTAGGTTTTGTAGCATGATCTGCATGATATTTCATATATTACAGTGCATTTTTTGTCTTGTTCTATTCTGTCCTTGGGGTGTACTAATAACTGTCTTAATTTTTTGTGTGGTTTTACTGCTGTGTTTATTTTGTATTTTTTCATGATCCTTTGAATTGGTTCCGTGATCCTTCGGATGTATGGTATAGTTATGGTGTCCTTGTTTTTGATTTCGGCTTTTGTTCTGTGTCTTATTTCCTGTTTGTTTTCTTTGTTTTTGACTTGCTGTTTCCCTTTGTTTATGGCCCATACTGGATATTGGCAGCGTATAAGTGCATGTTTAATGTGGTTTTTCTCCTCCTGTCTGTCTTCTTGGTCTGTGATGATGGTGGCCTGTTCATATAATGTCCTGACAACTGATAGTTTGTGTGCTGTGGGGTGTTCTGATGACCATAGTAGGTATTGATCTGTGTGGGTTGGTTTCCTGTAGACTGTGATTTTTATGTTGCCGTCATCGTTGTGGTGGATTTTCCTGTCCAGAAAGGCTATGGTGCCATTTTCCTCCTCTTCGTGTGTGAATTTTATATTTCCAGTGCTGTCCATGCTATTCAGGTGGTCAGTGAGTTCTTGTGTGTGTCCTTTCCTTATTTTTTCCAGAATGTCGTCCACGTATCTCTTCCAAAGGGTGGGTTTGCATTGTGTAGGTGCTGTGTTGATGGCTTTGTTTTCCAGATCCTCCATGAAAAAACTGCTCATAATGGCTGATATGCAGTTATTTGTACACCCCAAGGACAGAATAGAACAAGACAAAAAATGCAGTGTAATATATGAAATATCATGCAGATCATGCAACAAAACCTACATTGGAGAAACTGGAAGATCATTCACCACAAGAAAAAAGAACACCAGAAGGAATGTGAGAAGGAAGCACAAGGACGACTCACAAGGTCACAAAAAGAAAAGGCAGAACAAGAAACATTAAAATCAGCAATATCTGTCATGGCGGCCGCTGGGCCATCATTAACTTCAGCTGCGCACACACCTGCCACTGGTAATCAGCAGGCTTTAAAAGCCCATGTCTCGGACTGCTCTGCACGGAGTCATCTGTCGCCTTTGCTTCGCAACGCGTCAAGGATACGACCTCAAGTCAGAGTTGGAACCAAGTCGTCACACCAAGCCACGCCACGTAAGCTACAGCATCACTCACCTTGTCAGTCCGGCCGTGTGCTTTCTTCTCCCACCGCCTGACGCCCGCAGAAAAGAACTACTGCATCGGTGATAGGGAGCTGCTGGCCGTGAAGCTCGCCCTGGAGGAATGGAGGCACTGGCTGGAGGGGGCTGCCCAGCCGTTCGTCGTCTGGATGGATCATAAAAACCTTGAGTATCTCCGGACGGCCAAACGGTTGAACGCTCGCCAGGCCCGCTGGTCTCTTTTTTTCGGCCGGTTCAATTTTACCATCACCTACCGGCCGGAGAGCAAGAACGGCAAGTCTGACGCCCTCTCGAGACAGTTCGACGCGAAGACCACTGGGGATCAGGAGGAGACTATCCTGCCGTCGTCTTGTGTGGTGGGCGCCCTGTCGTGGGAGATCCAGGACAAGGTCAGGAGAGCACAGGAGGCTGAGCCCGACCCGGGGGGGGGCCCCCCGGGCCGTTTGTTCGTGCCCCTTTCTGTCAGGAGCGAGGTCATCCAATGGGGTCACGCGTCTAAGCTGGCGTGTCATCCGGGAATTGCCCGCACCATTGACCTGCTTCAGAGAGCCTTCTGGTGGCCAGGATTGAGGAGGGATGTTACCAGCTATGTCCGGGCCTGCACCCAGTGCGCCACCGGGAAATAGTCATCTTCCCCCCCGGCGAGTCTTCTCCACCATCTACCGGTTCCTTCCGCCCCTGGTCCCACGTGGCTTTGGACTTCATGACCGGCCTGCCCCCCTCTGGTCACTTCACGTCAGTCCTGATGATAGTGGACCGTTTCTCCAAGGCGGCACACTTTGTGCCTCTCCGGGGGTTGCCTTCAGCGCGGGAGACGGCAGATCTTCTTGTGCAGCATGTGGTCCGCCTTCATGGTATCCCGGCTGATATCGGATCGGATCGAGGTCCACAATTTGTGTCCCAGGTTTGGAAGGTGTTCTGCACGGTGCTGGGGGCCACGGCAAGCCTCTCATCTGGGTACCACCCGCAGAGCAACGGCCAGTGCGAACGGGCCAATCAGGAGCTGGAGGCTGTGCTCCGCTGTGTCATCTCTTCCTGCTCTTCTTCCTGGAGCACGTTCCTACCCTGGATCGAGTATGCATACAACACCACGGTGTCCTCAGCTACTGGGGTCTCCCCGTTTAAAGCATCTCTGGGGTATGATCCACCACTGTTTCTGGAGGAGGAGAAGGAGGTGGCTGTCCCTTCGGTGCAGGCTCACGCTAGGCATTGTCGGCGGATCTGGACCATTACCCGCAGAGCCCTCCTCAGGACCACGGAACGTAATATCCAGGTGGCCAACCATCACAGGAGGCCCGCCCCGGACTATAAGGTGGGTCAGAAAGTCTGGTTGTCCACCAAGAATATCAATGTGCCGGCCGAGAAGCACAAGTTGACTAAGCGCTTCATCGGTCCTTATGTGATTTCTCGTATTATCAATCTTGTGTCTGTGCGCCTTGCTCTTCCCTCTTCTATGCGCATCTGCCCTACCTTTCACGTCTCCCAGGTCAAGCCCTACATCTCCGATCCTCTGTGCCCACCCCCCACGGCTCCTTCCCCCCCGAGGATGATCGACGGCCACCCGGCTTGGGGGGTAACTGCCATCTTGGATGTCCGCCAGCGGGGCCGGTGTCTTCAGTATTTGGTGGACTGGGAGGGTTTACGCCCTGAGCATCGCTCCTGGATTCACCCAGCGTTGATCCTTGACAAGCAGCTGATCCGCGATTTCCATCGGGCGCATCCAGGTAGGATAGGGCAGGTGCCTGGAGGCAACTCTAGAGGGGGGAGTACTATCATGGCGGCCGCTGGGCCATCATTAACTTCAGCTGCGCACACACCTGCCACTGGTAATCAGCAGGCTTTAAAAGCCCGTGTCTCGGACTGCTCTGCACGGAGTCGTCTGTCGCCTTTGCTTGGCAACGCATCAAGGATACAACCTCAAGCCAAAGTTGGAACCAAGTCGTCACGCCAAGCCACGCCACATAAGCTACAGCATCACTCACCTTGTCAAAGTGTTCTCCCCTGTGCACAGGTGGACCTCCCTGGCGGCAGACTCACCTCCCTTGATAACGGGGCGTCATCTCCTCCTCCTCGGATCTCCTCCTCACCTCCTCAGCACCGAACACCACGCGCATCATGCTACACCAGGACACGGAGCCAGCAGGACTCTCGCAGCGGCACCTGCAAGTAAGCAGCACAAACCTCAACTTCCCGTTTGCATGAACTGCAATAACATCCTGTGCTTGTGTGTTCCAGGGTTGCCAGGTCGCAGCAAGAACCGCTCAGCTTCAGTGGCCAGACTGCTATGCACTCACTCACTCATTCACACACGCCACACTCTTCACTAATCAATAAATAATTGTCAAATTAATCTACTCGTGTCAGCGTCTGTCTCCTGTGTTCTACAATCATGTCAATATCAGATCACTGCAAAAGAAATAATCACATCATGGACTGGGACAACGCAAAAATTATTGGATCAGAGAGCAACAGACACAAACGCTGGATCAAGGAGGCCATAGAAATCAGGAAGCGGGGAAAAGATACCATGAACCGAGATGAGTGGGCCTTTATGCTTTCCCACACCCGGGACCACATTCTCCAGAGACCATCTGATGGCAGAAAGCGGGGCCGGCTCGGTGGATCTGACAGGTCTGCTGGGCTGGCCCCGCCTATGAAAGTCAGCTGATAAAATGTCACCTGGCAGCAATCAGCTGATTCTTCTGACGAAGGCTGCAGTACACAGTCGAAACATGTTAAGAACGTAAAGACATCTCCTTTTTATTTTTGTCTTTAATAAGAACAAAAGGTAAATACATTGATGTGTTGTTTACTGAATTGTATGCTGTAAATATTTTGTGAGAACTGGTGGTTACAAGAGTAATGTAGATGTAGTACTGTAGTGCATTCAAGCTGAAGAGCCACTGTTAAAGTTAAGAGCAAATGTTTTGTCTGTGTTACAATTCATGGTGATTTAAAATTCAATGACCAAAAATAAAACAAAACTTCAATCTGTTATCTACATGTTACAGTGGTTTACCAATATTCAAATAAGCTAAAGCTACATTAAACCTAGCTTCTACCACTGTGAATGAGCCAAGTACTCACCTAAGGAAAATGATTTAAACAAACTAAGGCAAGCAAAGTTAAAACATGTTAGCGTTTGAATTTTCTTCTGAGAGTTGACAAAGATGGTGATGAAGATACACAACAACACTGCACAGAGTTGGAGCCACAAGCAACTGAAGGCACCTCAGCTGATAACCACACTTCCTCACACACACTTCCTCACACAAAGAGGCCAAAGAATCCGCAAGTTAACCGCAAAGGGCCAAGAACTGCATCATGGGTGAGTAAAAAGACTCGCACACCATTTTAGTGTGAGCTATGAGAAATGGAAAACTATCATTAAGGATGCTAAACAAGCAATGAGTGTACAATGCTCAAGTGACCTGCTACACAAACGCATCAGTAATGTGACTGATGCCTCAGAGAATCTGAATGCCATTTATGAACTAGAAAAGCACTCGGAGAGCGCAGACCTCCGCCAAGAACAACAGTCCCCCCCAGTATTGTGATTTATACCATAAATATTCTACACTAATTTTGCTATTGTTCTTTCCCTGTATCATGTGTTTCTGTATGTCATATGATTGGTGAAGAAAACAAAAAAAATGTTATTTGAACTACACAAATACAATTTATTTAATTTAACAAGAGATACAACATGTACAAGTCTTTAGTTGGAGAACACATTCATGAAATTTATTCCTAATAATAAGTTCTGGATATTGAAAAGCTACCGTTAACATAATTTTTCTAACTTTGTTTCTTTCCAGGAAATTAAAAATATGTACATATACGTAGTGTAGAATAGAACAATATTAACTGCAATCTTCTTTTTTAAAAAAAACATAACCTCTTGGCGGAGGTAATAAGAAAAAATGAGTAAAATAAAACTAAGCTCGATGAGCTTCAATAGCATCTGGGGATAGCCCCTCATCCTGTCTATGCTGCCGTGTACTGTGTCTGTCTTTAGCACGGCGAGAAGCAGCAGCCTGTGGGCTCTCATTCAGTCTATGCTGCATTTTAGCGGCTCGTCTTTAGCACGGCGAGAAGCAGCAGCCTGTGGGCTCTCATTCAGTCTATGCTGCATTTTAGCGGCTCTGTCACAAGCTCAACGAGCTTCAATATGTAGTTCAGTGCTTCCTGCTGGCGGAAGCACTGAACTACACATTACCTCCGGGCCCTATCTCACAATGTTAAAGAATCCTTTAAAAAAATTCCTGGATCCAGACGGTGATCCAGATCATCCCCAAAATTTAATCAGTTCTTCCTTGTACCATTTCCAACAACAGCTGAAAGTTTCATTGAAATCTGTCCAAAATTTTTTGAGTTATCTTGCTAACCAACAGACAGACAGACAAACAAACAGACAAATGCTGGCAAAAACATAACCTCCTGGCCTGCGGCCTGGCGGAGGTAAAAATTAAGGCGCATTCACAGTCCTGACCATGACACACGCCACAGAGTAGATACCTGTGAAGCAGTAACAAGGACAATTATTGAAAGATTAAGCACAAGAGAAGGTGAAAGTCAAAGGGATGAAGAAAAATGCAAGAAAGAGACAAGGTCTTTGACCAATTGTGGAGCTTCAGACAAAATGAGCCGCAACTCTCACAGGTCTAAGTCGTGCAGTCATTCTCAAAGCAACTCAAGAATCATATCACGATGTTCAAGCCAGTCTTCTTTCAAGAGATAAGATGCTGCTGCTGAAGTTGCTGCCAATGAAGCAACATTAGAAGTATTGCTAGATCAAGAATGTCAAATTGAAGAACTTCAAGCTGCCTCTCTAAGAGCCAAACAGGAAGCTGAAAATGCAAAGAGACAAATGGAGCTAGGAGCTAAGTGCAGACAACTAGAGAGATTGGAGACAGTTAAGAAACTAAAGGCTGCCAAGGCACAACAGCAAGTATATGAGCAAAGTGAATGCTCAGATGAAGAGATAAGTGAGCTACTCCATCAACAAGTCTCTCTGAAGGAGAAGGAAGTCAAGCATGATACTAACCAGTTGCGGCACCGCTTTCCACCACAAGCCTTGACACAACCAAAGTAAGAAGACAGCACAGCAGCTATGGTTAGAGCACTGGCAGAGTCTATTAGTCAAAGTCATCTTCCCATACCAGAACCAGTAATATTTAATGATGACCCACTTAGATTTAATGACTGGAAAGTTTCCCTTTCAGACACTCATTAACAGAAAAACCATCCCTGCAGGAGAGAAAATGTACTTCCTGCGGAAGTATGAGGGTGGTCCCGCTAAGAAGGCTATAGAGAGCTGCTTCCTATTAGGCACAGAGTCAGCCTATCATGCAGCATGGACTATTCTAGAAGAGAGATATGGCAATCCATTCCTCATTGCAAAGGCCTGTAGGGACAAGCTTGATGCATGGACCAAGATAAGCTCCAAGTGCAGCACAGAACTTCAAGAACTTGCCAACTTCCTTCGTAGCTGTGAGACTGCCATGTCTCAGATAAAGGATCTTGAAGTACTCAACGACTGCAATGAGAACCAGAAAATGCTTGCAAAACTTCCAGACTGGTTAATCTCAAGATGGAGCAGAGAGGTTATCGAAGTACAAGAAGAATACCACACATTCCCAGGATTTAGCCAATTTGTTGCATTCCTCACACGTGAAGCCAAAATAGCTTGCAGCCCAATAACATCTCTTCAGGCTCTAAAGCCAAATGAAAGTGACAAAATAAAGGTTTCAAGAAACAGGGGTCCTGGAGCAAAGGTACTGGCAACAAATTCAGATGAAAATCATTTTCCCCCTAATTGTGTCTTTTGTAAGAAGGCAGGTCACAGTCTGCACAAGTGTCATAAATTTATGGATGAGTCAATCTCTGGGCAAGTCAAGTTTGTTCAAGAAAAGCAGTTGTGTTTTGGCTGCCTTAAGTCTGGCCATCGGTTGAGGGGCTGTGAAAACAGAAAGATCTGCAAGGTGTGTGAGAAAGGACACCCAACTCGCCTTCATGATAATCGTACTAAAGGAGGAAGGATGGTAGCAAGGTCTGAAGGAGCGACAATGAATTAAGGGATGGGAACATGGATCACATACCAGATAGGGTAGTAAGAACAGCACGTGAAGCAGCATCCAACAGTTATCCAAAATCACAGTGACACTCATACATCCTCCATCATTCCAAGTGTGGGTATCATCTACAAGTGAGTCTAATTGGGAAGTTCTGGTGTATGCACTCTTTGATACACAGAGTGACACAACCTTTATACTTGAAGAAACAGTGAGGGCTCTAAAGGCATGGAATGAGCCAGTCCAACTAAAACGCTCCACAATGTCTTGAAGAAACACAGTTGTGTCTTGTAGGAAACTGACTGGTCTACACAAGATAATCCCTTTGCCACCAACCTACTCAAGAGAATTCATCCCTGCAAACAGAGATCATATTCCCACACCAAAGACTGCAAGGACATGGCCTCATCTTGAGCATAGTGCAGATGAATCCGGTCCACAGCAAAGCTGTGATGTTGGCTTGCTATTTGGCTACAACCACCCTCAAGCTCTCATCCCAAAACAAGTGGTTTCAGGTGATGAAAATCAACCCTTCGGGCAGAGAACTGACTGGAGTCGGGCTGGAGTGTGGTCGCTTATAACAATCCATGTCTTGATAATGGAGACTTAATCAGAGTAAGTCACCAGGTCATTGTGAAGCAAGTGAGGCCAAGTATTCAGTCCCTTTCAAGCCTTTCAAATGAAGTGCACTATGTCTGCAGAACACAGGTCAGAGAAGTAGTTTTGCCTGCAGACATCATCAAGGTGCTGGAATCTGACTTTGCAGAGTCAGCTTCAGAGGACACAGACCTCTCCCAAGAGGATCTCCGATTCCTGTCAAAGATGAAAAGGGGCATCAGACTTAAGGCTGATGGGCATTATGAAATGCCTCTCCCATTTAAAACAGAAAGGCCCAATTTACCCGATAATAAGGTACAGTATGTGCCATCCACCGTGTGAGCTGTCTAGAAAGAAAGCTGAAACGAAATGAGCAGTATTATAAGGATTATAAGACCTTTATGGAGGAGATCATTGCTCGTGGAGATGCGGAAAGGGTCCCTAAAGAAGACATCATCAAGGCTCCTGCATGGTACATTCCACACCATGGGGTGTATCATCCACAAAAGCCTGGTAAGATACGTATTGTCTTTGACTACTCTGCAAGGTTTCAAGGGACATCTCTAAATGGCCATCTCCTGACAGGTCCAGAGTTAACAAACACCTTGGTGGGAGTCCTATGTCATTTTCGTAGAGGTTCTGTGGTAGTTATGTGTGACATAGAACACATGTTCCACCAGTTCCATGTGAAGGCAGAAGATCAGGAATACTTGAGATTCCTGTGGTGGGAATCTGGAAATCTGAATGCCCAACCTTCAGTCTATCGGATGAAGTTCATTTGTTTGGTACATCTTTGTCACCTGGCTGTGCCAACTATGGACTCAAACATCTTACTGATGAAGGATGAGGGTGATTCAGTGAAGACACCATTAATTTCATACAAAGGAACTTCTATGTTGATGATGGCTTGGCAAGTGTTGCATCTGAGGACCAAGCTATCTAGCTGATGAAGGAAGCAAGAAAGCTCTGCAGCATGGGCAAGCTCAGATTGCACAAGTTCATCTCTAATAGCCAGGAAGTCCTAGCCACAATGCCCAAGAAAGAATGTGCTGAAGCTGCGAAGGACCTGAATTTGGCACTGGGAGAATAACACATTAAAAGAGCACTTGGTGTACAGTGGTGTGTGGTCTCTGATAAGTTTCACTTCAGAGTAGTTGTCAAAGAGAATCCACTTACCCAAAGAGGTGTCTTGTCAACAGTTGCTTCAGTATATGATCCACTTGGATGTGTGTCACCCTTCGTCCTGGTGGGAAAATAGATCCTACAACAGGTGTGTCATGACAAGCTGAGTTGGGATGACACTTTACCTGATGATCTTCAACCACTTTGGGAATTCTGGCTCAGAGACTTGCAAAACCTGACTGGTATTAAGATTCAGCAATGCTATATTCCATCAAGCTTCAAGGTCCACCACTATGAACTCCACCATTCCTCTGATGCCAGTGTGTCAGGCAATGGAGCATGCTTCTACCTCAGAGCAGTCAGTACATCAAGTGAAGTCCACTGCTTCTTAGTTATGGGAAGGTCAAGAGTTGCCCCCTCCAAGATCACAACTATACCAATACTTGAGCTGTCGCTCAAGCATTGTGGCTGTTTGCACCAGTGGCTGTTTGCACCAGTGACATGCTCAAAAAGGAGCTACAAATTGAAGTCCTACAAGAATTCTTCTGGACTCATTCAAAGGTTGTGCTTGGTTATATAAATAATGAAGCCAGAAGATTTCATGTGTTTGTTACAAACCGTGGGGAGCGCATCAAACAAAGTACAAATTCTGTATAGTGGAGGTACGTGGTTTTCGAGCAGAACCCAGCAGATCACACTTCAGGAGGTGTCACAGTTGAACAACTTATCTCCTCTAGCTGGTTCACAGGCCCAGACCTACTTTGGCAGGAGGAGCTACCAGCTGGAGAAGTCATGGTGGGAGAGATCCCAAGTTGTGACCCAGAGCTAAAGAAGGTTCAGGTTCATGACACGCAAGCAAGAGAAGTGAGATCGCTGTTAGACCATCTACACAAGTTCTCCAACTGGTCAAGAATGGTAAGGGCTATTGCCAGACTCAAGCGTCTTGCACGAGAATTCAAAGGGCACAAGCCAAGGTCCTGTGACACCACCAGTTTAGAGAAAAAGAAAGAGGCAGAACTGATCATAATCAAGATGGTTCAAGGGGCAACACTTTCTCAACATATAAAGTGCCTCCAGTGTCATAAGGACACACAATTTAAAGACAAAACCAAGAAGTTGTAGAAGTTATGCCCATTCCTGGATGACCAAGGTGTTCTCAGAGTTGGAGGTCACTTAACTCATGCTGCACTCCATCCACACATTAAACATCCAGCTGTTCTTCCTAGAGACAGTCATGTGTCTGCACTGCTAGTCAAATACTATTATGAGAAGGTGCATCATCAAGGTTGAGGAATGACAATAAATGAGCTCAGATCAAATGGTATATGGATCCTAGGATACAGCAAGGTAGTGTCATCTCACATTTATGAGTGCATAAGGTGCAGGAAGTTCAGAAGATGCACAGAGAATCAAAGGATGGTAGACCTTCCAGAGGATCGAATGGATACAACACCTCTATTCACCTACTGTGGTATGGACTGCTTCGGATCGTTCTACATAAAAGAAGGAAGAAAGGAGCTAAAATGTTATGGGCTGCTACTTAACTGCATGTGTTCCAGAGCAGCACACATTGAAATGCTTGATAATTTGACCACAGACGCCTTCATCAATGCCCTGCATTCATTCATCGCCATTTGTAGAAATGTACATCAGATAAGAAGTGATCAGGGGACAAACTTTGTTGGTGCAAGGCATGAGTTTGTTCAAGCCTTAAAGGAGATGAATCAAGAAAAACTCAAAGAACTGGGATGCGTGTTCGTCATGAACACCCCAGCCTCAAGCCATATGGGCGAAGTCTGGGAAAGACAAATCCGCACCATCAGAAGTGTCTTAACATCCATCTTAGAACAGTCAGCTCGACAATTTGACTGCTCCTCTCTACGCACATTCTTCTATGAAGTCATGGCAGTTTTAAATAGTAGACCATGAAATCTACAATTATAGCCCCACCTCCTGGAAAGTTCATCGTGGAAGATCTTTATCTCCGCAAGCTATGGCGCAGAGTTCAACTCTTGGTTAACAATTTCTGGGCACCGTGGAAGAAGGAGTTCTAAACCTTCAACACAGGCAATCAATGACATTGTCCTTTTGCATGATGATGCTGCCCCACGAAACCAGTGGAAGTTGGCCAAGGTTGTTGAGGTATACCCAGGAAAGGATGGAAGAGTAAGGAGGATAAAGTTGCTTCTTTGCAACTCAACACTTGATGAAAGGGGAAAGCGTGTCTCCCAAAATGTTTATCTGGAGAGGCCCATTCAGAAGACTTACACTGCTGGAAGTAGACTGAAGACCAATATCAGATGCTCACTCAGACAGTTAGTCAATCATAGTCAAAATGTTTGTATATTTGGCTTAATGTTTAATGTGCAATATGTCTGTCTGTCAAGTTGTTTTAAGAAATCACTTGTGATTTGGTGAGAGTAACTGCCTCACAGTGTCAGTTTGTTCTTTCTTTAAGTTTGTTCTTTCTTTAAGTTTGTTCTTTCTTTTCTCCTTTATTTGATTCTTACCTTGAACTCTGTAGTATTGGAGACGGAACTAATCTTTGTGGCTTTGGTGTTCCGCACAGACATAAAAAAGAGACGCTCCTTGCCAGTTAAGCGCCAAAGACATGTAAGCTGGTATACATGAGCCTTTAAGCTATATATTAAAGCATAAAGAAGCACTACACTGAAGAAAAGAAACGAAGACAAGCACAAAGACAACATACTAAAGATTTAGCCCCTCTTAAGTGATAAGCAGCCTACAAGGTATGTTTGTTATAACTTTATTTACAAAGGAAGAAATGTATTACTTGCATTTGTGTTTTACTATTGATTTCTAGTTACCAGTGAATAACTGCACATGCTGTGTGAATGTATTTATTAAAGTTACAGCCACATTGTGAATTATGCTGTCATATGTGTGTTTGATTGTAGCATTAGCTACATGCTATGTGTTTCACAACTATAGGGGCATAAATTGTTGTAACAGACAGACATACAATGAACTGTTTATTTGTATCTTTTTATTTTTTGCTTCAACTCAGTTCTCACGGGTTGTGGAGAAATAAATCCTGTGTTTTAACCAAGACCTCGTGCCTCATGTCTATCACTGGAGGGAGCTACAAGGAGAATAAGAAAGAACATCACTCTTACTGCAATGAGCAGAGGGGCCTGACAAAGAACTCCTGTGTGGAACCGGGGAAGACAGGGGAAAGGTGGATGAACTGGGTTGAGCGTCCGGTGTCTTCAGGTTGAGGGTCAGGCGAGCGTGGTCAGCCCCAGAGTACACACCGCTGAGGTGGCAGCAAACCTGAGGAGAAGGAAATGACACGGGGAATGAGAAACACAGGTCAACCAAAAATGTAAACAACGTGAGAGCTTGACAGGGCAGCAATACCCAACGGTCCAGCGGCGCTGTATCCACACACTGGACCTTAAATACGTTGAGAACCCAGAGGACAGCAGGTTTAGCGAATCACGCAGGTGTGTAGATTACTCCGGAGCCGGGAAAATAGGAACAGGATTGGAGGGCAAGCATGCTTGCCTGATCATCACAGTGCCCCCCCCCTCGAGGGGCGCCTCCTGGTGTCCCACTGGGTTTCCGTGGGTGTGGCCGATGGAATGCCCGCGCCATTCACTTGTCCAAGATGTAAGAGCCCGGGATCCAGGGCCTCTCCTCCGGACCATACCCTTTCCAATGTACCAGGTACTGGCAGCCACAACCCTGCCGACGGATATCCAGAATCTTCTGCACAGTATAGGTAGGTTGACCGTCGATGACCCAGGGGGAGGTGGGGGATCCGGAGGAGGGCAGAGAGAGCTGGCAGAGAGGGGCTTAATGCGGGACACGTGGAAGGTGGAATGGATCTGCATCAATGGTGGCAGGTCCAGCCAAACAGTTACATCATTGATGATGCCCTTGATAGGGAGTGGACCCAAATAGCACGGTGACAGCTTCTGGGATTCCATCTTCAGTGGAATCTGCTTGGCGGACAGCCAAACCTTCTCACCCGTTGCGTACTTCGGCGCCGGTGCACGTCTGCAGTTCGCGTATTGCTGGTTCCGCTCCACAGAGCAGAGGAGGGCAGCTCGTGTGGCCCTCCACAGATGGAACAGTAAGACCCCTCTCCGCCATGGGAAGCAGGGGTGGAGTGTATCCCATCGAGGCCTCAAACGGCGTCAGCCCAGTGGTGGAGGAGACAGCAGTGTTGTGGGCATATTCCACCCAGGTCAGGTGGGAGCTCCGGGTGTTCGGGTTGCACCTCAGAGTGGCCTCCAAGGACTGATTAGCACGCTCGGCCTGAGCATTGCTCTGTGGGGGGTATCCGGACATCAGGCTGGCTGTAGCACCCAGGAACCCACAGAACGTCTTCCACACTTGAGATGTAAACTGGGGACCCTGGTCCGAGACAATGTCCATGGGGATCCCATGCAGGCGGATCACATGCTGAGTCAATAAGTTGGCTGTTTCCGCAGTTGAGGGCAGCTTAGGGAGTGGGACAAGGTGGATGGCCTTGGAGAAACGGTCAACAACGGTCAGGATTACTGTGTTGCCCTGGGATGGAGGGAGGCTCGTAACAAAGTCCAGAACGATGAGGGACCATGGATGACCCAGCACCGGGAGGGGATGGAGGAGGCCGGCTGGAGGGGAAGAGTCCACTTTGTTAGAAGTGCAGATGTGACAGGCCTTGACATACTCCCATACATCCTTCCTGGGTGTGGGCCACCAAAACGCTCTCCTCAGCAACTCAATGATCCTGGAAATGCCAGGATGGCAGGCGAAGAAGCTGGTGTGCCGCCACTTAATAACCTCACAGCATAGTGCGGAGTGCACATATAGCTGGTCGGCTGGACTTCCCTCCAGCAATGGGTTCGGTGGACTGGGCCTGCCGGACTCTCTGCTCGATCTCCCACAAGAGCGCCCCGAGAAAGCAGGAGAAGGGGAGAATGGTCTCCGGGGGAGAGACAGCAGCTGCGGAGGGAGAGGTGGAGGAGGAGGAGTTGGGAGAGAACTGGCGTGAGAGGGCATCAGCCTTGGCATTGCAGGACCCTGGGCAGTACAAGATGGAAAGATTGAACCTATTAAAGAACAGGGCCCACCGAGCCTCCCATGAATTCAACCGTCTGGCAGATAGAAGATTTTCTAAATTTTTATGATCTGTCCAGACAATGACCAGTTGGCTAGCCCCTTCAAGCCAGTGTCTTCACTCCTCCAACGTCAGCTTAATGGCCAACAGTTTGCGGTCCCCAACATTGTAATTCCTCTTGGCTGGCATCAGACGCCAAGAGAAATACCTGCACAGATGGAGATTCTGGTCAAAGCTGGAGCATTGAGAGAGAACAGTGCCCACCCCCAAGTTGGAAGCATCCACCTCGATCACGAACTGCGCCTGATGATCCACTTGCGCCAGGACGCGTGTGTTGGTGAAGAGGCCTTTCAGGGTCTCAAAAGCTTGTTCAGCAACCCCGGACCCCTTGAACGGGCTTTTGGTTAACGTCAATTGTGTCAGAGGTTGTGCCACTTTACTGTAATCATGGATAAATCAGCAGTAGAAGTTGGCAAAGCCCAGGAAGCATTGGAGTTGCTTCCTGGACTAGGGGTAGGCCAGTCTACTACCACCTTGATTTTTTTCCGGATCGGCCTTTAACGCGCCCTTGGCGATGATGAACCCCAAGAAAGAAGTAGAGTGAGTGGTGAATTTGAACTTCTCCGCTTTCACAAAAAGCTGATTCTCCAGCAGCCGCTGCAGGACAGACCAAACGTGGACTACGTGCTCCTCCAGCATGCAGGAAAAAAATCAAAATATCGTCCGAATAAACAAAAATAAACTGATTCACCATGTCCCGCAGAACATCGTTGATTAACTGCTGGAAGACGGCAGGAGCATTGGTCAGCTTGAATGGCATGACCAAATACTCAAATTGGCCCAGAGGTGTTTTAAATGCCGTCTTCCACTCGTCTCCCTCATGAATGTGGACCAAGTGGTACGCATCATGGAGGTTGTAGTTAATAGTTAGTTAATTCCCTTCCACAGCATGTGGAACACCATTTGGTGTATGGGGCGGCGCCTATCTCTGTTTCTATCATGGAGGTTGAGCTTGGTGAAATAAAGCACCCGTTGGAGAAGCTCAAATGTTGAGTTAATAAGGGGCAGCGGATATTTATCCTTACGGGTAATCGCGTTAAGTTCTCAGTAATCAATACATGGCCGCAATGTCCCATCCTTTTTCCCTACAAAAAAAGAACCCAGTGCCGAGAGGGGCGGACAACAGACGAATAAGGCCGGCGCTAAGGGAGTCTTTAATGTAGGTCTCCATCGCCTCCCTCTCCAGCCCAGATAAACTGTAGAGCCGGCTGGATGGCAGCCACGCGCCCGGAAGGAGGTCGATAGCACAGTCGTAGGCCCAATGTGGTGGTAAAGATAGGGCCCTGGACTTGCTAAAATCCTCCCCTAAGTCATCCTCGGGCACGGAGCTGAGATCCACCGGCTCAGCTGGAGGGGAGGAGATCAGGAGAGAGGGCGAGCATGAGGCCAAGCGGAGACACGACGAGAGACAAAAGGGGCTCCAGGATGAAATGGAGCCCTGGCTCCAATTTATTATAGGGCTATGAATTTGGAGCCACGGATACCTCAGAATCATGGGGGTACTGGATTGGGGCAGCACATAGAACTGAACGGTCTTGTGGTGATTACCGGACAAAATGACCGAAATGGGTTCAGTTCGGTAATCGCCACGATCCTGCTGCTTGAAACCGCCAAGACATTCAACAGCATCGGGAAGTTCCTGGTGGGAATCTGAAATTTTCGGACCAGTGTCAGTTGAATGAAATTCTGCTTCGCCCCTGAATCAGTCAGGGCAGAGGTTTTGAACTCGGCCCCCAGTAACTGAATGAGGACCGGGAGTTCAAAACTGTTGGGAGGAATTTGCGAAGACCCTCCCGCCAGACCCCCCACAGTTACTGACAGGCCGGATCTTTTTGGTTTAACTGGGCATTTCGATACTACATGGTCAGTGGCCCCACAATACATGCACGCCCCCACCCTCTCTCGACGCCGACGCTCCTCCAGAGTCAGACGGGACCTATAGAGGGCCATCAACTCGGGGGCACTAATGGAGCTGTGCCGGGGTGGGGGGGGGGGACCAACCGTGGAGCAAACGGAGAAGCAGCAGCTCTCTGCTCCCTCGCACACTCCCTAAACCAGATATCCAGAGCCACTGCCTGCACAGTAAGTTCATCCAGAGAGTAGGGGGACGTGCGGATAGCCAGCTCATCCCAGAGATGCACATTTAGGCCCCAGAGGAAGGCGCTGCACAGAGCAATGTTGTTCCATCCGGAGTCTGCCGCAATGACCCAGAACTCGACAGAGAAATAGGCTACAGTCCGGTCCCCAAACCGGAGTCCCATCAGCTGGCTAACGATGTTCCCCTCGCTCTCTGTATGGTCGAAAGCCTCAGAGAATTCCCACACAAACCACTCAAATGTGTAAAGGAGCCTATTTGGGCTGCTCAAGACAAACCGTGCCCACTTTAGCGCCCGGTCCCGCAGCAAAAAGGTCATGAAGTGAATTTTAGCCGAATCATCCCTATACTCACCCTCCACCTGCTGGAAGTAAAGCCAGCAGTGGAGCAGGAACCCCTTGCACCCCCCCCTCCCGCCCACCCATAGGGGGCAGCGAGGAAACAGAAATGCTCCTGCAGATGGAAGAAGCTGCTGGAGCAGCAGGTGCAGGGGGAGGCACCGTACCAGGAAGCCGACAAAAATGCTCCATGACGGTCGCCAACTGCTGGGTAATGGTCTGAAGTTGTTCAGAAAGAAACATGACCTGGCGTTCCATGGCATCCAAACACAAGAGTGCCGACTGCTCGCCTGGCAGAGCGCCCACTGAGCCTCAATCTTGGCTGGACCATTCTGTCACAGTTCAACCCAAGAGAGAGGCTCAAACACTGAGCAACCAACACCAAATAAACACTCAGACTGAGATGGTAAAAGTTCACTACTTTAATGAAAGTACAAAAACTAAAATACGCAAACCTAAATAAAGTGCAAAACTAAGGAAAAGCACAAACAAAACACACACCTAAATTGACACATAAAACCGGAGCATGCTGGAATGCACACAGCCTGGGGGGGGGGGGGGCAGAGAGAGAATATTAGAGGCAACAATCTCCTCAACAGGAGAATAAGAAAGGGGGTCACTCTTACTGCAATGAGCAGAGGGGCCCGGCAGAGAACTCCTGCATGGAACCAGGGGAAGACAGGGAAAAGGTGGCTGACCTGGGTGGAGCGTCCGGTGTCTTCAGGTTGAGGGTCAGGCGAGCATGATCAGCCCGGGAGTACACATCGCTGAGGTGGCAGCAAACCTGAGGAGAAGGAAAAGACACGGGGAATGAGAAACACAGGTCAACCAAAAATGTAAACAACGTGAGAGCTTGACAGGGCAGCAATACCCAACGGTCCAGCGGCACTGTATCCACACACTGGACCTTAAATACGCTGAGAACCCAGAGGACAGCGGGTGCAGTGAATCACACAGGTGTGTAGATTACTCCAAAGCCAGGAAAAGAGGTACAGGAGGGGAGGGGGAGCACGCTTGCCTGATCATCACAGTTTTACCCTTTTGCATTAAAGGTTGTATCAGTTTCTTTACATTAGCAGCTTTATTTAATTTTGTTTTTCTGCTGTTTTACAATCTGTCCAACTTTGCAATGAATGCTTTTGCAGATCATTTAACTAACTGCTTGCTGGTTTCAGTTTCACTACAACTGGCCACCGCGTACGGTTTACCAGCTGTAGTAGACATGCCGGTGTCCAAATGTTTATCCACGTCCACTACGCACACATCCATTTTAAAAGTTTGAGTCAGTAAAATAAAAAGATTGCAATGAAAGAATAGATACAAAATTTATTGATTATTGTTGACAACCAATGCATTTGATTTACGCTTTAGGTGTGCACACAAATTTGGATGGCTATCTTTATGGTGGTAGCGCTACTCATACCTTATCAAGGTGAAAACTGTTCCGCGATCCAATCAGCGAAGCTTGGCATCCTCACTGCTGTCTGGCGCCATTGCCCGATGTAGGCAATCGGCTTTGGTGCTCCAAAATCACCGTTCTTTTCCAGTGACCCGCACAGGTGCAGCTCCTCCAGTACTTGACCACTGTCCAGGTGTCACCACCACATGTCTCCGGCAACTCATCCAAGTGAGCAGATGCCACAGTCAGCCACGTCCCTCTTCCTGGCTCAGATGCTACCAAAGCACCGCTGGCTCCTCAGCTCCCGCAGTGCTCGTCTTGCTGCCCAGGACACCTCCACACCCCTCCTCTCCGGCGTCCCGCACAGGTGAGCAAAGGCCTTTAACTGGCTGTGTCCTCTTGCCACCTCCAGGGGTCTCACCAACCGAACAGATGACGTTGGCAAGCCGCAATCCTCTCTGCGACTTCGGCCATCTCCCTGCGCCCTCCTGGTCTCCTCTTCAGGTGAGCTAATGCTGATGAGCTGCAGCTACAGAGGCTCATCAATCAACGCACTGTGCCAGGTACTTCTGATTGGTTTAATATTCAAACAAAGTTCTTAAACCATGTCTTCTTGATGGAAGCAGTTTTTTACTTTAATATAGAGGCCAAACCAATGCTTAAAGCCCCTGAGATGCTGCGACCCAGATAATTTAATTGACACCCTGAATAAATCTTGACGTGATAAAATCAGTGTCCAAGACGTCCATTACGTTTAAAAACACCAACTTTATTCCAATTAACCTGTTGAACTCTGTTCAACTTCCCTAAATACGCCTAAAAATAACATGCCCAAAGTAAATCAAAAGTTGTTCTTCAACTCTTTGCAGTGTCTTCATGGGGTTAGTCTCATTTAAAAGAAAACACTCTGAATTTTTTGGCAAAACAGTCATAATCTCTCTGAGTGCTCCTGCCACTGAGTAACAAGAAAGTTCGCCTGGGTGTTTTTTTTAGATACAAATGCTTGCAAATAACATACAGCTGTCAGATACTGGCTGGAAAACAAAACAGAAATGTAGAACCAAGTGTTTTCAAGCTCAGGTCAAAATTTTGTAAAAATACCACAAAAAATGAATATATTACACAGCTTTTTTCTCAGGTTGTAACAAGGCTGTGACTGTACTGGAAGACCGGAAATACAGCTTTTTTTTTCAGTGCGCACTGAGACGCACTAAGATGTGGAGACGTGACCGCCCGCGGAATTCACAGAGTTCAAGGGGTTAACATTAAAAGTCCATAATACTTAATGATAAAACTTCCTTAACAACACAAACTTATGTCTAGCTGCCTCTGCAGTCAAAAACCATTTTTCCTTCCAGGCAGAACACCTGCCCATACAATAACTAGTTCCTATTTATGCAATTAGGCTTAATTGTCTCCTAAAATCACTTTTAATAAAACACACCATTAGTAATTTGTTTTTAATGTACCTTCTTTATTTCCTGAACAAACACAATTTTCCCTCTTATCTTCACATGCAGATATTTAATCTCCAAATCTATTTTCTGATTATTTTTTTTTCTTTCGAGGTGGATTTTGTGCAGATGCTTTGCTGCCAACTACAATGAAATTCTGACATTTAGTGATCTTAAAGGTAAAATATTCATTTCTGTTTAGCAGTAATATGTCTTGCATTAAGATCAATAAAATCAGTTTCTTACATTGTCAAATTGCTGCACAGATTTTGGAGAAGCATCCACTACACTGTACTGTTCAATCTCTTATGGAACAGAAATAAGTTCTGCTGCAAATCCTCCATCATCAAACACCAGTCGCATATTGATGCTTATTGTCCATATACATGTAGCTTAGTGGACCCCTCTGGACCCTCTATGTTCATTTCTGTCGCAGCTGATGTAGTCTCATCTTCAGCCTTTTAATTGCATTAATGGTCTTACGGTTTTTGGCCGAATGAATTATAATTCGTCAAAAAGGGAAAAGTAAAAAACAAAAACCAAACTATATATTTAGATTACAAGACACTATCTTGGACTATGAAGGTGATATAATTGCAAAAAAGTAAAACTAAAAAGCCCACATTCATTCAATGAAAAAAGATGGGCTTGTGAGGGAAAGGGGTTGAATAGAAAAACCCCTCAAAAAGGTTTGTATAAATTAACACTACAGTAAGGCTTGCATAGTGTTGCCTTATTGTAATTGCAATATGGGAAAAAAAATCCATACTGTATAATCTGATTATCTAGGCATGTGGGTATTATGTATGGTAAAATACCTTTGAAGGGATGAGGCCAGGTGACTGGATGAACTCAGCTTTATTAATTGATGAACCACAATGGACACACAACAGACACCAGGCAGAGACCACCGGTCGAAGAGAGTGTGTAATGGCTGCCCTCTGCTATTTACAGTATATGGTGGTGCAGTGGCAGAACAGGAAGTGGCCACCACTACACCACACTTCACATTAAGGTGTTAAACCCCAACACCACATTTCCTGCCCCCTTTACAAAGTCCAAAACCATTCATTCAATTAAAACCCACCCCAATTTGGGACTCGAATCACATACTAACAAAATGAAAACTGATGTCTCTAAATGGCCTAACACATTCACACAACAAAACCTAAAATAGGGTGGACGGGTGGACTACTGTCCTGCCCACACAGCAAGGTGGGTTATTCTGCCACCTATTAAACTAAAGAAAAATCCATTTGTCAACTAAAATCACTGCCGTGTTCCTCATCTAATAAAATACACAAAACAATAACATTTTACAATATACATAAACATGAACATCAGAACTATTAAACAAAATTTACAGCACTGTCCCTTGGGCAGGAACAGAAGACCTGGCATGGGGGTGCCCAGGGCAGCCCCTCAGCAGACGCGCCCCTGGAAGGACCAGCCCCCGGGACAATGGTTGCTTTTACGGACGAAAGTGCATCTCCTCTTCACCACTGACTCCCACTCTCGTCCAGCACCGGCACCAGAATCCCCCTCTCAGACACGCCGAAGCTGATTGGCTTGCCTTGCCGAGCCATCAGACAGCTGGAAGTATGCTGCGCCCAGTTTAGCTACTATGCGCACACACTCCTGATGTTTCACTGGCTGCTGTCTGGCCCATCTTCGCTGTAGATGTTCCTTCCTCTCCTCGAACCTGGACCAAGTCCATAACCCTAAGAGGGGTTCGGCTCGGCCTGACATGGTGCTGCTTGGCATGTGGTTTTCCCATGCCAGTCGATCTGGCCCTGTCCTCTTCTGAAGCCATCATAGCAGTCACCATCGTAGCTGCAGATCCTCCATCCCTCTGCAGCCAAGCTCCGGAGGAATATGGGGCTAGCACATCGGCGTCACTCGCCAGCGCAGGCGCCTTGCCGTTGTTACAACCCTTAATTAATAATTGAGGTTACCGGGGAGATAACAAGATAACGGGACACAACACAACCACTGGCTGCAGCACACCAAAGGAGAATCAACACAAAAGGCACCAAGGGACTACAGGTTGTCAAAATAATAAGTGCAAATTTATTTACAAGTGAAATTCAAAACTAACAGAGGAAGAACTCAATAAAAAGGAAACAACAACAGCTTCAGGGTTCTCCCAGGCCAAAATAATAAACAAAACCCCCACTCTTTCTAGAAAGGAAGAGAAAACTACCCTAGTGAAATAAAAATACAAAAAACTTGCCTACCTGGCTCACCACAAAACAGGAGAAAATGTGAATCAGAAAGAAATGGCAGAGAACCCTGACAGTCACTCCTTTAACACCTATGCACCTATGCACTTCCTTTAATGCCTATGCACTTCAAAGTGCATAGGCATTAAACAAGCCGGCAAATACTGAAAGCCTAATGCACTGTTAAAAAGCTGAACCAAAACAGTCCACACACTAAAGCCCAGTGGCCAAATGGCACAGGAGGTTGGAGGCAGGATCTTTAAATAGGCAGCTCAGTGATGGTTGATGCAGGGCAGCTGCAGGAGCCCAGGTGGTTAGTTCAAGATCCCCTCAGAAATGTAGGACAAATCGGGCTCACCAGGGTGGATGTCAAACAGCCGTGGAATCCCAGGTGTGTGGTTCAGGGTCCCCCCAGGAAAGTAGGAGAAACCTGTTATTGGGGAGAGAAAGGAAAAAAAAAAACAGAAAAAGAGTGCCTCTCTTCCCAGAAGAGCGAAATACTATTAAGGCATGTCACAGCCATCACGCTAGATACCCCCCTCTACCATTTCCTGAGCGTCGGCACTGAGACCCTCCTGCGCCGAACCTGAGTGAGCCTGGTCCTGCTTGACCGCTGTGGTGTCCGTTAGTCGTTCGTCTCACACAACGTCATCATCAACCACCAGGGTTCCACTGGCCACAACCCGACCATTCTTCTCCAGCGTTGTCTTTAATGGCGAAACCCAGTCCATAGAACAAGTCACAGCCCATGATGTTGTCACCTCAAGTCGTCACATGGAACGTGAAGTCAGCCATCGTCACAGACTTGTGCCAAACTGAATGAATGAATGAATGAATGAATTTTATTTATTTCGGATAGTACATTACAGGTTAAAAGAAACTGTATAATATAACAACAAGGTCAAATTAGACAAAGACTCCTTCTACTATACAATTCCACGTGAGTTATCCGAAATGGGTGATGGCTGAAGCCGCAGCTTATATTGCCCACCCATATTCCATCCAAGAATTCAAAGGAGAAAAAAGAGAAAACAAGACAAGAGCGATTACAATTTAAAACAAGGCTAAGACAGAATGTGACTGAGAGAAAAAGAAAAACTGAGCTAGTCTAAGTTAAGCGGTTACTATTCAAAAACAAATCTAAGACATAGTGTCACAAAGAAAAAAAGAAAAAAAGAAAAAACTAAGCTACAACACAACACAGGCTGGAAATGTCAATCCTTATGTGAGTTTACATGTCGTCTTGTAAATATGTTTGGAGTATTTCTTCCTTTAGTTTTTGTTTAAATTGTCCAAGCTTTGTACATGATTTTAATTCAGGTCCAAAATCGTTCCATAATCTGACTCCTTGCACTGAAATACAGTGTTGCTTGGTGGTTGTTCTCACTGTAGGCTTTTGAAATATACATGTTCCTCTGAAGTGATATCGTTTCTCCCTTGTTTGGAACAACTTTTGGATATTTGCGGGCAGTGATAGATTCTTCACTTTGAACATTATTATTGCGGTTTTAAAGTCAATCAGATCTTTCAACTTGAGAGTTTTTTGTTTAAGAAAAAGTGGGTTTGTTGGTTCCCTGTAAGCTGCTTTGTTGATTATTCTAATAGCTCTCTTTTGAAGCATAAAGAGTGGATATATGTTTGTTTTATATGTATTTCCCCATACTTCATTACAATATGTCATGTATGGGAGTATTAATGAATGGTACAAGGTGTATAGTGTGGGTTGATTCAGCAAATTTTTCACTCTGTGTAATATTGCAATTGATTTGGATACTTTACCTTTTATATAATTAATATGTGGCTTCCAACACAGTTTGTTATCAATTATTACTCCAAGGAATTTAGTTTCGGATACCCTTTCAATCTCTACACCATTTACACTGAGTTTGGGTACTGGGTTGTTGTGATGGTTGTTAAAGACTATAAATTTTGTCTTGCTTAAATTGAGCGTTAATTTGTTTGAATCAAACCACAGTTTCAGCTTTCCTAATTCCTTTCCGAGTGTATCCAGAAGTTGTTCCAAATTGTTTCCACTGCATAGCAGATTAGTGTCATCAGCAAACAATATTAAGTCCATTTTTTCTGAAACTTTACATATATCATTTATATACATATTGAATAATAATGGTCCCAAAACTGAACCCTGTGGGACTCCACAGGTGACCTTCAGTAACTCTGAGTTTTTGCTGTTAACACATGCAAACTGATATCTATTCTTTAAGTAACTACTTAACCAGGACAGTGCTACCCCTCTAATACCACAATTTTGTAGTTTCTTTAATAATAGATTGTGATCTACTGTATCAAATGCTTTTTTAAGATCCAGGAATACTCCAACTGAATACTCTTTATTTTCAATGGCTGTTGATATTTTTTCTGTAAATTCCATTAAGGCATATGCTGTTGTCCTTTTGTGTCTGAACCCATATTGCTGCTCACACAATAAATCATTCTTCAGTATGAAGTTGTCAATTCTCTCATAGAATATTTTTTCAAGTATCTTGGAAAATTGCGGTAATAGTGAAATTGGTCTGTAGTTGGAGAGTTCCCCTCTGTTGCCTGTCTTGTAAATCGGAATTACTTTAGCTATTTTCATTGCATTGGGAAATATACCTGATTGGAGAGACAGGTTACAGATATACGTCAGTGGTTTCACTATGCATTCGATAACAGTTTTGACTAGTAGCATGTCAATACCATCGCAGTCAGTAGATGTTTTACTTTTGAACAATTTAACAATTTCAATGACCTCTCTTTCGTCTGTGTTCTTTATGAAGATGGTGTCTTTTACAGCAGTGTTATTGCATATTGTATCACCTGTAGGCGCCGTAGTGGGTATTTCTCGGGCCAGTTTAGGTCCAATGTTAACAAAAAAATTATTAAATTCATCTGCAGGTGAAGCTATATTCACATTCGGAGTCGATTTATTATTTTTTGGAATATTAGTTGGGTAGCTAGTATTTCTGCTTTTATTTCCAAGGATACTGTTGATTATTGTCCATGTATTTTTAATATTGTCTTTGTTTTTTTCCAGTTCTTTACTGTAATAGTCTCTTTTACTGCATCTTATTATATATGTTAACTTATTTTTGTATGTTTTATACCGTTGCTCTGCTTCTTTTGTCCTTTTCTTTATGAAAGCTTTATATAATAAATTTTTCTTTTTACACGCCTTTTGTAGTCCTTTGGTTAACCATGGTTTGTCAGCAAATTTGTGTTTAAGCTTTTTTTTAAACTAATGGGCAGTTTTTTTCATAAAGAGTGGTTACAATGTTTATAAATGTGTCATAGGCTTCATTTACATCTGATACATAGACTTCTGTCCAGTCTTGCTTCAGCAAGTCCTCTTTAAAAGGACTGATTGCGTTTGGTGATTTGTGTCTGAACGATTTTGAGATTTTTTCTGGGTTGGGCCCCATGTGACCATGGATAAGTGCAAAGATTGGCAAGTGGTCGCTTATATCATTTATCAATAATCCACTTTCTATTTTCTTATCGAGAACATTGACAAACAGGTTGTCAATAAGTGTAGCAGAGTGAACTGTGATTCTACTGGGATGTGTTATTGTGGGATATAGACTCATGCTGTACATAGAGTTCATGAACTCTGTAACTACATTTTGTTGATGTGGATTAAGTAGGTCAATATTGAAATCTCCACAAATTGCTACCATTTTCTTACTAGTAATATTATTGTACAGCTCGACTAATTTATCTCTGAATGTCTCAATGCAAGTTCCCGGCGTTCTGTATATGCAGCTTATGATTAGATTTTTTGTTTTGTCTAGGTCAATCTCAACAGTAACACATTCCAAAATCCCTGGTAGTGCTGAGGACATTTCATTTACAAGCTTACATCTATATAGGTCATCAATATACAGTGCAACACCACCACCCTTTTTTTGAGATCTGTTAATGTTAAACATCTGATATCCCTCTATTGCCATCAGGGGAGCCTGGTCTTCATTAAGCCAGGTTTCTGAGACTGCAATGGCTGTGAATTTTCTGTTTAGCTGTTTTAAATAGTCCTGAATCTGTGAGAAGTTTTTGTTAAGACTTCTGCTATTGAAGTGTATTATTGACAGTTTACCATCTAATTGTACTTGACTTTTGAATTGCTTTTCAGTGTAATATTCACAGTGGTTATGAATATTATTGAAAAAGTGGTTATCAGGATCAATATCATTCTCCATCTCTTGTGGTTTATGTTCAGCATAGTGGCATATTTTTAGAGTTTGAGTTTCCTCACTCTGTGTTTCATAGTCAGTGTTCATTTGTATTTATCTAAGTCAGTAGCATCTCTGATCATTATACTTTGTGCCAAACTGTTAACTCCAATGTTTCAACTGTGCACATCCCGCCACCTCCATAACCATAAAGCGGCGCTGGGTAACCTCTTACCCCATAGTGGCGGAAAAACTTCGGCCCCGTGTCCCAATTAAGCAACAACCCCTCTGTCCCAGTGCCAAGCAGCAGCAGTATCTCCATGCCATCCAGCTCCACTGTGCAGAAAGTGTACCCGCTGGAACTGGGGGACACCGTATGGATGGTTGTCGGGGGCGGGCGGAGTGATTTCTTCCGTGGGCTGTCCGGCTCAGATGTATGGCACACTCTAGCATAATGGTTCAAGCTACAACACTTCTGCTACAACACTTCCCTCAAGTGGGCAGTCCTTAGCCTTATTTTGGTGTTTCACGGACCCACAACCCTTGCAAAGGGGTTTTCCCGGGGCAGACCTTTAGCTGACAGCATTGGTTTGCATACTGTCATCATCCAAGCTATCCTCACTATCCGAGTCCACTACTAATGCCACGTTGGGAGGCTCCGGCAGCTATTGTGACTGGCGCCAATTTAGCTCCAAAGCTAGCTTGTCTGTGGCCTCCAACTAGAGAGCTAGCTCGAAAGCCCTGGCTAACATTAGGTCACTCGGCACCATGAGTAGCCTAGCCCATATAGCGGTGCTGCTCATTTGCTCTACAAGCTTGTCACAAACCAATTCATACTCCAGCTGCCCAAAACGACACTCACTAGCTAACAGCCTCAAGTCGGCGACAAACTGGTGTATAGGCTCACCCACACGTTGATGTCGCGGCCGAAAGCGAATCCTCCGGACCATCACACTATTCAGGGCATGGAAATGGCTTGCTAGCACCTCAACGATGTCCTCAAATGAGTCTGAAGCCCCGAGTGAGCGCAGGACACACTGACCCTCAATCCCAAGGTTGTGAACAAGCAGCGCACATGCTCTTAACTTGTTGAGCTTACCCAGGTCGAGTGCAGTGATGTAGGTCTGGAAAGCTTCAAACCATCTCGGCCACCGAACAGGCAGCTCCCCCAGGAGCTCGAGGAAGGGGCAAAGTGTTGTGGGGGCAGAGTGGACTGGTGAAGAGGGGTTTGATTTGTGAAACATGGAAAGTCCGGTGGACACGGAGAGCCCATGGGAGCTGGAGGCAGACCGTAGCGTCGTTGATGACCTGAGTAATGGGAAATGGCCCCAAAAAGCGGGATGATAGCTTTCTTGACTCAGCTTTCAGAGGTATCTGGTCTGCTGATAACCACACACACTGCCCAATCTTGTACTCCAGAGCTGGGGTCCACTTCCAGTCCGCATACTTGTGGTTGCGTTCAGTAGATAAAAGAAGGGTGGTCCGGGTGGCCCTCCAGATCCGGCGGCAGCAGCGTGCGTAGGCCCCCATAGACGTCACTGTGACTTCCCTCTCCACCATGGGCAATAGGGGTGGGGTGTAACCCACAGATGCTTCAAATGGAGTGAGCCCCGTAGCAGCAGAGACAGCGGAGTTATGAGCGTACTCCACCCAGGTCCAATGTGTGCTCCAAGTAGCGGGGTTTTCGGCTGCTACACATCTGAGGGCGGCCTCCAGGGATTGGTTGGTATGCTCAGCCTGCCCATTGCTCTGGGGATGTCAGGCTTACAGAGGTTCCAAGGGTTCGGCAGAATGATTTCCAAACTATAGAAGTGAATTGAGGTCCCCGGTCAGACACAAAGTCCATGGGAATACCATGAAGGTGGATTACATGAGTGGTGAGGAGATTGGCAGTTTCGGAGGTGGAGGGTAATTTGGGGAGGGGGACCAGGTGAATGGACTTGGAAAATCAGTCAACAATGGTGAGGATAACAGTTTTGCCATGGGATGGGGGAAGTCCAGCGATGAAATCAAGGGCAATATGGGACGAGGGTCGACCGGGAACGGGTAGGGGGTGGAGATGACCAGAAGGGGGTGATGAACTGGACTTATTCCGGGCACAAGTCTGACATGCTTTCACAAACTCCTCCATGTTCCTCCGCAGGGTGGGCCACCAGAACACTCTCTGGACCAGATCGATCATCCGAATCACTCCCGGGTGATGGGCGGAGTGGCTGGAGTGACCACATTGGATGACATCACTGTGGAGGGCGGCAGGAGCAAACAAGTGGTCCTTGGGGCACCCTGCTGGTTCACATTCTAGGGACTCGGCCTGTCAAACCCTCTGCTCAATTTCCCATGTAAGAGCTCCTAGAATACAAGATAGTGGAATAATCGGCTGGGAGAGGGGCGGGCTGACTGGTCGGCACAGAATTGCCTGGAGAGAGCATCCAGTTTGATGTTACGTGAGCCAGGCCTATAAGTGATGGTAAAGTTAAATCTGAGGAAGAATAAGGCCCAGCGGGCCTGCCTGGCATTAAGTCGGCGGGCTGACCGGAGGTATTCTAAATTCTTGTGGTCGGTCCACACAACTATAAGATGGACAGCTCCCTCCAACCAGTGTCTCCACTTCTCTAGCACCAACTTTATGGCAAGGAGCTCTCGATCCCCTACATCGTAATTTCTCTCGGCTGGGGTGAGCCAGAGAGAAAAACGCGCACCGGTGGAGATTCTGATCAGAGGTTTAGCACTGTGAAAGGACAGTGCGCACCCTCGAATCAGACGCATCCACCTCAAGGGTAAACTGGAGCTGAGGGTCGACTTGTGCCAAGATGGGCATATTAGAGAACAGGTTTTTAATTTAGAAAAAGCTTGTTCATCTTGCTCAGACCATAAAAATGGCACCTTAACGGAGGTCAGCTGCATGATAGGCTGTGCTACCCCACTGTAGTTCCTGATGAACCAGCAATAAAAGTTTGTAAACCCCAAGAAGCGTTGGAGCTCCTTGTGGGAGTGAAATGTACGCCAATCCAGCGCAGCCTTCACCTTAGCCGGGTCGGCTCTCAGCTACCCCTCCACCACAATGAATCCAAGGAAGGAAGTGGAGCTGATGGAAAACTCAGACTTTTCGGCGTTCACAAAAAGTTGGTTTTCCAGGAGCCATTGTAACACGACCCTGACATGGACCCTGTGTTCATAAAATGAGGATATCGTTGAGATATACAAAGACAAATTGGTTTACCATATCTCGGAGGACATCATTAATAAGACGCTGGAAGACGGCGGGGGCATTGGTCAGCCCAAAGGGCAAAACCAGATATTCAAACTGCCCCAGGTGTGTTTTAAATGTCGTCTTCCATTCATTGCCCATACGGATACGGATGAGATGATACGCGTTACGCAAATTCAGCTTGGTGAACACCCACGTGCACTGAAGGAGCTTGAATGCGGAATTTATTAGGGGCAGAGGATATTTATCTTTGATGGTAATGGCTGGAGGGTGCTCCTCCTGGAGACTCCATTGTCCTACTGGGGGACTTCAATGCGCACGTGGGCAACGACAGTGAAACCTGGAGGGGGGTGATTGGGAGGAACGGCCTGCCCGATCTGAACCCGAGTGGTGTTCAGTTATTGGACTTCTGTGCTAACCACAGTCTGTCTATAACGAACACCATGTTCAAGCATAAGGGTGTCCATATGTGCACCTGGCACCAGGACACCCTAGGCCGCAGGTCGATGATCGATTTTGTTATCGTATCATCAGACCTGCGACCGTATGTCTTGGACACCCGAGTAAAGAGAGGTGCAGAGCTGTCAACTGATCACCACCTGGTGGTGAGTTGGATCCGATGGCAGGGGAGGAAGCCATTCAGACCTGGTAGACCCAAACGTATAGTGAGGGTGTGCTGGGAGCGTCTGGCTGAGGCCCCTGTCCGGGAGGTCTTCAACTCCCACCTCCGGAAGAACTTCAACCACATTCCGAGGGAGTCTGGAGACATGGAGTCTGAATGGGCCATGTTCTCCACCTCTGTTGTTGAAGCGGCAGCCCAGAGCTGCGGCCGCAAGGTGGTCGGTGCATCTCGTGGTGGCAACCCCCGAACCAAGTGGTGGACACCAGTGGTGAGGGGGGCCATTAAGCTGAAGAAGGAGTCCTATCAAGCTTGGTTGGCTTGTGGGACTCCCGAAGCAGCTGAGGTGTACCGGCAGGCCAAGCGGAGTGCAGCTCGGGTGGTTGCTGAAGCAAAAACCCGGGTATGGGAGGAGTTCGGTGAGGCCATGGAACAAGACTTTCGGTCGGCTTCAAAGAGATTCTGGCAAACTGTTCGGCGGCTCAGGAGGGGAAAGCAGCTCCCCGTCCACACTGTGTATGGTGCGGATGGGACACTGTTGACTTCAACTGGGGATATCGTCGGGCGGTGGAAGGAATACTTCGAGGATCTCCTCAATCCCACTGATACGCCTTCCACAGAGGAAGCAGGGTTTGGGGACGAGGGGGATGACTCGCCTATCACAGGGGCTGAGGTCGCCAAGGTGGTTAAAAATCTCCTTGGTGGCCGGGCCCCGGGGGTGGACGAGATTCGCCCCGAGTACCTCAAGGCCCTGGATGTTGTTGGGTTGTCATGGTTGACACGCCTCTGCAACATTGCGTGGAGGTCGGGGGCAGTGCCTTTGGCATGGCAAACCGGGGTGGTGGTTCCTCTCTTCAAAAAAGGGGACCGGAGGGTGTGCTCCAACTTTAGAGGGATCACACTCCTCAGCCTCCCTGGGAAGGTCTATGCCAAGGTACTGGAGAGGAGAGTCCGGCCGTTGGTCGAACCTCGGATTCAGGAGGAGCAATGTGGTTTTCGTCCTGGCCGTGGCACATCGGACCAGCTCTTTACCCTCTCGAGAATTCTTGAGGGTTCGTGGGAGTTTGCCCAACCAGTTTACATGTGTTTTGTGGACTTGGAGAAGGCATTTGACCGCGTCCCTCGTGGATTTTTGTGGGGGGTGCTTCGGGAGTATGGGGTATCGGGCTTGTTGCTACGAGCTATTCGGTCTCTGTACGACCGTTGTGAGAGTTTAGTTCGCATTGCCAACACTCGGTCGGAGTCATTCCCAGTGAGAGTTGGACTCCGCCAGGGCTGCCCTTTGTCACCGGTCCTGTTCATAATTTTTATGGACAGGATTTCTAGGCGCAGCCAGGGAATGGAGGGTGTCATGCTTGGTGACCACAGGATCTCATCTCTGTTGTTTGCAGATGATGTTGTCCTGTTGGCTTCATCCAGCAATGACCTACAGCTCTTGCTGGGACGGTTTGCCGCTGAGTGTGAAGCGGCTGGGATGAGAATCAGCACCTCCAAGTCCGAGTCCATGGTCCTCAGCCGGAAAAAGGTGGATTGTCCTCTCCGGGTTGGGGACAGGCTCCTGCCCCAAGTGGAGGAGTTTAAGTATCTTGGGGTCTTGTTCACGAGTGAGGGGAAAATGGAGCGAGAGATCGACAGACGGATTGGAGCAGCATCTGCAGTGATGCGGACGTTGTACCGGTCTGTTGTGGTGAAGAGGGAGCTTAGTTCTAAGGCAAAGCTGTCGATTTACCAGTCAATCTACGTTCCTACTCTCACCTATGGTCACGAGCTTTGGGTAATGACCGAAAGAACGAGATCGCGGATACAAGCGGCTGAAATGAGCTTTCTCCGTAGGATTGCTGGACTCACCCTCAGAGATAGGGTGAGGAGCTCAGTCATCCGGGAGAGGCTCAGAGTAGAACCGCTGCTCCTCCACATTGAAAGGAGTCAGTTGAGGTGGTATGGGCATCTGATTAGGATGCCTCCTGGACGCCTCCCACTTGAGGTGTTTCAGGCACGTCCCACTGGGAGGAGACCCCGGGGCAGACCCAGGACTCGGTGGAGAGACTATGTCTCCCAGCTAGTCTGGGAACGCCTTGGTATCCCCTCTGAAGAGCTGGAGCAGGTGGCTGGGGAGAGGGAAGTCTGGGCTTCTCTGCTTGAACTGCTGCCTCCGCGACCCGGACCTCCGGAAAAGCGGTAGAAGATGGATGGATGGATGGATGGATGGTAATGGCATTAAGCTCCCGGTAGTCAATACACGATGCAAAGTTCCATCCTTCTTGCCAACAAAAAACCTTGCCCAAGTGGAGCCGAAGAAGGCCGAATGAAACCGGCGTTCAACGAGTCTTAATGTATCTCTCCATTGCCTCCTTCTCCGGACCAGAAATGCTGTAAAGCCAGCTGGACGGCAGCCGCGCACCCGGGAGGAGATCTATAGCACAGTCATATGAGCAGTGAGGTGGTAAAGAGAGCGCTCTCGACTTGCTAAAGACCTCCCCTAGGGCGTGATAGACCTCAGGTATGAGGGAGAGGTCCGGCAGCTCTACCGGAGGGGAGGAGATGGACAGAGGTGGTGAACACTCAGCCGAGCTTAAACAGGAAGCCAAACAGCACAGAAGGAGATGGACTTATGTGCCCAATTGATTATAGGGTTATGCCTCCGGAGCCACGGGTACCTCAACACCACCGGGGAGGAGGAATTCGGAAAAACAAGGAACAATTTTTCCTCCGGGTGGTTCCCGGAAAGGACGGAAATAGGCGCTGGATTAAATTGCTAAACGTTGCGTTGGGTAAACTGCTAAATTGGCAGTTTACCCAACGAGCCAGCACTGAAGCTTTCACTTGATGGTCCTTATAAGCACTGGCAAGGAAGTGACGGCAGGTGTGTCCAATCCCGCAGGTGAGCTGATTGCCTGCGGAGCTGGGGGAAAGTTCAACAGGATGGGAGGGCCGAGCGCTCACCTGCATATGACACCAACATCACAGTGGGGAAAGTTAAAAAGCCTTAACAGAGCTTCATAAATAAACAATGAAAGATGGAATCATCAGACTTTCTTTCATTTTACCAGGGCAGAGCCCAAAAATTCTCTTATCTGAATATCTGTTAATGACAGTGGTATTCATGTTTTTAAATTTGGTATTTGGATATTTGCTCCTTCACCCAAACTGCTCAGTTTTAACTATGCTCATTCTGATTCACTAAATTTAAAAGAGTCACAAAATTACATGAATAAATTTAGAAACACATAAAGAAACTTCAAATTGATGTGACAAAAATTGCAAATTTATGAACAAAAAATTAACATTTACAAAAAAATCTGCAAACAAATATCTTTTCAAATTACATGAAAAAATTGCATATTTACTATAAAAAATAGCAAAATTACAAGAAAAAAGGCTCTCAAATTTATATGAAAAGCTGCAGATTTATGAAAAAAGCTACAAATTTATATGAAACTAAATCTTTATGACAAAAGCCATTACATCTGAATGTAATGATAAAGGTTGTAAAATAGCCTACTACCTTGCAATCAACTTGATTTATAACATCACATTATTCTTGATACTTTTTTTTTTAAATGGAAAATAAATTTGACCCACAGGACATCCAAGCGGGGCTCGAACTCACAGCCTAGCACATCAGCTTCTTCCACTCTACTTATGTCACTGAGAGGCTTGACCACCTGATAAGTCAAGTAGAAATGCTTATATAGATTTATGTATATAGATTGTCCACTGGTGAAGAATCCAAAAAACTCATTTTATGCAGTCGGTAGTTCTTTGCAGGTCAGTTCCCTGTATCTTTGGCTGATGTCACTTTTCTTTCTTCTTAATTTTGATTTGTTTTTCCACTCATATGCCTCCAAGAATGCTTGTAACTCCTCTCAGAGAAATAATTCTCTCTTTTCCTCCATTGCTTGTGGTCTCTGTGCTCAACACAAGCTGTCTTAGTAGGTTTGCCATGAACACACACATCTTGAGGTCAGTCAAGTCTGAGTTGATTAAACACAGTCATAACCGGAGCTCTGGAACCAGAAACTCGGAGTAAGTTCTGGCAGGTTCACTTAACCCTGAGTTCAGGGTTTATTTCAGGCTATGTTAACCCTGTTTTTTGGAATACCCCCCGGTCCTTGGTTTATTTAGTTGTGTTTCTGATATTATTCCTTGGCCATTCTCAGTTTTTAGGTTTGCTCTTATTTTGAAGTCATTCCTGTCCTGTTCCATTTCTTGTAGCCTTGTTGTTCTAGTCCTGCTGATTTGCTATTTATGTTTCTGTTACCTACCTCTCATCAGCTGTACCTCTCCCCTGAAAGGTAAACCAATGTTATTTTTTAGATTTAGATTCCTTTATTAGTCCCACAATGGGGAAATTACAGGGCATCCACATGAGTGGATGAGGCAACCACTGGTGCAGCACGCAGCCCTTTCACCATTCAAACACACATTCACACCTGGGGCCACTTTAAAGTCTCCAATTAACCTAACTTGCATGTTTTTGGCATGTGGGAGGAAACCGGAGAAATCCAGGAGTAAACCCATGCAGACACGGGGAGAACATGCAAACTCCACACAGATCACTGTTGGTCAGGGGCTTGGATCGAACCCGGGATCCTCCGGCCAAGGCTGAGTTGCTGTGCTGCTGCAGTGCTATGTCTTCGTTCCTGTCATTTTCCATGCTCCTGTCTGGTTTTTGTACTTTCAGTTTCGTTGTTTTGTTTAGGTTTCACTTTTAGCATCTTCCAGCCTCCGAGCTGGAAAAGCAGCGGCTGCTGATGCACGACTTCCTTCTGCTTGGCTCTTGACAGAATTCAGCATACTCCTTTACCGTAATACTTCTGCAAGTGTTTTATCAAGTTGGTGGTGTTAAAATTGTAAACGCTGGTACCTCAAAGAAAACATATCGAGGCAAGTCCCACAGACATGCTCCAGTGACATGTGACACTTGCTGCTTCTGTTTATGGGAGCTGCGCACAGCGTGGCTGAAAATGTGATTGTGCCTTCATTTTAATATTATTAATGTATTGGATCTGTAAATTACTTTTATTCCTTATTAATACCGATCCAGCCATTTTACCTGGATCGAACCTGATACCAATATGGTGGATTAGATCAGCTCATCCCTACTTTGTATGAAGGTTCAAATCTTGCCAGGAAGGTCTTATTCTTCTGAAGTACAGCATGCCTCTCCTGCGCATTTTAAAGCAACACTCTAAGATTTTCACCTCAAAATAATATCTGCATATTTTTTTTTAAAGCTACACTGCATTTGACTGAGTGAATGTCACTTCTTCCCTAACCTCAGAGGGCCCATATTGTTGCAACAGCTTTTTGTGTGGTTGGACAGCAGCTGTGATGGCTGTGGCCTCGGTCCACGCAGCGTATCACGGGGGCATGACTTTAGCCACCAATGTAGGGAGCTTGAAATGAAGAAGCAATGTGATTTTATAAATCAAGTTTTATTATCAGCTTCCAGTCCCTAACATGTCTCATCTCGATGTAGAAGCAGAATGAAGAGGCTGAGCGCAGTCAGACCTTCATACTTATACCCACACTCAACAAAAGACATCAAAGCTGACATCCCGCATTAGCGTAATCCAAACTCCATTGTCCTCTCTCTCCTCCACCTGACCCTGGAGGGTCAGGAAGTTCGATCAGGTCTCCACCGCTGTGACTCCGTCTGTGCCTTGATCTTCGCCGGTGGTTGAGACCTCTTGTCCTGCTCTGAGACGTGAGGTCATTCCACATATGCAATCTCTAAACATTCCACTTATGTCTATACATATGTAGGTATGGATATATGAATAATATAAGCCACAACCAACAACAAAAAGCCCTGTGATTGGCTGTTGAGACTGAGGTCATCGTTGCCATGGTTGTGGCCTTTTCAGTGCTCCTATAAAGCACAAGAAAGTTACATAGTGCAACTTTAAAAGCTAATGTGTAGCACAGCTTAAGTTTAAATGATGTTGCTTAAAACCTGTTGAACTCTGTTCAACTTCCCTAAAAACGCCTAAAAATAACATGCCCAAAGTAAATCAAAAGGTATTCTTCAACCCTTTGCAGCATCTTCATGGGGTTGGTCTCATTTAAAAGAAAACACTGAATTTTTTGGCAAAACAGTCATAATCTGTCTAAGTGCTCCTGCCGATGAGTAACAAGAAAGTTCGCCTGGGTGTTTTTTTAGATACAAATGCTTGCAAATAACATACAGCTGTCAGATACTGGCTGGAAAACACAACAGAAATGTAGAACCAAGTGTTTTCAAGCTCAGGTCAAAATTTTGTAAAAATACCACAAAAAATGAATATATTACACAGCTTTTTTCTCAAGTTGTAACAAGGCTGTGTCTGTACTGGAAGACCGGAAATACAGCTTTGTTTTTTTCAGTGCGCACTGAGACGCACTAAGATGCAGAGACGTGACCGCCCACGGAATTCACAGAGTTCAAGGGGTTAACAATACAAGACCTTGGAGTCTACGTCTGCTTGGAATCGGATGATCGCCGCTTGTGGCTATATTTTATTGTATTAAATTTGCAAGGAAATAGTGTGAAATTTACGGGAAAAGTCACACATTTGGAGAAAATTATAATATTTAGAAGAAAAAAACTCCTATTTGCAATTCTAATTTTTAAGTATAGCCGCAAGCGGCGATCATCGGGTTCCAAGCAGGTGTGGACTTCAAGGTCTTGCATTGCTTAGCAACAGCTTTTAAAATCTAAGGTCTGCTAAACATTAATTTTTAAAGCAATACTATCTAACTTTCTTGTTCCTTGAAGGAACATTGAAACCACAGCGACCATGACCTCAGTCCCAACAGCCAAACACAGGGCTTTTTGTTGTCATTGTTAGCTGAAGTCGTAGCCCTGTGTTTCGCTGCTGGGACCGAGGCCTCATCTGCTGTACCCCCAGTAATGACCAGTGTTGGGAGTAATGCGTTACAAAGTAACATGTTACTGTAACGCCACTACTTTTGCAGTAACATGCTGTGTAACAAAATTACTGTTTAAAAATTCAGTAATGCATTACAGTTACTGAAATTTGGTCAGATGTGTTACTCCCGTTACTCGTTTTATTAATATGGATAGATAGTTTTAGCACAAATAAATACAAACTGGCCCTACATAGTTGACGCAGCCGTCAGTCTCCTCCGCGGGTCGTTTTCCTGTCTTGCCCCAGTTTACACCGCAACCCGGTGGGAAGAAGTGCCGTGGCATGGCGACTTCTCATATCGATCCCTGATCACCCGTTGTCCAAGCGGTGAGTAGCCCCCAATATCAGCTCCTACCTCTGTGGTTAAATATGAGTATTTTTAGAGCAAGAAGTTTGCATTTAATGTCTGCAGTTGCGTAAATGTAAGTTTTCTTACCGCACAGAGAAAAAGTGCTGTTGCTGTAAATAACAAAATGAAGCTTCTTCTAAGCGGTGACCTTTCATTTATCTATGCTTTCTATTTTATATTATCTTATTTATTTACATGTTGTGATATGAAACTATTTCATGGAAGTAAATCCTCTAAATGTGTATTTTTAATGGGCTGGTCCAGGGGTGTCAAACGTGGCCCGTGGGCCAAAAACGGCCCACCAGGGGGTCCAAAATTTTCTCTGTGAATTTACAGCTTTATTTCTAGTAGATTTCTGATTTTCTACTGAATAGAATAGTTTGTGTAAATCTGAGACATTTTTCTCTGTAAGATGAGACTTTTTCTCATCAATTTTCTTTTTCTTCTTTTTTCTGATGAGAACAGGGGGCCCCTTTCAAGGGCCAAGGGGACAGGGTAGAAATGAGAATTGTGATGGACCCCAAATCTACCCGTACTTCACTCTCATATTGCAAATATTTTTCTCAACTGTTTTACAGTATTTACTGCTGTTAATAATTACTTAGACAGTGTTTCTCTTGCTATTTTTTGTATGTATAAGGGTCATTGCATTTAAAATGGTTGTACATTTAATTCAACTACATTTTAGCATGCAGTAATCAAATTTGATCATATTAAACATAATTTTCCAACTACAAAATTGTGGCTAGTGAAAAGGCTGAGTGGCTAGTAACTTTGGAAAATCACTAGCCACAGTGGCTGCTGACGTGAAAGCACTATTGCTCTGCAGTTACTATTCTCAGCAAGCGGCGGATGCTACCGTGAGCTTTTCTCCATCCCAAAGCACTCACAAGCGGTGAGTCTCACAATAGCCTCATGCAGCAGTTAGTTTCAGTCAGAGAGGAGACCCATGCCCATGCCACTCACGTCCAGACTGCAAATGAATTGCGCCTGCACAGCCCCCCGCCAATCGATGTAAATGTTTCTTCAGTCAGTGTCACACTAATAAATCACTGCATTTGACTAACAGTCACGTACTCACTTCCTCCACTGTGAGTGTGTGTGTGTGTGTGTGTGTGTGTGTGTGTGTGTGTGTGAGACGTAAGCTAAACATGTACAGTAGCAGCTAGCTTGTCATGTCACAGTCTAAACTGTACGCTCAAAAATACAGAAAGGAGTGTGAATCAAACCCTGAATTCAAAGGCTGGTTGAAGCCGTTTGTTGGAGATGATAGAATAGTCTTTACTGTCATTGTACAGTTGTACAGCACAACGAAATTGATACTGAAGTGATGGCCTATTTAAATGCCAAATTAAAGCAAACAAACCAAAAATCAACAGAAGAAAGTTAATTTGTAGTTCTAAAGATATTTAGGGTGTTTTTTACTCACTTTTTGTCTCTCCCACAACATTGTTCTTCTCTCCTACAGCATCCATTACAATTACATGCAAATGACCAATTATGCAAATTAGGCAATGACATCATTTAGCGACTTCTAGCGACTTTTAGGACAGCCAATAGCTACATTCCTTACTGAAGAATTGGCAACAGTGCAGTCAAGAGCCTGTTCACTGTTGCACCCAGCAGCCACAAATGGAGCTTGCTCCTGTTGGAAAAAAGATTAATCTACTTTGTTTTTGTGGAAATGGGCAGATTATTTTTCCTTTGTTGCGGGGACAAAAATATATTGGTGGGCCGTGTGAGACCGACTGCAATCTTCAGAAGTGCCTGAGAACAGCAACAAGATCCAACAAAGCTAGTGCTATGCTATGCTAACAGCACCGTTAACAACACCAGCTGGATTTCAAGCACAGTTATGCATCTGGACAGTCTGTGACCCAGCAAGAAGTAAACGACTGATTGCCAGATACATCATTACAGAATGAAGATCTCATAACAGTCATTTCCCATCAGACAGCTGAGACTGTGATCCACTGAAGTTAAAACACATTTACTTGCTACCTGGATAAAGATTATTCAAAATTGGATTTGATCTCCAAAAGGAATTTAAGAGACTGGGTCATGTCTCTGTCAGAGCAGACATTTTGACTGTGGATAATGAACATTTTCTTTGGATCACTGCACATCGGATTAAATCCATAACATTAAAGGTAAGAAACATTGACAGCTTTATGCAGTGTTGCCAACTCACTCTTTTGGAGTGATTCTCACTCTTTTTCCCTCTCTCTCACTCCACAAAGCCTATTTCTCACTCCAAAATGAGGAAATTACTGGCAATTTTGTGTTGATTTTCTTCAGATTTTTCCCATAATAAGAGCTCTCAAGGCAGGATAAAGTAGACTGAACATGTTCTAAAAGCTCTGACTGAAACAGTCTTGTTTTCAGCCTGACATTAAGCCCGTAATGTAATCCATTAATTAAATTATCTTGCTATGTGTGCAAGATGATTTAAGTATGGATTTAAAAGTAACATGAAAGTTACTTTTCCAAGTAACTAGTTACTTTAATTATGCAGTAATTGGTAACTCAGTTACTTTTGAAAAGAAGTAACTAGTAACTGTAACTAGTTACTATTTTTTAGTAACTTGCCCAACACTGGTAATGACACCAAAAAAAGAGCTGTTGAAGGGAATGTGGGTGCACTCAGGCTATGGATGAAAACACATTCACAAGGTCAAATCTTGGTGTACCATCAAAATAATTCTGCAAACATTATTTTGAGGTGAAACTCTAACACAGTGCTGATTTAAAATACACAGGAAAGTCATACTGTACTTCAGTTGTTTTCTAGAAGAACAATACTTTCCTGGTAAGATTCAAACCCGGGACCTCCTGCCTTCTAAGCACTCACTGTAACCACAACACTGCTTTTGCTTGCACTACAATCGGGCTCATCTCCAACGGCGACGAGTCCGCCTACAGGAGAGAGGTGGCCCAGCTGGCGTCCTGGTGCAGCAATAACAACCTGCAGCTGAACGCTCTGAAGACAGTGGAGATGATTGTAGACTTCAGGAAAGTCACTACTCCTCTGCCCCCCCTCACCCTCTCAGGCTCTCCCATCACCACTGCTGATTCCTTCCGCTTCCTAGGCACTACCATCACCAGGGACCTCAAATGGGAGCTGACCATCAGCTCACTCATCAAAAAAGCCCAGCAGAGGATGTTCTTCCTGCGGCAGCTGAGGAAGCTCAAGCTACCCACCAAGATGTTAGTGCAGTTCTACACAGCCATCATCGAGTCCATCCTCACCACCTCCATAACCGTGTGGTACGCAGGAGCCACTGCCAGGGACAGACTAAGGCTGCAGCGCGTCGTGCGCACTGCTGAGAAGGTGATCGGCTGCAAGCTCCCATCTCTCCAGGATCTGTACATCTCCAGGACCCGGAGGCGTGCTGGCCGGATCATAGCCGATCCCTCACACCCTGGTCACGTACTGTTTGCCCCCCTCCCCTCTGGTAGAAGACTTCGGTCCATCCAGACTAAAACCTCCCGTCACATGAACAGCTTCTTCCCCTCTGCCATTAGACTGCTGAACACTAAGTGACTCTCGTGCACCATGTACAGCAGCTCAACCAGACTCATGTCAATCATCACTGTTTTCTTCCTGCATTACCGACTGCACTATATAGTTCTCCACAGTATCTGCTGCTGGCTAATATATATTTTAACTGTTGACCAGTATCACTTAATCTTATCCTACACTTTATTACATGTATAGTTTATTTCTCTTATCTTATCATGTTTAATGTTGCAGCACTGTACCGAGACAAATTCCTAGTTTGTGTACTACATGAACAATGGCAATAAACCTGATTCTGATTCTGATTCTGATTCTGACTCTAACTTTCTCAAATGACAAATGTTCAATTGAAAGGATTCCTAGCAGCAGCAGTTACAAGTTTATGTACACATTGTTTTCAAATGCACTGAAGAGTTATGCTGCACTTTAGAAGAACAGCATTTTGCCAAAGGGATTTGAATACAGGTTACCTACATGACAGACAGGTGTCTTAACCCCTACACTACACTACGGCTTTCCATGACATACTGAGTTCCTCACACACTAACAAAATATTGTACTGACAAGACAAAATGGCTGATAGACATTTCATAAACATGATTTTTTTACATTAACAGAATTGCATGAAATTTGGTGGTTAGCTGAAGAATGTTGTTGTGATTCAGAGTCTGCAGTTTCATCAAATTTGAATCAGTACATCTGGAGTTAAACCCAGAACTACATGTCAAAGAGAAACTGTACAACTTAATTGGCCTAGAAAATCAAAACGAATTGAAATTTTTGCATAATTTTAACAACTTTTCATTAACAACGTCTGTAGATGACCTCTGCTTATCAATTTGGATGAATGGCCTAGGAGGAGTTCATTTTGAGTTCACTTGCACATTTTTGAAAATATGGTGCAGAAAACTTAATGTCCAGAATTTGGCATCATTGACAGAAAGTTGCAGAAGGTTTCAGTGAATAGAATGAGGAAAGAATTTTTAGTCTAGGCCCAGCCATTCTCAAGATATTTGTAAAAATGTAAAAGTGTTTATTATAGCACCACCTATGTATGCAGTGCCTTGATTTTGTTGTCTCTTAGTCGTGGAGTTTCTGATCAAACGGTAAAATTTCAAGTTTCCACGTATTACCGTTTTTGCTCCCTATGCACTTTTAATAGAGAAAAAATAATAAAAAGAATCAGAACAAAAACAATCCCGCAGCACAGCTGCTTGGAACCCAAGTATGTTACCACCACTGCATCGTCACTTTCTGTGCTGCTGGCTGTTGGTGTGGTTTCCTCTGTGCTTAGCTCTCCTCCCTCTCCTGAGGATGATTGCATTTTACTCACTTTTTTCATCTACCGTCACCTCTCACTGCTGTTTAACAAGCCTTTTGCACCTGTGTGCACTCAGTGTCACCTAATCACCCTCTTTACCCTTCTGTTCACCTTTCATCGGCGTTTGTGTTAGCTTCGGATTAGCCACTAGCTATGGCTACTAGCTCTCCTTCCCCTTCTCCTCTGGTGTGCTCTTTGTGTTAGATGTTTAGCTACACCTCTGCCTCTTTTAGTGATAATGGTAAATGTAATAAATGTCTTTTTGAGGCACTCAAGATGAGGTTGTGTGATTTGGAATCCCGGCTCCGCTGCATTGAAACACCGTCAGCGGCAGTTAATATTGACAGATTGTGGAGGATGGAATCAGAATCAGAATCAGAATCAGATTTATTGCCATTGTTCATGTAGTACACAAACTAGGAATTTGTCTCGGTGCAATGCTGCAACATTAAACATGATAAAAATAAAAGATAGAAATAAAAAACTATACATGCAATAAAATGTAGAATATGAATGGGTAATATTAGTCAAAGCAATTTTTTAAATATATTAGCGAACAGCAGATATTGTGGAGTACCACATAGTGCAGTCGGTAATGCAAAAAGAAAACAGTGATGATTGACATGAGTCTGGTTGAGCTGCTGTACATAGTGCACGAGAGTCAATAAGTCACTTAGTGTTCAGCAGTCTGATGGCAGAGGGGAAGAAGCTGTTCATATGATGGGAGGTTTTAGTCTGAATGGACCGAAGTCTTCTACCTGAGGGGAGGGGGGCAAACAGAACGTGACCAGGGTGTGAAGGATCGACTATGATCCGGCCTGCACGCCTCCGGGTCCTGGAGATGTACAGGTCCTGGAGGGATGGGAGCTTGCAGCCGATCACCTTCTCAGCAGCGTGCACGACGCGCTGCAGCCTTAGTCTGTCCCTGGCAGTGGCTCCTGCGTACCACACGGTTATGGAGGTGGTGAGGATGGACTCAATGATGGCCGTGTAGAACTGCACCAACATCTTGGTGGGTAGCTTGAGCTTCCTCAGCTGCCGCAGGAAGAACATCCTCTGCTGGGCCTTTTTGATGAGGGAGCTGATGGTCGGCTCCCACTTGAGGTCCCGGGTGATGGTGGTGCCCAGGAAGTGGAAGGAATCTGCAGTGGTGATGGGAGAGCCTGTGAGGGTGAGGGGGGGCAGAGGGGTTGTGACTTTCCTGAAGTCCACGGTCATCTCCACTGTCTTCAGAGCGTTCAGCTGCGGGTTGTTGTGGCTGCACCAGGACGCCAGCTGGGCCATCTCTCTCCTGTAGACGGACTCGTCGCCGTTGGAGATGAGCCCGATGAGGGTGGTGTCATCCGCAAACTTGATCAGCTTGACAGACTGGTGGCTGGAGGTGCAGGAGTTGGTGTAAAGGGAGAAGAGTAGGGGGGAAAGTACACAGCCCTGGGGTGATCCGGTGCTGATGCTAACAGAGTCTGAGACAGTCTTTCCCAGCCGCACATGCTGCCTCCGGTCCGTCAGGAAGTCGGTGATCCACCTACAGAGGGAGTCAGGCACGTTGAGCAGGGACAGCTTGTCCCGGAGCAGAGCGGGGCGGATGGTGTTGAATGCAGAGCTGAAGTCCACAAACAGGATCCTGGCGTAGGTTCCCGGGGAGTCCAGGTGCTGCAGGATGGAGTGGAGGGCCAGGTTGACTGCGTCGTCCACAGACGAGACACGAGCTGACGATACAGAACTTAATTTCACCTCAATCAAACAGAACAGACTGACCTGGGTACCAAAGCGACCTCCTTTTATCTACTTTATTCCCGCCTTTGGCACCCAGGTTCAAGTTCAGGTTCAGGTTCAGGTTACTTTATTTGTACCCGTAGGTAGATTTGTTTTGCAGTCTGGTGACATCCATATTTACAAGCCACAATTACATTCAACATAGACACAAACACAGGCACACATGAAGCTGACTATAAACATGATAAAAATACTCAAGGCTCCATCAATCAGGATATAAAGACAAAGAGATGAGAGAAAAACCAGAGGTAAGAGAGAAGGGTCATATTAAAAAGTTAAAAACTAGTCAAAGAGGTTAAAAACTCAAAGGTCTAAAACCCAATAAAATATTTAGGACCCAAATAACATCCTACAAAAATAAGTAAATATAAAATGGAGTTAATAAATAGGTACCTAAATTATGTGCAATATATTGTTACAACTTGTTCAACTCTCTGACAGCAGCAGGAACAAAGCTGTTTTTGTAGCGCTGGGTTTTACTTTTTGGGACAGCAAACCTCCGTCTTGAGGGAAGAAGCTGAAAGTTGCAGTGCAAAGGGTGGGAGTCATCATTTAAAATGGAGGTAGCCATCCTCTGCACTTGTCTGGTGTACAGGGATGTCAGGCTCAGTTGTGACTTACCAAGCAAACGACTGGACCATCTAACTACCTGATCCAAGGATTTCCTCTGTTTCAGTTTTATCTGACCAAACCATGACACTAAAGAAAAAGATAAAACAGATTCAATAAAGGCCCGATAAAACATTGTCATTATGGTTCGGTCAGTTTGGAAGCGTGCAAGTTTCCTCAAGCAATGCAAATGTTGCTGACCCTTTTTGCACACCCTTTCACAGTTCTCTTCAAAGTTTAAATTACTATCAATAATCGTCCCAAGATATTTATAGGATTGTACACATTCAGTGGTCTGGCCTTTTAGTATGGTGACTTTGTGCCTGGGAGTTTTCCTGCTAAAGTCAATAATCATGTCTTTAGTTTTTGTCGTATTCAGCTGCAGGTAGGAATCCTCACACCAGTGAACAAAATCATCAACTACTGGGCCGTGGCTACTCTCACCATCCTGGAGGAGACTGACAATAACTGAGTCATCAGCATACTTTATAATGTATCTGTTGCCTTGTCTGCTCCGACACATGTTTGTGTACAGGATGAAGAGTAGTGGTGACAACACACACCCCTGAGGAGAGCCAGTAGAAGAGCACTTTAGGTCAGACAATGTACCATTGACCCTTACTCTCTGCGTCCTGTTGGTTAAGAAATCCAGAATCTAACCCACCAGATTATTGCTCAAATCAAACTGTTGCAGGAGCCTTTCAACTAAAATATGAGGTTGGATTGTATTAAAGGCGGAGGAAAAGTCCACAAATAAAAGCCTGGCGTGTGTCCCATTAAAATCCAGATGTTTAAAAAGCATGTGAAACAGAGTGACAGTGGCATCCTCCACTCCTCTGTGAGGCCTATAGGCAAACTGCAGAGGATCCAATGCATGCTCAATCTGCTTTAGGACCTCACATCTGACCAGTTTTTCAATGTCCAATGTCTTTTTTCGCCTGGTTGGGCAGGAGACATACTGATAAAAGTTTTTAAGTGTCTTCTTTAAAGAAACATGGTCAAAATCCCCAAGAATAAAGTTTGGCACCTCTGGAGAAATTGACTGCAGCCGCTGCACCACATCAAAGATGGTGCTGGAGGCGGAGTCAGCGTCTGCCCTCGGGTGGATGTACACAGTCGTGATAGAGAGTTGCGGGAACTCGCGAGGCAAATAAAAGGGGTGTAGTGATACAGACAGCAGCTCCACATCGGGTGTACAGATGCGCTCTCTGACCGTGACAGATGTGCAGTACTGCTTATTAATATATAAACATACGCCGCCCCCCTGACGCTTCCCCGTTACCTCTTCCTGCTGATCAGAGCGGAGTGGGGCTCCAAAGCCATCAATCCGCAGGTCCGCGTCCCAGTCATGCACAGCAAGCCAAGACTCGGTATAAGCCATGACACAGCAGTTCTTAAAGTCCTTCTGGTAGCGCACATTCCCTTGAATTTCACCCACCTTGTTCCTCAGAGATTGTACATTCCCAAAAATCATAGAAGGAAGAGGAATGTTACCAAACTGACGTTTCCTCAGGCGTAGTTTCACGCCTCCACGCTTTCCGCGCTTCCTTCTCTTGTCTCTCTTTTCACCGCTGTGTCCATGAACGTCTCTCAAAATAAAGTCCGACAGTTGCAGCTTAGACTCAATCACAGACGCTGCATCATCCGTGTTTAAATGCAGCGACATGTCCCTGGAATATTGTATTCTGCCCGGCATGATCCCGATTGCTCTCACCTCAGAGACACAGGGCCAATGGAAAAGTAGCAGCAGTCCAGGGTGAGAAACATTAACATGCAAGTCACAAAGCAAGTACACACATCCACATACACATCACAGGGCATGGCTTAATACAATACTTACGCGCCCCGGCATCCTCAGGTGTGAAAAGCATCTTGCCCTTTGCACAATGCATCAACACCTGGCACAGCGGGGGTGAAGGCACCTCTTATTCTAGTTTCATACCCCCTAGTGCTCTGGCGCCCTTCGCTGGCTCCTCTCACTTCTTCCCCCCATTACCATCTGTCACCTCCTTCTCCCCCACCAACCCCAAGTCCTGGGTGGAGTGCCATCTCCTATTGTGTCCCCCCACCCCCACCCGAACACCCAGAAAGGGTCCTAACCCTCTGGACCCTTGGGCTTGAGCAAGTGCCCGTAGCGGCTGTAGCATGGAGCTGCCGGGCCGGTCGAAGCACCTTCCTGTCGAGGTGGGTAGGAGGAAAGGTTGATCTCTGGAGGGGGAAAGGGTGGGGAGGAGAAAGAGTTAGTTCTGTGAAAACAATTCTCTGCAGGGGGAACACACACCTGCGGACCCACCGTAGGTGGGCACTAGCACCGGAGAGCTTGAGCCAACACCACCTGCTCATCTGCCAATAAGTAAGCGAGCTTCAGCCTGTCTATGCAGATGGTTTCATTAGCCCCCCTCCCCTCAATTCTAACACAAAGTGGTTCTCCCTGGTTCCAATACTCTGAACAGGCTGTCGTACGGTGGATGCAGTGGGGTTCTATGGGTGTCATGCCTGACAAAAACAATTTTGCCGCTCTCTAGATGATTTGGAACAAAAGTGCAGGGAAAACAATGGTGCTCGGGGACCGGAACACTGGCAGCCTCTGTATCGGAAAAAAAGGTGCATGGACAGATCGATACCAGGCACACGGCTCTCTGGCAAAAATTCCCTCGGGATCTGCAACGGCTGAGAAAAAACAGATTCTGCCAGGGAAGCTACCAAATCTTCCTTAGGTGCAGAGCGCAACCCCAATAGGACTCAAGGCAGGCAGTCGACCCAGTTTGCATCCATTAGCGAGGCTCTTAGCGCTGCTTTAAGCGACCTGTGAAAACACTCACACAAACCATTAGCCTGTGGGTTGTACTCGGTGGTGTGGTGAATTTTGACCTCCAAGCTGTTGGCCATTGCGGACCAGAGTTCCAAAACAAATTGCAGACCCCTGTCGGAAGTGATGTCCGACAGGGATCCAAACCGTGCGACCCAAGCTGACAAAAATACGCGGGCTACCTCGGCAGATGTGGTGGAATTCAGCGGAACCACCTCTAGCCAATGCGTAGTGTGGTCCATGATTATTAGAAGGTGTGTGAATCCCTGCGACAGCAGAAGTGGACCCACAAATCCACGTGTACATGGTCAAACCTCCTGGCTGGAATCTGAAAGGGCTCGAGGGGGGCTTTGGTGTGCTTGTGCACCTTAGCCCGCTGGCATGCAACGCACTTTGCGGCCTATTCTTTCACATCCCTGCATAAGTGCAGCTAGACAAATTTGGACCCCACCAGTTTAACTGAGATCGCACACCGGGATATGAAAGGATGTGGATGGACTCGAAAACGCGGCGGCACCAACAACTCAGAACCACCAGGTGGGGTCAGCCGGTGGAGATGTCGCAGAGCGGGGGGGGGGCACCCTTCTTGTACCACCCTGCTCTCCAGTTTTAATCCGGTAGCTGCGGACTGGAGCATGCAAATGTCTGCATCCCAGGTTTGGCCGGTGGCCATTGCAGAAAAATCGATACCCACGTAGACCGGCGATACCAGCTCGCGTGACAGACAGTCCGCCACTACGTTAAGTTTACCAGCTACATTTTGGATGTCGGTCGTGAATTCCGAAATTGCGGCCAAGTGCCATTGTTGCCGAGCCGACCACGGTTCTGAGACTTTGGACATCACGAAAGTCAGTGGTTTGTGATCGACAAACGCGGTAAACTTGCAACCTTTGAGCCAGAATTGAAAATGATGTGTAGCCAAGTGGATAGCAAACAACTCTCTGTCAAAAGCACTACACGTACGCTCGTTGTTGCACAAGGTACGGCTGAAAAAGATGAGGGGCTGCCACGAACTGGAGATGTACTACTCCACCATGGCTCCTACCGCAACATTCAATGCGTCTGTGATGAGTGCTATCCGTGCTGATGGGGCTGAGTGGGCAAGCAAAGCCGCATTGGCAAGCACCGTTTTGCCATCTGTGAAAGCCTGGATCCAATCAGGGGTCCAGTCAATGCTATCTGCGGGATTTTTTTTTTTTAAGCGTGCCGTACAGCAGTTGCAGCAGCTGGGCTGCGCAGGGGAGGAAGCAGCTGTAAAAACTGACCATCCCCAAAAATTCCTGCAGTGCCCTCACGGTCTGCGGTCGCGGAAAATCTGATACTGCACATACCTTGTCCGGCAGCGGGATTGCGCCCTCCGGCGAGATGCGATGGCCCAAAAAGTCGATTACCGGCAACCCAAACTCACACTTCGCCCGGTTAACAATCAGACCGTGCTCTTTCAACTGCTGGAAAACTTGTTTGACATAGGCGACGTGCTCCTCCTCTGACGCGCTAGCCACCAGAATGTTGTCTAAATAGACGAAAATGAACGGCAAGTCACGGAACACCGCATCCATCATCCTTTGGAAACTTTGTGCTGCACCCTTTAACCCGAATGGCATGCGTAAAAACTCAAAAAGACCGAAGGGAGTTATTACCACCATTTTGGGAACGTCCTCTGCGCACACCGGAACCTGGTGGTAACTGCGGACCAGATCCACCTTTGAGAAAATGCGTGTCCTGGCCAGGTGCATGGAAAAATCCGGGATGTGCGGGATGGGGTAATGGTCGTGTTCTGTGGCGTTGTTCAAGCATTGGAAATCACCGCACGGCTTTCACGACCCATCGGACTTGGGCATCATGTGCAACGGGGATGCCCAAGGACTGTTGGAGCACCTAACGATGCCTAAGCATTCTAATTTAGCAAATTCCTTGTGCGTGATGGCTAGTTTAGCCACATCCAGGTGGCGAGGGCACGCAGACACGGGCGGACCTTTCATGGTGATAAAATGCTTGACTCCGTGCTTGATTACCGTAGCGGAAGAAGTAGGCACCGTGAGTGCTGGGACCTTGAAAAGCAAATGCTGGTGCTTACCACCTGGAGCTAGAACATTTGCATGTGTTGGTGGCCCAACTCCCCGAGCTATGCAGGGCAAGGAAGAAAAAGATACAGTGTCCACTAAACGCCTGTTGACAACATCAACAAGGAGTCCATACGCACGCAGAAAATCAGCACCTCAGATGGGGACTGAACATGCAGCTATCACAAAGCCCCACTGGTAATTGCGTCCATGTAAACCTACAGTCACTGTCCTTTCTCCAAATGTCCTGATGTGGGATCCGTTTGCAGCCATTAAAGATAGGCCACAGCCTTCTGCCAGCCTGTCTGCGCTGACTGCCAAAATGAGACTCTTCTGGTAGACAGAGTCTACAAAAAAATGTCTCCCTGAACGTGTGTCCATGATGAAAAACAGTTTCTCCCTGTCGACAGCGGTCACAGCTGCTACTGACCGCTGACTGTCCCGTTTCACAGCTTCTTGAAGTGGCACAGTGGCAGACAAAGTTGTGCTTCCTTGCCAAAACAGCGATGATAAAAACACAGCGTCCTAGTCCTGTGTCTCCAGGTGGCCGTCCTGGCCACCACCCTCAGCTCCTCAACCTCACTGGGCTCCACCAGAGATCCCAGTCTCACTGCTTGAACACTGACAGCCTTATTTACCAGGATGATGTGGTCTGCCTCCTCTGCCAGCATGCGGTAGTCCCTGGCTGCCAGCAGCAGTGAGTGAGCGAGGATCGCTCACGCAGAAACCAGTAGGTTTCTGAGGAAGAGGTGGGCGAAAAGGAAAGATCCATCGTCCGTGCCCATCAGCACAAGCACGCTCTTCATCAAGTCCACAGGTGATCTGTCTCCTAGCTCCGGGTGGGTGAGGAGCTTTTCTGCTCTCTGCGTCTGAAAGGGTATAACGGCACAGCAGCAGCCGCTTGAGAGCGTCGTATTTTCCTTGGGCTGTCGGGGCTTGGAGTAGACTCATGGTGTGTTGCGTGGCACGCGCGTCCAGCGATGCCCCCACATGATGGTACTTCGTGTCGTCTGCCACGACTCCATGGAGGGCGAACTGGGCTCCCATATGAATAAACCAAGCGGTCGGGTCGTGAAGCCAAACGTCCGGGAGTCTGACTGCAATGACACATGCAGCAGTGGGAGACTCCAGTGGGAGAGGCTCAGTCGTTGTGCTCGGTCCGTTTTCCATTTCATGTCTCTAGGTCACCAATGTAGAGGATGGAATCAGACGAGACACGAGCTGATGACACAGAACTTTATTTCACCTCCAACAAACAGAACAGACTGACCTGGGTACCGAAGCAACCTCCTTTTATCTATTTTATTCCCGCCTTTGGCACCCAGGGTGAGAAACAATAACATACAAGCCACAAAGCATGTACACACATCCACATACACATCACAGAGCATGGCTTAATACAATACTTTCGCACCCCATTGTACTCAGGTGTGAAAAGCATCTTGCCCTTCACACAATGCATCAACACCTGGCACAGCGAGGGCGAAGGTACCTCTTATTCTAGTTTCATACCCCCTAGTACTCTGGCGCCCTTCGCTGGCTCCTCTCACTTCTTCCCCCCATTACCATCTGTCACTTCCTTCTCCCCCACCAACCCCAAGTCCTGGGTGGAGTGCCATCTCCTATTGCGTCACCACAGGATTCCCATTAGCTGCAACAGAGCACCGTAGCATTGGGCCTGCTAGCCATCCCCTGGCAACCACTTCTCCTGAGCAGCCAGGAGAGAACGGGTGGGTGACGGTGAGAAGGAAGTATAGTCACAAGCCAAATTAGAGACTTGTCTTAAGGAAATCAAAGGTTGGATGACTTGCAATTTCCTGCTATTAAATTCAGATAAGACTGAAGTCATTCTAGTTGGTCCAAAAAACCTTAGAAATACAGTACCTTTCCAAATCAACCTCTTAGTTTGGATGTGGTTACTCTTTCTCTTTATAGTTCTGTGAGGAACCTTGGATTTATTTTTGATCAAGATCTGTTCTTTAATTGACATTAAACTTGTTTCTAAGACTTCCTTCTATCATTTGCGTAATATTGCCAAGATTAGGAGCATCTTATCTCAGAATGATGCTGAGAAATTAATTCACCCTTTTGTTAGCCCCATATTAGATTATTGTAACTTTTTATTATCAGGCTGTCCTAAAACATCTTTAAAAAGTCTTCAGCTGATCCAAAATGTCGCAGCAAGAGTTTTAACAGGTCCTAGAAAGAGAGATCACATCTCTCCAGTTCTGGCCTCCCTTCATTGGCTTCCCGTAGAATTTAGAATTAAGTTTAAAATCTTTCTTCTCACTTACAAAGCTCTATATAATCAGGCCCCTTTTTTATTTAAAAGATACCTTATCATCCTAACAAAGCATTATGCTCTCAAAATGCAGGATTACTTGTAATATCTAGAATCTCCAAAAGTACAATGGGAGGCAGAGCCTTCAGTTATCAAGCTCCTCTACTTTGAAACCAGCTGCCAATCTGGATTCGGAAGTCAGACTCTCTGTTTTTAAGAATAGGGTGACCCTGAACCCTCCCTTAGTTATGCTGCTAATAGATCTAGACAGCCGGAGGTCCTCCAACAATGCACCGGGCTTCAGTCCTTTCTTCACTCTCAATGAAATATTTTTGATGGTCATTAACATCTGTTTGTTCTCTCCCATAGATTGAGTCCCTGTTGTGGTGTTTGCTCTCTACATGTCTGTTCTTTTCTTCTTCTTCTCTATCCCTTCACCCCCCAGCCAGTCGCAGCAGATGACTGCCCCTCCCTGAGCCTGGTTCTGCTGGAGGTTTCTTCGTGCTAAAAGGGAGTTTTTCATCTCTACCATCGCCAAGTTCTTGCTCACAGGGGATCACCTGATTGCTGGGGCCTTTCTGCAATTATGGGGTTTTCCCTACAAGTGAAAGTGCTATGAGATGACTGTTGTAAAATGGCGCTATATAAATAAAGTTGAATTGAACTGAATTGAATTGAATTGAATTGAATAATGGCAGGTCAGTGTACACTTTTAATTTGGCTATTTTACCAGTTTTCAGTGTTTTGGCTTGATTTTTTTTGTAATATGCATCATACAGTTTTGTTTAGTTTTGTTTGGCTTTGGGTGGGCGGGGGGGGGGGGTAGCTAAAAGGTCCCTTTCCATGGTAAAGCTTCCCTACCCCTAGTCTAGTTATTCACTTATATGCTTTTATCACAACATCTCCCTGGGTGTAGTTAAGCAGCATTTGAAGCTTGTATTGGTTTCTAAAGATGCTGTCTCTGCTCATCTGTTTGTTTCATTGAATCAGATCTGTAAAATCTGGGCAGCTCGGTCGCACAGTGGTTAGCACTGTGGCAGCACAGAAGGTCATGGGATCGATTCCACCCCTGACCATCGTGGGTTCAAACTTACCCCCTGACCATCAGTGACCCTTCTGTGTGGAGTTTGCATGTTCTTCCCATGTCTGCGTGGGTTTACTCAGGGTACTCTGGTTTCCTCACACAGGCAAAAAAACATGCAAGTTAGGTTAATTGGAGACTCTAAAGCGGCCCTAGGTGTGAATGTTTGTGTGTGAATGATGAAGGGATTGGCGTTGCACCATGGCTATCTTATCCATCCAGGTGGATGCCCTGTAATTTCCCCATTATGGGACTGATAAAGGATAATGAATAAATAAAACCTCTATGAGACCTGATAATGGCAGCAATGAGGGTTTCAATGAAGAATAGGTGGTCACTCTGACCCACAACACCAACAAACCACACAACTGTGACAGACATAGTGAAGAAAAATGTGTTTCCTGTGATCAGTGTGGGAGGAGCTTCATGACATCATCAAATCTCAAGAGGCATCAGTGTATCCACACTGGGGAAAAACCTTTTTCCTGTGATCAGTATGGGAGGAGCTTCACAAAACCATCACATCTCAAGATTCTTCAGCTTATCCACACTGGGGAAAGGCCTTTATCCTACGATTAGTGTGGGAGGAGCTTCACAACATCATCAAATCTCAAGAGGCATCAGCGTATCCACACTGGGGAAAAAGTGGATCACCTGGAATCTGCAGTGGACACCTGGAATCTGCAGGATGCAGATATTATACCTGTGGTGGTGGGAGCAACTGGGATGGTTAAGAAGAACTTGAAAAAATATTTACAAGCAATACCCGGCTGCCCTAGCATCTGTGAAATACAGATCTCAGCAATCAGAGGAACAGTCTCTATCTTAAAGAGAGCCCTTGGATACAAAGCTTTTTAATTTAAAGTGTAATCATAGACCCCTGGCTGGGGCCCATTGCACTTGTAAGGAAATGAGATGCAAATAAATAAAACAGGGAAAAATCTTTTTCTTGTGATCAGTGTGGGAGGAGCTTCACAAGACCATCATGTCTCAAGATTCATCAGTGTAGCCATACTGGGGGAAAAAAAAAACATTTTCCTGTGATCAGTCTGGGAGGCACTTCAGGCAATCATCAAATTTCAAAAAGCAGCAACATATCTACACTGGGGAAAAATCTTTTTCATGTGAACAGTGTGGGAGGAGCTTCACACAAACATCATATCTCATTGTTCATAAGCATACCAGCACTGGGGGAAAGGCCTTGTTGTTGTGAACAATGTGAGAAATGTTTCAGACAGAAAAAGAGCTGAAAGTTTCATCAGTGTACCCACACTGGTGAAAAACCTCATCATTGTGCACTTTCTAGGAAGTGCTTTGGTTATCCATCAAATTTACCTAAGACATAAGAAATCCTGTCCACTCAGATTCAAAGCCTCTCTGCAATGAGCAGTGTGGTGATTGCTCCCAGACTTGAAGCACCACCAATAACATTGAGCACTTTCAGATCTTATTGAGCACCACGAAATATGTAAAACTACCAATACAACTTATTTGCATGCAAATTGTTCTATTGTTCTACTTTATTCTTAGTTCAATAAGAAAACTGTTCTGTTTCAATTCAATTCAACTTTATTTATATAGTGCCATTTCACAACAACAATCATCTCATAGCCCTTTCAACTGTAAAAGAAACCCCCACAATTGCAGAAAGACCCCAACAATCAGGCGATCCCCTGTGAGCAAGCATTTGGCGACGGTGGAGAGGAAAAACTCCCTTTTAGCAGGACGAAACCTCCAGCAGAACCAGGCTCAGGGAGGGGCAGTCATCTGCCGCGACTGGCTGGGGGGTGAGAGGATAGAGAAGAAGAAGAAAAGAACAGACATGTAGAGCACAAACAGCACGACGGGGACTCAATTTATGGGAGAGAACAAACAGATGTTAATGACCAGCAAAAATATTTCATTGAGAGTGAAGAAATGAGTGAAGCCCAGTGCATTGTTGGAGGTCCCCCGGCTGTCTAAACCTATTAGCAGCATAACTAATAAGAGAGGATTCAGGAGCACATGATCCTACCCTAATTATAGGCTATATCAAAAAGGAAGGTTTTAACCCTATTCTTAAAAACAGAGATCAAGTCTGACTCCCGAATCCAGATTGGCAGCTGGTTCCACAGGAGAGGAGCTTGATAGCTGAAGGCTCTGCCTCCCATTGTACTTTTGGAGATTCTAGGTATTACAAGTAATCCTGCATTTTGGGAGCATAGTGCTCTGTTAGGATGATAGGGTAGTATCAGATCTTTTAAATAAAAAGGGGTCTGATTATTTAGAGCTTTGTAAGTCAGAAGAAGGATTTTAACCTTAATTTTGAACTCTATGGGAAGGCAATGAAGGGAGGCCAGAACCAGAGAGATATGATCTCTCTTTCTAGTACCTGTTAAAGCTCTTGCTGCAGCATTTTGGATCAGCTGAAGACTTTTTAAAGATGTTTTAGGACAACCTGATAATAAAGGGTTACAATCATCTAATGTAGAGCTAACAGAAGCGTGGATTAGTTTCTCAGCATCATTCTGAGACAAGATGCTCCTAATCTTGGCAATATTACACGAACGATAGAAGGCAGTCTTAGAAACAAGATTAATATGTGAATTGAAAAACAGATCTTGATCAAAAATAACTCCAAGATTCCTCACAGAACTATAAAGAGAAAGAGTAACCACATCCAAACTAAGAGTTTGATTTGGAAAGATATTTCTAAGGGTTTTTGGACCAACAAGAATGACTTCAGTCATATCTGAATTTAATAGCAGGAAATTGCAAGTCATCCAAGCTTTGATTTCCTTTAGTCAGGCCTCTAACTTGGCTAATTGATTACTATCATCTGGCTTCATTGACAGGTATAACTGTGCGTCATCTGCATAACAATGAAAATGTATACAGTGCTTTCTAATAATGTTGCCTAGCGGAACCATATGTAAACTAAAAAGAATAGGGCCTTGCACAGATCCTTGTGGAACTCCGTGACTGAGCTTTGAGTTGGAAGAAGATTCATCACTGACATGAACAAACTGGAACCTATTAGATAAATAAGATCTAAATCACTGCAACGAAGTTCCATTAAGTCCAACATGGTGTTCTAATCTATCAAGTAAAATATTATGATCGATAGTATCAAAAGCTGCACTAAGGTCTAAAAGGTCAAGTACAGAAACAAGTCCATTATCACATGCAATAAGGAGGTCATTAGTGACCTTCACTCAAGCTGTTTCAGTTCTATGATGGCTTCTAAACCCAGAATGAAACTCTTCAAATAAACCATTCCTCTGCAAGTGGTTAAATAATTGCGTAGCAACAACTCTAAGATTTTTTAAATGAAAGGCAGATTAGAGATTGGTCTATAGTTAGCTAAAACTCCTGGATCCAGCGTTGGCTTTTTGAGTAAGGGTTTAATTACAGCAGTTTTAAAAGTCTATGGTACATGGCCTAATGTTAATGAAGAATTGATTATTTGAAGACTAGAGCTACCAATAAATGAGAAGACTTCTTTAAACAACCTGGTAGGAATAGGGTCTAAAAGACAAGTTGGAGGCTTGGATGAGGAAATTATTTTATCTAACTCTAAAAGGTCAATTCGAGTAAACTCATCCAAACAGATATCAACTGAAGGAGTTGTAGTAGTTAATGTATTTAAGTTAATAGTGGGAAGAATCTAACTGATTTTATCTCTGATGGATGAAATTGTATTATTGAAAAAGTTCATAAAGTCCTGACTAGTAAGCTCTCGGGGAATGCTAGGATTGACAGAGTCCTGACTCTTTGTCAGAAGGGCTACAGTGCTGAAAAGAAACCTGGGATTTTTCTTGTTCTCTTGTATTAATGCGGAATAATAACTTGTTCTAGCTTTCCTAAGAGATTTTTTATAAATTAGAAGATGATTTGTCCAAGCTAAATAGATTTCATCTAATTTAGTGGAGCGCCATTTTCTTTCTAACTGACGAGTCTTCTGTTTTAAGCTACAAGTTTTTGTGTTAAACCAAGGAGTTAGAAATCTTTGATTAGACTTTTTTAAAGGGGCCACCATGTCTAGAGTCTGATGCAGAGAAGCTGTAACACTATCTACCATGTTATCAATTACAGAAGGAGCAAGCTGTCCATAGCTTATCTCTGTTGTGTTGACACATGGCATAGAGGAAACAATCTGCTTAAATTTGGTAACGGCATCATCTGAGAGGCATCTACTCTTCTTTAGGATCCAAATAGTCAGAAATGGTAACATCCAAGGTTAACAGACAATGGTGTGACAGTACAGGGTTATGAGGAGAAACTTCTAGATTTTCTATTTCTATGCCATATGTCAGAACAACATATGGCATGTTGTTCTGGTTAATCTGATTAGTAGGCAACTTGATGCAAATTGAGAATAAGTCAACGAATACCTTTATTATGAACAAAGCGTGCAAGGCTGGTTGCTGCACTTGATCTACCCTTTTTTTTTTTTTTTTGGTCTGTCATTGCCCATTGGCCCACTGGGCCTTGCCTTTTATTTAAGTCAAGGCTCATATATTTGAATTTTCCTGTTTTCACTGTATCTGTGTGGCAAAAGTGTTGTGTGAGTTTTTCACAACAACTGGATAGTGCACAATGAAGTCATTTTTAAAGTAAACATTCCTCTAGTCTTACTGATCAGACCTCCTCATTCAACCATGTTTCAGTAAGTGCAAATGAATCAATTTGGTTGTCTATTATTAAGTCATGTACAAGTAAACATTTAGAGGCAAGGGATCTAATTTTTAACAAGCCACATTTGATTGTTAAATTCTGAGAGGTGATTATGGTACTTTTTTAATTTCAAGTTATTTTGCTTCAATCTTTTGGCGACATGAATTTTATTTTTTTGCAGTGTATTTAAATTATTTAAACTAAGGGGCTGTGAGTCAGACACTTTGGTTACAGGAATATTTGGTGGCAGTCAGCATGAGTGATAATTGGTACAGGACTGTAATGTAAGATTAATATTGGTAGACAGAATAAATGAACCCTTGTGATTGGGGTGTAAACGATCTGGTTTATAAAGGTACAGATGGTTATGAAAAGATGAGAAATTATCTAAATAACCCGACATCAACAACTCTTTCCAATATCTCCATAGTGTGACTGATCAACTTTATGCCCCTGTACTTGCAACATCTCTGGGCATCACCTTTGTTCTTGAAAATTGGTACCAAAACATTTCTTCTCCACTCCTGAGGCATTGTTTCACTCTCCAACATTGTGTTAAACAATCTGGTTAAAAAGTCCATTCCCATCTCTCCTAAACATCTCCATACCTCCACAGGTATGTCATCTGGGCCAACCACCTTTCCATTCTTCATCCTCTTCAAAGCTACCCTCACTTCTGTCTTGCTAATCCTAGGGACTTCCTGGTTTACTACCTTTCCTTCATATATCCTAACTCTTTCTCTCATTTTCTTCTTTCATCAGCTCCTCAAAGTACTCCTTCCACCTTTTCAACACACTCTCTTCACTTGTTAGTACACTACCATTTCTGTCCTTAATCACCCTAACCTGCTGTACATCCTTTCCAGCTCGATCTTTCTGTCTAGCAAATCAATACAAGTCCTTTTCTCCTTTCTTAGTGTCCAGCCTCTCATTCAACTCACTATATGCCTTTTCCTTTGCCTTTGCCACCTCTCTCTTTGCCATGCGCCTAGATTCCAAATACTCCTGTCTACTTTCTTCATCTCCCTGACTATTGCACATTTTCTTTGTCAACCTCTTCCTTTGAATACTCTCCTGTACCTCCTCATTCCACCACCAAGTCTCCTTGTCTTCCTTCCTCTGTCCAGATGATACACCACATACGTACCTTTCTACCCATTTCCCTCAATACTTTTGCTGTACTTTCCCAGTCATCTGGTAATTGTTCCCTACCACCCAAAGCCTGTATCAACTCCTTCCTGAAGTCTATAAACACTTCTTCCTTCTGTAACTTCCCCCACTTAATATTTGGCCATACCTTCACTCTCTTCCTCTTCTTGCTTTCCAAAGTCATCCTACAGACTACCATCTGATGCTGTCTAGCTACAGTCTCCCCTGCCACCACCTTGCAATCTCCTATCTCTTTCAGATTTCTCCTTCTACATAAGATGTAGTCCACCTGAGTGCACCTTCCTCCACTCTTGTAAGTCACCCTACAGTATGTTCCTCTCTCTTCTTGAAGCATGTGTTCACCACAGCCATTTCCATCCTTTTAGCAAAATCCACAACCATCTGTCCTTCCACATTTCTCTCCTTAAGACCATGCCTACCCAGAACCTGCTCATCACCTCTGTTCCCTTCACCTACTGTACATGTCCATTGAAGTCTGCTCTAAGCACCCCCCCCCCCCCGGGGAACACCCTCTACCACTTCATCCAGCTCACTCCAGAATTCCTCCTTCTCTTCTATGAGAAGGTGGGGGGGGGGGGGGGCTGATAAGTTCATAGGCTGAAAAGTTCATAGTGGTCAAATCTGACCAAATGTTGTTTATTTTTCAACGTCTCCCCTTCAGTCCACACACTTCTTCCATTGTTGTTGCAACGCTTGGATACCTGTGGCTGAAAAATAAACCATATTTGACCATGATGAACTTTTCAGCCCCCCTGTACCTGACATCCAACTTGTGAGGTATGCGCACTGAAAACATTCAACATCACACTTTCAATTTTTAGCTTCAAACTCATGATTCTGTCTGACTCCTTCTTTACCTCCTGAGCACTCTTCACATACTCTTCCTTCAAGATTACTCCTCCTCCATTTCTCTTCCCGTCTACACCATGGTAGAACAGTTTAAATCCACTTCCAATGCTCCTAGCCTTGCTTCCCTTCCATCTGGTTTATTGAATACACAGTATATCTCCCTTTCTTCTCTCCATCATACCAGCCAACTCTCTGTCTTTACCAGTCATAGTCCTTACATTTAACGTCCCTACTCTCCCCTCCACACTTCTACTTTCCTTTTTTCTCCCTCTCTCCTAACGTGCCTTTCCCCTCTCCTCCTCTTTGATCTTCGACCAACAGTAGCCCAAATTCCACTGGCGCCCTGTCAGTTAACAGCACCGGTGGCAGTTGTTGTTAACCTGGGCCTCGACTGATCCGGTATGAAAATCTCACTCGTCATGATCCGCATGTTTGATTTGGAAAAGGTTTTACATCGGATGCCCTTCCTGACACAACCCTCCCCATTTACTAGGGCTTGGGACCGGCACAAGGAGTACACTGGTTTGTGCACCCCCTGTGGCTGGATTGTTTTTATTGTCAATAAATAAAGCATTATTGGAAGAGGCATTTTAACCTATAACTTTACAATTCTAAGATATGTTAAAGGTAGAGCATGTAGAAACTGCAGGTGATTACTGGTAACACCAGATGGCAGTAATGAACCTTAATCCACTATGCGAATTTGATCAAGTTGTTTTGACTGATGACCTATGATGACTTATTCAAGTTTGTCTACTCCAAGTGAACCGGTAATTGACTATTATCATTACATGTTCTGTCGTACTCTAGAAATTAACATAATTAAGTTAAAACACAGGGTTTTTACTTTGAGATGAAAACTGGTTTAGTACTCACCTGGCTAGTGCAGAGTGGCATTTATCACTTTGTCAGCCCTGCAAAAATCAGAAATGAATTAATTGCTCTGCAATATCATAAATTATCCTATTTGACATGACAGCAAAAGAAATGTCTTCTTTACACTCCATTTTAAAGTATTTCTAGAATATTTGAAAGTAGAAAATATTGCATATTGTAATGTGTGCTGTACTGTAGTTTCCCAGTTTGGGATCAATAAAGTGCATCTATATATCTATCTATCTATCTATCTATCTATCTACAGACGTGGACAAAATTGTTGGTACCCCTCTGTTAATGAAAGAAAAACCCACAATGGTCACACAAATAACTTGAATCTGACAAAAGTGGTAATAAATAAAAATTCTATGAAAATTAACCAATGAAAATCAGACAATGCTTTTGAATTGTGGTTCAACAGAATTATTTTAAAAAATAAACTCATGAAACAGGCCTGGACAAAAATGATGGTACCCCGAGAGAAGATTGAAAATAATGGGACCATAGGGACATGTTCAACCAAGATGTGTCCTCTAATTAACATCACAGGTGTCTACAAACTTGTAATCAGTCAGTCGGCCTATTTAAAGAGTGACAAGTAGTCACTGTGCTGTTTGGTGACATAGTGTGTACCACGCTAAACATGAACCAGAGGAAGCAAAGGAGAGAGTTGTCTCAGAAGATTAGAAAGAAAATTATAGACAAGCATGTAAGGTAAAGGCTATAAGACCATCTCCAAGAAGCTTGATGTTCCTGTGACTACAGTTGCACATATTATTCAGAAATTTAAGATCCACAGGACTGTAGCCAACCTCCCTGGATGAGGCCGCAGGAGGAGATGGATAATACGAATGGTAACAAAAGAGCCCAGAGCAACCTCTAAACACATTCATGGTGAACTCCAAGGTCAAGGTACATCAGTGTCAGATCGCACCATCCGTCGTTGTTTGAGCCAAAGTGGACTTCATGGGAGACGACCAAGAAGGACACCACTGTTGAAAACAAATCATAAAAAAGCCAGACTGAAATTTGCCAAACTGCATGTTGACAAGCCACAAAGCTTCTGGGAGAATGTCCTATGGACAGAAAACTGGAACTTTTTGGCAAGGCACATCAGCTCTATGTTCACAGACGCAAAAATGAAGCATACCAAGGAAAGAACACTGTCCCTACTGTGAAACATGGAGGAGGTTCTGTTATGTTCTGGGGCTGCTTTGCTGCATCTGGCACAGGGTGTCTTGAATCTGTGCAGGGTACAAGGAAATCTCAAGACTATCAAGGTATTCTAGAGAGAAATGTGCTGCCCAGTGTCAGACAGCTTGGTCTCAGTCACAGGTCATGGGTCTTGCAACAGGATAATGACCCAAAACACACAGCTAAAAACACCCAAGAATGGCTAAGAGCGAAACATTGGACTATTCTAAAGTGGCCTTCTATGAGCCCTTATCTAAATCCTATTGAACATCTGCGGAAGGAGCTGAAACATGCTGTCTGGAGAAGGCACCCTTCAAACCTGAGACAACTGGAGCAGTTTGCTCATGAGGAGTGGGCCAAAATACCTGCTGAGAGGTGCAGAAGTCTCATTGACAGTTACAGAAATTGTTTGTTTGTGACATGATTGCTTGACCCAGGAGACAGACACTGACACGAGTAGACCATTTAGACAATTATTTATTAACCCAAGAGTGTGATGTGTGTGAAGGTGTGAGTGAGTGTGATGCTGAGGAACCACTGGGGCTGAGCGAGTCCCGCCGCGACCTGGCAACCCTGGAACACACAAGCACAGATGGGTTAGGGCTGTTCGCAGTACTGAGGTGTGACAACAAGTACTGCTTACTTGTAGGTGACGCTGGACGACTCTCGCTGGCTCTGCGGTTCACAGTGGCTCGGTGTGGGTGCAGCTTGACGCTGTGGTGAAGTGGAGGAATCCCGAGGAGGAGGAGGAGAGGCTCCGTTATTTGGGGAGACCAAGTCCGCCGCCAGGGAGGTCCACCTGTGCACAGGGGATAACACTTAGACAAGATAAGATATTACGTCTCTTACGTGACGAAGCTTGAGGAAGATGCGTTGTGGATGCTCTTGCGAGAGAATGGGTCCGTGACGCGTTGCATGGCGAAGTAGGCAGACGACTCCGTGCTGAGCCATCAGTAATGCCGGCTTTTGAAGTCTGCTGATGATTGGCGGCAGGTGTGTGCACAGCCGAGGCTGATGACGGCCCAGCGGCCACCATGACAGTACTCCCCCCTCTAGAGGTGCCTCCAGGCACCTGCCCCATCTTACCTGGATGCGCCCAATGGAAATCGCGGCTGAGTTGTTTATCCAGAATCAACGCTGGGCGAATCCAGAAACGGTGCTCAGGACCAAACCCCTCCCAGTCCACCAAATACTGAAGACCCCGGCCCCGCCGATGGACATCCAAGATGGCAGTAACCCCCCAAGCCGGGTGGTAGTCGATCATCCTCGGAGGGGGAGACACCGCAGAGGGCGGGCACAAGGGGTCGGAGATGCAGGGCTTCACCTGGGAGACATGAAAAGAGGGGTAGATGCGCATGGAAGGGGGGAGGGCTAGACGCACAGTCACTGGGTTAATGATCCGAGTAATCTCGTATGGATCGATGAAACGCTTAGTCAATTTGCGTTTCTCGGCCGGCACACTGATATTTTCTGTGGATAGCCAAACCTGCTGCCCCACCTGATAATCCAGCGCAGGTCTCCTATGACGGTTGGCCACCTGGATATTGCGTTCTGTGGTCTTGAGGAGAGCTCTGCGGGTGATGGCCCAGATCTGGCGACAACGCTTGGCATGGGCCTGCACGGACGGGACAGCCACCTCCTTCTCCTCCTCCAGGAACAGCAGAGGGTCATATCCCAACGATGCCTTGAATGGGGACACTCCCGTTGCTGAGGACACCGTGGCGTTGTGTGCGTACTCGATCCAGGGCAGGAACGTACTCCAGGACGAGGAACAAGACGAGATGACGCAGCGGAGCGCAGCCTCCAGCTCCTGGTTGGCACGCTCGGACTGACCATTACTCTGTGGGTGATACCCCGAGGAGAGACTCGCCGTGGCCCCCAACGTCATGCAGAACGCCTTCCAGACCTGGGAAATGAATTGCGGGCCTCGATCCGAGACGATGTCCGCCGGGATGCCGTGAAGGCGAACCACATGCTGAACCAGGAGGTCCGCCGTCTCCCATGCTGAAGGCAGCCCCCAGAGTGGTACAAAATGGGCGGCCTTGGAGAAGCGATCCACTATTGTCAGCACCACGGTAAAATGGTCCGAAGGGGACAGGCCCGTCACAAAATCCAGAGCCACATGGGACCAGGGGTGAGAAGGGACCGGTAGAGGATGGAGAAGACCTGCCGGGGGAGAAGATGACGATTTCCCAGTGGCGCACTGAGCGCAGGCCCGAACATAGTTGGTCACATCCCTCCTCAGCCCTGGCAACCAGAAGGCTCTCAGGAGCAGGTTGACGGTGCGGGAGATTCCCGGATGGCACGCCAACTTGGAGGCGTGGCCCCACTGGATAACTTCACCCCTAACTGACGAGGGGACGAACAAACGGCCCGGGGGACCCCCACCCGGGTCGGGCTCATTCTCCTGTGCCTTCCTGACTCTGTCCTGGATCTCCCACACGAGGGCGCCCACCACACAGGACGCTGGCAGGATGGTCTTGTCATGGTCCCCAGACGGCTCTACCTCGAACTGCCTGGAGAGGGCGTCCGGCTTGGTGTTCTTGCTCCCTGGCCGGTAGGTGATGGTAAAGTCAAAGCGCCCAAAGAAGAGGGACCAGCGAGCCTGGCGGGAGTTTAGCCGCTTGGCCATCCGGAGATACTCCAGGTTCTTATGATCTGTCCATACAATGAACGGCTGGGCAGCCCCCTCCAGCCAGTGCCTCCACTCCTCCAGGGCGAGCTTGACCACCAGCAACTCCCTGTCCCCAATGCCGTAGTTCCTCTCAGCGGGCATCAGCCGGTGGGAAAAGAAGGTGCACGGGCGAATCACCCCTTCCACGGGGGAGCGCTGGGAAAGGACCGCCCCCACTCCAGAGTCCGAGGCATCCACCTCCACCAAGCACTGCAGGTTCGGGTCCACCTGGGTCAAAACACGGGCAGAGGTGAATTCCTCCTTCAGCTTCCCGAACGCTGCGGCAGCCTCCTCACTCCAGCGGGAGGGGGTCTTAGGGGACGCAGGGCTTGTCAGGGGGCGAGCGAAGATCCCAAACCGCGGCACAAACCGACGGTAAAAGTTGGCAAAGCCCAAAAACCCCTGTAACTGCTTCCTGGACGTTGGGGTGGGCCAATCCACCACCGCCTTGACCTTGGCCGGGTCCGGAAGCACTTGGCTGTGGGCGATGATAAATCCCAAAAAGGACATTGAATTCGCGTGGAATTTGCACTTCTCGGCCTTGACGAATAGCTGGTTCTCCAGGAGGCGCTGCAGGACCCGTCGAACATGCACCTGGTGCTCCTCCAATGTGCGTGAGAAGATCAGGATGTCATCCAAATACACAAACATGAAGGAGTTCAGAAAGTCCCGGAGGACATCATTGATCAAACGCTGGAAGACAGCTGGAGCGTTGGTTAACCCATACGGCATCACAAGGTATTCAAAGTGGCCGCTTGGGGTCCGGAAAGCCGTCTTCCATTCATCGCCCTCCCTGATGCGCACCAGATGATAAGCGTTGCGAAGGTCCAGCTTCGTGAACCATGGCGCCCCCTGGAGGGAGTCAAAGGCCGAGTTCATTAGGGGCAGTGTATACTTGTCCTTAATGGTGATTTCATTTAGGCCCCGGAAGTCGATGCAGGGGCGCAGGGAACCGTTCTTCTTTCCCACAAAAAAGAATCCTGCCCCCACCGCCGAAGAGGATGGACGAATAATTCCGGAGCTGAGGGACTCCTTAATGTACGTGTCCATAGCCTCCCGCTCCGGAGCCGACAGGCTGTATAATCGGCTCGCCGGTAGTGGAGCCCCCGCCCGGAGGTTGATCGCACAGTCGTAGGGCCGGTGGGGGGGGGAAGGGACAGCGCCCGTGACTTACTAAATACCATTCCCAGATCGTGGTAAACCTCTGGTACTCTGGATAGGTCCGGGGGCGGGAGCGTGGGGGTGGTCATCGAGACAGAGGGGGCACACGCTGCAGACTGGAGGCAGGTGCTGAGACAGAAGGAGCTCCACGCTGTGATGTTCCCCACCTGCCAATCAAACGTGGGGTTGTGAAGGCGTAGCCATGGATAACCCAGGATAACAGGCGAGGTGGAGATGGGCAGCACCCAGAACTGGATCTCCTCCCGATGGTTTCCGGAGATAATCACCGAAACAGGGGCTGTCTGGCGGGAAACAGTGGTGAGCAGGGTCTTTGACAGCGTGATAAGGTTGGCAGGCGGATGGAGGGGTTGACAGCTAAGGCCCAGGCGGGTTGCCAGGTCTTCAGAAATGAAGCTTTGCTCAGCCCCAGAGTCAATAAGAGCGTGTGTGGTATGTTCTCTGTGTTGGTAGATAAGTCTAATGGCTATGAGACAATGGGTGAGGGGCTTTTTCTGGTCTACGTCCGTGAGTCCCCCTACTGTGACCCACGGACCTCCCCTTTTAACCGATTGTTACACTCAGCCGCCCCGTGAGACCCACTACCACAGTGAAAACACAGGCCCTGATCCCTTCGGCGCTGCCTCTCAGCCACCAAAACACCCAACTGTCAAACAAACATTTCCTCTTGCCACGGAAGTCCCTCCGGCAAAGGCAGAGCCAGCAGGGATGGCCGAGAGGAGCGGGGAAGTGGTCTAACCGAGCAGCTGGCAGCCCTATGTTCTGCTGCCCGCTCCCTCAGCCTGTTGTCAACACTAACGGCTAGAGAGATTAATTCACCTAGTCTATCTGGTTTCTCCCGTGCCGCCAGCTCATCCCTCAGCTTTGAGCTAAGACCGTGGAGGAAAATGCTACACAGAGCTGAGTCCCCCCACCCCACATCTGCAGCTAACACCCGGAAGTCCACAGCAAAATCGGCTGCAGATCTACCGCCCCGCTGAAGATTTAATAGGCGGTCAGCTAACACCGCGTCCCAATCCGTGTGGTCAAAAATCTCCAGGAAATCTGCTACAAATTGTTGGTAAGTTAATTGAGCGTAGCTGGGTTTCGCCATAATCGCGTATGCCCAAGCTAACACTCTTCCCTCGAGCAGATTGGAAATAAACCCCACCTTGCTATGATCTGTGGGAAAATCACCGGGAACACAATGGAACACTGTTTCACACTGCAGCAGGAAACCTCGTGCCTCCCCGAGTTTGCCGCTAAAGCGTGCTGGGGTAGGTATGGGAGTGAGGCGGGGTAAGGGAGGTTGGGGGGCCTGACTAGCCGGTAAATTAGCAGGGGCTATTGACGCTCCGGCGACCGGGGGGAATGCCTGGTGTCCTTCCAGGCGGTCCAGCCGGTTGTTAATTAGGGTTAACTGATTTAAAATAACTGTCTGTTGATGGGCAATTAGGTCTACCCGGGCGCTAAGAGAGTTAAGATGGCGCGACAGCACGCTGTCTGCTGGGTCGTCTTGACGGAGTCATACTGACATGATTGCTTGACCCAGGAGACAGACACTGGCACGAGTAGACCGTTTAGACAATTATTTATTAACCCAAGAGTGTGATGTGTGTGAAGGTGTGAGTGAGTGTGATGCTGAGGAACCACTGGGGCTGAGCGAGTCCCGCCGTGACCTGGCAATCCTGGAACACACAAGCACAGATGGGTTAGGGCTGTTCACAGTACTGAGGTGTGACAACAAGTACTGCTTACTTGCAGGTGACGTTGGACGACTCTTGCTGGCTCTGCAGCTCACAGTGGCTCGGTGTGGGTGCAGCTTGATGCTGTGGTGAGGTGGAAGAATCCCGAGGAGGAGGAGGAGAGGCTCCGTTATTTGGGGAGACAAGTACGCCGCCAGGGAGGTCCACCTGTGCACAGGGGATAACACTTAGACAAGGTAAGATATTACGTCTCTTACGTGACGAAGCTTGAGGAAGATGTGTCGTGGATGCTCTTGCGAGAGAATGGGTCCGTGACGTGTTGCGTGGCAAAGTAGGCAGACGACTCCGTGCTGAGCCATCAGTAACGCCGGTTTTTGAAGTCTGCTGATGATTGGCGGCAGGTGTGTGCGCAGCCAAGGCTGATGACGGCCCAGCGGCCGCCATGACAGTTTGCAGTGATTGCCTCAAAAAGTTGTGCAACAAAATATTAAATTAAGGGTACCATCATTTTTGTCCAGGCCTGTTTCATGAGTTTGTTTTTTCAAATAATTCTGTTGAACCACAATTCAAAAGCATTGTCTGATTTTCAATGGTTAATTTTCATAGAATTTTTATTTATTACCACTTTTGTCAGATTCAAGTTATTTCTGTGACTATTGTGGGTTTTTCTTTCATTAATAGAGGGGTACCAACAATTTTGTCCACGTCTGTATCAATCTATCAATCTATCTATCTATCTATTGACCTACCTATCTACCTACCTATCTATCCATCCATCCATCTATCCATCTATCTATCTATCCATCCATCCATCTTCTGGAATTTCCCCATTGTGGGATTAATAAAGGCTTATCTTATCTTATCGTCTACCTTTAAAGTATCCCCAATAGGCTTTTTGGATTTCCCCCTTTATTTTAGTGCAATATGTAGGATTTTATTCACAGTATATGTCAACAAAGTCAGTCCAAAGTTCACCTGCATAAGAATTCTACTTTAAGATAAGATAAGATAAGATAAGATAAGCCTTTATTAGTCCCACAACGGGGAAATTCCAGGATTGCAACAGCACAGGGATAGCAACACTCAGAGCAACATTCAGAAGGCAAAAAAAAAAACAAAAAACAAGCAAGCAAGAGCAGCTAATATACATATTGTGACGTTTGCAGGGTTCACACAAAGACAATGGAGCAGATGGCTGTGATCAACCTGATTTATTTTTCACACACCCCAACCCCCAACTTGCAACTTAGTACACAGAGCAGGGGAGGTCATTCTCACAGACCTCTGTTTACATCACGGTTGCACACACATAACGTTTTCATCTGGCAAAGCATGCTGGGAAATTCACTTAACATGGCCCCAACGTTACACTGCCCCCCCCCCGGACTGGTTTCTGTCCCCAGAAAAATTAAAGTCCAATTTAAAAGTCCAATACAAACTCATCCAGGTGTCGGGGCGGTCTTCGGCGCCGGTGGCCAACACGTACAGGCCCCCTAGTGTCCATCTGGGTCTCGGTCGGGGTATCGGGCCAGGATGGAAGCTCCGGTTCGTCCACCAGTGGTGCAGATGGCCGATACGGGGCGAGACGGTCACGATGAAGGACCACAACCCGGTCCCTTTTTCTAAGCCTCACCCTGTACACCACATCTGACAGTCTCTCCAGGACCACGCATGGGCCCGACCACTGGCTCGCCAGCTTCGGTGATCGTCCTCTCTTCCTCTCAGGGCAGAAAACCCAGACTCGATCTCCCGGTGCAAAGTCCCTCCCCTGGCAGCGGGAGTCGTACGCTCGCTTCTGCCGACCCCCTGCCGCTGCCAGGGCCTCTCGAGCCAGCTCGTGCACCGTGTGGAGACGTTCTTTCAAACAAAAAAAATAATCCAATCCGGGTCTTCCCTCCACCTCCGGCTCGGGGGGGCAACCGAATACCAAATCCACCGGTGTGCGCAGCTCGCGTCCAAACATGAGCGCTGCAGGGGTGCACCGGGTAGATTCCTGAGCAGCCGTCCGGTACGCCCACAAAACAAAAGGCAGATGCAGGTCCCAGTCTCGCTGTCGCTGGTCCACTAGGATAGCGAGCTGGGTGGTGAGGGTCCGGTTGAATCGTTCGACCAGGCCGTCGCTCTGTGGATGCAGTGGGGTGGTCCGGGTCTTCCGGATGCCCAGCCGTTTGCAGACCTCTCCGAAGACCTCCGCCTCGAAGTTCTGACCCTGATCGCTGTGCAGCTCCTCCGGTGCGCCAAACCAACAGAACATTTCATCCACCAGCTTTGATGCCGTCGTAGCGGCGCTCTGATCCGGGACCGCGTACGCCTCTGGCCACTTAGTGAAATAATCCATCGCGACCAGCACGTAGCGGTTCCCCCAGTCCGTGGTCGGGAAAGGGCCCAGGATGTCCACTCCCACTCGCTCCATCGGTGCTCCCACCCGGTACTGCTGCAGGGGAGCGTGGGATCGCTGAGTTGGTCCCTTCTGAGCTGTGCATGTGTCGCAGCGATGAACGTGGAGCTCCACGTCCTGATGACAACTGGGCCAGTAGAACCGGGCCCGAAGGCGCTGCAGCGTCTTTGTCACTCCGAAGTGGCCCGCTCCTACCGCCCCATGAACCAGCTGGAGTACTTTGGGCCGGAGTCGACGAGGAACCAGCAGCTGCCAGACGTGCCGCTGCCCAGCTGGAGTCTGCCACTGCCGATACACCACGCCCTCGTAGCAGCGGAGGTTGGCCCACTGGGAGTGCAGGGCCTTAGTCTCTGGGTCCAGCGGTGACACAACCTCCCAGGCGGGCCGCTGTCCTGCGTCCAGCCACTGCCGAACCCGCGAAATGACCGGGTCTCTATCCTGCTCGCTCTGCAGCTGCTGCATGCCAAGAACCTCTGTGACGTCATCGCTGGGGAGAACTGCCTGATCATCTGAGGAGGGGCTGTGCGTCGCTGCGTTATTCCTGCTCGCAGCGGCTCGGAGAGCGGCAGCCCGTGGGGCGGTTTGGTCCCGATCTTCAGCCCGTTGACAGTGACGACACTCCTCTGTCGCGCAGGGGCGCCGAGACAGCGCGTCAGCGTTGGCATGGAGGCGACCTGCCCGATGCACAATCTGGAAATTATAATCCTGCAGTGCCTCCAGCCACCTCGCCAACTGTCCACCCGGTTCTTTGAAATTTAACAACCAGGTCAGGGAAGCGTGGTCCGTCCTGAGCTGGAACCTCCCCCCGTACACATACGGGCGGAAGTGACGCAGTCCTTGAATGACAGCCAGCAGCTCTTTGCGAGTCACACAGTAATTCCTCTCGGCTCTGCTGACAGTGCGGCTGAAGTAAGCGACTGCCTGCTCTCCATGCTCTCCCTCCTGGGATAGCACCGCCCCGATGCCCTGGTTGCTGGCGTCCGTGTCCACAATGAAAGGGCGGCTCGGGTCAGGATACCGCAGGACGGGGGCTCTGATGAGCGCTGCGCGAAGCTGGCAGAAAGCAGCAGCACAGCTGTCACTCCACTGGAACGGGCGTCCTTTCTGCGTCAGCTGATGCAGCGGGCTGGCAATGGTGGCGAAGTCTTTCACAAACCTCCTATAATAGGAGGCCAATCCAAGAAAACTCCTCAGTTCTCCAACGTTCCGCGGCACTGGCCAGTCTCTCACTGTTGCCACTTTTTCCGGGTTGGTGGTGACCCCCGCTGCGCTGACGACGTGGCCCAAAAAGGTGGTCTCTCGCCGGAACAGGTGGCATTTCCTAGGGTGTAACCGTAGCCCCGCCTGCTGGATGGCTCCCAGCACCTCTCGGAGATTTGACAGGGCGCTGTCAAAATCAGCTGCATGCACCAGTAGGTCATCCAGGTAAACAACGCAGCGGCTCCTGGGCACGTGAGCCAGCACTCGCTCCATCAAGCGCTCAAAGGTGGCCGGGGCGTTGCAGAGTCCAAACGGCATCACTTTAAACTGGTACAGTCCCTGCCCGATGGAGAAGGCTGTTTTTTGGCGGGCCTCGGGTGACAGCTCTACCTGCCAATAGCCGCTGCGTAGATCCAGCGAGCTGAACCAGCTGGAGCCTGCGATGTGGTCCAGTGCATCATCGATGCGGGGCAGGGGGTAGGAATCTTTCCTGGTGGCATCGTTCAGGCGTCGGTAATCCACACAGAACCGCAACGACCCGTCCTTCTTCTTGACCAGCACCACAGGCGCTGCCCAGGGGCTGCTGGAGGGCTCAATAACATCTGCCTCCAGCATTTCTCGCACTTTTTGTTCCACCGCTGCCCGCCTTGAAAAGGGCAGCCGGCGTGGGTGGAGTCGAATCGGCCTGGTCTCACCGGTGTCGATCTCATGCTGCACCAACCCGGTCCGGCCGCATTCCTCATCCTTCGCAGCGAAAACACCCACGTAATAGTCCAATAGCTCCCGCAGCTGGCGTCTCTGTTCCGGGTCCAGCCCGCTGCAGCTCCGCTGAAATAATTCCTCCACCGCCTGCTGCGTCTCTGCTGACACATTGACCCCTCCCCTTGCTGTCCCTGTGTGTGCTCGTGCTCCCTCTGTCCGCGCTGGTGACGTCATCGTGTCCAGTCCTCGCGGTGGCCTGCCTGGTCCGGTCTGTCTTGGCGATCCCTCGATCGCGCAGGCCCCTGTGTTCCTTCTCTGGGTTCTGCTGTGGAGTGTGATGGTCCGGTTTCCCAGCTGGAGGGAAGGTCCGGTGGTGTCAATCTTGGCACGCCAGGCTGTGAGCAGGTCTAATCCAATAATACAGGGGTCTTGGATGTCAGCCAGCCAGAACGGGTGTCTTATGTTCTGACCGGCCACCCCCACCACCAAAACTCTCCGCCCCCCCAGTCTGGCGCGCTCACCGGTAGCCGTGGTGACGCAGCGCTTGGTGGGTTCCCACCCCCGTGGGACCGTATTGTCCGTGCCCGGCAGCACACCGGGTCGAACCAGGGAGATTGTAGAGCCGGTGTCAATCAGGGCCCGGATTGACATCTTCCCCAAGCTGCACTGTAGATAGATCCCTGGAGGGTGTCCAATTCGGCCCACGCGTGGTGCCGGCTCCTCAGGGGAAACATCTGCGGGAGGCGGCCGGTTCCCGTTCACGCCACCTCGCTCTAGTTTAACGCCGGCGAGGGGCGTTCTTCTCCGGGGACGCGCCGCCGTGGTCTGCCGTAATTCCTCCTCTTCCTCCTCGCTCTCCATCGTGGCCTGGAAGGTTCTCTGTCTGTGCATTGGCGCTTCAACTGTGCGATTCATCAGCGGCTCCACCCGCTCTGCTTCTGCCACTGCAGTCTCCCAGTCACTCACGGCATGGATCCGTACGTGGCTCTGGAGCTGGGCCGGGCGGAGACCTTGGATGAAGCTCCGGAGGGCGAGCTTCTCTACCGCCTCCGGTGCGAAATCCGGGTAGCTGCGCCGGGTTAGCAGCTGTATGTCTGCAGCATAGGTTCCTAGGCTTTCCTGGTTGCTTCTACGGCGGCGGGTCAGCTGTTCCTGGGCGTGCTCAGCGTCCGCCGTTCTCCCAAATCGTCTCTGGAGCGCCCCTTGTGGCGCTGGCCAGCTGTAGCGCTCCTCAGGCAGGAGATCAGAAAGCGTGCAGAGAGCTCTCCCTTCCAAGGCCAGCGCAACTTGCACGGCGGTTTCCTCTGGTGACCAGCCGTTCAGCGCAGCGGCCAGCTCGACCTGGGTCAGGTAGTCATCCAACGTGGCCTCGCCGTTGAAGCGGGGAATCTTGGCCCGCTGCCTAACAGATGGGATGGCCGCCTCCTGATCGATCGTCGCTCTCGATCGCCGTGGGATCGCCAGCCCGTCCTGTCCTGGAAAGGGCGGAATGCGGGGCTGGTTTGCTCTGCTCTGCCCGCTCTGTCTTGAAAAAGACAGAAGGCGGGGTGCGCTGGCCCCGTCAGGTCCGCCGCCGCTTCGTTCGTCCCGGCTCCCGGCTCCCGGGGGTGGTGTCTCGGTCCCATCGTCCATCATCAGCTGAGCAATGGCCTGCTCCAGCTGCTGGATCTCCATTCTGATCCTAGCTTCCATTTGCTCCATGCCCACTTCTGACACCAGTGTGACGTTTGCAGGGTTCACACAAAGACAATGGAGCAGATGGCTGTGATCAACCTGATTTATTTTTCACGCACCCCAACCCCCAACTTGCAACTTAGTACACAGAGCAGGGGAGGTCATTCTCACAGACCTCTGTTTACATCACGGTTGCACACACATAACGTTTTCATCTGGCAAAGCATGCTGGGAAATTCACTTAACATGGCCCCAACGTTACAATATGTACATATTACTATAAATATATACACTACCGTTCAAAAGTTTGAGGTCACCCAGACAATTATTTTGTGTTTTCCATAAAAAGTCACACTTATTTACCACCATGAGTTGTAAAATGAATAGAAAATATAGTCAAGACATTGACAAGGTTAGAAATAATGATTTGTATTTGAAATAATAATTTTTTCCTTCAAACTTTGCTTTTGTCAAAGAATCCTCCATTTGCAGCAATTACAGCATTGCAGACCTAACATGATTGCACAAGGGTTTTCTAATCATCCATTAGCCTTCTGACGCAATGAGCCAACACATTGTACCATTAGAACACCGGAGTGATAGTTGCTGGAAATGGGCCTCTATACACCTATGTAGATATTGCACCAAAAACCAGACATTTGCAGCTATAATAGTCATTTACCACATTAGCAATGTATAGAGTGTATTTCTGATTAGTTTAAAGTTATCTTCATTGAAAAAAAGTGCTTTTCTTTTAATAATAAGGAAATTTCTAAGTGACCCCAAACTTTTGAACGGTAGTGTATATATATACACACAGACACACAGTGTAGAGCATTGTAGCTGGATGGGATAAATATATGAGTATATAAACACACAGTGCGGAGCATTGTAGCTAGATGGAATAATATGTAGATATATAAACACAGTGCGGAGCATTGTAGCTAGATGGAATGAATATATAGATATATAAATATAAACATAAACATAAACACACCCAGTGCGGAGCATTGTAGCTAGATGGAATAAATATGTAAATGTATAAACACACACAGTGCAGAGCATTGTTGCTAGATGGGATGAAACAGCACAACCGTCTACTTAGTTATCCTACATGGTGTGATTATGTGCCCATACATATTCTCACCCTCCGTAGCTACCGGTATTTTCCTAGTTGTATGCCGGAGGGGACCATTGTGTAAGTCTATTGCATCTTTTGCATTCAAAAAACTATTAGGTTGTTACATCTTTTTGTTATCTCTGTGAGTAGCCCTGCTTAGGTTGTACAGTCTGACAGCCGTTGGTAGGAAGGACCTGCGAAACCTCTCGGTTGTGCACCTGGGATGATGTAGTCTGCTGCTAAATGAGCTCCTCAGTGCATTCAATATGTCCTGCATAGGGTGGAACTCGGACTCCAGCAGAGATGACAGTTTAGCCACCGTCCTTCTCTCTCCTATCTCCTCCACCGGATCAAGGCGCTGCCCCAGGACGGAGCTAGCTTTCTTGATCAGTTTGTTCAGTCTCTTCCTATCGGCTGCAGTAATGCCACTGCCCCAGCAGACCACTCCAAAAGTGATGGCTGATGCCACCACCGTCTCATAGAATGACACAGAAACTTTCCCACAGAAACTAATACTACAGATCTGCCTGAATGTCTCTTCTGGATTTGCTGTTCTTTTTCATGGCGTTATTGTGTCATAACTCTACAGACCTGATACAGTCCTGCCACCTGGCATCTTCTGGGTGAAGAAGACAGAGAGATGTATCTTAATGGTCCTTATAACTAAAACACCTACTGTACCACTAGCTTAGCTAGTGAGTTAGCTTGGTGGTCTGAAGAGGGGTTTAAAACTTTTTGTAAATGGTGTTCACTTATATTGTGCTTTTTCTCATCTCTGGATGACCAAAGCATTTTACAGATCCTGCTGTCCACCCATTCACACACTGATGGTGGCAGAGGTGCCAGTGCATGGTAGATATATACTGTATATATAGATAGATAGATAGATAGATAGATAGATAGATAGATAGATAGATAGATAGATAGATAGATAGATAGATAGATAGATAGATAGATATCTCTGGAGAAAAAAAATAAGAGCCCTAAGACACCGCTGCAAAATTATCACTTTATCTGGTTTTATTGTTTTATATGTATGTGTTTTATTTATTTACAGAAAATGACAAGTGGCCAAACAACAAAAAAAGATGTTGCTTTTAGATGTGCTTTTTGATGTACTTTTGGATCAAATAATGCAAAGAAAACAAGTTTATGATCATACTTAAACATTACAAATACTTAAGCTTTAACTTCAGAAGAATTGAGAAATCTGTATTTGTGGAATAACTCTGATTTTTATTCACAGCTTTCATGCATCTTCTCATGCTTAGATGATCACCTAATCAGTATCTCCTTAACAGAAGAAGTCCCAGAGAGGGGCCATTTGGCCTTTTTACCTAGAAAACCCATAAGGGGACCAACAAGAGGCCACAAGAGGGCCAACTTGACTGAGGTGTCCTTGTGTTGGAATTTAACAGACACTCAAACTGAATATCTGCCATACATGTAGAGATGCTAAATTAGGAAACATTTTGTAGTGGTCTCTTATTTTTTTTCCAGAACTGTATATCGCACTCTTAGATGCTATTTTAACTTATTTTATTGTAGTTTACTATACCCTAGGTAATTTTTCTGTGCAACACTGGAATCCATACTGCTATATGGAAACAAATGCTGGTCATTAAACATCTCCCTTCAGAGGTCATTGGATGGCTCCTACACCCGGATGCTGTGCACCATCCTCACTGTAAACTGGCAAGACCATGTCTCCAATGAGGATCTCTATGGGCACCTTCCCAGAATATCAGACAAGGTGGCTTGGTGAAGACTTGGCCTCGCGGGACATTGTTACCATCACTAAGAACTCCCAGCAGGCCACCTGGTACTCTGGGAGCCGACACATGGCTTTCGCCACCCAGGACGGCCATTAACATCATTTGTGGACACTCTGAAGGGAGACACTGGGGTGGCCAACACTGGTGAGCTTGCCGCATGTATGCTGAACCGTGAAGATTGGACCGCTAGGCATGCAGCTTGGCTGAGGCTGCTCTGTTTAATGAGTTTGACACCCATGAGTTTGACACCCCTGTACTAGATCCTCAACTCAAATTTAATCTTCATATAAAGAAAATTTCAAAAACAGTAAAAAAAAATCTGAACTGCTTTAAATTAATTAGATATTACATACCATACGAAGCAGCTGTACTGTATATGCATTCTATGGTTTTTTCTCATATATCATACTGTTTGACAGTCTGGGCTCAAGCAGCCCTTTCCACAATAAGACATATAGGTTCATTATATAATCAAACTCTAAAAATCTTGGACAAAAAGCCCATTAGGTGGCATCACTGTAATATTTAAAAAAAAAATACAACCTATTGAGTTTTTAGAGTTTCATTGACCTCTGTTTTCTGAAATTAACTTTCAAATGTTTCCATAAATCAGCACCCGAGCCACTTGCTGGTTTCATCCAAAGACAGGACAGCAGCAGAGCCACCAGGAGTTCTGTTAGCAATAACTGTAAAATATTCCACCGCAGAACCACATTTGGACAAACAGCTTTCTCTATAAAGGGCAGTCACATCTGGAACACAATGCCAAATGAAATTAAAATAATAACGGACTTTAAAACATTCACTAAAAAGGTTAAAAACTGGCTGAAAAATAAACAAGAATGTACCCATGTATGAAATGATTGTCTGCAGGGTGAGAGTGAATGAAGGGAAGGAATGAATGTGTTTGTTTATAGTGAGTGACGAAGGGAGGGAGGCCTGAAATAGGCAAATGTGAGTCAGGTTGTTATATTTGTGTATTTATAATATTTATAATTGTGTATTTATAATGTATTTACCATCTTTTTTGCATTGATGTATGTGGTTATTGTTTATTCTGTTTTCATTTTTTTATCTTTTCCTTTCCTTTTTTTCTTTTTACTTGTTTCTCCTTTCTAAAGCCCATCCAGGGACAAGAGTTGCAAATTAGCTAATAGCTATACACTCTTTGTGCAACACATCAGATTGATTGTCATTGATTAATTGTCTATGTTTACTGCACTGTCCCTGTCAAATAAACAAATAATCTAAAAATCATGTACAGTAGAACGAAAATACACTTCTACTATCTACAATGTTAATCACATGTAGAATCAGAGGGGTCGCTGCCATGCAAGGCACCGCCACAAACAACTGTATACTCCAGGGATTGGTCCTACCCTGTCAACCACTCAAACTACAAACCACAGTCTCCAAAAAAGCTTTATTTGTTTATTTAATTCTCACATAAAGCCAGTTTTATGTTAGCTCAGGCTGTGTTCACTACAGAAGTTAGTTAGCTGTTAGCCTCAAAATTTGTCCTGGCTACATCAACAACAGAACTCGCAAATTACGAAATTGGGAAGATGGTGTGAACTGGTACTCATAAGCACCTAAAGCAAACTCCACAAAAAAACAGTTTTGAGGAAGGCTCCATAGCTAGGGGAAAATTGGAAAAGCATGATAAACTGTCTCAAAGACATTTCAGTCACACGTCTGGGAACTGCCTACATGTGAAAAAAATACATATCAGGAGCTCTTTAAATTTCAGTGCTCCCTTTAGCACCATCACCATGGAAATTTCTAACTGGAAATTCCTACAAACTCGAGCTTTCATGTTCCCACCAAGTGTAATTAATCTCTATTGGCTTCAGTTTGTGTGTTTGTTTGTTTTGTGCCAAGTAGCAAATGGCATCATGCTAATATACTAAGCTGGAAAAATCCAGTATGTGATTTATTGTATGTGTCCTTTTAGACCTTAATGATGATGATAATAATAATAATAATAATAATAATAATAATAATAATAATAATAATAATTATAATAATGGATTTGATTTATATGGCGATTTACATGTCAAGTGACATCTCAAAGTGCTTACAGTGAGTCCATTATTCAGGTGTAGTGTAGTGGGTAGTGCAGCTTTTGATACTATTAATTTTCTACTTGATAGATTAGAACACCTTGTTGGAATTAAAGGAACTTCATTACAGTGGTTTAAATCATATTTATCTGATAGGTTCCAGATTGTTCATGTCAATAATGAGTTTTTGTCAATTCAAAGCTCTGTCATGGAGTTCCACAGGGCTCTGTGTTAATTCCTATTCTTTTTACTTTATATATGCTTCCATTAGGTAACATAATTAGAAAGCACTGCATAAACTTACACTGTTATGCAGATGATTGTATTGTACTGTAATTTCCCAGTTTGGGATCAATAAAGTACATCTATCTATCTATCTATCTATGACGCACAATTATACAGTATAATGGTATACCTCTAGGAGACAAGCTCTTGCCCCAAGTGAAGGAGTTTAAGTATATCAGGGTCTCATTCACGAGTGAGGGGAGAATGGAGCGAGAGATTGACAGACAGATCGGAGCTGCATCTGCAACGATGCGGACATTGTACCAGTCTGTTGTGGTGAAGGGGAAGCTGAGCTCTAAAGCAAAGCTGTCGATTTACCAGTCAGTCTATGTTCCTACTCTCACCTATGATCATGAACTTTGGGTAATGTCCGAAAAAATGAGATCGCGGATACAAGCAGCTGAAATGAGCTTTCTACGTAGGATTGCTGGACTCACCATTAGAGACAGGGTGAGGAGCTCAGTCATCCGGGAGAGGCTCAAAGTAGAACCACTGCTCCTCCATATCGAAAGGAGCCAGCTGAGGTGGTCTGGGCATCTGATCAGGATGTCTCCTGGACACCTCCAACTTGAGGTGTTTCGGGCACGTCCAACTGGGAGGAGACCCCGGGGCAGACCCAGGACATATTGGAGAGACTATGTCTTCCAGCTGGCCTGGGAACATCTTGGTATCCTCTCTGAAGAGCTGGAGCAGGTGGCTGGGGAGAGGGAAGTTTGGGCTTCTTTGCTTGAGCTGCTGCCTCCGCAACCTGGACCTCCAGAAAAGCGGTAAAAGAAGAAGGACAGATAGACAGGTAGACAGATGGACAAACAAACCTCTAGGCAACCGGCATGGTGCCCTAGAGGTAGAGCATCCGCCCTACAACCGGGAGGTCGGGGTTCAAGTCCCAGCCGGGTCATGCCAAAGACCATATAAAAAATGGAACTTCCTGCCGTCCAGCTTGGTGCTCAGCAAAAATTGAACGGATGAGGGAAATGTGGGCAGCAGTAGCTCAGGAGGTAGAGCGGGTTGTCCACTAACCAGAGGGTTGGTGGTTTTAATCCTGCTCTCCCCAGCCATTCTGCCGTTGTGTCCCTGGGCAAGACACTTTACCGACCTTGCCTCCAGTGTCCATGACACTGGGTATGAATGTGTATATATGTTCAGTAGCGGTCGGAGAGGCCATTGGCGCAGATTGGTCGCCACGTTTCCGTCAGTCTGCCCCAGGGCAGCTGTGGCTACAATAGTAGCTTATCAATGCCTATCTGGAGTGAATGAATAATGGACTCACTGTAAGTGCTTTGAGATGTCACCTGACATGTAAAGCACCATATAAATCTAATCCATTATATTTATCAATGAAGCCAGATGACAGTAATCAATTAACTAAGCTAGAGGCATGTCTTAAGGAAATCAGTGCATGAATGACTTGCAATTTCTCACTATTAAATTCAGATATAGCTGAAGTCATTCTAGTTGGCCCAAAAAACCTGAAGCGTTTTCCCAAATCAGAAACTTAGTTTGGATGAGGTTATTCTATCTCCTAGCAGTTCTATGAAGAACAATTGAGTTATTTTTGATCAAAATTTGTCCTTTAATTCGCATATCAATTTTTTCTAAGACTGTTTTTCATCATTTGTGTAATATTGCTAAGATCAGGAATATCTTGTTGCAGATTGATGCTGAGAAATTAATCCATGCTTTTGTTAGTTCTAGATTAGAATACTGTAATTCTTTACTGTCAGGCTGTCTTAAAATGTCTCTAAAAAGTCTTCAGTTGATCCAAAATGCTGCAGCTAGAGTTTTAACAGGTACTAGAAAGAGATATATTTCTTCTGCTTTGGCTTCCCTTCACTGGCTTCCGAATTTAGAATTAAATTTAAAATCCTTCTCCTCACTTACAAAGTGCTAAATAATCAGGCCCCTTGTAATTTAAAAGATCTGATAGTACCTAATCATCCTAACAGAGCACGCCCAAAATGCAGGATTACTTGTAACATCTAGAATCTCTAAAAGTACAATAGGAGGTAGAGCTTTCATTTATCAGGCTCCTCTCCTATGGAACCAGCTGCCAGTCTGGATTCAGGAGACATACTCAAGCTCTGTTTTTAAGAATAAGATTAAAACTTTACTCTTTGACAAAGCCTATAGTTATGGTTGGATCAGGTGACCCTGAACATTCCCTCAGCATTGCTGCTAATAGGTTTAGACAGCTGGGGGACCTCCCACGATGCACTGGGCTTCACTCCTTTCTTCACTCTCAATGTAATATTTTTGCTGGTCATTAACATCTGTTTGCTCTCTCCCATAGATTGGGTCCGCATCATGCTGTTTGCTCTCTACATGTCTGTTCTTTTGCCCCCAGCTATTCACAGCAGATGACTGCCCCTCCATGAGCCCGGTTCTGCTGGAGGTTTCTTCCTTCTTTCTTCCACCGTTGCCAAGTGCTTGCTCACAGCAGATCGCCTGATTGTTGGGGTCGTTCTGCAATTGTGAGGTATTCCCCTACAGTTTGGAACTGCTATGAGATGACTGTTATTGTGAAATGGCACTATATAAATGAAGTTGAATTGTATTGATGTTAGCATTTAGCTCACATGTGTACACATACTCCATATGATATTAATGAAAATAATCCAGGAAAACAAAATATCCATCCATCCATCCATCTTCTACCGCTTTTCCGGAGGTCCGGGTCGCGGAGGCAGCAGTTCAAGCAGAGAAGCCCAGACTTCCCTCTCCCCAGCCACCTGCTCCAGCTCTTCAGAGGGGATACCAAGGCGTTCCCAGACTAGCTGGGAGACATAGTCTCTCCACCGAGTCCTGGGTCTGCCCCGGGGTCTCCTCCCAGTGGGACGTGCCTGAAACACCTCAAGTGGGAGGCGTCCAGGAGGCATCCTAATCAGATGCCCATACCACCTCAACTGACTCCTTTCAATGTGGAGGAGCAGCGGTTCTACTCTGAGCCTCTCCCGGATGACTGAGCTCCTCACCCTATCTCTGAGGGTGAGTCCAGCAATCCTACGGAGAAAGCTCATTTCAGCCGCTTGTATCCGCGATCTCGTTCTTTCGGTCATTACCCAAAGCTCGTGACCATAGGTGAGAGTAGGAACGTAGATTGACTGGTAAATCGACAGCTTTGCCTTAGAACTAAGCTCCCTCTTCACCACAACAGACCGGTACAACGTCCGCATCACTGCAGATGCTGCTCCAATCCGTCTGTCGATCTCTCGCTCCATTTTCCCCTCACTCGTGAACAAGACCCCAAGATACTTAAACTCCTCCACTTGGGGCAGGAGCCTGTCCCCAACCCGGAGAGGACAATCCACCTTTTTCCGGCTGAGGACCATGGACTCGGACTTGGAGGTGCTGATTCTCATCCCAGCCGCTTCACACTCAGCGGCAAACCGTCCCAGCAAGAGCTGTAGGTCATTGCTGGATGAAGCCAACAGGACAACATCATCTGCAAACAACAGAGATGAGATCCTGTGGTCACCAAGCATGACACCCTCCATTCCCTGGCTGCGCCTAGAAATCCTGTCCATAAAAATTATGAACAGGACCGGTGACAAAGGGCAGCCCTGGCGGAGTCCAACTCTCACTGGGAATGACTCCGACCGAGTGTTGGCAATGCGAACTAAACTCTCACAACGGTCGTACAGAGACCGAATAGCTCGTAACAACAAGCCCGATACCCCATACTCCCGAAGCACCCCCCACAAAAATCCACGAGGGACGCGGTCAAATGCCTTCTCCAAGTCCACAAAACACATGTAAACTGGTTGGGCAAACTCCCACGAACCCTCAAGAATTCTCGAGAGGGTAAAGAGCTGGTCCGATGTGCCACGGCCAGGACGAAAACCACATTGCTCCTCCTGAATCCGAGGTTCGACCAACGGCCGGACTCTCCTCTCCAATACCTTGGCATAGACCTTCCCAGGGAGGCTGAGGAGTGTGATCCCTCTAAAGTTGGAGCACACCCTCCGGTCCCCTTTTTTGAAGAGAGGAACCACCACCCCGGTTTGCCATGCCAAAGGCACTGCCCCCGACCTCCACGCAATGTTGCAGAGGCGTGTCAACCATGACAACCCAACAACATCCAGGGCCTTGAGGTACTCGGGGCGAATCTCGTCCACCCCCGGGGCCCGGCCACCAAGGAGATTTTTAACCACCTTGGCGACCTCAGCCCCTGTGATAGGCGAGTCATCCCCCTCGTCCCCAAACCCTGCTTCCTCTGTGGAAGGCGTATCAGTGGGATTGAGGAGATCCTCGAAGTATTCCTTCCACCGCCCGACGATATCCCCAGTTGAAGTCAACAGTGTCCCATCCGCACCATACACAGTGTGGACGGGGAGCTGCTTTCCCCTCCTGAGCCGCCGAACAGTTTGCCAGAATCTCTTTGAAGCCGACCGAAAGTCTTGTTCCATGGCCTCACCGAACTCCTCCCATACCCGGGTTTTTGCTTCAGCAACCACCCGAGCTGCACTCCGCTTGGCCTGCCGGTACACCTCAGCTGCTTCGGGAGTCCCACAAGCCAACCAAGCTTGATAGGACTCCTTCTTCAGCTTAATGGCCCCCCTCACCACTGGTGTCCACCACTTGGTTCGGGGGTTGCCACCACGAGATGCACCGGCCACCTTGCGGCCGCAGCTCTGGGCTGCCGCTTCAACAACAGAGGTGGAGAACATGGCCCATTCAGACTCCATGTCTCCAGACTCCCTCGGAATGTGGTTGAAGTTCTTCCGGAGGTGGGAGTTGAAGACCTCCCGGACAGGGGCCTCAGCCAGACGCTCCCAGCACACCCTCACTATACGTTTGGGTCTACCAGGTCTGAATGGCTTCCTCCCCTGCCATCGGATCCAACTCACCACCAGGTGGTGATCAGTTGACAGCTCTGCACCTCTCTTTACTCGGGTGTCCAAGACATACGGTCGCAGGTCTGATGATACGATAACAAAATCGATCATCGACCTGCGGCCTAGGGTGTCCTGGTGCCAGGTGCACATATGGACACCCTTATGCTTGAACATGGTGTTCGTTATAGACAGACTGTGGTTAGCACAGAAGTCCAATAACTGAACACCACTCGGGTTCAGATCGGGCAGGCCGTTCCTCCCAATCACCCCCCTCCAGGTTTCACTGTCGTTGCCCACGTGCGCATTGAAGTCCCCCAGTAGGACAATGGAGTCTCCAGGAGGAGCACCCTCCAGCACCCCAGTCACAGACTCCAAAAAGGGTGGGTACTCTGAAACATCATTTGGTGCATAGGCACAAATGATGGTCAGGACCCGTTTCCCAACCCGAAGGCGCAGGGAAGCAACCCTTTCGTCCACCGGGGAAAACTCCAATATAGAGGCAGCAAGGTGGGGCGATACAAGAATACCTACCCCTGCTCGTCGCCTCTCGCCCGGGGCAACTCCAGAAAAGGCCAAGCTCCAGCCCCTCTCCAGGAGACTGGTTCCGGAACCGGAGCTGTGTGTTGAGGTGAGGCCAACTATATCTAGCCGGTATCGCTCAATCTCGTACACCAGCTCAGGCTCCTTCCCCACCAGAGAGGTGACATTCCACGTACCAAAAGCCAGTTTAGAAAGCTTGGGATCAGTCCGCCAAGGTCTCCGCCTTTGACTGCCACCTAATCCACATAGCACCGGACTTCCATGATCCCTCCTGCAGGTGGTGAACCTACTGGAGGGCGGACCCATGTAACTCCTTCGGGCTGAGCCCGGCCGGGTCCCATGGGTGGAAACCCGGCCACCAGACGCTAGCCTTCGAGCCCCTCCCCCAGGCCTGGCTCCAGGGTGGGGCCCCGGTAACCCCATACCGGGCGGGGTACACTGAATCCTTGATATACAATTTATCATGAGAGTCTGTTGGATCGTTCTTCGTCTGGCCCTTCACCCAGGACCAGTTTGTCTTGGGAGACCCTATCAGAGGCAAATTGCCCCGGACAACATAGCTCCTGGGATCACTGGGGCACGCAAACCCCCCCACCACGATAAGGTGACGATCCATGAGGGGAAAACAAAATATATTTTTTTTAAAAACTAAATTAAAGGTACAGTTGGTGTATAATTATAAAAATAAGATGTGCAGCTTTTTGGAATATGCCACATCAGCATCTTTTATCTGAAATTGTTTGTGTGTGTGACCTTTAGATACCCTGCCTCCTTAAACTCCACCTCTTCAAAATGGCAATTGCCAACCCTCCATCAGCGCTCTGGCATTAATGGGCCAGCACCATGCCCCCCAGGGTATTGTAGTATAATTACATGGCATCCACTCTCAAAGCTACTCTCATGCCCACACTGAGAGCTTGCAACATGCCATGTCACCAAACAACTTTCACCACTTTTTCCTTTCAAGTATTTTCACAGTGCCAAAGGCTGTCAGTCAGAAAACTTAACTTGCACATAGAAATATTTCAGAATTTACTGATGCAAACATCACAGTGGGTTGCAGCCTTAATCTCCCATGGGACATGCATAAAAAAGGTCGAGAGCCAAGGTCTAGACCCTTAGGTGACAATAACAATAAAGGTTTGTAGAGCTTGATGTTGTGTGTGATGTGGGGGTTGCAACCATCATTATTACAAGGGAACTGAATTCCCACAGGGGTCCTACATGTGAAGAGAAACAGGCTGGAATGTAGAACATCCATATGGATATACAGTGATGATGAAAGACGTTGTTGGGGCGGTATACATGTGAATCCCTCAAGCTAAACAATACTGCAGTTCCCCTCTTTTTTTCCCATCTGTTACCACATAAAGGCCAATGAGTTTATCTGTCATTCCTCCACTACTGCAGTGTAACAGTAGTATTAGGTGGCAGCCAAGGCACTCTGCCAGTACAGTATTGTATATCCCTATTGTATATCTTCATATACTGTAGGGACTGGAATGATAGATGAAGAGAAAGCTGAGTCACTGCCGTGTTTTTAACACAAGAAATCATCTGCAGGAAAACAAAAGTTGAGTGGGGCTTAAACACATTGTGAAAGGGTCATGTACAGTATGTTTAAGTGGAATGCACATGTTGCACCAGTGGTTCAAATGAAGGAGTGACTGCGCCTGCTGCCAGGTTGATCTCATCTACACCTGTGCATTTGTCTTGGGTTAAGTCACTCAGTGAAAGGCATTCGTGTCGCTTGTATGGCATGCTCAAAATATTTATTAAAAAACATGCAAATTAGGTTAAATGGCATCAACTGGGGATTCCAAATTGTCCTTATGTATGGATGTGAGAGTGAATGGTTGTCTATCTCTCTGTGTTGGCCCTGTGATGGACTGGCGATCTGTCCAGGGTGTACCCTGCCTCTCGCCCAAAGATGCTGCCCCCGCGACCCGAAAAGGATTAAGTGGAAGAAGATGGATGCATGGATGGATGGAAAGGATCGCAGAAATTTGCAGAATGTGCCCTGCCTCTCACCCACAGATACTGGGATAGGCTGCACCCCCCCACCCCCCCCACCCCACCCCCCCCCCACACACACACCGGTAACCCAAAAAGGATTGAAGATGAATAAATGAATGAATGAAGATAAGATAATCCTTTATTAGTCTCACAATGGGGAAATTTACAGTACTGCAGCAGTAAAAAGAGAGCAGCACTACAAAAGACAGTAACATAGACAGTATTTACACAGTGCAAGAGGTCAGAGAAAGTAGAATAGTTTTTAAGTAGAGTGGCATTTACAGCGTTACAGTTAAATAGTATTTATATCCACTATGTTTATCTAAAGCTTAACTTGTGATTCAACAGAACTCATGATAACCCCCTAAAATGTATATACAGAATATGTATGTAGGCTTATCTATCAGCAAGGTGTTGGATTTTATGCTCCAGAATTTGTTTTTTGTATGTTTGTTCTGTCACTTTCTGTTTTATTTTGTAGCTCTCTTGATTTTTCCTGTTATTTCAACCTACCCGTGTGAGAAATCACTCATTACTCACTGTTTGATGTTGTAGCACCATCTGAATGTACTGTGAGTATAAAGACAGCCAAAATGTTAACAGGTTAAGAGATTAGCAAGTTACTTACTTGGGAATCATTCGAAGCAAAACTGATTGTTTCACTACAGCTTTTACAGACTGTGACTTGTATCTCCATTGCAGGACGCAAGCTAGAAGCAGCCCAGTCTCACCTAAAACTTTTTTTTTTTTTTTTTTTTTTTTTTTTTTTTTGTTACTTATTTGTACCCGTAGGTAGATTTGGTTTGCAGTCTGGTGACAAGCCACCGGCTGCTGGTCGCTGCGTGCGCGAGCGCCCTAAACCTACATGTTTTTGGTATGCGGGAGGAAACCGGAGAAATCCCGGAGTAAACCCACGCAACACGGGGAGAACATGCAAACTCCACACAGCTCACTGTTGGTCGGGGGCTGGGATCGAACCCACGATCTCATGATCCCCGCGATCCCCCGGCCGAAGGTAAACTGTGCTGCCACAGTGCTAAACCACTGCGCCACCGTGCAGCCCACGGTCCACGCAGCCCACAACAAACTTGTAGAAACAGGACAATTTCTCACTCTGAGAATACATGAATGACATACGAGAAAAACATTTTTCACATGCAATGGTTATGCGACTTTTGCACCATTGACAAATGTTTCTCTGCTGCTTTCTGTTACTTTAAATCAGCCCTATGTAACTTTCTTGTTCTGGTAGGAACACTGAAAAGACTACAACGATGGCCACTATGACTTCAGTCGAAACAATCAATCATAGGATGCTTTATTGTTGGTGGGCAGCACGGTGGTGCAGTGGTTAGCACTGTTGCCTAACAGCTAGAAGGTTCCAGGTTCGAATGTCTGGGGTGGTAGGGGTAGGAACCTTTGTGTGTGGAGTTTCATTTTGTCCCTTTGCTGGGTGGGTTTACTCCGGGGGCTCCGGTTTCCTCCCACAATCCAAAGACATGCTTGTTAGGTTAATTGGTCATTCTAAATTGTCCCTAGGTATTTGTCTCCTATAGGCTCTTAGAATAGAGGGTTAGCATCACAAACCAGCCCCTTTGGGGCAGAGAGGGAGTCCCAGACACTGAACTGCTAGTTGTGAAAATTAATAAAGAAAACACAAGTCCATACAGTGCACAAAAATAAACTTACAAATGAGATGAATAAGTGGATAACAAGATGAATGCAGCAGTACGGGGAAAGAGTTCCGACGGGGAGAAGCACAATGCAACGATGAGGCTCTGACAATGACTAACAGAAACAACGGTCTTTAAATAGAGAATACAATCAATGAACATGAATGATGGCAGGTGTGGATCACATGAGCGGGCAGGAGGTGACAATGATTACAAACTGGGGTCAGCTGACAGTAATAAGAGGAGAGAAGACGGGACTGACAGTTGACAGGAGCACCGCCCACAACAGAGCAAGAACCCGGAAGTGCCACTGACAGCTGCAGCCCCAGAGAGAGAAAGAGAGAGAGAGAGAACAAAACAGTACAATTATAAAGAACTAAATGCCAACAGATAAAGACTGAGGGATAAATACAAACAAATACCAAATAAATGAGTAGCAAAACTACGAAGACATAAACAGGGGGATGAGAAGAATAAGAAACAATACAAGATATATGAAAACCAACCACGGATAAAATGACAGGAACCAAAGAACACAAAATACAACAAATATACAAATATGGTAAAAAGGCCATGAGACTGAGCACAGTGGAATCCCCCTGTGCTCAGATTATGACAGAGCCCCCCCTCTCAAGGGGTGGACACCAGACACCCAGGGTAACATCAGCAGCACCCTCAGTGGCCCCAGACTGGGGCATAGCAGCACCCGCGGTGGCTCCAGGCTGGAGCAAAGCTGCACCCGCCATGGACCCAGACTGGGACAGAGCTGCACCCACGGTGAACCCAGACTGGGCCAGAGCGGCACCCACAGTGGCCCCCGGGCTGGAGCGTAACGCCCACGGTGGACCCAAGCTGGAGCGCAGCACCCATGTTGGTTTAAGGCTGGGGCGCAGCACCCACAATGGCCCCCAACTGGGACACAACACCATGAAGAGGAGCTGCACCCACGGAGGTCCCAGGCTGGGACAGAGCACCCGTGACGACCTCAGCTGACGGGGAAGCAACACCCTTGGAGGCCCTGGACTGGGACAGAGAACCCGCGAAGACCTCAACCGGAGGAGGAGCAGCACCGACAGAGGTCCCGGGCTGGGACGGAGCACCCGCGACGAGCTCAGCTGATGGGGAAGCAGCACTCCCGGAGGCCCCAGGCTGGGACGGAGCACCCGCGAAGACCTCAGCCGGAGGGGGAGCAGCACCCACGGAGGTCCCGGGCTGGGACAGAGCACCCACAAAGACCTCAACCGGAGGGGGAGCAGCACCCACGGAGGTCCCGGGCTGGGACAGAGCACCCACGATGACCTCGGCAGGAGGAGCTGGACCCACGAAGATCTCAGGCGGTGAGACTGAACCCACAGAGAACTCTGGCGAAGTTGGACAAACCTTGGTGACCCTGGGGAAAGGCTCAGACAGGGGGAACAGAGACACAGTGTCAGGGTCATCGGCGGCAGCAGAGTCTGGCGAGGTGAGCTCAGGTGCAGCTGACTGCTGTACTTGGCTCACCCCACCAAGAGCCAGGTAAGATCTCTCCAAAACAGAGAGTGAAAACAAAGAAGAGCATTTGCCTAAGCTCAAGCTCCACCATCGTCCAGGACTCCGTTGATCCTGATGGCGACATCTCGGGCCCGGCCCTTTAGTGGAAGAACTTCAGCTCTGCTGTGGCAGCCCCTACACCTGGCATGGTGGTGGATGCAGTCCCAAGCCCCCCAGTGAAGTGACCCACACATTTGGCTCACCCGACATGGACACAGGAGGTCGGCTTCCTGATGGCACTGGATCCTGTACTGCTGAAGCCCGGGGATGCTCAGTCATCCGTGCAGGCTCCGGATTGCTGGCAGCACTCGCCCTTCGTCCAGACCATGGCTGCGGGGCTGGAACTAGGTCCTCCTCCATCATCTGGTGCCTCAACCCTGGGACCGGCAGACATTCGGGGAAAATAGGAGGAGACACAGAGAGAGCAGGTAAGGTGATTTAGTCTGCAGCAGGTACAGAGGACTCAAGGAACTGCAAAAACTGAGCCTCACTACTGGGACTCAGGCAAAGCATATCATCATAAAGTCTTGGAAAATGAAAAGACATTTGCCTGAGTTCCAGGGGCACAATGTTCTCTGCTGCAGCTAGCTGTGAATCAGCCCTCTCCATGACTTCAGCGGTTGTGAACCCCTCAGAGGAACGTGGAGGAGCTACCCCTGCAGACACGGTGATGGGCGGAGCCGGGGAGGGAACGATTGGACCCTCGGCAGTGGGAGAAAACGTTGAGGAGATGGGAGTCACAGCAGCCAAAGAGGAAGAGGAAGCTAATGCGACAGCCAGCGAAGGTAAACTAGACAAAGGGACTGCTGCGGGGACTGCTGTCTGGCTCGGCATGGGAAAAACTGCTGCCTGAAAGGTTGAGGTGTTCCTGCGGTGGTCCGAAGCTGGGTGGCGGTATCTTGGAGTCAGTGGAGTGGGAACAGGAATGGGCGAACAGGAAGAGGAGCAGGATGTCTGCTGCGGAAGGCACCTCCACGACGGCTTTGGTGTCGCTGGAGGCAGCCCCATCATCAGCCCGGGGAATAACCGCTGAAGCAAGGAGACCGTGGCCAACAGTTCCGCAAACTGGGGATACCTCCTCAACCCAGGATGAGCCTCCACAATTCCCACCGCTTCATTAACACTTTCCCAGGTCTTCTTAGGCCCACGGGAGGTGAGAGCTTCATCCACAAAGCTCTGAATGAATTCAGCGACCCATTCCTCCTCCAGGCTCGGGGACCCAGCGGCCAATCTTCCTTTGCTTGCTGAAGGCCAGAGTGCTGGGGACATAATGACGCTCCAAACAAAACAGGTGAGTGAAAACAAAAAATCCACAAACTAGCAGCAGCTGGGTCTCTAACTGGTCAGAGCCTACTGTCACAAACAAGCCCCTTCGGGGCAGAGAGGGAGACCCAGACGCTGAACTGCTAGTTGTGGAATTTAATAAAGGAAACACAAGGCCATACAGTGCACAAAAATAAACTTACAAATGAGATGAATAAGTGGATAACAAGACGAATGCTTCGAAACAGGGAAAGAGTTCCGACAGGGAGTAGCACAATGCAACGATGAGGCTCTGACAATGAGTAACAGAAACAACTGTCTTTAAATAGAGAATACAATCAATGAACATGAATGATGGCAGGTGTGGATCACATGAGCGGGCAGGAGGTGACAATGATTACAAATTGGGGTCAGCTGACAGTAATGAGAGGAGAGAAGACGGGACTGACAGTTGACAGGAGCACCGCCCACAACAGAGCAAGAACCCGGAAGTGCCACTGACAGCTGCAGCCCCAGAGAGAGAGAGAGAGAGAGAGAGAGAGAGAGAGAGAGAGAGAGAGAGAACACCACAGTACAATTATAAAGAACTAAATGCCAACAGATAAAGACTGAGGGATAAATACAAACAAATACCAAATAAATGAGTAGCAAAACTACGAAGACATAAACAGGGGGTTGAGAAGAATAAGAAACAATACAAGATATATGAAAACTAACCACGGATAAAATGACAGGAACCAAAGAACACAAAATACAACAAATATACAAATATGGTAAAAGGCCATGAGACTGTACATGGCGGAATCTCCCTGTGCTCAGATCATGACAGTTAGTACTAATGAAGTGGTTTGAGTGGTCTTTGAGACTACAAAAAGTGCAATATAAGTACATGTCCTTATCCCTCAAGTCGTGCACCCTGATTAGCTGTTGGGACTGAGGTCATATAAGATAAGATAAGATAAGCCTTTATTAGTCCCACAATGGGGAAATTCCAGGATTGCAACAGCACAGGGATAGCAACACTCAGAAGACAAGGAAAAACAAGAGGAGCTAGTATACATATGTACATATTACTATAAATATATGTATGTATATATATATATATATATATATATATATATATATATATATATATATATATATAGACACACAGTACGGAGCATTGTGGTTGGTGGATGTGCAGCAGAAAGTCTATGCTCTCTCTCCGCGGATGCAGCGGGCCAGCTGGATATCTTTGGGCATGATGGTGACCCTCTTGGCGTGGATGGCGCACAGGTTGGTGTCCTCGAAGAGACCCACCAGGTAGGCCTCGCTGGTCTCCTGCAGAGCCATGACGGCGGAGCTCTGGAAGCACAGGTCGGTCTTGAAGTCCTGAGCGATCTCCCTCACCAGGCGCTGGAAGGGCAGCTTACGGATGAGCAGCTCCGTGGATTTCTGGTAGCGACAGATCTCTCTCAGAGCCACGGTACCGGGCCTGTAACGGTGAGGCTTCTTCAGTCCGCCGGTGGCCGGAGCGCTTTTCCGAGCAGCCTTGGTGGCCAGCTGCTTCCTGGGGGCTTTTCCTCCAGTAGATTTACGGGCGGTCTGCTTGGTTCTTGCCATCATCTTTATTATTCTGTCTTATATTTCTTGCACGCTGCCTAAACTCCAGCCCGGCACCCGAGTCGTTTTCGCTTCAGTTCTCCCAGTATGTCGAGTTTCTCCGTTAGCACTGGGTGGCGGTTGAGTGCTAGCTAGCTCTTCCCTGCTGTATCGTCTCCTGCTGTAAACAGTGGCTCCGTCCGCCGACTCGGGAGACCTTTGGGGCGATCTGTGTGTCCGTGATATATATAGAGTGAAAAGTGTAGAAAGAAGAAGGAAGATAAAAAAAAAAAAAAAAAAAAAAAAAAAAGGCAGTTGCAAAAGGCAGCCAACTCGTGTGGCGCCGGAACCGGAAGTTTCAATTTATTAATTTATTAATAAATAATAAGTTTAATAATAAGTTTCAATTTATTATCAATATATTATAGTCTTTTCAGTGTTCCTACCAGGAACAGAACTGTTGCAGACAATATGGGCCCACCAGGCTATGCGGGAAGTGACATTCACCTGGTCAAAGGTTGATGTACCATCAATATAATTTTGGAAACATTATTTTAAGGGGGAAATCTTACAGTGTTGTTTTAACCATTACAAGGCAGTGATGCCTAAACCGAACCTTTGTCCTAACCTTGATCATTAGTGGAGTAAGCACGTAAATGTAAAATAACAAGTGAAAGTAATAAACGCCTTAGTGTGGGGCATGAACTGACAAACGGGTGTTTTGCTCATGTGCAGTAACGACGGCGCATTCTTTTCGCACATGCACTGAATGACAATGGTGCCTTGAGTTCATGCATGTGCAGTGAGTTAAGGCTTTAGTCGTATCTCAACAACACTTTTTTTGTTGTTTGTAGTATAAATGGAACATTTTTTGAAGGGGTGGAAAGCATGGTATTTGTACTACTTTTGGTGAGATTGGGTTGTTAAAACACTTGCAGTATATCAGTACATTTTTCCTCTCTTATACACTGCCCTAAGTGGAAGTAGACAGCTTGAGTATGAATATCTGGTCTATCAGCAAAGCGCTGCATGGCACCAGCGCCTCAAGCCTGAGCTTTTAGCTCACAGGGATTACTTGTGCATATGCTGACCTCCTTATTTGTAACCACACTGCATATATGGCAGAAAATGAACAATGCCCCTCTTGAAATATTGGGATGCTGATAATTTTTCAAAAGAAAAACTTAACTTACAACTATGCACAGACATATCTCCTGATATATTGGTTTTGGATAATATTTACCTTATTCACTGATACTGGTTATTGGCAAGTAAGGTATTGGAGTGGCTGTGGCACAGGTGTAGTGTGACTGATTACTGATAGGAGGATCAGTGGTTCAATTCCCCCTCTGTCTGCAGTCTGCATGTTGAAGTGTCCTTGAGCAAAACACTGAACCCCCAAGTTGCTCCTGGTGGGTCAGGCCAGCACCTGTGCATGGCACCTCCACCACCATCAGTGTGTGGACGGCAGGATCTGTAAAGTGCTTTGGTCATCCAGAGATGAGTAAAAAAAAGCACTATATACTGTAAGTGACTACCATATATTTTCTGTTGTGCGCCATTGATTTTGACCCGAAACGGACAACACTAGACAACAACTGCTAATTCAGGAAACATCTGGGACTGAACTATTTCAAAGTATGTCAGTTCAGCTATTTTTATGCATACGTCTTTGTCTCCCTATTAATGAAGATGAAAACAAAAACAACAGGAAACAGTGTCAACCACTGGCCAACTATCAGTATAGTAAATACAATAAGTACTTTATATTAAATTTAAAATCAAAGTTATTAACATTATTGCTGATTCAACATGAAGGAAGGAAGATTCAAAGTTTAATCTTGGCTCACAGCATGAGTATGTAAACTTGTGTTATGTATTGTGTTTGTCCAAGATCTATTTGGAATAGGACCTAAAAATGACCTTCCCAGTGTTATTTCAGAGACAAGCTACTATATCTACAAAGGGGACACCATGACTAAATGACCTCAATCAAATCCTTGGCATTTCTACCCTATATTTACTCCTTCATTATCAGCAGGCAAAAAAAAAAAGCATAAATCTGTGATGAGCGAAGGTCTGTCTCTAGCAGACGTTGCAGGCATTCATGGAAGAAGTGACAGGAAACAAGAATCCATATGGAGGTTTCAGCTCTGGCTCAGCATTGACTGGGATTTGAAGGGAAGCTGCATATCAGTGTGATGGCACAGAAGCCAGCCTTGCATAGCTGAGCAATAACTGGACCATATGTGAATACCAGTGATGAATTCCTCCATGTGCTATGACGTATAGTCTACGCTTGGTGTGTTGGAAGGACCAATATGTGAATGTGTGTGCACATTTCTCTAATCATTTTTCAAAGTCAGATTTTCTGACTTAGACTTTTTTCCTTACCCTCATCTCTTTTTTTCTCCCTCACATAATTAACTTTCTCTTGGTCTCGCTGTCTTTTTGCCCTTCTTTCTCAATTACTCACTATGAGCAAAAGCTCTTCCTTCATCACAAACACTTTCATCTTCTTTGATGGGATACTGGTATCTCGTGTAGAATATGCCTGTGGTCTGGTGCAGTGGGCCTGTACCAACAAATGCCATTGTGCATGGGGGGTTGGCAGATCCCTCTGAAGCCATGCCAGTTCTTTTGCCAAGTGTGCACACACGCACATCAGCGATTATCAAGCAAAGCCTGTCAAGTGGGGGAGCTTATAGAACTGCAGGGAAGGCCTGGCACTCATCCACCCCACAGGCCTCTTCAACCCCACCCTCTGTGCTTAGCACACGGTGGGGGGTCAGTAAACACACACACACACAGGCACACTATCCACCCCCTGCTGAAAAAACAGCTTCTGCATTGTGTTTCTGTGTTGTTTCAGCCTATCATGCAGCTTTTTCAGCAAAGATAGGGAGACCTGAGATTCAACTTTGCTTCCACTATAATAAAGATGTCTCCAAAGGAGGAAAAAAAAAGAAAAATCTGCAACATGTTTCAAAATTATCTTTATTTCCATAATGGAAAAAATGTATATTGATTTGGAGTGGTGGCAAAAATGATTTCTAACCTAGTCCCACAATGGGGAAATTCCAGATGTGCCAAAATGTAATATATTTTACTTGTCGTTTTGAATCCTTGACTCACTAAGGGCAACTTTACACAGCATGGAGGCTGTTGAGCGATGGGGCCAATTTTTGATCTCAGGCCTAGCATTCTCATTTTCCTAAAAAAAATGGATATGAATTAAGGCGGTACAAGGTGTACTTATTGCATAAATCTTTTTACATTCAAACAGCAGCGGTATTTATTCTTTTTTTAATTTTTTTTTTAATGTTGTAGTGTTTGTGGAACAGTCAGTGAAGTAATTTCATCTTATGAGTTTATACAGGTATGTATGAAATCAAATAAGCCAAAATGGCACTTCTCCATTTAATGTGTGTTTGGTTACTTCTGGAAATAGCACAGACCTACTGTCTAGGTATTCAAAGTTGTGGGTCAAACGTTTTATAACATACCATTGCTGTATATTCTAACTCTAATGGGGAATGGGTTTTTAAAAAGGGAAACTAGAACATGGGAAGAGTCTACCAATAAATCCATTTCATACTTATTCATACTCAGTCAATACTAAATATTGATGGACCAACAATAGCCACGGTTACATGTGCAAAATTTCTTCAGTCTGATTACAATTCAGATCAGAAGTTCACTGTTTACATGGATCCTGAAAAAGTTGATCCGATTAGGACATGCGTTTCCATGTGTCACACGTGTGAGCAGACTAAATCATTTTGACATGAGCACAATTATCTGACATTCCGGAAATAGTAGAAGAAGAAGCAACTTCCTATGTAAACAAATCCCGCTTTGTGTCTTTCTCTTTTTGAAATGGACCTGTATTGTGTTACTCAGACTGTACTTTTGCTTCTGCTGGTCTCCTTAATGAAGCTACAAGCCCAGCAGTACATACTTCTGCATATGGTGAACAGAGGGAGACAGCAGGACGATACAGACCAGTTTTGTTTTACCCCTGCTATGTCTTCCGCTAGCTGCTGTAAAGGTGGAAATACATCACGTTGACATGTGGCTGACGTACAGACCTGTGCAGTAAACATGTTTTCTACCCAAACTTCGGAATAAGTGTTTATATGCGCACCAATCGGATTAACAATCGGCATAACCCACCTGTCTCAGGAAGGAAACTTTGATCCGAATGAGTGTGATCGGGTAAGAATATTCAAATTGGCGTGTTTACATGAAGCGTTTTTATTCCGATCAGGCTTTTAATTCGGTTACTTGTGTCCATGTAAACATGGCTAGTGATTAATGGCTACAACTTAATCAATTAAGTGCTAATGTAGAGGTTTAAATATGACAAGTCATAGGTCCTTCTGGAGCGGGGGTCACCAATTCAGGGCGCATTCACACGGCCACTGTTTGGTCCAGACTAAAGGACCAAAGTGTGTATTCCGTGGATAGTTTAGTTCGTTTGGCGCTGTCTGAATGTGCCTGGAGCTCTGGTGCAGCACCAAACAAGTAAACTTTGGTCCTCCTGAAAATGGGGTTCTCAGTTCGCTTGCAAACGCAGTCTGGTGCGCTTCACTTGCTGTGTGAAAAGAGCGGACCTGCCCCTCTGCGTTTGTGTAACCACATCAACACACAGTGAGAAGAGAAAGTGGCGTTTACTGTAAAGGTGCCTTCACATCAAACGCGAAGAGGTGAATTTTTCGCACAGCACGATTACATTATAACTCAATGTAAATACATGAAAAGACATTAATTCACCATCTGGGTGAGATGCAGACAGGCGAAGTTCCCACTCACCTGGAAAAGTTGTCCCTGTTGAAAACCTGATGTGTGTTTCCTGGCAGCACGTCCGTGGTGGGAATCTGTGGGTAAAATAAATCCAACATCCCGATTCAGCTGAAGAGCTCCTGGTTCTTCAGCCTCCATTTTGGGTAGAAAATAATAAAGTCAACCGCGCGGATCCAAGAAATACTTTTACAGGAGAAAACAAGGAGAAAAGTTTAAAAAAATGTCTCATGGACTTAGAGTAGTGACGAGTGGCACCCATCATGGCGCCCACCATGGCGCCCACAGCGGCCGCCATGGTGCCTCGCTGCTCTTTAATTTTTATAATTTGTCTGTTTTTGTTCATTGATTGTGCGTCTGCCGGTTCATACACCCGTGAAGAACTATTAAATATCAGGACTCTCACTCCCATGGACCTTCTTCCAGTTTTTTTAGCTCCTGCCACTGATCTGATCCATTGTCTGGCCAAAAAAGCAAGACAGCGGAAAAGAGGAAAGAGAGGGGGGATTCTCGCTCGGCTCCGGAAAAGAGGCACGCGAACAGCCTTGCCTGGCATATTTCAACTCCCCCCCTCCCTCCAGCTCCACAGCCTCCACATTCCCTACTTCATTTAAGGCACCCCCCCCTCCTCCCCCCCCTCCCCTTATCATCAGTGAGCAGGATGTGCTCAAACAGTTCTCCAGACTGAACCCGCGCAAGGCCCCCGGCCCAGACGGCGTGTCTCCCTCCACCCTGAGACACTGTGCGAAACAGCTGGCTCCTGTCTTCACAGACATTTTTAACACCTCCCTTAAGTTATGCCACGTGCCGTCCTGCCTCAAATCCTCCACCATCATCCCTGTCCCCAAGAAGCCACGGATCACTGGACTTAATGACTACAGACCTGTAGCGCTCACCTCTGTAGTCATGAAGTCCTTTGAGCGCCTGGTCCTGTCCCACCTCAAGTCCATCACCACCCCTCTCCTGGACCCGCTGCAGTTTGCCTACCGAGCCAACAGGTCTGTAGACGACGCAGTCAACCTGGCCCTCCACTCCATCCTGCAGCACCTGGACTCCCCGGGAACCTACGCCAGGATCCTGTTTGTGGACTTCAGCTCCGCATTCAACACCATCCGCCCCGCTCTGCTCCGGGACAAGCTGTCCCTGCTCAACGTGCCTGACTCCCTCTGCAGGTGGATCATCGACTTCCTGACGGACCGGAGGCAGCATGTGCAGCTGGGAAAGACTGTCTCAGACTATACTAGCATCAGCACCGGATCACCCCAGGGCTGTGTACTTTCCCCCCTACTCTTCTCCCTTTACACCAACTCCTGCACCTCCAGCCACCAGTCTGTCAAGTTGATCAAGTTTGCGGACGACACCACCCTCATCGGGCTCATCTCCAACGGCGACGAGTCCGCCTACAGGAGAGAGGTGGCCCAGCTGGCGTCCTGGTGCAGCAATAACAACCTGCAGCTGAACGCTCTGAAGACAGTGGAGATGATTGTAGACTTCAGGAAAGTCACTACCCCTCTGCCCCCCCTCACCCTCTCAGGCTCTCCCATCACCACTGCTGATTCCTTCCGCTTCCTAGGCACTACCATCACCAGGGACCTCAAATGGGAGCCGACCATCAGCTCACTCATCAAAAAAGCCCAGCAGAGGATGTTCTTCCTGCGGCAGCTGAGGAAGCTCAAGCTACCCACCAAGATGTTAGTGCAGTTCTACACAGCCATCATCGAGTCCATCCTCACCACCTCCATAACCGTGTGGTACGCAGGAGCCACTGCCAGGGACAGACTAAGGCTGCAGCGCGTCGTGCGCACTGCTGAGAAGGTGATCGGCTGCAAGCTCCCATCTCTCCTGGATCTGTACATCTCCAGGACCCGGAGGCGTGCTGGCCGGATCATAGCCGATCCCTCAAACCCTGGTCACGTACTGTTTGCCCCCCTCCCCTCTGGTAGAAGACTTCGGTCCATCCAGACTAAAACCTCCCGTCACATGAACAGCTTCTTCCCCTCTGCCATCAGACTGCTGAACACTAAGTGACTTATTGACTCTCGTGCACCATGTACAGCAGCTCAACCAGACTCATGTCAATCATCACTGTTTTCTTCCTGCATTACCGACTGCACTATATAGTTCTCCACAGTATCTGCTGCTGGCTAATATATTTTAACTGTTGACCAGTATCACTTAATCTTATCCTACACTTTATTACATGTATAGTTTATTTCTTTTATCTTATCATGTTTAATGTTGCAGCATTGTACCGAGACAAATTCCTAGTTTGTGTACTACATGAACAATGGCAATAAACCTGATTCTGATTCTGATTCTTTCCAATGCCAATTCTCTCTCAAACAAGGTAGAAGAATTAAGACTGCTGATGCGATTCAAGGACCTTGTTTCCTCGTCTGTCATCTGCTTCTCTGAGACCTGGCTTAAAGAGAACATTCCAGATTGCGCAATCAGCCTCGAGGGATTTCAGCTGTATCGTGCAGATCGCGTCACAGAGCTCTCCGGTAAGTCTATTGGAGGAGGAGTGTGCTTCTATATTAACAACAGCTGGTGCTCTGATGTAACGGTGATTTCCAAACACTGTTCTCCCGCCCTGGAATTTCTTTTTATTAACTGCAAGCCATTTTATTCCCCGCGCGAGTTTGCCTCATTCATCCTCGCCGCTGTGTACGTCCCTCCCAACGCGGACACGCGCGAAGCTCAGCGCGTGCTCGCAGATCACATCCAACTTACGGAGCGGAACTTTCCAGACTCCCTGGTTATTGTGTTGGGCGATTTTAACCAGAGCAATCTGAGTCACGAGCTCCCCCGCTACAAACAGTTTATTAAATGTCCAACCAGAGGAAATAACACGCTGGATCACTGTTACACCACAGTGAAAGACGCATATCGCGCTGTCCCCCGCGCTGCGCTGGGTCTATCTGATCACGTGATGGTCCACCTCATTCCCACATACAAAGACTGAAACTCACTAAACCTGTTGTGACCACTACAAAGAAACTGACCAGTGAAGCTGGAGAGAAACTGAACACATGCATGGAAATAACTGACTGGGGCATGTTTAAAAGAGCCACACATGATCTTAATGAGTACACAGACACTGTGAACTCATATATCAACTTCTGCAAGGAGGACATTCTCCCATCACGCACCAGGGTGAGATATTCTAATGACAAGCCCTGGTTCACAGCTAAGCTCAAACGGATCAGGAAAGAGAAGGAAGCAGCGTTGAAAAGTGGAGACAGGGACTGCTACAGAGAGGTCAAATATCGGTTTAACAGAGAGCTGAGGAGAGCTAAATCTGTGTATTCTGAGAAACTCCAGCAGCAGTTCACTGCTAATGACTCGGCTTCTGTGTGGAGAGGACTGAGGCAAATCACCAACTATCGGCCTCAGGCTTCTAAAGGTCAGGATGACAAAGCCCTTTGTCAAAAACTGTCCCAACATTACGCCCGTTTTGACACCTCGTCAGCTGTGTCCAACTCACCCACTCCACCCAGCTCCACTGCCTCCTCAGCCCCTAATTCATCAAAAGCGGTCCCCCCCCCCTCCTCCTCCTCCTGCCCCCCTCCCCTTGTCATCAGTGAGCAGGACGTGCACAGACAGTTCTCCAGACTGAACCCGCGCAAGGCCCCCGGGCCGGACGGTGTGTCTCCCTCCACCCTGAGACACTGTGCGAAAGAGCTGGCTCCTGTCTTCACAGACATTTTTAACACCTCCCTTAAGCAATGTCACGTGCCGACCTGCCTCAAATCCTCCACCATCATCCCTGTCCCCAAGAAGCCACAGATTGCTGGACTTAACGACTTCAGACCTGTAGCGCTCACCTCTGTAGTCATGAAGTCCTTTGAGCGCCTGGTCCTGTCTCACCTCAAGTCCATCACCACACCCCTCCTAGACCCGCTGCAGTTTGCCTACCGTGCTAACAGGTCTGTGGATGACGCAGTCAACCTGGCCCTCCACTCCATCCTGCAGCACCTGGACTCCCCGGGAACCTATGCCAGGATTCTGTTTGTGGACTTCAGCTCCGCATTCAACACCATCCGCCCCGATCTGCTCCAGGACAAGCTGTCCCTGCTCAACGTGCCTGACTCCCTCTGCAGGTGGATCACCGACTTCCTGACGGACCGGAGACAGCATGTGCGGCTGGGGAAGTCTGTCTCAGACTCTGTTAGCATCAGCATTGGATCACCCCAGGGCTGTGTACTTTCCCCCCTACTCTTCTCCCATTATACCAACTCCTGCACCTCCTCCCACCAGTCTGTTAAGCTGATTAAGTTTGCGGACAACACCACCCTCATCGGGCTCATCTCCAACAGCGACGAGTCCGCCTACAGGGAAGAGGTGGCCCAGCTGGTGTCCTGGTGCAGCCACAACAACCTGCAGCTGAATGCTCTGAAGACAGCGGAGATGATTGTGGATTTCAGGAAAGTCACAACCCCCCTGCCCCCCCTCACCATCACAGGCTCTCCCATCACCATTGCAGATTCCTTCCGCTTCTTGGGCACCACCATCACCCGAGACCTCAAATGGGAGCCAACCATCAGCTCCATCATCAAAAAGGCCCAGCAGAGGATGTTCTTTCTGCGGCAGCTGAGGAAGCTCAAGCTACCCACCAAGATGTTAGTGCAGTTCTACACGGCCATCATCGAGTCCATCCTCACCTCCTCCATAACTGTGTGGTACGCAGGAGCCACTGCCAGGGACAGACTAAGGCTGCAGCGCGTCGTGCGCACTGCTGAGAAGGTGATAGGCTGCGAGCTCCCATCTCTCCAGGACCTGTACATCTCCAGGACCCGGAGGCGTGCTGGCCGGATCATAGCCGATCCTTCACATCCTGGTCACGTACTGTTTGCTCCCCTCCCCTCAGGTAGAAGACTTCGGTCCATTCGGACTGAAACCTCCCGGCACATGAACAGCTTTTTCCCCTCTGCCATCAGACTGCTGAACATTAAATGACTTTTTGACTCTCGTGCACTATGTACAGCAGCTCAACCAGACTCACGTCATTCATCACTGTTTTCTGTTGCATTATCGACTGCACTATGTGGTACTTCACATTATCTGCTACTTGCTAATTTTTTTAAAACTGCCTTGACTAGTACTACTCACTATTACTAGTATTGTTATTATTATTATTATCATTATTACTTATTATTACTTATTTTTCTACACTTATTGCACGTTTTCAGTCCTTTAGTTTTTTAGTTTATCTCTTTTTCTCATCATGTTTTTAATGTTGCAGCATGGCATCGAGACAAATTCCTAGTTTGTGTACTACATGAACAATGGCAATAAATCTGATTCTGATTCTGATTCTGATTCTGAGTGAGGAGTGAGATGCAGCCTCTGACAGATATTTGGTCTGAGGACCAGATTTGTCAGCTGCTTGTGGCTACACACAAGAATAGCGATGTTTTTAAAATATTTAGTGACATGATGGTGGCACGGGGGTTTATACAGACAGCAGAGTTTTTCATTTTTATTAGTTTGTGGCGCATAAACACCTCCACTGAAGGGAACGGTGTTATGCTGAGAATTGATCGCTTGCCGAGAATTGCATCCCATCATTGAATAAATATAATTTAAAGATAATTTGCAAAAGATAATAACAATTTTACTTCTAAAAATGCACAAATGTTACAAACCTGGCTGTAGTGTTATATTTTATAGTTTTGGTGTATGAGATGCAATTCTTAGCAAGCAAGCAATTCTCGGCATAACACCGGTCCTGGCCAATCAATGAGCCGGATTTCTCTTCTTCGCTGAGATTTTTTCTTCCTGGTCAGTGGTGGCTTCGGCTATAGTGCCACAAACGAGCAGCTGTTGTAACTGCGTGACGTTGTCCAAGCACTTTGGTCCGCTTGAGTGAAGTGCTGTGTGAATGCAAACCGAACCAAACAAAGGCGGGAAAATTCTTGCCATTCCCCACTGAGTCGAACCGAGACTCCTGGACTATCCTGGTGTGAATACAGCCTAAAACTGCAAGAGGTCCGAGAAGTTGGTCCTCCATCCTGTCATGGTCCGAGCACCGACCTCGTCCGCGCTCGGGCCATACATCTTCTCCACCAGGTTTGACAGCAGGGTTACCTTCTGGCTCCCCGAGCTCTTATTGTGACAGCGCTCGGAGGAGCTTCCTGCTGTCAAAACCGAACAGCTGTGCTGCATTTACGGCTCATCAGCAGCCCGGTATTTAAACAGGCGCTGAAGAGCAGTACAATGCAGCAGTCTCGTCGATGATTCCCTCATCAGACGTCGAGCGAGCATTCCTCATCTCAGACGTCGATATTCCTTATTGATTCTATGTCCATGATCATCCTTTGTCCTAATCCGGAATCGTAAGTGAGCTTGTTCAGCCTTGCGGTTTCCGTATCTAGTGTTGTGTGTTTTAGCCCACCGAGGCTCATTACTTTCTGTTCCTTTGTGTATTATCTTGTGTTCATCTTCATTAATAAACATCTTGCAAACTTCATTGGCGACTGTTGGCATCTTATGGTGGCTCGCGAGGGCCACCGCGTGACAGTAGACTGCTGCCAGGGCGCCTAAACGGAGGCGCCAAACCAAGGCACCGTTCCCGGTGAGTTTGCATTTGGACATTTGCTCTTTCCTGTCTGGGTACTGCGTGCAGAGAGAATGCTGTCGTGGAGGGGCCACGCTCGGAGTCTGAGCTACAAGCTGGCGGACGTCCTGGAATACGTAGATGAAACCCTCATCTCCGCCTCTCTCCTCGACTATCACAGCGACGTACGCTGGTACCTGGACTGTGCTGAGGACGCCTTAAATCATCATCCCCTCTATGCCGACCACCCCGAAGTCAGCGCGAGGAGGGATGACATCGCCACACAGCACGAAATACTTCGTATGATGGAGGAGGACTACGGCAGGATGCAGAGGAGGAGGCATCCCCGCTCCCGCTTTGGGATCCCGTTCCTGTCCTCAATCCAGTCCAGGAGTTCGCACCATCTGGGGGCCATCGAAGACGTCGGCGCCACGGCCAAGGTCAACCTCAGCAAGAACCCCGTCCGGATCCGGTTCCGGGCTGCCAGAATGACTCAACCTCACAGTCAGCTGCCTCTTCGGCGCCTTGCCAGGAGGGAATCCCCGCAGCCTCTCCCCCCGGGTCATCTTCTCCTGCTGCTCCGTCAGCGCTCGGTGCCCGGTTCATCTCGGCTGTCGCCCCCTCCTCCTCGACACCTTCCCCAGCTGTTGTGTGCCAAGAGTCCTGCTTCGGCGAGCCTTGTTCCTGATCCATCGCGAGCGGCTCCCCCTCGTCCTTCCAGGGGGCCCTCTGTCACCATCCGGCAAGGAAAGGGAGGCGCAACGTCCATTACTGCAGGCACCATCAGACCTCCAGGAAGCAGGCAAGTGCAAGTTCATTCTTCTCCTCGTTGCTATGATTTGCCTTGTTTGACTCCTGGGGGCAGAGTTCGGGGTTCGCAGTCCCCCAAGCTCCCACCACCTGCTGTAGCACTAATTACAAATCCCGCTGCCTCTGTGTCTCCCTCCACTTAGCGGTCCATGACGCCAGGCTTACGTCGCCGGACGAGGAGGGGGCCTGCGGTTCTGGACAGCCTGGTTCCAGCCCCGCAGCCACGTCAAGGGCAGAGGAGAAGAGCGGACTGCAGCCTGGAGCCGACGACAAAGCGTCCCCGCGTCTCCACACTGGAACAGTTCGAGTCAGCGGGTCAGGGGTCCCCTGTCACCACGCCGTGCGGGTTGTCGGCGTGGACGCCAGTGCCGGAGGGTCTTCAGGCTGCGGAAACCATCATGCCAGCTGCGGAGCCCGACGTAGCTGAGTGGGAGCCGGAAGACGATCTCCTTCCGTCTGAGCCCGGATCGTTGGAGTCCTGGACAGCAACAGAACCCGAGTACAGGCAAGTGCTCTACTTTGTTTTTCTCCTCTCTATTCTGGAGCACTTTTGCCTGTCTCTCGGAGAGACAAGCCAGGGGCAGCCGTCCGCTGCACCCGAACTCGTCTCGCTGGGCTCTGTCGCTACCAGTGATCCTGATCCCGGTTCTTCTCTTTCTCCTGAGCCTTCTCCCAGGGTCACCGGTGCGGAGCTGGTGCCGATCGCTGTGCCGGAGGTTCCGGGCTCGGGGTTGGAGGTTGGTACTTGAGCTACGTCAACCCAGTCAGGGTCCGACACGGGTGCAGCCGTGACCCAATCGGGATCCATCGTGGGTGCAGCCGTGACCCAATCGGGGTCCATCGCGGGTGCAGCGCCAGTAGAGTTCAAGGTCGGTGAGGGAGCTGCAGATCCCCTGCTACCTGACACTGGACGGGCTCGTCATCATCTTCTCTCCCCTCATCCAAGTCACCGCCCCTGCTCATCATCGCCAGGGGCCATTGGGAGCCTTCTACGCTCGGCCCGGTTCTCCCACGTTTTTTCCCCACCAGGGAGGCCGCCGCGGGCTGTTTTTCTACAGTTCTGGTGGTTGAAGGACACGGGTCGGCCACCCGAGAAACTGTTTCGCTGGTTCAGCGCCTTGGGTCGGCCACCCGACAGTCTGTGTTTGCTGCGGGGCGACCTGGTTCGGCTGCCAGAGAATTGGACTTTCCGGGTCTGGGACTGGGGTTGGCCGCCCGATCACGTACTGATCCTCATATTCCCCTGTTGGCCTTGGGATGCAGGGAGACCACCGGAACTGTCCCCATGGGTTTTTTGGTCTCTGCCTGTCCCCCTTTTTCCTGTATTGTTTGGGTTAAAGGTCATGCGGGGTGATAATCTTGTTCTGTGTTCTGCCTGTGTTAATGTTGTTTTTTTTTCCCTGTCTTGGTCGTCCTGTGTGTTTTTGTGCCTTTGAATATTGTATTTTCTGTTATCGTGCCCTGTAATTGTTTCATTCGTAGTCTGCCTTAATCTTGGTTTTTGCATTTAGGAATATTGTATTTTCTGTTATCGTGCCCTGTAATTGTTTCATTTGTTGTCTGCCTTAATTATGGTTTTTGCATTTGGGAACATTGTATTTTCCTTTATCGTGCCCTGTGTTCTGTGTGATTCATGTATTGGGGAGTTTTGTCTTTTTTTTCTGGTTGTCTCTGTGCTTTGTTTTCATCGTCTTTTGGTCTATGGCTGGGCCTCTCCCTCCTGACCTGTTCCCCCATCCGCCCACCCTGGGTGGGGGGGGAAGGGGGGGCAGGGGCTTGGGTGTCCCTGGGCGTTCGGAGCCCACCCTCGGGGGGGTAGATACTGTCATGGTCCGAGCACCGATCTCGTCCACGCTCGGGCCATACTGTACATCTTCTCCACCAGGTTTGACAGCAGGGTTACCTTCTGGCTCCCCGAGCTCTTATTATGACAGTGCTTGGAGGAGCTTCCTACTGTCAAAACCGAGCAGCTGTGCTGCATTTACGGCTCATCAGCAGCCCGGCATTTAAGCAGGCGCTGAATTGCGGTACAATGCAGCAGTCTCATCGATGATTCCCTCATCAGACATCGATCGAGCGTTCCTCGTCTCAGACGTCAATATTCCTTATTGATTCCACGTCCATGATCATCCTTCGTCCTAATCCGGAATCCTAAGTGAGCTTGTTCAGCCTTGTGGTTTCCGTATCTGTTTTAGCCCACCGAGGCTCATTACTTTCTGTTCCTTTGTGTATTATCTTGTGTTCATCTTCATTAATAAACATCTTGCAAACTTCACTGGCGACTGTTGGCGTCTTATGGTGGCTCGCGAGGGCCACCGCGTGACACTTCCCAGCCAAGGTTTGAACTAGGTGTGGGAATCTTTAGGCACCTTATGATTCAGGGGCTTTGATTTTATTCTAAAATTCTTGCATCTTGGTTTTTCTGTGCAGGATTTTTCCCTCCCACTGTGTGACAACTTGGTACTTTTAAAGCAAAGTATTTACAATGACTGATGAATTTTGTTCCAACATCTGTTACTAAAACAAATGGAAGAGAAATCTGGCACATGGACAAATTTATCTCAAAATGTACTTTTAAGAACTGTCATCTGTTAATGGACATTCTTTCAGAAGACCGCAGCTGTCTCCAGACAGGCCAGTATCCTTTAACTTGCTTTCACACATTATTTTATTAAGCTCATGTTTTAGCTGCTTTTACCTCTGTATTAATTTTTAAACAAAAAAATTGAAATGAATTCTCTGTTTAATTTCAAAGAAAACAGACTTGTTCTGAAACAAGTTTTCCATGCAATATTTCTGAAGATGATAACTGTTGTCGCTAACTGGTGGATGGTAATTTTTGTATTTATTTATTATTGTGGTTTTTGTAAGAACGACAGTTGAATTTTATTTTCTCAGTGAAGTTGTGGCACTGCATTTTGGACATACTTTTCACTTGCTGTGTCCCAGTGGTGTGTTTCTTTTGCTGTCATTATGGCACTGCATCCTGACAGATCTTGCCACGTGTGGGGTTGTGGAATCACCACAGCTGGCGTGCGGCCTGACCCAAGTTATGGAAATGTCAGGGGTCACAGGTTGCCTTCCAACAGATGGACCCTCTGTGTGCGTGTGTGTGTGCGCATGCGTGTGTGTCAAAGGTTGGTAAAGAATGATTGTTGGTGTGTTGTCACATGGCCTTAATGTGCCAACATAAACACAACCATGAGGAGGGAGGCGGGGAGCTGGGAGCAGGCTTGGCGTGTGCCGGGGTCATGACATGTTAGAGTTCAGCAAAGCTGACAAAAGCCACCGTGACTCCACCGAGGTCATCACAGCCCAGGGCTTCTTTAGGCTATTCAGTCTTTTAATGCTGAGCTACAAGTGACCTGGCATTTTTGGCACAATCCATGATGATTTGACCCTGAAAAACAGAAAATCATCGAGAGTAACTGGGTTTCCATCCATTTTTTTTTCCACTTTTGAATGCACTTTGCTTTTATTAAAGAAAATACAAAATGTTGAAGTCCACCAACAGTAAGGACCACTGGAATGATTCCTTCCTTGTTGTAACTTTGTGCAACCACAATAGCAGGTTGTTTGTGTTTATTTTGCAAAGCAAGGAGTGACAGGTTTGGCGATAATTAATTGCCCAGAGCTGCTTTTGGGGGGTTGTGCACCATGATGGATCCTCACCTTGAAGCCACCTGCTTCAGCCCATGGCACTCTGTGCCAGCTGATTGGCAGATTATTGTTGCAGCAGGTGGGATGGCTGCTTCTGTAGAAATCCCAATGATGGGTGAGACATTTGGTATTGGTCGGGCAGCCATCCACTGTTATGGTAAACAGTAAATGGCATTCACTTATAAAGTGCTTTTTTCTCATCTGTAGATGATCAAAGCGTCATCATGCAAGTCCCTGTTCTTCCACCAAAGTTTGTTTGTTGCGTGGGAGTGGGAACATCCATCCGTCTATATTCTACAGCTTATAAGGGGGCCGGGTCATGGGGGCAGCAGTCTCAGCGAAGAAGACCAGATTGCCACCCAGTTCACACAACACCATGATCCTCATGACTCCTCTTGCAGGTGGTGAGGCCACTGGAGGGTGGACCAATGTGGCTCATTCAGGCTGAGCCCTGTTGGGTCCTTTGAGTAGAAACCTGGTCACCAGGCCCTTGCCATCGAGCAACTCCTCCTGGCCTGGCTCTAGGGAAGGACCCTGGTAATCCCATACCGAGTGGGGTATACAGGATTCTTGCAACTTTCCATGGGGATACACTGGACCGCTTTTAGTCTAGCTCTTCACCCAGGACCAATTTGTCCTAGGAGACCCTAACAGGGTAAGTTGCCCCTGACAACATAGCTGCTGGGATCATTAGGGCACGCAAGCCTCTCCACCACGGTAAGGTAGTGATCCACAGAGGGGGAATTGGGAACATTAGCATCTTTATTGTGAACTGTTTCAGTCACATTTATGCATATATTGTGGGTCGCGAATCACCACTTAATCTACCTTTTTAGCTCTTTCCGGCAAAGCTGAAATGAGCTAATGCAATGGCGTGGCATCTGGTGGTCATCAGTCTGTCCATCAGTCCACATTTCACGGGGATCGGTACTTCTCCTAGGCAACTGCCCCAATGCTCACCAAACTCACTCACAATGATCCTCAGGTGGGTCTACATGAAGGTTGTGCTCAAGGTCAAGGTCAAGTTCAAAGGTCAGGAGATCTGGGCACTTGTGATTTCCAAAAACTCAACCCTCCTCCTTCGCAATTGCCCTAATTCTCAACAAACTCAAACACAATGATCCATGGGTTGATCTGCACCCAGGTTGAGCTCAAGGTCAGTGTCACTGTCAAAGGCCAGGAGATCGGACATTTGTATTTTCACAAAAATTGTTACTCCTCTGAGGCAATTTCCCCAATGTTCGGCAAACTCATATACAAAGATCCTCAAGTGGATATCAACAGTCAGAAGATCTGAGTGGGTGATTTCATCAGACAGGAATGAGCTACTCTGTCATTAACATTCTAGGTTTTAATTTTAATGCCCTTTTTTCAGTAATTTCCTCATTGTGGGACTAATAAAGGCTTATCTTATCTTATTGGAGTTAATCCCATTGTCATGTGTCATCCAGAATTTCTCTTGCACATGTTCAAACTGTACATAAATGTAACTGGATAGAAATGAACAAGTGAGATGGCTGCTGACTAAACAGCAGGAGGCAAATGTAATGTTTAAGTCTGAGCATGTGTGGTACTGCATATGTATGTCAGTCAGACCGAATCAAGGCATTTACAGAATGGGAAGGGATAGAAAAAACAAAACAACTTTGCTACCACCACCGCTGAATGTTTGTCTCCAGTAAAAACACAGAAGTAATGAAGAGGAGGAGGGAGACCCGGGTGGCCAATGTGAAACAGAAAAGGAGGGATTTGGAGAAACAACAGACGGGGGTGACAGTGAGATAGCAGCCCATGGAAAAGGCCTTGTTTTCCAGCTGCGAGAGGCATGAGATCATTGCCCTGTGCTACTCTGCACCATTATCCCACTAAACCCTGCGCTCCTCCTCTCCCTGCCTCCTATTATCTTGCCCAGGACACACACACACACTTTTACACACTCATCTGACTGTTGTGTTTATTGATGACTCAAGCTTGCCGTTTCTTTCCGGATACACAGTCAACGCTGGAGCTCCGGCACCTCGAGGCCTAATGGACTGATCTCGACTGTTTACAGCTGTGCCCTTTCTAGAATGACTCACAAAGGAACAAAGAGGACCTCTGTTTGCAGGAGAGCCTTTTTTTTTTCTCATCAACAGGATGCACTCGGCATTCGTCTTCGAATGCTTTCCTCCTTTTAATAAGCTTGTTGTCTTCTTTCAATGAGGGCTTTTCCTCACCCTAACAGCCCCCCCACCCCTTCATTGTGTCATCAGGAGAGGGTTGTTCACCTTGTTATCAGCCACCTCTACTTCTGCTGTTGCTTAACTCTTTATCTTTGTCCTGTGAGAAACACATTTATGAGCATATGGAATACTGCAATTCTCTACCTATGAACCTTTCACCTTTGCCCCAGTTACCCTCCCATGTGTACATATGTGTTTCCGGATGTGTGTCTTTCCACACATGCCTCACTGTTTTTTGTGGAGGGTTTTTTTTGGCTTTTTGGCATAAAATTTCCATGCACTGATGCTGCTGAAGGGTCTCTAAATGGCCGCTTGTTTGTATGTTTAAAGTAAAGTCCTGGCACGAGTGCTGTGTCGGTGCCCACCAATCGGCACTCCCAGGAACAACACACAATTGGAATGTCTGGAATTCTACACAACAAGGATTAGCTCATCCCTGTCTGTTGTCTCTGGTCTCCGTGTTTGTGATTCTTTCGACTGCATGGGCTTTAGAGGCATAAGCCCTCAAAGGCGCATAGAAAGGGCATAAAGAGGGGCATGTCTCAATTAAAGCCATTTATTTTCAACTTAAATACTTTAATTCTCCTGTCCTGGGACTGTGTTCAAAAGTTTTAAATTAAAAAATAACGAGAAACAGCACCTGGCTCTGTACCTGGTTTGGGTTTTTATGGTGGCTAAGCCCAGTCTGCATGACATCATTCTCAACTAATTCCATTACATCTACAACATAGTATGATTTTTGGAAACAGATATCAAAGAGAAACACACCTTCAGTTGTGGTCTTCTTTGGGGAACTTTTTGTTTGCGGAGTCAATACAAATCCACAAAAACACATTTCATTATAATGTGGCTGATGACGAATGTCTCGATGACATTCACAGTATTTCTCACACTCAACAGATGTCTGAAAATTTGTCTGCTCATGTTGCTGTATTTATGCTCACCTGCTGGCTTTTGCCTCTAGTCTTTAAATGCCTCCTCAAATGAATAAAAGACCTAATTATCAGGGATTAGCAGCAACAATGACATCATGCTAGAATGAGCTATGTGGTATGTAGCTGACCATGTTTGTACAATGGGGAGGAATAGAGGTTCACATAGTTCGTTTTTTTTCTCAACTAAGAGTAAAAAAAAAAAACAATAAGAGACCAACTGAAAAGGTGCATTTACACCAAACGCAAGCGAGCAAATTTTTCGGGTGGCACGATTACATTATAACTCAATGTAAATGCGCGAATAAACATGAATTCAGCATCTGAGTGAGATGCACACAGGCGAAGTTGCCTTTATAACTTCTGCAGCAGTGTTCAGCCTACTTTGGAACTCCCCAAAATAACGTCATGCTTTAGGTTTGCTTTATCAGACGGAGGCCTCACCTGAAAAAGTTGTCCCTGTCTCCAAAACGTTATAAGGTGATGAGTGTTTTTGTTGCTAGCTTGCTAGCACGTCTGTGGCAGGAAACCGTGGGTAAATAACTCAGAAATCCCGATTCAGCTGAAGACCTCCCGGGCCTCCTGTCTCCAGGTGACTGAATCTCATTTTCAAACTAGTTTACTCTGCAATGGTGATACTTTTACTCCGGTGATGGTAGAATCTCAAAGCTAGCATACTACCTCGAACGTGAGCACGCGAGTGCGCAATTTCGCATGTACTTGCCTCTTTTCATTCACCTTGTATGGATTCGTGCCACCCATTCGCGTTTGGTCTGAACGCACCTTTAGGATTACACCCCTGTTTGTTTTCATCACCAAAGTCTAAAAATTATCACCTTCTAGAAGGCTTAGGGTGCGTGTCCACAGAGCGTGTTAAAACATTCTAAACATGTTTTTCTAAACATGAAGGCGGCTGTGGTGCAGGTGTAGTGTGGCCGACAACTGATTGGAGGGTCAGGGGTTCGATTCCCGCTCTGTCTGCAGTCTGCATGTTGAAGTGTCCTTGAGCAAGACACTGAACTCCTAGTTGCTCCTGGTGGGTCAGGCTAGCGCCGGTGCATGGCAGCTCTGCCACCATCCATGTGTGAATGGGTGGACAGCAAGATCTGCAAAGTGCTTTGGTCATCTAGAGGTGAGAAAAAGTGCTTTTTAAGTGAATACCATTTTTTGGTGCTTCACAGGTGTTCTTAAGAAAAAAAGGTCTCTGTCCTGTATCTTAGCAACTGCTTGACATGCCACTTAAAGCTTTTAAATTAAATTAAATTAAAATTAAATTAATTAAATTAAATTAAATTAATTTACACAGGTGTTCTTAAGAAAAAAAGGTCTCTGTCCTGTATCTTAGCAACTGCTTGACATGCCACTTAAAGCTTGCTTTTGGTTTCAAACATTTTGTTCTGAAACTCTTTACTAACTGGACTAAACCACATCAAACTGTAAGAAGATGCATTCTTTCAAGCATTTGCTGTTAAATATTGATCATGGTGTCCTTTCAGCCTGATTCTGATCGGCTGATTGGTGCAGCACTCCAAAAGTTGAAGTTTTTTTCCATCCAGCCAGTCAGCCATCCATCCATCCCTCCATCCATCCATCTTCTACCACTTAGGTCCAGGTCCTGATTCCTGCCACCCGGTATACATAGCACCATTATCCCTATGAGCCCTGCTGCAAGTGGTGAGCCCACAGGGTGGACCCATGCGGCTCATTTTGCTACACTGAGTCCTTGATGCAACTTTTTTAATGGAAATCTACTGGACCACTCTTGGTCTGGCTCTTCACCCAGGACCAATTTGCCTTGGGAGACAAGTTGCCTTGACAACGTAGCTCCTGGGATCATTAGGGCAAACAAACCCCTCCACTCAGGGACGTAACACAAAATTCTGGGCCCTATGAACAAACCATCTTGGTGGGCCCCCATGTTCACTTGATCAATATCTCTCACGCATATTTTTCCCCACGGTATAAAACAAGATAAGACAAAGATTATAAATATGATCATAGTTTAACCTCTATTGTATATTGAGAAAATGCCTAATTGCCAGTATAATAAAAGTCAAATGGTAAGACTTCATTCATTTTTATTATTATTTGAGAGAGTAGACAGACTGACTGAAAATTCCACAAAAACAACTTTATAGAGGGGATCCACTGGAATAGAATTCTTGGCAGCTACAGGGCAATTAAGATAAGAAAAGATAAGATACGCCTTTATTAATCCCACAATGGGGCCAATTGCCTTAGTTACCCAGCCCTAAGTGGCACACACATGTGACAGCTTTAGTTTGTATGCAGCAAAACATAAAAATCACACAAAATATTTAGTCGCATCACTACTTGACTGTAGTGATGTGTGGGTAAGAGCACATAAGTCAAGAACTGATTCAGAGCCTTTAATTATTTATTTTATTTTTTGTCAATTAATACGAGATGGAATGAAAAGATTAGTTCTCCACAATGCAAGCAGGTACTCTGTGTACTGCTGTGACTGAATACTGTGTATTTTTTGTTTAAATGCATATTGCTGCCACTCATTTTTGCCACTCAGTGTTTTGTAACTTCCATGAGTTCTGATTTGTGACATCATGTGCATACCCTCTATTCCACAGACCAAGAAAAATGTTCACAAGACGGTAAAAAACTGTCAGCGTCCCAAGGTTTCTGTTTCCATAGAAACCAGTCTTATTCTATGCTGACAAAAGGCATGTTCTAGTTTCCTGTGCAACAGCACAGCCTAGTGGTAGAAAAGAACAACACTGTAATGAACACCACATTTCATAATCCCTTGCCTAATTCCCTCAAAACACAAAACAGAACCCTGAATCACTAGATCACACCCAGCACCTGGGGTAAACAAACAGGTAAACAAATACAAAAACAACTCAAAACGAATAAAATGTGTAAATATCCCTTAAACAAATGAGAAAGCCAATTAAAAAAACATGTCACGCACGCCCACGCACACACGCCTCCTTATATCCAAATAGACACTTCGTACTATATATTGTCCCCTTTACACCTACAACTGCATACGAGCCATGTTTCGTATTGTAGACTTATTCTACTCTATTTTATAATCCCATGCAGGTTGGACACCTGATGCATGGCACTCCCTGAGAATTTTTTTTCTAGGTGATGCATTGAATTAAGTAATTAGGCAATAATTATAAGGCAGCCCTTTTTCAAGATCAAATAGTTTTTGTAAAGCATTAAATCTGACTCAAATGCACCAATAGTAGGTCATATAATAATTAGACTCTACCTTATTCATCATTTATTATGGCCTGAAAGTTAGACTATTTGCCTCCTCTGTTTCATGTGACCAATTCTGACTGATACTAAATCTATCAGGATCAATCACAGAGGACGTGCTAAAATACCAATACAAAGTTGAACTGTTTTTACCACAAGGTTTGACACATCTCAGTGTCAAATGATGGTGTACTGGTAATAACTTTGATGCTGATCAATTTCTGATAGTGATTATTAATCTCTGTTGTCAAAATAAAGCACTAACTTTTTGCACTAACGTGCTGCTTCACTCTGAGACAGCTGCTGCTGATGTTAGCTTAAACCGTGTGTTAATTCAGGTGTGCTGCTCACCTCTCTTCTCAAACTGGTGAGAAGCTGGCTCCCTTCCCATAATTTTGGCTTCTTCACTTTTGTTTCTTTTCTTTTTATTATCCTAATTTAAATTACTTGAGGAAAGACATGACTGTTTTCTCTCCTCCTGCTCCTCTGGCTGACCAGGACCAGTCTAAAGTAACTAAGGCTGCATTCAGACCAGGATAGTCCAGGGGTCTTGGTTTGACTGGGTGGGGAATGTAGAGAATTTTCACACCTTCATTTGGTTTGGTTTGCAGTCACGCTGCAGCGGATGGCCAGACTGCCTGGACAACGTCACGCAGTTACAACAACTGCTCGTTTGGGGCACTGTAGCCAAAACCACCACTGACCAGGAAGAAAAAATCTCGGTGAAGAAGAAAAATCAGGCTCATTGATTGACCAGGATCGAAAACAAAAATCCGTTCCCTTTAGCCAGGTTGTTTGTCACAAACAAGACTTTTTTTTTTTTTTTTTTTTTTTTTACTTTTACTTTTCTCCTCAGTTTTCACTGGTAAAAGGATTTCTCGGATTGCGCGGTTGTCTTTATCGTTATTTTCTACTGAAAATGTACTACAATAAACGCCACTTCCTCTTCTCAGACTACGTGTTGCTATGGTTACACAAACGCCGAGGCACACTTCCACCCTTAGGTCCACTGGATACTCCGTTTGGATTCACACTACAAGTGGAGCGCACCAGACTTCATTTGCAAGAGAATCAAGACCGCTGTTTTCAGGAGGTCCAAACTTCACTTGTTTGGTGAACACCAGAGTTCCAACGCACATTCAGACGGCATCACACAAACTGAACTATCCACAGAAGCCACTGTTTGGTCCTTTGGTCCAGACCAAACAGTGGCCGTCTGAATGCGCCCTAAATTAACCAGCCAGTGCAGCCATGCAGGAGTGGACTAAACCATTTTGTGCCTACCTTTTTTAAAGGGGCGATGGGGCCTCAGAGAATATCCACAATTATTGTTTATGCAAAATTCAGTCTCTCAACCACTTCATTCAGTCATGGTGAATTTCATTATGACATTATTATTTAGAAATTTAAAAAGGCAACACAAAAACCCTTTTCATTCCAGGCTTTTCGAGGGCCCCCTCCCTGTAGTGGGCCCTGGGTACACAGTCCCCTTTAACCCCCCCAGTCCAATACCCCAGCCTCCACTATGATATGGTAGCAATCTATGGAGGGGAGAACTGGTAAATGTTTCCCTAAAGTAGTGATGGCTCATTTTATTCAAATATTGTAACGGTCATTTCTGTCACTAAAGTCAATGTAATATCATTTTCAGTAAAATGTTTAACTGTCAGCAACACATCATCTCTATCATTTTTAATGATCGAGAACTGAAGTCAAGCCTTGGTGAATGCCGCCATCTTGTGGCTGCAGTGGTAGAATTAGTGTGACTCAAAATTACAAAAAAAAAAAAAAAAAAAAAAAAAAAAGCAATTCACTTTATTACTCGGTGACCTGCACCATGCAGAGGCTGTACATGACATCAGGGCTGGAGAGGGACCAGTTTTCAGCTGGGGAGTTCCATGGCCAAGACCAGCCCACTTTTCATTTTTTTGCCAAGTGAAGGAAACTGCAGCAACAATTCTGTTTCTATCCAATAGTTTTTTATAGCAGACATGTTTTGAGAAGAATACGGAACTTAAATAATAATTAACCTCACTAAAGCATCTGTCAAATAAAGAAGATTCTGAAAGATGATAAACTGGAAAATCAATTCAGTGGCATAAATTTTTTTACAGAAATAAAACAGCTACTCATTAGACAACTTTAACCTAGAATTTAATTATTCTAGTTTTTTTAAGGGCTAGGCTCTTGTATTTCACACCTTGCGTTTATGAATGTGAAATGTGATCAGTGACGTGCGGTGAGGTTCATGGCTAGTGAGGCACTGACGCTTTCAGAGTCAGACTTAGAAATACTAGTGCATACCTGTGCATGCCCGTGCATGCCCATAGAAAGCAAGTGTAAGCAAACATTTCTGCATGCCCGTAGCAAGCTACTGCTACCATGGCAACAGCAACCATGGTGAAAGCTACCTTGGATCTTTGACATCACCACTCGTTAGTTGATGCCCACCTTTGATCATGATGGCTGCCGTCTCCAGCAGTCGGAAGTGACGAAACTTAATATAGAATCGGTGTGTGACTTTGCAAAAACAATGTCTGCCACTGTAGTATTCTCTGGGCCCCTCCCCAATCTGACCAGTGATGACATGTTTAGCCGCTCGTCATCCTTGAACCGCTGGCTGTCTGTGTGGTGTCCTGCAAATGACGTGGGCTACATTGACAATTGGAGCTCATTTTGGGGAAAACCTGGTCTTATGAGATGAGACAGCATTCATCCCACTTTGGATGGTGCTTCTCATTAATCTAACAATCTGGCATCTTTTTTATCCAAATTTCCAAAACCTTGACTACTCAGAGTTGGGACCAGGAAGCAGAGTCGCAGTCTTACACGCCTCTCTGCAGCTCCTCTTCATCCACCACCCCTCAACTTAGCCCCTGTCTTCCCCATCAGAGAATCATTGTCTGCTCCCTCCAAAGTAAATATAATGTATAAGCATCCCAAAGTGATTAAGCAAAATATTGGTAAAACTCAAATTAAACATAAAGCCTCTAAATTGAATGATTTGGCCTCTGTTCCTCCTCATAATTTAAAAATTAAATGTGGTTTATTAAATATTAGGTCTCTAACTCCCAAGTCTCTGATAGTCCATGATCTGTTAATTGATCATCAGATTGATTTAATTTCCCTTACAGAGACTTGGTTAGGGCAAGAGGATTATGTTGGTTTAAATGAATCAACTCCCTCTGGTTATTTAAACTGTCAAAATCCCAGAAGTTCTGGTCGTGGAGGAGGAGTAGCAACTATTTACCATTCCAAATTACTAGTTAATGTAAAGCAAAAAACACGTTATAATTCCTTTGAGGGCCTGGTCCTCAGTATTGGGCACTTTAGCAATTTTAGGTTAAACCCAATTTTATTTGCCATAGTTTATCGTCCCCCATCAACCTACTCAGAATTTTTATCCGAATTTGCTGATTTCTTAGCTGATTTAGTGCTGAAATCTGATAGAATAATTATAGTAGGGGACTTTAATATACATGTGGATGTAGATAGTGACTGCCTTAATGTGGCATTTAATTCAATATTAGACTCAATTGGGTTTTCTCAGAAAGTAGGAAATTCTACTCATTACTTCCACCATACATTGGACCTTGTTCTGACATATGGCATAGAAATAGAAAATCTTGTAGTGTCTCCTCATAACCCTGTACTGTCAGACCATTGTCTGTTAACCTTTGATTTTACTATTTCTGACTATTTGGCTCCTAAAGAAAAATATTATTACAGTAGATGCCTCTCAGATGATGCTGTTACCAAATTTATGCAGATTGTTTCCTCTATGCCATGTGTCAACACAACGGAAATAAGCTATAGACAGCTTGCTCCTTCTGTAATTGATAACATGGTGGATAGTGTTTCAGCTTCTCTGCATCAGACTCTAGACTTGGTGGCCCCCTTAAAAAAGAAAAAGTCTAATCAGAGATTTCTAACTCCTTGGTTCAACACAGAAACTCGTAGCTTAAAACAGAAGATTCATCAATTAGAAAGAAAATGGCGCTCCACTAATTTAGATGAAATCTATTTAGCTTGGAGAAATCATCTTTTAATTTATAAAAAATCTCTTAGAAAAGCTAGAACGAGTTATTATTCTGCATTAATAGAAGAGAACAAGAATAATCCCGGGTTTCTTTTCAGCACTGTAGCCAGGTTGACAAAGAGTCAGGACTCTGTCAATCCTAGCATTCCCTTAGAGCAGTCCTTCTCAAATAGTGGGGCGCGCGATGCGATGCCAGGGGGGGCGCGTATGACCCCGGGGAACAGGCTTTGCTTTTGCCGTGTAAAATGTAATTGCACATCCACGGCAGCAGGTGGTGCAGTGGCGCTCTCATTGTCAAAGTCTGTGCGGGAGTTTAAAACTTTTTAAATTGCTGTCAACAAACCCCTCGAGAGACACCATGGAGAAATATTTAACAGTAACGAAAAGAAAGGCGGAGAGAGACAGAGGTAAAGAGACAAATGAAAGTCTCCCAAAAGCTAAGACGAGGAAATATGACGAAGCTTATCTAGCGCTTGGCTTCACTGTCTGTGACTACGGTGGGAGACGAGGAAAGACGGGTGTGTTTACTGTGTCTGAAAATGTTGGCAGCGGACAGCATGAAGCCAAATAAATTAAGACGTCACCTACAGACATTACATCCTCAACACGTTGATAAGCCGCTTGATTTTTTTCGGCGAAAACGTGCGGAGTACGGCCAACAATCATTCCGCTTTGTGAACGCTACATCAGTAAACCAGCGAGCACTTTTAGCATCATTTAAAGTGGCGTACCAAATTGCGCAGAGCAAAAAACTTTACTTCATTAATGTGATTTAGAAAAAAATCAGCACAATGTTTTATACCTTTTTCTTCATACTAAAATGTTAAATATATTGGTGCTCCTGTGTTAATGTCCCAGATCAATTTACATTTAATATTATTTATTGAATTATTTTTCTCAGCATCAAATGGTTCAGTTGGTCAAAAATGTTTCTAGTTTAAATAAGGATTGACATATTTTTTATTTCAGGCACTTTGATGCACTTTAATTTTTTTTTTTTCTGTTTTAGACTATAACAGGGTTTCTGTGTGGCAAAATAAAGTTAATATTTGTTGAAAGTTGATTTATATTGCTTTTTTCTTTTGTTAGTGTTAAAAAGGATACAATTTTAGGTATACTTATACAATTTTTATAGATAATGATCTTATTTATAGTCACCGCGGCGAGTGGGGGGGGGGGCGCGAAATATTTTCTCTTTCCTAGGGGGGGCTTTGCAAAAAATAATTGAGAAGCACTGCCTTAGAGCTTACTAGTCAGGACTTCATGAATTTTTTCAATAATAAAATTTCATCCATCAGAGATAAAATCAATCAGATTCTTCCCACAGTTAACTTAAATACTGTAACTACTACAACTACTTCAGTTGATGTCTGTGTTGATGAGTTTACTCCAATCGACCTTTGTGAGTTAGACAAAATAGTTTCCTCATCCAAACCTTCAACTTGTCTTTTAGACCCTATTCCTACCAGGTTATTTAAAGAAGTCTTCCCACTTATTGGTAGCTTTATTCTTCATATAATCAATTCTTCATTAACTTTAGGCCATGTACCGCAGGCTTTTAAAATGGCTGTAATTAAACCCTTACTCAAAAAGCCAACGCTAGATCCAGGAGCTTTAGCTAACTATAGACCAATCTCTAATCTCCCTTTCATTTCAAAAATCTTAGAAAGAGTTGTTGCTACGCAATTATTTGACCACCTGCAGGGAAATGGTTTACTTGAAGAGTTTCAATCTGGGTTTAGAATCCATCATAGTACTGAAACAGCCTTAGCGAAGGTCACTAACGACCTCCTCATCGCATCTGATAATGGACTGGTTTCTGTACTTGTCCTTTTAGACCTTAGTGCAGCTTTTGATACTATTGATCATAATATTCTACTTGATAGATTAGAACACTATGTTGGACTTAATGGAACTTCGTTGCAGTGGTTTAGATCTTATTTATCTGATAGGTTCCAGTTTGTTCATGTAAATAATGAGTTTTCTTTCAACTCAAAGCTTAGTCATGGAGTTCCACAGGGATCTGTGCTAGGCCCTACTCTTTTTAGTTTATATATGCTTCCGTTAGGCAACATTCTTAGAAAGCACTGCATACATTTTCATTGTTATGCAGATGACACACAATTATACCTGTCAATGAAGCCAGATGATAGTAATCAATTAGCCAAGTTAGAAGCCTGTCTTAAGGAAATCAAAGCTTGGATGACTTGTAATTTCCTGCTATTAAATTCAGATAAGACTGAAGTCATTCTTGTTTGTCCAAAAAGCCTTAGAAATACCTTTCCAAATCAAACTTTCAGTTTGGATGCGGTTACTCTTTCTCTTAATAGCTCTGTGAGGAACCTTGGAATTATTTTTGATCAAGATCTGTCCTTCAATTCACATATTAAATTTGTTTCTAAGACTGCTTTCTATCATTTGCGTAATATTGCCAAGATTAGGAGCATCTTGTCTCAGAGTGATGCTGAGAAACTGATCCACGCTTTTGTTAGCTCGAGATTAGATTATTGTAATTCTTTATTATCAGGCTGTCCTAAAACATCTTTTAAAAGTCTTCAGCTGATCCAAAATGCTGCAGCAAGAATTTTAACAGGTACTAGAAAGAGAGATCATATCTCTCCGGTTCTGGCCTCCCTTCATTGGCTTCCCATAGAATTTAGAATTAAGTTTAAAATCCTTCTTCTTACTTACAAAGCTCTAAACAATCAGGCTCCTTTTTATTTAAAAGATCTGATACTACCGTATTATCCTAACAGAGCACTACACTCCCAAAATGCAGGATTACTTGTAATACCTCGAATCTCCAAAAGTACAATGGGAGGCAGAGCCTTCAGTTATCAAGATCCTCTCCTGTGGAACCAGCTGCCAATCTGGATTCGGGAGTCAGACTCGATCTCTGTTTTTAAGAATAGGGCTAAAACCTACCTTTTTGATATAGCCTACAATTAGGGAGGGATCATGTGTTTCTGAACCCTCCCTTAGTTATGCTGCTAATAGGTTTAGTCAGCCGGGGGACCTCCAATAATGCACTGGGCCTCACTCCTTTCTTCACTCTCAATGAAATATTTTTTTTTGCTGGTCATTAACATCTGTTTGTTCTCTCCCATAGATTGAGTCCCCATCGCGCTGTTTGCTCTCTACATGTCTGTTCTTTTCATCTTCTCTGTCCCCTCACCCCCCAGCCAGTCTCAGCAGATGACTGCCCCTCCCTGAGCCTGGTTCTGCTGGAGGTTTCTTCCTGTTAAAAGGGAGTTTTTCCTCTCCACCGTCGCCAAGTGCTTGCTCACAGGGGATCGCCTGATT